>CM020064.1:0-600000 GCA_009769605.1 Bucorvus abyssinicus
TACCCCCTAACCCTAACCCTAACCCTAACCCTAACCCCTAACCCAAACCCTAACCCTAACCCTAACCCGAACCCTAACCCTAACCCTACCCTAGACCCAACCCGACCCAACCCTAACCCTAACCCTAACCCTAACCCTAACCCTAAACCTAACCTAACCCTAACCCTAACCCTACCCTAACCCTAACCCCTAACCCGAACCCCTAACCCTAACCCTAACACTAACCCTAACCCTAACCCTAACCCTAACAAGGTGTTGGCATTCCATAGACATCAATTTGGTGTGTAAAGCTGAGGGAGCTCAAGGGTCAAGCTCTCTTCTTCAATGGCTGATGTCCAAGGAGGACTCTGTCCATTCTGCCTTCGATCCCAATCTGTGCATTCCTGAATCCAGGTGCAGAATCCAGCTCCTACATCTGGTTCTTGTCTGCCACTGAGTCCATTCTGGGACTTCCCCAGCATCTGCCCACAGCATCAGTAGTTGCCGACGTGATTGCCACCGGGGGAGGGGGGGAGGGGGTGTGTGTGTTGGGTTTGGTATTGGCATTTTACATATTTAATTTTATTATTATTATTTTCCTTAAAGCAGTTTTAGTTTTCTTTTCCAATCCACAAGTCTCTCTCCCTTAATCCTTTTCTCTTCCTCTTTGGGAAGGGAGAAGTGTTAAATAGAGAGCAATCTGTCATTCACGTAATGGCCAGCCCAGCCCTAACCCTTGACTAGAACTTCACCTAATGCTCATATTTAAGTATATTAAGCAGAGGTGGGCTGAGAAAGGTGGTGAATGTATATTGATCTTCATACATTGCTTTGGATGCTGAAGCACAGTGAAGACTCCTGTTCTTTGGTGAGAAGGCTGAAATCTTGAAAGCTTTTTACATGTCATATTATTGTCCCTAATAAGGGTTCTTCATCCAGTGTGCAAGATGCCAATCAACACACTGAGTTGAGATTGTTTTTATTTCAGTTTTGCAGGATTGGGTGCCAGGCATCTAACACAGCCAGCACATCTTTCAAGAAAGTTTTTGGTAAACTTCATGTTTGGCTGCAGTTCCTGTTTGAATCTGTTTTGAACGATAGCTTGACCACACAATGGATACTACAACATTCTGTTCTTAAGGACTCTCCATACCTGTTACCATGGTCTCAAAACAGAGCTGTCATGGTTGCCTAATTTTTGATAAAATTTTAACTCCCCTTGACATCAATATCACAAAATGTAGACTTAGATACTCAATTAGTCCTATCTTATTTGAAATATAACCTGGAAAAGGACCTGAGAGCAAGCAGACTTTGACTTAATGACACAAAACTGTAAATCTGTAGGACTTTATATCTTGTCACTGAAAACATCCAATGGCACTACATTAGAGTGCTAAACTACATCCAAAGCCTTTGCTCTTCCTATTTGGCATCCTGGTTGATGTCAGGGCCCTGAACGCATCCCCTCCCTCCACACACCCTCCCCACACACACACACCCCTCCGCCTCCTTCCTTGGGGTTTTGTCTGCCAGGCCTCAGGGCCAGTTTAGATATGGTGCAGATGTCCAGCCCTGTGAGAAGCCTCAGCGTGGGCTTCTCCTCCCACTTTGCTCAGGAGCTGCATTTAAGTTCAGGCCCTCGCCTTAGATCGCCGCTTGACCTATGCTGCAGGAATGCCTTTACCCAGTCCTGTATCTTCCCAGTTCTGACACTGACCTACTGACTTGACTTCTAGATTTGATCTTGGATCTGCCTCATCACTGTGGCCTTGCCTGGTGATTGCTGAACTGTGGCTGACCCTGGTCACTGTCCCAGGACCTGCTCTGCTCTCCTTATTCAGGTACTGTGGGACTGTGTGCTGTCAGTAAGGGCACTGTCCCTGCCTGTCTTGCTGTCACCCTTGGCTCCCAGCTCGCCTGCCCTCGTGGAACAGCCACTTCTGCTGCTCCTTAACAGTTGAGTCCATGCTTGGAGATAAGGGCCAACTATGAAGTTTGGATGTATCCTGGAACTTCCTCAGTATTCAGAAAAGTTTGTATCCAGCCAAACTTAATTTAGAGACCATAAACAGAAAAAATAGATCATTAAAAATAAAATAATTGTATAAATAAAAGCTGTATTTCACCATTTATATCTTTAAACTTAAGAATAATTGACATATTTTTACCAAGTTGAAGTAACCCAGTTGTTTGGGGTTTTTTTTACAGCCTTTTAAAAAAGACTAACCAAAGCAGGTGACCCTTTCAGTCTCACTTCATTATGATTTTAATATATGTCAATTTAGAATTTCAGTGCCTTCTGTATTCCAGTTCTTAAACTTCTGTTAATACCTAATCCAAAGCTTGCAAAAGTTGAGGAAAAACAGTCCACTGATATGGGCTTCATTTGTAAAGTCCCTAACAATGCTTCTTCCCTTCCTGGCAGCTTGGCTGCATGGGTTCAGGACCTGCTTCAAGATACTTGTGGAGGATTAACCTCTGCCAGCAGCCAAACACCCACTCTGCCTCTTGCTCACTCCACTCTCCAGCGAGATGGGAAAAAAATAGAAAGTAGGTGAGACGTCTGGATCAAAATAATGACAGTTCATTAGGGTGTGGTGGGGTGACCTTGGCAGACTGCCTGGCACCCACCAAGCTGCTCTCTCACTCCCCCTCCTCATCAGAATAGGGTATAAGATGAAAAAACTCATAGGTCGAGATAAGGACAGAGATCATTCACCAATTACCATCATGGGCAAAACAGATTTGAATTAGGGAAATTAATTTAATTTATTGCCAATTAAAACTGGAGTAGGATAGTGAGAAACAAACAACACCAACCCCCCCCCCAAACCACCTTCCTTCCACCCCTCCCTTCTTCCCAGGCTCAAATTCACTCCTTCATTCCTGATTCTTCTGCCTCCGCCACCCCTGCCCTGAACAGCACAGGGAGATGGGAAATGGGGAGTGGGGGGGGGGGTGTGCCATCAGTTCATAACACTTTGTCTCTGCCACTCCTTCTTCCTCACACTTTTCCTCTGCTCCAGCATGAATCCCCCATGAGCCACAGTTCCTGCCAGAAAAACATGCTCCTGTATGGACTTTTCCTCCACAGGCTGCGGTTCCTGCCAGGAACCTGCTTCCTGTGTGGGCTCTCCATGGCCTGCAGCTTCCTTCAGGGAATATCCACCTGCTCTGTCATGGTCCTCCATGGCTGCAGGGGGGGCAACCTGCTTCACCATGGTGGTCTCCACAGGCTGCAGGGGAATCTCTGTTCCAGCACCTGGAGCACCACCTCCTCCTCCTTCTTCCCTGACCTTGGTGTCTGCAGGGTTGTTTCTCTCACATTTTCTCATTCCTCATTCACAGATGCTGTGCAGTGTTTTTTTACCTTTTCTTAAATATGTTTTCACAGAGATGTCACCAGCATTGCTGATTGGGTCAGCTTTGGCCAACAGTGGGTCCGTTTTGGAGCTGGCTGTAATTGTTTCTGTCTGACATGGGGCCAGCTCCTTGTGTCTTCTCAAAGGGGCCATCCCTCCAGCCCCACACCTGCTATCAAAACCTTGCCATATAAACCAAATACATAGTGAAAGCAAAAGCTGTGCACATAGCAAAGCAAAGAGAGGAATTCATTCACTATTTCCCATCAGCAGGCAGCTATCCAGCCACTTCCTGGGAAGCAGGGCCTCAGTACATGTAGCGGTTGCTTGGGAAGATAAATGCCATAACCATGAATGCCCCCTGCCCTGGCTTTCTCCTTTCCCTGAGCTTTTATTGCTGACCATGACATTATGTGGCATGGAATATCCCTTTGGTTAGTTTGGGTCAGTTGTCCTGGCTATGACCCTTCCAACCTCTTGCCATTCCCAGCCTACTCACAGGAGTGGGGTGGGGGGTGGGGATGGGGAGAGAAAGCCTTGATGCTGTGCAAGCACTGTTCAACATTAGCCACAAGTAGAAAACATAGCACCATACCAGTTGCTATGAAGAAAGTTAACTTCATCCCAGCCAGACCCAATACAATCTCCACCCCTTATTCTATACCATTTACATCATGCTCAGGTCCCACATTATCTGGTACATCTAAGAATCCTGGGATCATCCCATTCATATATTGTTTCATTTCTATAACCTACTCAAACCCTTTCCACTTACCTAACCCACATTGCATTACAATATTTAATCCTTCTATCCATACCTATCTTTTTCTTAATCCTTCTGTCTCATACTTTTCTTTTTCCTTTTGATTCTATCTATTTCTCATTCCCAAAATTCCCTCTCACCAACACATAGAACTTATATCACTTAAACCATCTTTACATCCAACAGTCGGGTTTATACATCCTCATTAACCACCATCCCCTGTCCCTTGATAAGTACACAGATATTCCCCCATTCCATCACACACACCCCCTTCAATGTTCATGAGAACAGGCAATGACTTGGGCTCCATCAATGTATTCGTTCAGGACAGGAGAAGCAGTGTGTTGAACTGTTGGGAGCCAAGACTAGATTGAGTTGAGTCACTGTCACATTTCCCTGGCTCCTTGTGAGGCTCATGCTCTGTGGGTTCAAAGGGTTCCTGCTGCAATACTTCCTATAACATACAACTCAAATCATGGATTATTTTTCCCCAGGTTAAGTCTCCTTCAGGCACACACTGGATCTCCCCACTTGTCCTGGGTTTGACTAGGATAGGGTTAATTTACACAGCCAGGCTAGCCAGACCGAACCAGCCAATGGGATATTCGATCCCATACTGATGTCATGCCCAGTATCTATAAGGGGAGGGGCTGGCGTGCAGTTTCAAACAGCAGTGCAGCTCAGCATGGCATGGCTCGGCTGGGAGTGGCACAGCGGAGGCAAGCAGTGCGTTGCACATTACTTGCTTTATTATTGTTATCGCCATTGTTTCCTCTCTCTCTTTGTGGTTTTCAACTAAACTCTCCTTATCATAACCCATGCAGCTTTACTTTTACTTTTTTTCTCCTCTCTCTAACCCCCAGGAAGTAGGAAGGGAGAGAGCAGCTGCATGGTGCTTAGTTGCCACCTGGGCTTAAGGCAGACAGTCCTTCTTGGCACCCAATGTGGGGCCCAAAGGGTTGAGAGAACAACAGATCTGACCCAAGCATGTTAAAACAATTTTGCCATACGCACTCAGTATATTAGTTAAGTAGTCCATGGTCACCATGCTAGTCCATTTGCTCGCGTGGTGGTGTTATATAAATCTTTATGTACACTATGTGTTCCCTGTGGTGATGTTTATCATCTCTGGGAGACGGATCAGGACCATCATGTTGCTGTATATGTTATTGTCAACCTATGATATGATCATACTACTGCTTACAAGGTTAATTTGGTATTTGTATGTGTCATTGTCGTTGATTAGTAACCTCACCCAATCTACGGGCAAGCCAGGGGAGGAGACTTTCCCAGCTTTTGAAATCCATGGGATGCCCAGGCCAGTATGCTCTTATTGTTGTGTCTCAGGTCTTGTTTAGGGTTACACACAGGTTTTTCAAGAATACCACCCTGGAGAGTTATGAGTGGCAGGGCACGTAGGAGAGTATGGGCAAGTGCCTAGGACAGTGGTCCCCTCCAATGTTTTGGAATCTTAACCGTGAACAAGCGCAAGATCCCGACCAACTAGTAAAATATTTGGAAAAAGTATGTTGTCAACCTGGCAAATCCTGAGAGACAAATCACTGCAATGTGCTGGGGCCTGGCCCATGCCTACCGAGCCCTGTTCAACATTCTTCAGTGCCCTCAAAGGGAAGAGAAGGTCTCTGGGCCTAAAAACAGACCAGCAGGCACTGCAGCTATTCCAACCCTCAGGAAAGCTCTGTGGCTACTCGCTCAGACCCCGGCAGCAGGTGCTGCAGCTGAACCAGAGAACCAATCCGTGCCAGTAACAGTCGCCCCTATACAGTAAAAGAAATACACAAAAAAAATCAATCTGCTTTAGTGAGGGATGAGGAAGAACCAGGGCCATCATGAGAACAGGAGGAAGAGGCAGAGCCAGAGGTGATCACCTGATCACTGAGTGACCTGCGAGATATGTGAAAGGATTTCATCTGTCATCCAGGTGAGCACATTGTTACCTGGCTGCTCCAATGCTGAAATAATGGGGCCAGTTGTTTGGAATTAAGAGGGTAGAGAAGCCAAGCAGCTGGGATCTCTGTCTAGGGAAGGGAGTGTCGGAGAACGAAAATGACGGACTGCACGCACTTTATGAAAGTGATAACGCAGACTTTATTTTAGTTCCATTCCAAGCCTTATATACCTTCTGACTCTTAAGCAGTGATTTTCCACTAAAAAGCACCTTCCCTTTATCTTATCAGTTCAGCCTCTACTCCCTGTACTTCCCAGCGCTTGCCTGCTATTTTGCAGCTGTTCTGCCTGCTATTTTTTAACTCGTTGTTTTCTTTCTCCCGTGTCTTCTGCAGCTGCTCACTGATCCCACGGCAAAGCGATTATATTTTGCATTTCTGGTGATCCTTAAATTTCTGTCCATGATCGATCGCCGGCTGTTCCCACAAGGGAGCATTGACAAGGCAATTGGAAAACAGCCACAAGCCTCTGGAGGGAACTTCTGCCAGGTGTGAAGGAAAGGAACCCCTTCAAGGAAGATGTTGTATGTCACTCAGGCAAGTGGACCACCATGGAGAGAGGTATCCAGTACCTGAGGGAATTGGCTGTGCTGGAGGTGATTTATAACAATCTGAATGATGAGTAGCTACCTACAGACCCAGATGAAGACCAAAGCACACTGTCCACGTGGCAGAAGTTTACACAAAGTGCACCACCGTCGTATGCCAAGTCATTGGCAATAGTGACCTGGAGTGAAGGCCAGGGACACGGGGTGGATGAAGCGGCTGGCCAACTCCAACAATATCCAGGAAGTCTCTCTTCCGCCCTATGGGCCTGCTTCTCAGCTGTGGAGGAACTGTCTCGGGCGTTCTGGCAATTCGAGGAGGACATGTGCTACTCCCCACCTGTACAGGCCCGTATCTCAGCTGTCAGGAGTAGGCGCTCCCCTGCTCCAAGGAGAGAATATGGAAGGTCCACACCACGAGGTACCCTGTGCTTTACCTATGTGACCATGGAGAGCACATGAGGAGGCGGGATGGAACAACCACTTCAGTGCTAGAGGCCTGAGTAGATGAGTTATGAGGGAAAACAATTGCGAAAGGGGATTTTCCCAAGAAAAATGCTGCCTCGGTTTCCAGTGGGAAATTCCCTAGACAGAGTGGGAGGGCTGACCTTACTGCTGATCCTCTTGAAGGGACTTCTAAGGCATTTTCACAAGAAGTGAGTGACTCCAATCAGGATTAGAGGGGCCCTGCCAGCCAGCCAGGTGGAGGAAAGGAACAATTGGGTTTACTGCACCGTGTGGATCCGATGGCCTGGCACATCATACCCACAGGACTACAAGGCCCTAGTTGATACCGGTGCACAGTGTACTTTAACACCATCAAGCTATAAAGGGGCAGAACCCATCGGTATTTCTGGGGTGACAGAGAGATCCCAACAGCTCACTGTATTGGAAGCTGAAGTGAGCCTCACCGGGAATGAGTGGCGTAAACACCCCATTGTGATTGGCCCAGAGGCCCCGTGCATCCAGGAGAGGGTATTTCAAGGACCCAAAAGGGTACCGGTGGGCTTTTGGTACAGCTGCCCTGGAGACAGAGGACATTGAACAGTTGTCCACCTTGCCCCGTCTCTCTGTGGTGTGGTTGCTGAGGGTTGAAGAACAGCAGGTGCCGATCGCTATCACAACGATACACCAGTGGCAATACCGCACTAATCAAATACCCTGGTCTCCATCCATAAGCTGCTCCGTCAGCTGGAGCGTCAAGGAGGGATCAGCAAGACACGCTCATCCTTGAACAGTCCTATTTGGCCAGCGCGAAAATCTAATGGAGAGCGGAGACTAACAGTAGACTATCGTGTCGTGAATGAAATCACACCACCACTGAGTGCTGCCGTGCTGGACGCGTTAGAACTCCAGTACAAACTGGAGTCTCAGGCAGCCAAGTGGTACACCGCAACTGATATTGCCAATGCATTCTTCTCCGTCCCTATAGCAGCAGACTGCGGGTCACAGTTTGCTTTCACCTGGAGAGGTGTCCAGTACACCTGGAATCGACTGCCCCAGGGCTGGAAACACAGTCTCACCATTTGCCATGGACTGATCCAGTCTGCGCTAGAAAAGGGGGGAGCTCCTGAACATTTGCAATACATTGATGACATCATTGTTTGGGGTAATACAGCAAAAGAAGTTTTTGAGAAAGGGGAGAAAATAGTTCAAATCCTGCTGAAGGCCGGTTTTGCCATAAACCAAATTAATGTTAAGGGTCCTGCACAGATGATCCAATTTTCAGGAATAAAATGGTAAGATGGGTCTCGCCAGATCCCAATGGATGTAATCAACAAGATAGCAGTTATGTCTCCACTGACCAATAAAAAGGAAACACAGGCTGTCTTAGATGCTGTGGGTTTCTGGAGGATGCACGTGCCAGACTACGGTCTGACTGTGAGCCCTCTCTATCAAGTGACCTGCAAGAAAAATGATTTTAAATGGGGCCCTGAGCAGCAACCTGCCTTTGAACAAATCAAGCAAGAGATAGTCCATGCAGAAAGTAGCCCTTGGGCCAGTCCGGGCAGAACAAGATATTAAAAATATGCTCCACACCACAGCCAGGGAGAATGGTCCTTCCTGGAGCCTGTGGCAGAAAGCACCTGGGGAGACCCAAGGCTGACCCTTGGGGTTTTGGAATCAGGGGTACAAAGGATCTGAAGCTTGCAACACTCCAACTGAAAAAAGATATATTGGCAGCATATGAAGAAATTTGAGCTGCCTCGGAAGTGGTTGGTACTGAAGCACAGCTCCTCTTAGCACCCTGGCTGCTGGTGCTGGGCTGGATGGTGGCAAATGCCCTGTGGGGATGGTTGAAGCAATGGAAGCAACTGGCAGCACGGAGATAAACCCATCTGGGCTGCTGAATTGTGACAAGATATTGCTGCTCACATAGAGAACCTGGTTGTGAAAGTACATCATATGGATGCCCACATACCCAAGAGTCAGGCCACTGAGCAACATCAAAACAACCATCAGGTGGATGGGGCTGCTAAGGTTAAACTGTGTCAGATAGACCTGGACTGGCAACATAAGGGTGAATTATTTTTGGCTTGATGGGCCCATAATACCTCAGGCCATCAAGGCAGAGATGCAACGTACAGATGGGCTCGTGACCAAGGGGTGGACTTGACCATGGACATTATCACACAAGTCATCCATGAATGCAAAACACATAATGTATTTAAACAAGCCAAACGGTTAAAACCTGTGTGGGATGGAGGGCATTGGTTGAAATATAAGCATGGGAAGGAAAATTGACTATATCACACTTCCATGAACCTGCCTTGGTAAACGCCCTGTGCTTACTATGGTGGAAGCCACTACTGGATGGCTGGAAACATCTCCCATGCCCCATGCCTCATGCCCCTGCCCATAACGATATTTTCGGGCTAGAAAAGCAAACCTTAGGGCACCCCAGAAAGAATTGACTAGGACACTGAGACTCATTTCCAAAACAAACTCAGACACCTGGGCCGTGAACATGGCATTGAATGGGTGTATCACATCCCCCATCATGCACCAGCGTCCAGGAAAATCAAAAGGTACAATGGACTGCTGAAGACTACACTGTGAGCAATGGGGGGGGTGTGTGTGTGTGTGTGTGTGAGTCCTTCAAACAGTGTGATTCACACTTAGCAAAAGCCACCTGGTTAGTCAACACTAGAGGATCTGCCAATCAAGCTTGCCCTGCCTAATCAAAACTCCTATATGCTGTAGAAGGGGATCAAGTCCCTGTAGTGCACATGAAGAATATATTAGGGAAGAGTGTCTGGGTTAGTCCTGTCTTGGGCAAAGGCAAACCCATCCATGGAATTGCTTTTGCTCAAGGACCTGGGTGCACTTGGTGGGTGATGCGAGAGGACGGGGAAGTCTGATGTGTACCTCAAGGGGATTTAATTTTGGGTAAGAACAGCTGGTGAATTATATCGTATTATATTAAATACTAAATACATACCAATGAGGGATGGACTTTGAAACCAAATGAAGGGCAGCGGTGATGGAACTCGAACTGGCTTCATCAACTGGCGCCCTGCAATTTCCTCGCTCAGGATCAACATCTTCAATGTGCAGACCATGAGCATGGGCCACAACAGATACACCAGCCTTGAGCTCTGGATGCGGCTTGCAACAACCCAACACCATCTCTCCTGCCCTGAGACTGTTATGACAGATGAAGCCCAAATGTCATGGAATAAATTAACTTAATGGACACGTTAGAGGGATCGCCCATGGACTAAGGGAATGAGATCTGTGCATATGTGTATATATATAGGACAGGTCAAGTAGTGGATCTGGGCATGACATAGATGGTATAGAATAAGGGTGGATGATGTCCTGGGTTCAGCTAGGATAGGGTTAATTTCCACAGCCAGGCTAGCTGGATTGAACCAGCCCATGGGATATTCAATCCCATACTGATGTCATGCCCAGTATATATAAGGGGGGGGGGGTGTGGCTGGCTGGAGAAGGCACACAGTTTCAAACAGTGACACAGCTCGGCCTGGCACAGCTGGGCTCAGTATGGCTTGGCTCAGCATGGTGTAGCAGCTGCAGTAAGCAGTGCATTATTACTCTATTATATTTATTACTATTTGTCAAGGGTTATAGCTGGGATGATTCCAGACAAATGACAGACACTCTCTATTATCCTCTCCCCCCTTCCTCCCCTTTCCCAAAGAGGGGAAAGAGAAAAGGAGCAAGGGAGAGAGACTTATGGATTGGAAAAGAAAACTGAAACTACTTTAATGAGAATAATAATAATAATAAAATGAACTATATAAAAATATATACAATACCAATACCGAACCCAACTCCCCTGATGGCAACCACGTCACCGTCACCACTGATGCTGTGGGCAGGCACTGGGGAAGGCCCAGGTTGGGCTCAGCAGCAGATGGGGACCGGATGCAGGAACTGGATTCTGGAACTGGATTCAGGGATGCATGGCCTGGGATCAAAGGCAGAATGGACAGAGTCCTTCTCAGACATCAGCCATTGAAGAAGAGAGCGAGAGGGGGCAAGACCCTCAGCTTTATATCGAATATGACGTATAATAGGATGGAATACCTGGTTGGTCAGTTTAGGGTCACCTGTCCTGTCTGCTCCTCCCCGCAGGTGTGGCCTCTAACTGCACTCCCAACGTGGTACACAGGATTTTGCAGTGACCTCGGTCTTCACAGCAGAAAGTATAATAAGCAAGAGCCTTTCTGCATACTAGTCCCTGGTAGTAACTGTCAACATCAAGCATTATCACCACTAGAAGCAGACACTGTCTGCAAAAATATGCCATTAACTTCAGAAAGTGCAGGTACTTAGAAGTGACTTAGCTGGAAAGTGAAATCTCTGAACAGAATTAGTTCTGTTCTAACTCAAACCAGGACACTATCATTTCCTCTCTTTGTGTTGTTCAAGTAAACTCTCCTTACCTTAACCCATGTGGCTTTACTTTCACCTTTTTTCTTCTCCCCTTCTCCCCAGGGGGTAGGAAGGAGTGAGCGAGTGGCCATGCGGTGCTTAGTTGCTGGCTTAACCACTGTGACGGATTCACTCCTCCTGGTTGAACTAACTGAACTTTGGTCCAGGCAGATGCTCAGCAAGTAGGCCTTACCAAGGTTAATCTATTGTGTGAAGACTATCAGTGAGAACCCGGCACCAAAACCAAATAACTGGTTTGGCTGGAGACTGGGATGATAAGCAACTGAAACTGCATGAACACAGCAGAAAATCTGAGTCAACCACATTACGTTATAAATATCTGCAGCCATTTGGGTTCATTCAGCTCTCCCTCCGTAGCAGCTGGATGTGTGGCAGTGACCTCCCCTTGAGTAGGGATGCCTCTCAAGGTTACCCCTTGAGGGTGAGAGATCCTTTACCTGACACCAGGCATCAATGGGTTATTAAGTGACATTTTCTGCATGCATGCAACATTTAAGATTCATATAGTAAGCTTATGTGATAAACTTTGTATCCCATACTAACTTTAAGTGTAGTAAATAGTAGAGTATTGACTGCCAAAAAATCTGTACTTGTCTCCCCAGGCAGAGATACCTTGCCACAAAGCAGCAGGCCAGGTGGGTTTAACTCTGTTCTACCAGTTGCTCTGCTTCATTGCTGTAGCCATCCCTACAGGACATTTCCCACCATCCATGAGTCAGCATAGAGATAGAGCACTGGCTATTTTTCTCATTCAGCAATCTCTAGGGACAGCTGGATGGCTTTGACTTCTGCACACTGACTCAACTCACCTTCTCTTTTGGCAGCTTTGGTGACTTCTTGTGTGGGACTTGACACAGTAGCTTTACACTTCCTATGGTTTCCTACAACAGAACAGGATCTCCCGGTAAATGGAGTATAATGTCTTTCACCTATTAACTCATCATATGGTGGCACCTCCAGGGTGAGAGTCACCTCCTTCAGCAATGCTCAAACACCTCTACCTTCTGGCCAATCCACAAACTCTTCCACAATTCCAGGGGGTTTGGGGTTCCCCATTACATTGGGTTTACATGGCAAGGTTTTGGTAGTGAGTGGGGCTACAGGGGTGGCTTCTGCGAGAAGACACCAGGAGCTGCCCCCACATCCAACAGAGCCAGTTCCCACTGGCTCCAAGATGGACCCATCACTGCCCAAAGCTGAACCAATCAGCAACGGTAGTAGCATCTCTGTGATAACATATTTAAGAAGGAGGGAAAACTGCTACACAACAGCAGTTGGGAGAGAGCATCGAGAATATGCGAGAGAAACAACTATGCAGATGCCAACATCAGTGAAAAAGGAGGGGGAGGAGGTGCTCCAGGTGCTAGAGCAGAGATTCCCCTGCAGCCCATGGTAAAGACCATGGTGAGGCAGGTGAATGTACTCTGAAGGAAGCTATGACCTTGTGGAGAGACAGTGCTGGAGCAGGCTCCTGGCAGGACCTGTGGCCCTGTGGAGAGGAGCCCACACTGGAACAGGTTTTCTGACAGGACTTGTGACCCCATAGGGGGACCCACACTAAAGCAGTCTGTTCATAAAGGACTGCACCCTGTGGAAAGGACCCATGCTGGAGCAGTTTATGAAGAACTGCAGCCTATGGGAAGGGCCCATGTTGGAGAAGTTTGTGAAGGACTGACTTCTGTGGGTGGGACCCCATGCTGGAGCAGGAGAAGAATGTGAGGAGGAACAAGCAGCAGAGACAATGCGTAATGAACTGACTGGAACCCCCATTCCCAATACCCCTGCACCACTCAGGAGGAAGAGGTAGATAAGTCAGGAGTGAAGTTGAGCCTAGGAAGAAAGGAGGGGCGAGAGGAATGTGGTTTTAATTTTTTCTCATTATCCTATTCCATTTGTGAATTGGCAATAAATTAAATTAATTCCCCAAGTCAAGTCTGTTTTGCCCATGACAGTAATTGCTGAGCAATCTCCATATCCTTATCTCAAGCCATGAGCCTTTCATCATATTTTCTCTCTTGTCCAGTAGAGGAAGGAAAGTCAGAGTGGCATTGTGGGCACCTAGTGGCCAGCCAAGGTTAACTCACCACACCCATTTGAGCCCACTTTATGATCATTGTACCCACTTACTCCATGTAACATGGGTTGAGGGGACCCTCCCTTTGAACATCCAGTGTAGCATAAACAACTGCAGTGCCAAGAGGAGCTGTGCTTCAGTACAAATTACTCCTGAAGAAGCTTTAACCCTCTCATATGCTGCTAGTATCTTTTCCAGTCAGGGTGTGATAGGACTTGGAACATCTATACACTCAGCTCCAAAACCAGAGAGGTCAACCTCAAGTCTCTCCAGGTGCTTTCTGCCAGAGGCCCCAGGTGAGATCATGCTCCCTGGCTGCAGTGTGAAGCACACTTCTCACATCTTGCCCTGTCAGGACTAGCCCAAGGGCTACCACACAAGCTATGTCCTGTGTAATCTGTTCAAAGGCTTGGAACTGCTTAGGGCCCCATACAAAATAGTTCTTCTTTCAGGTCACCCAACAGAGAGGGCTCACAAGCTGACTGTAACCTGGAATGATTCCCCAGGAATCCACAACTCCTAGGAAAGCTTGGGTTTCTTTTTGTGATGACACCCTTCTTGCCATTTTATTCCTATAAACTATTTCTCCTGTGCAGGTCCTCTGACTTTGCTTTGTTTTACAGCAAAACCAACTTTCAGAAGTGCCTGGATAATTCTTTTTCCCTTTCTCAAACACTTCCTCTGCTGTGTGGCCCCATGTCCTGGTTTGAGTTAGAACAGAACTAATTCTGTTCAGAGATTTCACTTTCCAGCTAAGTCACTTCTAAGTCACTGCAGTTTCTGAATATTTGTGCAGACAGTGTCTGCTTCTAGAAGTGATAACACTTGATAGTTACAGTTACTACCAGGAACTGGTATGCAGAAAGGCTCTTGCTTAGATTTGCTTCTGTGAAGACCAAGGTCACTGCTCATCTTGTGTACCATGTTGGTTGGGGGTGCAGTAAGTTACAGGCCACACCTGCAGGGAGGAGTGGACAGGACAGGTGATCCTAAACTGACCAACAAGGTATTCCTTTCCATATGTGTCATATTCAGTATAAAGCTGAGGGATCACAAGGGTCAAGCTCCCTTTTCTTCAATGGCCAGTGTCCAAGGAGGACTGTCCATTCTGCCTTCGATCCCAATCCGTGCATTCCTGAATCCAGTTCCAGAATCTAGCTCCCATCTGCCACCGAATCCAGTCTCAGACTTCCCCAGCACCTGCCCACCGCATCAGTGGTGACATGATTGCCATCAGGGGAGTTGGGTTTGATATTGTATATATTTCATTTTATTGTTATTATTTTCATTAAAGCAGTTTTAGTTTTCTTTTCCAATGCATAAGTCTCTTTCCTTTTGGGAAGGAAGAGGGGTTAATAGAGAGCATCTGTCATTCATCTAGTGGCTGGCCCAGCCCTAACCCTTGACACCCCACACAATGCCATTATCATCAATATACTGCAAGTGTTCAGGCGCTTCACCCTGTTCCAGTGCAGTCTGGATCAGTCCATGACAAATGGTAAGACTGTGCTTCCACCCCTGGGGCAGTTAATTCCAGGTGTATTAGACACCCCTCCACATGAAAGCAGACTGTAGCATGCATTCTGCTGCCAAAGAAATTGAGACCACATTGGCTACATCAAATGTAGCATACCATTTGGCTGACTTGGACTTGTATTTGAGCTCTAGCATGTCCTGTACAGTAACACTCAGCGATGGCATGACTTTGTTCAGGCCACTATAGTCTACTGTTAGCCTCCACCTTCTGTCAAGGCTTTTCCACTGGCCATATGGGATTATTAAAGGGTGAGTAAACCTTGCTGATCATTCCTTGGCTCTCCAGTCAATCTATCAGCTCATAGATAGGAGTCAGGAAGTCTCAGTGTAATACTGCTGTCAGTGCACCATCATGGTAGCAATCAGCATCTGTTGTTCTTTGACCCACAGCAACCCCAAAACAGAGGGATCCTCCAAGAGACTGAGCAAGGTATATAGCTGTTTAATCTGTGTCCACAGTGGCTACACCAAAGTCCACCAATGCCCTTTTGGGTCTCTGAAGGACCTTCTCCTACTGTAGTCTATGCTGAGGATACACAGGGCTTCCAGGCCAGTCACAGTAGGATACTTCTGCCACTTGTCCCCTATTAGGCTCACCATGGCCTCCAACACAGACAACTGTTGGGACTCCCCATCACTCCAGAAATCCAGATGGGTTCCACCTCTTCGTGCCCTGATGGCATTAGGGTGCACTGGGCATCCACCAAACCTTATACTCCTGTGGGCCTGATTCACAAGGACATCAAATCCACAGTCCTATAAATCTAGTCATTCCTTTCCTCTGTCTGGCCTAAGATAGGGACCCTCTGTTCCTCATCAGTCAGACCAAAAGTCTCTTCACCAAAATCAAAATGAGAGGTGTTCTTATCCCTTCTTCTAAGTCTGGGGGATTGCTGGTTGCCTTCCATTATCTCAATAACAACTGGAGTGACAGCCTTCTTTGATAGCCCCTCTTAACAGCTGTCTTCCCCCACAGGTCACATGAATAGGCTTCTAGCTTCAAGGCAGGCTCACCATCTCACTTCCTCATATCCTTCTCCTAGTCACACAGGGAGAACCAGAGGGTGGAATGAAGTATGTGCTGCCCTTTCCCTCCAGCAGGGGAAGACTAACTTTGTGGGGTGCTCCTACAGCCAAGAGGCTGGCCCACACAGAATAGAAGAGATTCTTTTCAAATGCCAGAGCTGGTAGGACAGTCTCTCCACAGTTGGTATTGTTCAGTATCTCAATGCCTGGCCAGTCCATCATCACCAGGATGTTGGCATATAACACCAGTACATTTCATACAAGCCTCCCTCCACATGGCCCACATACACTTCATGACATCTGAATCTTTGGAGACCTGGTTGTCATCCAGGTCACTGTAGATGGACACCCCCCACACACTAATTCTTTTAGATATTGGACACTTTCTTCAGTGATGGTCCACTTTACTCCATCATTTACAAGATCATGCTTGAGGGGAAACCTCACCATAAAGGATCCACCTCTAGAAGCTACAGAGCACCACCTCACTTCCAATTTCTTCATCAATTCCCCAGTCCCTAGCTAGGGATGCTGGCTGCTGGGCTTCCTTATCCTCTAATTCCCAACTGTCAGCCCCAGTATCCCAGCATCAGAGCAACCAGGCAGCAATTCACTCACCTTGTTAGTGGTCATAAGCTTTCCACACATCTCAAAGTTCACTCAGGATTAGGAACCAGGTGTTTTCCACCTCTTGGGTGACTTTCATCATGTCCTCCTCCTGTTTCCTTGCCAAAGGACCAGCTTCCAGATCAGACCCTTCCTCCTCCTTCTCCCTTACCGATCAATGGTATGGGCCCATCTCACCAGTATGTTTTCCTTAACTGCTCTTAGTCCACTAAAAGCATACCTTTTAATTGATCTATTAAACATTTAGTGTATTTCAATGTGCACTTAGCTAGTTTTCTAGCAGAGTTCAGATTGAAATCTATGAAACAAAGTTTTAGATTTAATTAATAATACCTTCAAGAGTGTGGGTTGAGTTGTTTTACCTTTTTACCCAGACCAACACCTCTGCTGGAAAGATGAACAAAAAAACTGGACCAAGCCTGAAGTCCCCTCCTGTCCCCCAGGGCACAGATGAGACAAGATAAAGTGGTCGGGAGCAAAGCTGATATCTACCACAGTTTCTGTCCAGACTTCCATACTCCCTGCAAACAGCAGGGCTGTCTGAGGAGATAACAGTGCCTTTGTTTACACACTGATATCCTATTGAGTCCCCAGAGATTGAAATGGGAGCACTAAGAAAGGTGCAAACTATCTTCATTCCTATTGGAATTCCTCTAATGGACTGTTAACTTTCAAGGCTAATTCAGAATCTCATCGTTGTCAGCAGGATTAACATATTTATTGCTGATCACCACACCTGGAAAGTAGCACTAATACTGCCATGGAGAATGAACTTTGTCACCTTTTGGCATTTCTTCTCAGCAGGCAGGCTGCATGCTCTGGCATGCCGGCATTACTATGAGCTGTAGGACTGCTTCCTTTATTTGGCCATAGGCTTGAGTTCAGCAGCTAATACCGGTGGGACTCCAAGCTGCATACTAGGGAAACCCCTGCATTTCCTCTTCAGTTGCTTAATCTGGGAGCAAGAATTTAGGTGAACAGAGCAAGTATTAGAAAGACAGATTTCCATATAAAATCAGTGCCATGGCTCTTGCACAGTCCTGTAGAGTTCTTTTAACTTTTCTTTCCCTTTTTTTCCACTATGACTGCTCTTTGGTGAAGCATGGGCTATCAGTTTTCAGAACTAGTGTGAGATAGAAAAAACTCCCCAGAAGGAAGTTATGGCTTAATTTACCCATGAGAGAAACGAGCAAAAAAAAACCTCGCGAAAAGAGGGTCAAGGCCAGACTTCACAGTGAAGTACCTAATTTTATTATGTTCTTGCAAGACCGGGTGTCTAACAAGTAGGCACACCTTGTCAGAGCAATACATGAATTTTTATACCCTATTCCCGGCCGCAAAATCCCTCTTTTGTTTCCCCATTGGCTGGGTACTCCAAAGTTTACAGACTAACCCGACACGCCTACTACATGTTACAGTACATATCAGTTCATACGTCGCATGTCTCATTACCGCGAAATTATGCCTCCCCTGGGAGGAGAAGTTAATATTCAATACCTTATTAAGCAAGCGCAGTTGCTGCTACCAGAGGCCGCATTCCTCTCCAACGACCCTAGTTTAACAAGTTTCGAGTTTGTAATCTTTTATCTGGCCCCCCATTCATCCCTTTGATTGCCCTCTTTACCTGGTCAGGGAACCCTTTTGTCTTGGAAACTCATCCCGCCTCTCTGGCGCCCTCCTTGTCAAGTTCTTATCATGCAAGAACATTCTGTTTATTTCATTCTCACAATCCCCCCTTTTTCTTTTTTTCTAAGTTCTGTTGATTCTTGCAATTCCCTGTTTTAAGGTATAGTTCTATAAGAAGCTTCTAACCTAGCTAGCATCTCCTCACATTCCTTCTCTCTATCTTCCTCTTCCTCCAAATTCTGTTCTGTTTGGTATAATAACTTGTCTTGATAAGGTGGAGGATCTAGGGACATCTTCTTGGTTATTGCTGTTTCTATTAACCTTTGTACCAGTCCTCTTACACATGGAATAATACAACACCCTACAGTTATTAATAACCCAGCTACACAATTAAAGAGGTGAAAATTGATACTACCATTCCCTTCCACTTGCCAAACCATGAATCCAACCAATCAGTCAGTGATGCATCTATTCCTGAGTTTTCCGCTAACTCATCTGCTAAAGTGGTTAATCTTTGTAATGCTCTGGTAATAGTTCCATCCGGGGCAGTATTGTTGGGAATGAAAGTGCAACATTGCCCCCCCAACATGACGCAAACCCCTCCTTTTTCTGCTAACATCATATCCAGAACCATTCTGTTTTCCCATGCCATTCTACTAGTTGCATCTAACTGTTCAGCAATTCCTTTCACTGCATCTCTGGTGTAATTTATGAACCTTTGTTGATTATAATAGATATAATTGATCCAGTCTACCTTCATATTTACTGTGACCCACCAAAAAAGAAGTGACTCAAAACCTGCAGCAATTTGATTTCTAGCTTTGAATTCATCAGGGACTCCTCGGGGGACTCCAATCCAGTCAATATATATTCTATCATCAAAAGAAGTTTCTATTACATTTCTTTTAACTCTGCTTCCTTTCCTTCCATGACTCTTGTTTTCTTGAAATACCAGGGTAAATGGAATAGCCAATTGTACAACAGCGCATGTGCCCTTCCAATCAGACAGGAGAGTGTTTCTCAAAACCTTTTCTCCACAATACCACCACAAGTCTGCTCTCAGAACCGGCAGTGATGAATAGTTCCCACCTCTATCATTTGTCACATTCAGTGTTCTCCTGCATCCTGAGAACTCCCCCAAAAATCAAGTAACCGTCACGCCCTGTCGTGAGAGACAAGCCATGTGGTTCCCAGTTATGCCTGTGAAGGCAGGGGGTACCCGAATGTCTTTACTCAGCAAGGCTGGGAACAAAAGCGGGAGTGTTTTACAGGTATAATTTCCCAGGCTGTTTCCTCCTGGTATAGTGCAAGAATGCACTCCATCCCTGCAGGATCATTGGACCATCCTAGGGGAAAGGGAACAACTTGTGGTTTAGGTCTGCCTGAGGCACATGTGTAACAATCACTCTTGTTTAAACTTTTCACAGTGTATTTTATCCATTCTACCCAGGCATTTGTTTCTCCATATCCTGTTTCCATCTCAAAGGTTTGTCTTAAGTTTTTAATTTCAACTGCCTTTAGTACTTTAGAATCATTTGGAGGGGTCTTTTTTTTTGTAGGGAAAGTGGCTTTTACGGCCTCTTTTTCCATTTTATTTCTCAATTTCCAAACTACTATTCTAAACCTACCTACGGGATCTGTTCCTGCCACGTCCGCTCCAAGTCCATAGGTCCGGTTTACCACTCTATATGTTCCATCTGCTACAACTACTCGTTCTTCCTCTTAACCTGAGGGTTTTAGACAGGCAATAATTCAATATTATCACCATTCTCCATGTTAACATTGATTGTGTCTGTTTCCCATGCCCCCAAAATCTCTATTTTTCTATACAACAACTAAACACCAGTCCAATGACACTCACAGGTAAAATCTCCGCTACAATTACCTCATCGGTTAATAACATTTACAATTTTTTTGTTTCCTGTTATATACTTATTGCTTTTTCAGTCTTATACATAGAGGGTCCTTAGTGGGGTACGCATGCCACTGTCCGTCCTGGAGGGGAGGGTCCACTGCTCCTTTGAGTCTGGTGTAATGAGTCCAGCCTCTCTCAGCTTCTTACTGCTGTCTCTGCAGTCAGTAGCACCTGGAACGGGCCTTCCCAGTCGGGTTGCAGTTTAGTTTCTTTCCAGGACTTGATCAGGACCCACTCTCCGGGCTGGATGGTATGAACCGCAAACTCAAGTGGTGGCGTTTGAGCTAGAAGTCCTCTATTCCTGAGAAAAGACAATGAAGACGACAGCCCCAGTATACAGTTCTTAAGAAAAACATCCTTGGTTTCAAATTGAGGAAGGTTGTCCCTTTTACCCATATAAGGTAATCCATATAACATTTCATAGGGTGAAATCCCCGTGTCCTTCCTAGGAGCAGTCCTGATTCTCAGTAGTGCTAAGGGTAAACACTTTGTCCAAGGTAGTTTTGGCAGTTGGTTTTTTTGTTTTTGTTTTGGGGTTTTTTTGTTTTTTGTTTTTTGTTTTTCATTTGGTTCATCCTTTTGACTTTCCCTGAGGATGGTGGGTGCCAAGGAGTATGAAGGTCCCAGGATACCTCTAGGCCCTCCATCATTCTCTGGAGTATTTTGGAAGTGAAATGACTGCCCTGATCAGAATCTATATTTTCTTCTATTCCATATCTAGGAATAATTTGTTCTAAAATGATCTTCACCACTACAGCTGCAGTGGCAGTTACCATCAGGTGAGCTTCTACCCACCCAGTAAGATGATCTATTAAAACCAAAGATATTTCAGTGTACCTATTGGTGGTAATTCAGTAAAGTCTACCTGTATGCTTTGAAAGGGCCTTAAACCAGGCTGCCTTCCTCCTGAGGGTTGCTTCCTCAGAGCCTTTTTGTTTATCCTCCTGCAAGTCACACATCGTTCACAAATTTGCTTGGCCACTGTATAAATTCCTATACACCCATATTTTCTCAGAACCAGATCACACATCGCTTGTATTCCCCAGTGGCCTCCTTGATGTAAAATGCCCATTATTTCCCTCATAGTTTCTTTATTCAACATTTCTCTCCCATCTGGGAGAACCCATTTCCCCTCTGTTTCAATGGCTCCCAACTCCCTTAACCTTTCCTTCTCTTTTTCTGTAAATATAGGAGTTGCTTTTGGTACAGGCACCTGTGGGGTAAGATTGTACATATTCACAATCTCATGGCCTAATGCTGCTGCTTTGGCTACTTCATCAGCCAGCCTATTTCCCCTGGCTCTAAAAGAATTTCCTTTCTGATGTCCATTTACATGGACCACTGCAATCTCACTTGAAAGTAATAAATTCTTTAGCACTTATTTAATTAATTCCCCATGTACCAATTCTTTTCCTTTACTGTTGATTAGCCCCCTTTCTTCCCATATCCTTCCAAAAGTTTGTACCACTCCAAAGGCATATCTTGAATCAGTATAAATTGTTCCCTCTTTTCCTTCTAACAGTTGTAATGCTCTGTTTAAAGCATATAATTCACATGTCTGGACTGACCAGGTGGTTGGTAGCTGCCCTGCTTCTTTCGCCTCTTGATTTATCCCTTCAATAATTGCATAGCCATTGTGTCTTTTGCCTTGAATTACTCTTGAGGAACCATCACTAAATAAGCGGGGGCCTGTGTGTAAGGGTATTTCCTTCAAAGCAGGCCGCACTTTAGTCTGATACTCTACTACGTCTAGACAGTTGTGTTCAAGACTTTCACATTTAATTTCTCCCTTCCATAGGAAGGCGGCTGGGTTAAGGCATGTACTGGTAGTCAGGGTCAAATCATCTTTTTCTATTAGTATTGCCTCATACTTCAATATTCTAGAATCAGTTAACCACTTCCCAGCCTTCTGGGTCAAAATAGTTTTCACTTGGTGGGGAGTACTTACTACTAATACCCCCCGAATGTTAGTTTTCTGCTTTCCTCTACCAAGAGGGCAGTAGCAGCTACCGCCTGCATGCACTCTGGCCACCCCTTTGATACTGGATCCAAAAGTTTGGACAGATATGCTATTGGTTGTCGTTTATCCCCCCATTCTTGAGTTAAAACTCCCAAAGCAGCTCCTTTATCCACTGTAACAAACAACTCAAATGCCTTATCTAATGATGGCAGTGCTCACACAGGAGCAGTGATTAAGCTTTGTTTTAACTCCTGAATTAGCTTCTCTTCTTCTTCTTCTGTCCAGTTTAAAACATTTGGTTCTTCATTTAGTAACTTTAAATACAACCCTTTTGTTTTCTGTGCATAGCAATCTATCCATAAGCGAAAATAACCAGTTAACCCCAAAAATTTCCTTAACTCCTTCTTTGTTCGAGGAAGAGGCAATTCCACAATTCCTTTTATTCTTTCTGGATTTATTTTACATTTTCCTTCACTGATCAAATGCCCTAAATACTTAACTTCTTTTTCTACATATTGTAATTTGCTTTTTGATACTCTTAGTCCTTGTTCTCCTAAGAAGTTCAACAGGGAATTTGTGGTTTCTTTTACCTCATTATTTTCTTTCCCTGAAATCAAAAGATCATCAACATATTGAAGTAAGGTAACACCAGGGGGAGGCTTAAACTGCTCAAGGATTTGTTATAAGAGTCTCTATTACTTGTTGGAGGCCCCTCCGCCCTTCTAAGGGAATGGGGTATTGCCTTTGATTTACTATATCATAGTTTTGATTAAGTCTTATTTTTAAAGGAGGTATGTCCAACCCCCCCCCGTTACCTTCTCTTGCCCATGCTATCGGGTTGATTTGCTCCTCATCTTTTTCTGTTAATAAATTCATAGAAATTACAATTCGTTCATTATATGTCCTAATTTCCAACCCCAATTGCACAATCAAATCCCTTCCCAATATATTGCCGCCCACTGCGGGAATATATAATGCCTGAGCTTGTACCACCTCTTCTCTTAGCTTGAATAGCATTGGTTCAAACACAGGAACAGAAAACCCTTCACCTTTAATTCCTGAAACATTTTTTTTTTGCTGGCCCGTAAATTTCACTCCTTGAGGTATAAAACTCAGTGAAGTTCTAGCAGTTCCTGTGTCAACTAGGAAGACAACTTCCTCTTCCCGGGGTCCCACCTTTAAATTTATCAAGGGTTCCTGATGGGACCGTAAATTAAGGAACCCCTTACACCCCTATTCAACATCCTCAAAAGCCATCAACGACACCACTTTCTCTTCCTTCTTTAATTCAGGACACTCCCTCTTGAAATGTCCTGTTTTCCCACACTGAGAACATCCCGCTAGAGCAACCTGCCTTTTTCCTCGCCTGACACCCCCTCTCAAACTGCCGTCGGCGCCGCCGCCCGTATCAATCCATCCTATTTCATGCCCGTAAGTGTACCCGGCCTGGACACAGGCAGCCCTGTGCCCTCCTCCTGCCAGCTCCGGTAACTCTTTAACGCGGACAGTGCACGGCTCCCCCGGCTCCGGGGGATGCACACCCCCAGCCCAACACGCCACTCCGGGGGTTCCCGCCATGCGGCCCTGGACGTCTCTCCGTTTAACAACACACCGCACTGCCTTTTCCTCTAACTTCTCCATTTCGTCAGAACTTTTGCCACTGCTATCTCCCCCACGTGTCCACGTCTCCCTTCCTTGCTCACGTACTGGTTCTATTCTCTGTTTCACCACCTGATCTACTGCAGAAACCATCATCTTCACTTTCTGTCTTTGCTTTTCCTCCCCCCCTCTTCACATACACTTTCTGGGCTTTCCTCAACAAATCTTCCAATGGGTTTTCACTCCAACCATTTATTTTCTGTAATTTTAATTTTTTTTCCTTTTTTTTTTTTTCCTTCTTTTCTGGATATCCGGCCATGCCTTGGTAACAAAATGGATCTTTAAAAATCCCTGGGCTACAGGATTTTCAAAATTCATTCCTGTGAGACACAGAATGTTGTCCTTGCATGATAAGAACCTGATAAGGCAAGCGGGAGGCTGTCTGGCAGGACAAGAAAAGAAACCAGAGAGCAATTAAAGGAGGGAAGTGCTAGACAGGAGATTATAAAACCTTAAATCTGTCAGCTAGGGTTGTTTGAGATAGATGGGGTCTTTTGAAGCAGTACTGCGCTTGCTTAATAGGGTATTGAATATTAACTTCTCCTCCCAGGGGAGGCATAATCTTGAGATAACGAGACATGCGACGTATGAACTTATATGTACCATAACATGTAGAAGGCGTGTCGGGTTAGTCTGTAAACTTTGGAGTACCCAGCCAATGGGGAAACAAGGGAGGGATTTTGTGGCCGGGAATAGGGTATAAAACTTCATGTATTTCTCTAACCAGGTGTGCCTACTTGTTAGACACCCGGTCTTGCAAGAACGTAATAAAATTACGTGCTTCATTGTGGGGTCTGACCTGAGTCTTTTTTGCGAGGTTTTTGCTCGTTTCTCACAATTCCCGAATATTTTCTCATTTGATCTCTCAACCGCTGCAGAAATGCAGGCGGTGTCTCATTTCTTTCCTCCTGTGTTTCAAATGCTTTTGCAAAGTTTTAAAATTTGGGAGCAGTTTCCCTTATGCCTTGTATTATTAACTCCCTTAAATCTTCCACGTTAACTTTATGTTCCAGATTATTATTGTCCCAACTGGGATCAGCATTAGGGAATTTTTGTTCTGCTGGTACTATTCCCTGTCCTGGTGGGTTTCTTCTTTCCCACTCTTCCATAGCAGCCCTCCTAGTAATTCCTCTTTCTTCTCCACTAAATAAAACATGCATTATAGACATCATCTCTGGCCAAGAATAGAATTTTGGCCCTAAAACTTGATCCAGCTGATCAGGCAATCCTATAGGATCTTCAATTAAGGATTTCATTTCTTTCTTAAAACTTCTTACTGCACTACTAGTAAGCGGGGCACTTACATATCCCACTTTTCCCATACCAAGGGGAACTTCCCACAAGGGGAAAACTTTTTCTGTACCCCCCCCCCCCTTTCAGATTTTTCGTTTCGTAATGGTAAGGGAAAATTTAAAAAGTCTCTTTGAGACTGCACTCAGTCTGGGATATGTGTTGGGAGGGGGAGCACTAGCCATGGCTCCCCAGGAGTCCTTCCTGATTCCTTTCTTGGGTAGGGAGGTCTGTCACCCCCTCCGACCTGTATTTTGGCCAGAATACAGCCGGACCCTTGATGCTTTCCTTTATCCAGATGAAACAATACTGTATCATCTTTTCCTTATCTTTATCCCTTGTACAAGGTGTGTTTTCCCAACGCTCCAACATCCTCCCCAAAGGACTGTCTGGAGGAATGTTCCCAGGACACTTTTCCCCGTCCTGCTTATTTTCCTTAGGCCTATTACTTTTATTCCCCATTCTGATTTCCCGAGACTTTTTCTGTCACTCCATTCTTTCGCTTCGTCCCTCTCCGGCTGTTTTCCTCGCGGATAAACAGAACCGCGGATCCGGACTCCGCACTCACTTCATACCGATGGTACGTCTCACACACACACACACAAAAAGTCTCTCAGAATGTCCCAACCACCAAGACAATACTTCTAACAGTCAATTTTCTTACCTTGGTCTGTGCACAGAGTTGCCTGGTTGTCGCGATTGTGCCTACTATTCCTATCCTTCCCCTGTGGTTCACTGGGTCTGCCTTTAAAATTGGTCTCAGGATCCCAGTCGGTCCCCTGCAAACCCCCGTCGACGATTCACGAGACCGTTGAAATCAACGGGACGTGTCTTCCCGTCTTTCGCCGGCAGAAATTCCCAGGGCGACGACCTGGATCCCGGACGAGCCCCCAACTGAGAGAAACGAGCAAAAAAAAAACCTCGCGAAAAGAGGGTCAAGGCCAGACTTCACAGTGAAGCACCTAATTTTATTATGTTCTTGCAAGACCGGGTGTCTAACCAGTAGGCACACCTTGTCAGATAAATACATGAATTTTTATACCCTATTCCCGGCCGCAAAATCCCTCTTTTGTTTCCCCATTGGCTGGGTACTCCAAAGTTTACAGACTAACCCGACACGCCTACTACATGTTACAGTACATATCAGTTCATACGTCGCATGTCTCATTACCGCGAAATTATGCCTCCCCTGGGAGGAGAAGTTAATATTCAATACCTTATTAAGCAAGCGCAGTTGCTGCTACCAGAGGCCGCATTCCTCTCCAACGACCCTAGTTTAACAAGTTTCGAGTTTGTAATCTTTTATCTGGCCCCCCATTCATCCCTTTGATTGCCCTCTTTACCTGGTCAGGGAACCCTTTTGTCTTGGAAACTCATCCCGCCTCTCTGGCGCCCTCCTTGTCAAGTTCTTATCATGCAAGAACATTCTGTTTATTTCATTCTCACACCCATGTTGAAAATGGGATTGTTTTCCTGAAGGGTAGCTTGATAGAAGTCGGGTGTTTTGGTTTTGTGATTGTGGATTTTTGTTTGTTTTTTTTAATTTAAAATGTAATCTTAAAAGACAAAGAAGCAAATTATCTGCCTTGGTGCTGATGGTACGTCAAAGATTGCAAAGCCCAGGCACTCTCTTACTGCAAAGAGGATGATTTATAGAAAATTGCAGGCAGAACACATACATGTTCTGGTAGCTGTAAAGAGAGTCCCTCCTTAAATTTGCTTAATCCAACAGTGCTCCTTCTGCCCAGAAATTATTCTTCTTCCTTTTTCTTACAACCCTTCATTGAAGGGAGAGGGGAAGGACAGAGAGCGAAGGAGGGATAAGAATTTGCTTCTGTTTAGTAATCGACTTGTACGACTCAAAGAAAGATTTAACGGGAGAGACCCTGTTTGCATGCTTTGTACTTGCTACAATTTGGTCTGTAACTGAGCTGGGATAGTTTTAATGTACCTGATCTCTTCTGTGGCCAATAAAATCTGGGCTCCTTTAAGAAGATTATCTCAGCTTCACCACTCAGGTAAAACTTCCTCAGACCAGAGGAGGAATCTTCCCCTTCACTGTGACAGAATCTTTATGGTTCTACTTTCTCTCCATCCATGTTAATTGCAGTGCTTGAGGGCTTAAGAAATCCCAGCAATGTTCCAATACTAGTCATGCCCCTGTGCTCAAATTGTTTTTTGCCTCACTCTCTTACATTCTTTTGGTGAGTATGCATATAACTCCCAATCTCCCCTCGTGCACACATGTTCTCCAATGCTAGATATAAAACTGGAAAGAATTTGATGGTGCTGTAAGAAGAAGTGTGTGCATGAAGATGTGCAAAAGAGGTACTTTGGGACAATTATTATTAATGTGATCAAGAATAAATAAAAATTTAGACTAAGGCAGCTTTGTCTTTGCTTTTTTACCTCCATCATAATGACACCATTTCATTATGAACCTTGAGTGTTACTTTCCACGGTTTAAAATGAACAGTTGCAAAAGTGCAGAAACATGGGGTTGGAAGGCCTGTTGTTTTAAATAGGATTACTTATTTTGCAGCCAAAACATTTCACAAATCTAGGAAGTAGTTTTGGTGCTTGGTAGTATTCTTCTACATGCTTATGAGACAAAAAAAAAAGATATGACTGTATTTCTGGGAGAAGACTTCAAAATACGTGGCAGAAATGGACAATTTGAGTTTCTTTTCTCTACATCAAATGTTAAGTTGGAAGGGGAATTTGAAACTGGCCACACGATAGATCAGGTTTTATATTTTGCAACCTCCAGCACCCATTATGCCTCCACCTCATTTTATAGGGTAAAAAAACTTGCTTAGGGAAGATTAGCTTCTAGATGGATATGTCTGAGGGATCACTTCAGGGGCAGATCTACATGCAGAAACCATTTTTTGCCATGGCTGGAAGAGAGCTATGACCTAGCATAGTGCTCCTCCCAAGCAGCTCCCCCACCACTGCAGGAGCTACTGAGCACCCCTGTGCAGGAAGCTTTGAGAACGCAACAGCTTGGAAGGGGCTCTTCAGATCTTTCCCCCTTCTCCTCCTTCCTGGCCTGTGAGTGATTCAGTGCCCCAAACCGTAACTTTTTGTTACCATCTTCCTCCTTTTAATCTCCTTCATTTTCAACATTTCCCATCTCTACCATCTTCTCTTACATCTGTTCTGCCTCATAGATCTCTTCCCTCCTCTACCATCTCTTTTCTCCTTTTTATTCTTGCTCTTTCCTCTTCTGTTTTCTTTCTTTTTCCTCCTCTTCCCCTACACGTTGTTAGAAAAGATTTTTGCACTCCCTGGTGCTCTTGCATTTTGTGTGGTAGGAGAGGAGATTTTCTTCTTTCTTTCTCTTCCCCTGGTAGATCATTATTCAAAAACACAGAATGTGAGAGAGACGGATATCTCAGGTCATCTGCAGCAAACCAGTGAAAGAAAAGGGGGGGGGGGGGGGGAAATCAGGGAAAAGATGGCGATCCTCCATTGCCTGCCAAGGAGCACGAGACTCACAAAGCAACTTCTACAGCAATAACAAGAACTAGGCAGAGAGAAGGAGGTGGCAGTGGCGTCGGAATGCTCCTGTAAGTTTTTGCAAGTAAAACTCATCCCTGTTTTGGCATGAGAGAGATTCCCTCATTCGTGTGTGCGTATGCCGTTTTTTCCACCATGTTTCTGTAAAATTCATTCATTTGGCCAGGAGAGGAAAGAGGAAGAGGGGGGGGGGGGGGGGGGGGGAGGGAAGCGGCATGTTTTGTTTGAGAGAGCTCGCTCTCTTGCATGAAGGAGGAGGTGCTGATAGTGGGAGGAGGAAAGCGGTTAAACGCTATGTCTGGATGGTGCTCTGTGTGTGTACTTCGATCAGAGACGGGAGAGCCACAGAAAAGAGAAAACCTCCGTGCCAGCACGACTCAGGCAACCGGGTGACCTTCTTTCTGTTTGTGTCGTGTCGTGTCGTCTCCCTCCCTCCCTTCCCCTCTTGCAATGCTGGTCCCTCACAGAGATATTTATGCTTCCTCCCCCTGCTCTCCTGACACTGGGATGTGAGGGCTTCTGGACGGTGTGCGTGTGGGCGGTGGGTTTTTTGAAGGATATTGTTTAGAGGACGACGACGACAGCGTTCAGCTGGAGAGCAGAAGCCATGTGTAACGTTATTGCTCCCTTTCTTGAAAAGGGAAGGGAAGAAGCCCACTTCTTGTTCGGTCCCCCGATGCCTCTAAGTCAGACAAGAAAGGAGTTTTCTCCTGCGCCTTTCTTCATCACCTGGAGCAGCTTTGTCTTCTTCCCTCTTTCCATCTCTTTATCTCCCTGTCCTCCATTTGTAAGCTGTTTACTTCGGTTTTAGTTTAGACTCCACAACACAAAGCTTCTCTCCCATACACGCATACATTCTACGGTCTTTTTATGTCCTTTCGCTTTCCCCTCCCCTTAACATCGTGATTTCTATCCTACACCCAGATCGTCCTGGAGTTTGCTATAGATGTGATCTGTTAAGATTACCCCCCCCCGGCTGCCGCTAAGGGGCGGGGCGACTTTGCATTCGTTTTCTAATGTTTGGAAACAGAAAGACCTTCGAGTTTGAGTGCTTTCTACTGCTACTTTTGCGTGACTCTATGTGTGTGTGTCTCATGAAGCTGCTTGCATGTATAAGAGGAAGTGACTAATTTGGCAGAGAGCTGTGATCCGAGTCAGGTAAGCCATGTCATGTTCGCTAGCTCCACCAGAAAATGGAGGAGAGCAAGTGGGCTTCCATTAGACAAAGCTGAGATGGGAAGTGCTCCTAACATTATGGATCTCTCAAATTTTATTTTATTTTTAAGCTTTGCTGACAATCCCCCCCCTCCGGGGGAATTAGTTTCTATTTCTTCAGTTTTTCAATGTACAACACTCATGAGTATTCTTTCTGATTTCATGCTATCAGGAAATAAGAACTGGAGGAAATTGCCTGGATTATCCCTCACATAGAGGGGAAAAAAACTTATTTCGTTGTTTTTAGCTCTTATGCTTTCACGTTGAGGTCACTTTTCTATAATTTTTTTTTTGTTAAAGTTTATAGGATTTAAGGGTTTGATCAGTTAGCTAAAGAAATAGCATGTATGTGTAACACATAATACTTGGAAGCAAGTGCTTGTAGCCTGAGGTTGCTTAGGCTCTTCCAGAGAACATTGTGAAATCTCATTCTTTCTGTGTGGTGACAATGGTATTTTACCTTCTGATGCTCAAAAGCATTCTTTTTTTTCCTGGATGTACGTTTTTCTCCACTCACTAGGTTGCATATTTATAACACTGGAAAGATTTCAGAAAGCTTCTCAGTACCATAAAATGCTTAATTCCTTGCAGTGTGCGTGTGGGGAATAGCAACTTTCATGGTGCAATATGCTTTTTTGTAAAGCATAACAAGGATGTTGCTGGAAGCTTTTATGTCATGGCAGTTGAACAGGAAGTCTATTTATTTATTTACAATTTACCTTTTCATCTGGAATAGTTTAGGGTGGTCTCATACGTGGCCTTACTTTTTTTTCCACCAATGCACATTGGTTGCATAGTAAATACGGTTCCTCAAAATGTCAAATTAAATGCTTTAGTGTCTGAGCATCTTAAAGTGCAACTCCATGGGGAAAGTATCTGATGGAATACTCAGAAGAGCTTGAGAGGAAATGTGAAATATAGATGTATGTATGGTAGAAATGATAGGATGAGAGACCAGCAAATGAATGCAAGTAACCATGCTTCTGTGCATGTACCAAGAATAGAAAGATGGTAGTGGTTAGTGATGAACTTTGAAATTCCAGCTGCTGCAAGATTAAAATTAATGCTCATTTTTAGTCTAGCAAGCAACTGTTGTGTATATAATATAACATACTTTGAAAATATATTGCATTTTCAGTTATACACTACTTAAGTTCTGGTTGCAGATGTGTCACCCAAATTACTGAGATACTATAGTTATCTCCATATCTTTGAAATAAAGTTCTTTGCGAGGTGGGCCATGGAACGTACAATTTCATATACATTTAATGTTAGCCTGTGATTGAGTGAAGAGGGGAAAAATTAACTGTTTTTTCCTGATGTGATGGTGATGGATGAGATTTGCTAATCTTAGTATGGCCCTAAATCAGCACCCATTGAATGAAATTAAGTTTCTCACTGAACTGTGTTGGTTTTGGTCAGATTCTAAATGCGTGTCCTCTCTGTTATGTATAGAGTATTCTTAGATTTTTTCTTTTTTTATTTTGTATTGTGAATTGCCTCATGTTTTGAGAGATCAATTGAGTGCTAGTGCTATAACGTGATGTATAGATGCATTGCACTTGAACATGAAATGTGCTATCCAAGAGCAAATGAGATTTATGATCTTTATGGGAGGGCCTATATATTCCTCGCACCTGGTGACAGACACCCTAGAAAACCAAAGGTCATCATAACAGATATAATGTTTGAGTTGTGGTGAATGTTTCATTTCCATGAGGGTATTCTTCATTGTTCTTTAAAGAGATTTCAGTCTCATAATTTCTGCTAATGATGTTGCTTGCTATAATTATACGTACACTGAAATTGAAGTTTACCTTGCTGTGAGAAGACTAGCTAAGAGACTTTTTTTTTAAATTAAAAATTTTTACAAACCAGTGAGCTAAATGAACTTTGGAAAGATGGTATTGAAAAATACTAGTCACTATTAGCTCATGAATTTTGCAGTTGGACATTAATTTTTTGGTTCAAACCAATGGTTTGTAATAACTTTTGATTTGTGGGCATTCAGAAACTTTCCATGGTGCTAGCCCTTCTAGAAACTTTGCATTTATAATATATTTTATAGTATATGAACTTGAATTTCTTGATTACTTTTTTAGGCCCATTAGAAATAGTCCACAGATCACTTATAAGGAAATCAGTTGTTTAAAGTACTATTTTTATGTTACCATTCATGGCTTGGCTTCGTGGACGAAGATTTGGGAAGGGCTTTAAACGTGAGTACACCCTTCAAGCCTGCGCGGTGGATTTTTTAGGTGAGGCGCAGCGTGCGCGAGACTGGCCCCACCCTTTACACCTGAGGTTCAGCTGCCAGGGCCTAGCGAGCTTGGATGGTGACAGCGAAGTCCTCAGGTCGTAGGTTTGGTTAGAGTATCCTTCTCTTAGATGGATGGCCTTACAGGGCTAAACGAGCTCCATCTGCCCGGGTTTGGAGTTAGAGTTGTCCTTCTCCTAGGATGGTTGCCCGAAGGCTAGTGAGCCCATCCTGCCCGTGGACACACTTTGTCTGACCCTTCAGTTGAGACCTGTCTGGCTTGGGAGACCCTACCGGAGGCATATGCCACCACCAGCATAGCTCTCAACTTCACAAGGGCACGCAAGCTCTTTCCCCATGGCAAGGGGGTGCCCGTGAAAGAGTGTTACCATTAGACTTGTAATTAATTGCATTGTTGGGAAATGTCAGATTTAGAAGGTTGCACTTAGCTTTTATTTCTTCCATCAATTTGAAATTATATTTTGATATGTGTGGAAAAGTAAAAAATGTTGTGTATGGGTGATTAGGATATGAAGAATGAGATTATATAATTGGATGATGGATGAAAAGTAGAGCTACTGCTAGTAGAAGTGTTGGGGGTTGTTTGGGTGGGTTTTTTTAGTGATTATTATAATTCACTAAAGATAGAACCAAATTTAATAGTGTTGTGGCCTTTGACTTAAAGGAAGATTGATGGTTGGAAGCCATGAGTGGCTTGTAAGAGTGGCTCACTCACTCCCTCAGTGGGACAGGGGGAGAATAGGGTGAGAAGGCTTGTGGATCAAGATAAAGACAAGGAGATTGCTTGCCAATTACCATCATGGGCAAACCAGAATCAACTTGGGGAAAATTAATTGAAATTATTGCCAATTAAAATAGATTCGGGTAGTGAGGAAAAAAAGACCTACATTAAAAAATTAAAATTGTACAGTAGCTTGTTCAACTTGAGATGTTAGTGTCTAATTATTGCAGTATCCTTTAAAATATTCTTGCCTAATCACTTATTGAAGAAACTTTAAGTAATGCTTTGGAAAAAAAAAAAAATTTCCTCCCACCATGGGAGGTTGTGTTTGCTCTGTAGTCATTTTTGAGATGTGATGGTTAACTGAACATCAGTCTCAGATACAGCAATAAAAGCCATGCTTTCTGTTTCTCTTTGATCTAGAAACCTCTTCATTTTTTGAGTAGTCTTCATGTTGTAATTATGGACAGTTGGTTTCTAGAAGAAATATATTAAGTGATTGAGGCTAAAAGTTTATTCTGTGATAAGGGGGGAAAGGTCCTGGTTTGAGTTAGAACAGCACTAATTTTGTTCAGTGATTTTACTTTTCAGTTCGGTCTCTTCTAAGTACCTGCACTTTCTGAAGTTAATGGCATATTTTTGCAGACAATGTCTGCCTCTAGTAGTGATAATGCTTGATGTTGACAGTTACTACCAGGGACTGGTATGCAGAAAGGCTCTTGCTTATTATACTTTCTGCTGTGAAGACCGAGGTCACTGCTAAATCCTGTGTGCCATGGTGGGAGTGCAGTAAGTTAGAGGCCACACCTGCAGGGAGGAGCAGACAGGACAGGTGACCCTAAACTGACCAACCAGGCGTTCTATCCCGTAGACATCTGTTCCAGTAAAGGTTCAAAGGATCATGGAGTAACTAAATCACAGACATGCTCACAAACCTAACGGGATTTATTTTGTCTAAAACCAAACTAAACGTGGAGTTACATAAAACACAGACTGTTAGAATTTAGGCTTCCAAAGTATTACAACTAACAACTAGCAATGTACCCTGTGGACATTCGAGGGCAGTATAAGCGTTCCCTTCTGTCCAAGTGCAATTCATCATGATGAATTAAGGGGGGGGGAGGGAAAAGTTACCTTAGTTCGCATACATGCTGACCCTAGGCTAGCGAGTGATGTCCAAATCCACAGCGTCCCCAGCATGGATTGTTTTAGGGGTGAGGCGTCGGTAGTTAATGGACCCTTGTGGACATCCCCACAGAGGTAAGTTTGGTCCTTGTCGTGCCGTGTAGCAACCTCTTCTCTGTGCTCAAACAGCACTACCTTTATAGCAGAGGTTAAAGCCGCCCCTCACATAACGTATGGCCAGTACGTATGTGTGGACTGCCCCAAACTCCACCTTTCAATTACATCATCTGTAACTTCACGCATGCCCAATTTCACTACTGGGGTCGCTGTTTGGTGGTTGTTTGACTTCATCTTTACTCTTCTTCCTCGATAAGAGTTTTGTGAACATGGGAAAACTCACCATTGTGGCAACTCCCCTCCTTTTCCCATCCTTTGGCATCTGATCACAAGGCTGGTGATTATGAGCTCATCATGGGAGAATCTGCTTTGTTGCAATTAGTCCACTACCCTCACACTATCACTTCTCCTGAGAAAGCTCGCTATCTGTTGTTTCTTGCAGAGCTTCCAAAACTCCCACTGCCCTGTGGTTTCTTACAAAGCTCCGTGTTCCATCTCGGACCAAACTGTTTAAAGGGGCTGTCTGACATGTCATATCCGATATAAAGCTGAGGGATCACGAGGGTCTCGTTCTCTCTTGCCCTCTTCTTCAATGGCCGATGTCCAAGAGGACTCTGTCCATTCTGCCTTCGATCCCAATCCGTGCATCTCTCAATCTAGTTCTGGAATCCAGCTCCTACATCTGGTTCCCATCTGCTGCTGAGCCCAGCCTGGGCCTTCCCCAGTGCCTGCCCACAGCATCAGTGGTGACGGGGACGTGGTTGCCATCAGGGATGTTGATTTTGTATATATTTGTATATATTTCCTTTTATTATTATTATTCTCATTAAAGCAGTTTTAGTTTTCCAATCCATAAGTCTCTCTCCCTTGCTCCTTTTCTTTTTCCCCTCTTTGAGAAGGGGGGGGAGGGTAATAGAGAGCATCTGTCATTTGTCTAGTGGCTGGCCCAGCTCTAACCCTTGACAGGTCCTTCAAGGAAGACAAGCATTTTGGGTCAGGATTAGTAGAAATACAAAATAGGCCAAACTCTTTAGGTAAAAGACAACTAGATTAAGACATACCATAACTACATATAGTGGAAAATTGCTGTTAATAGAGTGATTTCATGGGTTAGAGAGGCAGGTGAATGATTTTGCAAGAGAAAAGAAAACATATTACAAAAAATGATTAAAAAAAAGACAGAATTCAATCTGTTTCTGATAATATGAAAGAGAAAATTTTGTACTGAAAGATACTGAAAATGGATTCAGTGTTAACTGTTTCCATGGTCTTGTGGACAATAGGGGCTTCATTGCACTGGTTCATTGAGCAAAGTCTTTACTGATGATAATAGTTCTTAAGGTTGAGTAGTTTTGCTTTGGGATGATACCAGTAATCACAGGAAGAAAACATCATAGAGTAGGAGTGCTTGCTGGGAAGTAGATGGGTCATACTGCCGGAACACAATAAATCATTTGCCGTGATTAAAAATGTGTCTTTGGGCCTCCTGTGATAAGTAACAACTATGTTTCTTCTGAAAATTGTTCACTGATCTCTGATTGTTGGCAAAAGAAAGAGGATGGGGGAAGGAGATAGTGAAAATGTATATTACAGCAGCGAGTACGTGTTTTTTTTCTGTAGCTTATTTATTAAATAAATGAAAATGCTAAGGGAAGGCTGTATGTGCTTGTAGATTCAAGAGTGAGTGCTGTTTGACATGCTGCATGGTGTATTTACCTTTTAATTACCTCAAAGATGGTTGGTCTGCTGAAGATTTTAATTTAATGTCAAGCCAGGAAAGGAATCATTAATAACAGGCTCACTGCAGTCTGGATGCCATTTCAATTCTCTGGTGATGAAGCTAAAGAAAAAGCAAGTATTTTTTTTTTTTTCCTACCTTCTTCCTCTTGTTAATTTAATTCCATATTTTCTAACTTGGATTAGGCAGAAGTTCTAGAGTGACTGGTAAAGTTGATTAACTCATTTGGCAGTTGGCTAACAGTTTCTTCTTTATTTGAACAAAGTGGATGTTCCGGTCCAGGCAAGACTTGTAAGACTGCTTAGAGTGATGATCTTGTGTTTTTTTCTGTAAATCAGATATGGATGTTTCTCTGTCATTTCCAAAGATGGCTTGTGATGTGTTGGACAGAAGCAATCTGCCCAGAACTTAAGAGTGACCTCTGAATTTATTTAAATTTTAATTCTTCAGGTCCTTTCAGATTCAGCTGGAATTGTGGGCATGTGACTCTCTTCATAATTGGGTTTTAAGGGTTGGTCTGACCAACCATTTAAGAGACTAAAGAAGTAGCGGTCACCTCTGGAAATCTTGTTCTTAATTTGCCTTCCTTTAACCCTATGCTCCCCAGCAGTAAAATAGACATAATATAGAATTTCAGGGGAATATTGGCAATTGAGGCCATAATGCTGGATTCTACTTCTTTATATGTTGAAATATAAAAGGGGGGGATCAAAACCCAACCCTTCAGAGTGTGGTTCTGGTTAGTGAGAGTGGCAGATATGGTTCATTGTTTGCAGAGTACCTGGAGATCTGGGAACGGAGAAAACTCACTTTTTCACTGTGTAACTTTGGTCATTCTGACTATCAGTTTTCAGATACATTACTGACTATGGTATGTATGGAAGAGGAGACTAACTGAATGCAATATCCACATAGTTTAGTTGGCAATGCAGTAAAGTCTAGGAGGGAAATAACCATCAAGAGTTTCTCATTCTACTGAGATCCATTTTTGTGTGTGTTGTGTGATGAGCAATAGTTGGAAAATAAATAAATGGCAATATAAATAAATGATAGTTTGTCTTGCCTAGGTTAATTAGAAACTCTTATCTCACATTCAAGGGTTTTTTTTTTCTTGCTTTTCTACATTTGGGTGGCTTTGGAGATAGGGTAGTGCTGATGTGCTCTGAAATCCATTCTTCTATTATATCCAGTTAACGAACTTGACAAGTGTAAAAATGACCCACCAGGTCAATACCTGGCTCCAAGCCTGGTGTCACCAGCAGGACTTTGGGTTCTTTGATCATGGGCTGATTTATACCACACCAGGTTTGCTGGCATCTGATGGGGTACACCTATCTCAAAAGGGGAGGAGGATCCTTGCACAGGAGTTGTCAGGGCTCATTGATAGGGCTTTAAACTAGATTTGAGGGGGGAAAGGGATAGACTCTGGCTTGCTGGGACTAAACCTAAGAGCTGCACACCAGTGCTAACCGGACAGCGTTCCAGCGAGCTACTTGAGTATGCTGCACCAGCAGAGATTGAGGGCAATGTGTTTGGTGATAGGATAGCCACAATGGTCACTGGTGTGCCAGGAGTCAAGGCAGCGACAGGGCAAGTTCAGGCGGCAGTTAGGCATTCTCCCTGCAAGGAAAAGGCAAAGCGATCACTAGCCCAGTTGAAGTGCTTCTACACCAATGCACGCAGCATGGGCAACACACAGGAGGAGCTGGAAGCCATTGTGCATAAGGAAAACTATGATATAGTTGCCATCACGGAGACCTGGTGGGATGATACGTACAACTGGAATGCTGCACTGGATAGCTACAAGCTCTTTAGGAGGGATAGGTCAGGCAGGAGAGGAGGGGGAGTGGCTCTGTAGGTTATGGAGGGGTTTGATTGTCTGGCGATCAACAACGGTGATGAAAGGGTAGGGTGTTTATGGATCAAAATTAGGGGGGAGGCCAACAAGGCAGGCATCACAGTGGGAGTCTGCTATAGACCACCCACCCAGGAAGAAGATGTAGACGAAATATTCTACAAACAATTAGGAGAAGTCTCACGATCACAGCCACTTGTTCTTGTGGGTGACTTCAATCTACCAGATATCTGCTGGAAATTCAATACAGCAGTGAGGAAACAGTCCAGGAGGTTCCTAGAGTATATGGAAGACAACTTCCTTACACAGCTGGTGAGGGAACCAACCAGGGAAGACTCCCTGCTGGATCTGTTGTTCACCAACAGAGAAGGACTTGTGGGTGATGTGAAGGTTGAAGGCTGTCTTGGACATAGTGACCATGAGATAATAGAGTTTTCAGTTCTAGAAGCAGTAGGGAGGGGGGTCAGCAGAACTGCTGCCTTGGACTTCCAGAGAGCAGACTTTAACCTTTTTAGGGGACTGGTTGGCAGGGTCCCTTGGGAGGCAGTCTTGAAGGGCAAAGGGGTCCAGGAAGCCTGGACAATTCTCAAGAAGGAAATCTTCAAAGCCCAGGAGCAGACTATCCCGGTGAGCCGCAAGATGAGCAGGAAGGGCAGAAGACTGGCCTGGCTGAACAGAGCGCTCTGGCTAGAGCTCAAGAAGAAAAAGAAAGGCTATGGCCTATGGAAGAAGGGGCAAGTCACTCATGAAAACTACAAGGATTCTGTGAGACTATGCAGGGAGAAGATTAGAAAGGCAAAAGCCCAGCTAGAGCTTAATCTGGCCACTAACATAAAAGACAATAAAAAAAGTTTCTATAAATACCTTAATAGCAAAAGGAGGATTAAGGAGACTCTCCATCCCTTGCTAAATGCAATGGGAGAAATAGTGACTACAGATGAAGAGAAGGCTGAGGTACTCAATGCCTTCTTTGCCTCAGTCTTTAATGGTCAGACCAATTCACTGGGTGCATGGCCTCTAGAACCAGATGGCAGAGATGGAGAGCATTATCAAGGTTCCATCCAAGAGGAAATGCTAAGTGAACTGCTGCACAGCTGAGATGTGCAGAAGTCTATGGGGCCGGATGAGATCCATCCAAGAGTTCTGAGGGAGCTGGCAGGGGTGATCGCCAAGCCACTTTCCCTGATCTACCAACAATCTTGGCTAACAGGGGAGGTATCAGCTGACTGGAGGTTGGCAAATGTGACGCTGATCTACAAGAAAGGCCGGAAGGAGGACCCAGGGAACTACAGGCCTGTCAGTCTGACCTCAGTGCCAGGGAAAGTCATGGAGCAGATAATCCTGAGTGTCATGCGGCATGTACAGGATAGTCAGGTGATCAGGCCCAGTCAACATGGATTTATGAAGGACAGGTCCTGTTTAACCAACCTGATCTCCTTCTGCAACAAAGTAACCTGTTTAGTAGATGAGGGAAGAGCTGTAGATGTTGTTTACCTGGATTTTAGCAAGGCCTTTGACACCGTTTCCCACAACATTCTCCTGCAGAAACTGGCTGCCTATGGCCTGGACGGGTGTACATTTCACTGGATCAAAAACTGGCTGGCTGGCCGGGCCCAGAGAGTGGTGGGGAATGGAGCTAAATCCAGCTGGCGACTGGTCACCAGTGGTGTTCCTCAGGGCTCGGTATTAGAGCCTGTCCTCTTCAACATCTTTATCAATGATCTGGATGAGGGGATTGAGTGCACCCTCAGCAAGTTCGCAGATGACACTAAGTTGGGAGGAAGTGTTGATCTGCCTGAGTGTCAGGAGGCTCTACACAGGGATCTGGACAGGCTGGATCGATGGGCCGAGGCCAATTGTATGAAATTCAACAAGACCAAGTGCTGGGTCTTGCACTTGGGCCACACCAACCCCCTGCAACGTTACAGGCTTGGGGAAGAGTGGCTGGAAAGCTGCCCAGCAGAAAAGGACCTGGGGGTGCTGGTCGACAGCCGATTGAACATGAGCCAGCAGTGTGCCCAAGCAGCCAAGAAAGCTAATGGCATCCTGGCTTGTATCAGAAATAGTGTGGCCAGCAGGAGGAGGGAAGTGATTGTCCCCCTGTACTCGGCGCTGGTGAGGCCACACCTTGAGTCCTGTGTCCAGTTTTGGGCTCCTCACTTTAAGAAGGACATTGAGATGCTGGAGCAGGTTCAGAGAAGGGCAACGAAACTAGTGAAGGGTTTAGAGAACTTGTCTTATGAGGAGTGGCTGAGGGAACTGGGAATGTTTAGTCTGGAGAAGAGGAGGCTGAGGGGAGACCTTATTGCTCTCCACAACTCCCTGACAGGAGGTTGTAGGGAGGTGGGGGTCAGTCTCTTCTCCCATGTTATGAATGACAGGATGAGAGGGAATGGCCTTAAGTTGTGTCGGGGGAAATTTAGGTTAGATATCAGGAAAAATTTCTTTACACAGAAGGTCATTAAGCATTGGAACAGGCTGCCCAGGGAAGTGGTGGAGTCCCCATCCCTGGAGGTGTTTAAAAGTCGTGTGGATGTGATGCTGAGGGAAATGGTTTAGGGACCCTGGCAGTGCAGGGTGAAAGGTTGGACTCAATGATCTTAAAGGTGTCTTCCAACCAGATGACTCTGTGATTCTGTAATGTTAGCAGATGGCTGATAGAAAATTGAGAGTAGCCAGACAGATCTCAGTCTAGTTAATTAGCTCTCAATTGCTGAAGTGTTACTATCCTCTCATACAGTTGTAAAAGTCAGAACTCACAACAGCGTAAGGAAAGGTTTGAGTTCTTGGTCAGGAGTGCATCTCAAAAGTTAAATGAATGTAAGTTGAAGTCAGTATGGGCCAATTCCTTTTGGTTTATTGATCTTTTATCTTTGGTGGGAGGAGTAGGGAGACATCATGTTGCCTTTCAGGTCATACAGAGGTTAAGTTTCTTTGCCTATGATCAAGCATAGGGTGTAAAACAGCACTGTCCAATAGTACAGTGACCTAAGGAGAGTAGGACTTTATCAGGCCTTCAGGAAGTAAATGTCAAGGAAAGCCATTATGTGAATCTGCATATCTGACACCTCTTGGCTCAGGGATTGTTGGAATCGTGTGTTTAACTCTTCAAAAGTGGTAGCTACCTGTGTAAGCTATTAGTTTCCTGGCCCTGATTCTTGTTAGGTCATGAAGAAGCTGTTGTTTCTCAAGAGCATGAGGGTTCTGTCATAAGAGTCGTTGCTCTCACATAAGACATTTTGGATCCTCTTACTCCAAGGACATAACCTTATTACTCAGTAGAGCTGCTGAAAGTGTGAGTCAATATATTTGAGTCTTCCAGCTGCATGAATAAACCTGAATTATTTTTAAATTATCAGATTATGGAGGTGATAATGTACTACAATGTATTTTCCATTTCACACCCTCTTTGCAAATTTTCTGCATCACTTTCACCCTGAAGGGGGAACACAAGATTTGCCATGTGCTAGGCTTCCAAGGAATCATGTTAAAACTGCTGATGATATAACCAGAAAATGTCATTCAAGACAAAGCTTTGAGTCAGAAGTTGCTTAGTGTAGGATGTTGGTCAAACATTGGAAGAGCTTGCCTAGAGAGGTTGTGGAGTCTTCATCTTTGGATATATTAAAAAATCTGACTGGACATGGCCCTGAGCAACCTGGCCTTTAACTGACCCTGCTTTGAGTAGAGGGGTTGGAGTAGATGATCTCCAGAGGTCACTTCCAACCTCAACCATTCTATGACAGGTAGATTGACCAAACCTTGAATGTGGTGTTTTCTTGCAAATGAATATGAAATGCTAGATGTTCTTTGTGATTGTTCAGTGCTTCCATAAGTTCACCAATATCACTTTGGTGCTTTGTGTGAGTGTACTTTACTTAGAATCATGGAATCATTTTGGTTGGAAGAAACCTTTAAGATCATGAGTCCAGCCATTAACCTAGCACAGCCAAGTCCACCACTAAACCATCTCACTCAGCACCACATCTACATGTCTTTTAAATACCTTCAGGGATGGGGACTCAACCGCTTCCCCGGGCAGCCTGTTCCAATACTTGACAACCCTTTTAGAAAAGAAATTTTTCCTAATGTTCAATGTCAACCTCACCTGGTGCAACTTGAGGCCACTTCTTCTTGTCCTATTGCTTGTTACTTGGGAGAAGAGACCGACCCCCACCTCACTACAACCTCCTTTCAGGTAGTTGTAGAGAGCAATAAGGTCTCCCCTGAGCCTCCTTTTCTTCAGACTAAACAACCCCAGTTCCCTCAGCCACTCCTCAGCGCACTTGTGCTCCAGACCCTTCACCAGCTTCGTTGCCCTTCTCTGGACACGCTCCAGCCCCTCGATGTCCTTCTTGAAGTGAGAGGCCCAAAACTGAACACAGTATTTGAGGTGCAGCCTCACCAGTGCCAAGTATAGGGGGACAATCACTGCCCTAGTCCTGCTACCCACACTTTCTGATACAATCCAGGATGCTATTGGCTTTCTTGGCCACCTGGGCATGCTGCCGGTTCATATTCAGCTGGCAGTTGACCAACACCCCCAGGTCCTTTTCTTCCATGCAGCTTTCCAGGCACTCTTCCCAAGGCCTGTATCGTTGCAGGGGGTTGTTGTGACCCAAGTGCTGGGTCCTGCACTTGGCCTTGTTGAACCTCATACAATTGGCCTTCGCCCACTGATCCAGCCTGTCCAGATACCTCTGTGGAGCCTTCCTACCCTCAAGCAGATCAACATTCCCACCCAACTTAGTGTTGTCTGCAAACTTAATGAGGGTCCGCTTGATCCCTTTGTCCAGATCATTGATAATAATATTAAACAGAACTGGCCCCAATACTGAGCCCTGGGGAACACCACTTGTGAGTGGTGTCACACTTGCTGTCATTCTGGTTGTATCTGTGTTTATTTTAAGAATTCATGTCTACTTAGGTTTGCTTACTGCGAGATTAGATGAGCTGCTAAGATCTCAAGGGCATGAACAGTTTATTTTTAACGTGTTTGAATGATAGATGATGTTACCATACAGTGAATTTTTTCTCTTCTGGCAGTGAAGTCCAGTCATATGATGAGGTAGTAACTTAGATGGGATGTTAACATTTTCTCTTAGTAGGGTGTGGTTTTTAAGATGGATGAAGCTAAAATGCCACGATGTCTATTTCATTTTCTTGCTACCTTGACATGCAGCAGACAAATCCTCTTACAGATAAAATAAGCAGCCTGCTTATAGGCTGATGGTAATGCCTGCTGATCTGTTGACATCCAAATTGGGGAGAAATTAATGTTCAAGTGATGTTTCTAATAATGGTTAAATTAAGAAAAGGATATATTTTTTCCTGAAATTGCTTGAGGGATGCTAAGAGGTTGGTTTGTGACCTCTTTTTGTGTCAGAACTTAGCCATGTGGGTGTTATGGTTTAGGTCAGGACAGACTGCATGCATGCATTAATTTATGCTCAACAATTAGGTCCATGTGAAGGAGTTTGGATATTTATTGCCTCTGTGAAAGAATGATTAGTAACGCAAACAACATTTCAGAGCTGCAGAAAAGTGGTTATCTCTACTTCCCCTTTTCTTGCTGTCAGGAGCAGCAACTGTCAGTAGGTAGAAAGAGCAGGGTGTTGAGCATGTCAGTTATGGCCACATGAGCTTGGTCCCAAGTATTGCTGGAGGGCCTCCATGGTCGGGTATCCCCAAAGGTACAGATGTGCTGCTCCCCTTGAGGTTGAAGTAGATGAGTTTTATGAGGTAGACAGCATCTTCCAGGTAATCTGTTTTTTATTGTTTGGGGGGACACGCTGAGCTGTTGCTTGTTGATTGGTGTAACAACTCATTGGGCAAATATTTTTGTATAAGTTTAACTTTCCTATTTGTGCCAATTAAGCTTTTTTAATCTTTTCCATAACCTATCTAATTGTGCTTAATTACATCTCTAACAACTAGAGGGAAACATAATGAAGGTCAAACTGTGAGCCTCTGACATTGGCCTAACTACTTGAGTGATGTCAGCTCAGTAGGCAAACATAGTGGAGGAAACTGGATAGTAGTACTGCTCTTATGCTCGTTTGAACATGTTTGAGATCCCAGCTCTGCAGAGATTGGGAGCTTTAGGATGAGGAAACCTCATTTAACAAACATGTGCTTGCAACAAACTGAACAGTGAATCCAGCACTGCTTTAGAGACACTGCAGGGTAGTGGTAGCCATGCAGAACAGATTTTTATGAGTTTTATTATGATTAGATTTTATATGAATTGGCTTCCTTTTTTCTTTGTAAGGCAGTGAAATTGCAACCTCTACGGACTCTTCTTATTTCTGGGGTTTTTGTTTTGTGTGCATGTGCATATGCTTTATTATTAAATTCTTAATGCCACTGTTAGGATCATAAACAAACATTTTTTTATTAGGTTAGATCTCAATTGTATACTCTTGTTACCGTAGTACATTTGGCAGTTAAAAAAGATAGGGGCCTGAAGCCCTTATCTTGCAAAAACTTTCCTGTGAGTAGTCCCTGTGAATTAATTTTGAGTTTTACTGCAATCAATCATGTGAGTAAACATTCAGAGGATCCAGGTTCTTAACTACAGGGATTGATTATCTTGAAGTTTTCAGTGAGGCATTTGGAAATAATCTTATGTATGAGATGTCCTTAGTTTTTAACAACTATTACTTCATGTAAGTGAGGTGCTAGTTTGTGGTTGTGTGAGGGCATGGTTGTAGTACATTTGTAAGAGACAATGGGTGCTAATACACTAGAGAATTCTTTCACTTCGAAATCTGGAGAAATAAGTGTTCAGTCACTTGGAAGTCCTGAGCTTCAGATGAAGTTTCATTGTAGAGCCTTTTGGCTTTAGCATAGAGATAGTTTGCTCAAAAGCTGTAATCATTTCAGAGCATTGCACTGCAATTGTGAAACAAAGAATAGTATGAAATTCTGCAAGTGATACTGCATAGACTATAATTATGTAACTACTAAGAAACTATATAAACATTGCAGTTGCTTCTGCTTTCTTCTTAGCAAGAATGTCCTATTTAGAATTTTTTTTTCAATTTGATTAAAGCTAAATTAACCATGGCATCAGTTTTTATGAGCCAAATACTGTTACTAGAATGTCTAAATCTGCAGAGGAAGAGTTCATAAATAAACTTCCCAGGTGTTCTGTGAACTCTTTGAGTCTTAAAAATCCAATGATTGGTCTTTTGTCACCTTGGTGGGAGATGATAGTGGTGGGTGGGGTTGCTTTTCCCCCAAGTTCAGGGACATCTTCCTATAATTGAAGCTTGGGAAGCTCTAGTATACTAGGACTCTGTGACAGGCATGCCAGATCTGGACTTCCTAACCAGAACTCTACCTATTTGGCTGGATTTTAAAAGAATTATTTTATACTTCCCCTTGAATGAATCCTCATCTTAAATGCTATTCTGTTAGAGCTCTACAAAAGTATGACTGTCTTCATATGCTTCTAAGAGCTGAATGACTGGATTAAGCAACCCACAGGTGTTTTTTTCCCCCATAACAATTTGGCAATGGGAAGAGGGAATGCATATAAATCAAGTTTTACCTATAAAGACTGTTCAGATCTGCAGTAACTTCATCCCTATACTTTCCTAATTCTTCCACTAGCCCCATTCAAGAGATTTTTGGTTGAATCTTTCAAGTCTAGCACTTGTGCATATGATGCAATTGCAGTTGTTTTTGAAATTTGCAAAGAAAGAGTAATGAAGAATATGTGGAATTAAAACAGCCTTTCCCAAGTGTTGTGGTTTAAACCTACCCAGCAAATGAGCACCATACAGCTGTTTGCGCACTGCTCCCTACCCCTGTGTCAGGGGAGAAAAATGAAAGGTAAAAATGAGTGGGTTAAGATAAGGAGAGTTTACTTGAAAAAAACAAAGAGAGAGGAAACAATAGTAATAAAAATAAAAAAGCGAGTAATATACAACCTACTACTTACTGCTGCTGTCAAGCCATGTCAGGCTGCTGTTTGAAAATCATGCCCCTTCCTGGATAACTGCTCCTTATATGTACTGGGCATGACGTCAGTATGGTATCGAATATCCCATTGGCTAGTTTGGTCTGGCTATCCTTCTGTGGAAATCAACCCTATCTTATTCTGCTGTATTACCCCAAACAATGATGTCATCAATGTATTGCAAATGTTCAGGAGCTCCCCCCTTTTCTAGCGCAGACTGGATCAGTCCATGGCAAATGGTGAGACTGTGTTTCCAGCCCTGGGGCAGTCGATTCCAGGTGTACTGGACACCTCTCCAGGTGAAAGCAAACTGTGACCCGCAGTCTGCTGCTATAGGGACGGAGAAGAATGCATTGGCAATATCAGTTGCGGTGTACCACTTGGCTGCCTGAGACTCCAGTTTGTACTGGAGTTCTAACGCGTCCAGCACGGCAGCACTCAGTGGTGGTGTGATTTCATTCACGACACGATAGTCTACTGTTAGTCTCCGCTCTCCATTAGATTTTCGCGCTGGCCAAATAGGACTGTTCAAGGATGAGCGTGTCTTGCTGATCCCTCCTTGACGCTCCAGCTGACGGAGCAGCTTATGGATGGAGACCAGGGTATTTTGATTAGTGCGGTATTGCCACTGGTGTATCGTTGTGATAGCGATCGGCACCTGCTGTTCTTCAACCCTCAGCAACCACACCACAGAGAGACGGGGCAAGGTGGACAACTGTTCAATGTCCTCTGTCTCCAGGGCAGCTGTACCAAAAGCCCACCGGTACCCTTTTGGGTCCTTGAAATACCCTCTCCTGGATGCACGGGGCCTCTGGGCCAATCACAATGGGGTGTTTACGCCACTCATTCCCGGTGAGGCTCACTTCAGCTTCCAATACAGTGAGCTGTTGGGATCTCTCTGTCACCCCAGAAATACCGATGGGTTCTGCCCCTTTATAGCTTGATGGTGTTAAAGTACACTGTGCACCGGTATCAACTAGGGCCTTGTAGTCCTGTGGGTATGATGTGCCAGGCCATCGGATCCACACGGTGCAGTAAACCCAATTGTTCCTTTCCTCCACCTGGCTGGCTGGCAGGGCCCCTCTAATCCTGATTGGAGTCACTCACTTCTTGTGAAAATGCCTTAGAAGTCCCTTCAAGAGGATCAGCAGTAAGGTCAGCCCTCCCACTCTGTCTAGGGAATTTCCCACTGGAAACCGAGGCAGCATTTTTCTTGGGAAAATCCCCTTTCGCAATTGTTTTCCCTCATAACTCATCTACTCAGGCCTCTAGCACTGAAGTGGTTGTTCCATCCCGCCTCCTCATGTGCTCTCCATGGTCACATAGGTAAAAGCACAGGGTACCTCGTGGTGTGGACCTTCCATATTCTCTCCTTGGAGCAGGGGAGCGCCTACTCCTGACAGCTGAGATACGGGCCTGTACAGGTGGGGAGTAGCACATGTCCTCCTCGAATTGCCAGAACGCCCGAGACAGTTCCTCCACAGCTGAGAAGCAGGCCCATAGGGCGGAAGAGAGACTTCCTGGATATTGTTGGAGTTGGCCAGCCGCTTCATCCACCCCGTGTCCCTGGCCTTCACTCCAGGTCACTATTGCCAATGACTTGGCATACGACGGTGGTGCACTTTGTGTAAACTTCTGCCACGTGGACAGTGTGCTTTGGTCTTCATCTGGGTCTGTAGGTAGCTACTCATCATTCAGATTGTTATAAATCACCTCCAGCACAGCCAATTCCCTCAGGTACTGGATACCTCTCTCCATGGTGGTCCACTTGCCTGAGTGACATACAACATCTTCCTTGAAGGGGTTCCTTTCCTTCACACCTGGCAGAAGTTCCCTCCAGAGGCTTGTGGCTGTTTTCCAATTGCCTTGTCAATGCTCCCTTGTGGGAACAGCCGGCGATCGATCATGGACAGAAATTTAAGGATCACCAGAAATGCAAAATATAATCGCTTTGCCGTGGGATCAGTGAGCAGCTGCAGAAGACACGGGAGAAAGAAAACAACGAGTTAAAAAATAGCAGGCAGAACAGCTGCAAAATAGCAGGCAAGCGCTGGGAAGTACAGGGAGTAGAGGCTGAACTGATAAGATAAAGGGAAGGTGCTTTTTAGTGGAAAATCACTGCTTAAGAGTCAGAAGGTATATAAGGCTTGGAATGGAACTAAAATAAAGTCTGCGTTATCACTTTCATAAAGTGCGTGCAGTCCGTCATTTTCGTTCTCCGACACTCCCTTCCCTAGACAGAGATCCCAGCTGCTTGGCTTCTCTACCCTCTTAATTCCAAACAACTGGCCCCATTATTTCAGCATTGGAGCAGCCAGGTAACAATGTGCTCACCTGGATGACAGATGAAATCCTTTCACATATCTCGCAGGTCACTCAGTGATCAGGTGATCACCTCTGGCTCTGCCTCTTCCTCCTGTTCTCATGATGGCCCTGGTTCTTCCTCATCCCTCACTAAAGCAGATTGATTTTTTTTGTGTATTTCTTTTACTGTATAGGGGCGACTGTTACTGGCACGGATTGGTTCTCTGGTTCAGCTGCAGCACCTGCTGCCGGGGTCTGAGCGAGTAGCCACAGAGCTTTCCTGAGGGTTGGAATAGCTGCAGTGCCTGCTGGTCTGTTTTTAGGCCCAGAGACCTTCTCTTCCCTTTGAGGGCACTGAAGAATGTTGAACAGGGCTCGGTAGGCATGGGCCAGGCCCCAGCACATTGCAGTGATTTGTCTCTCAGGATTTGCCAGGTTGACAACATACTTTTTCCAAATATTTTACTAGTTGGTCGGGATCTTGCGCTTGTTCACGGTTAAGATTCCAAAACATTGGAGGGGACCACTGTCCTAGGCACTTGCCCATACTCTCCTACGTGCCCTGCCACTCATAACTCTCCAGGGTGGTATTCTTGAAAAACCTGTGTGTAACCCTAAACAAGACCTGAGACACAACAATAAGAGCATACTGGCCTGGGCATCCCATGGATTTTCAAAAGCTGGGAAAGTCTCCTCCCCTGGCTTGCCCGTAGATTGGGTGAGGTTACTAATCAACGACAATGACACATACAAATACCAAATTAACCTTGTAAGCAGTAGTATGATCATATCATAGGTTGACAATAACATATACAGCAACATGATGGTCCTGATCCGTCTCCCAGAGATGATAAACATCACCACAGGGAACACATAGTGTACATAAAGATTTATATAACACCACCACGCGAGCAAATGGACTAGCATGGTGACCATGGACTACTTAACTAATATACTGAGTGCGTATGGCAAAATTGTTTTAACATGCTTGGGTCAGATCTGTTGTTCTCTCAACCCTTTGGGCCCCACATTGGGTGCCAAGAAGGACTGTCTGCCTTAAGCCCAGGTGGCAACTAAGCACCATGCAGCTGCTCTCTCCCTTCCTACTTCCTGGGGGTTAGAGAGAGGAGAAAAAAAGTAAAAGTAAAGCTGCATGGGTTATGATAAGGAGAGTTTAGTTGAAAACCACAAAGAGAGAGAGGAAACAATGGCGATAACAATAATAAAGCAAGTAATGTGCAACGCACTGCTTGCCTCCGCTGTGCCACTCCCAGCCGAGCCATGCCATGCTGAGCTGCACTGCTGTTTGAAACTGCACGCCAGCCCCTCCCCTTATAGATACTGGGCATGACATCAGTATGGGATCGAATATCCCATTGGCTGGTTCGGTCTGGCTAGCCTGGCTGTGTAAATTAACCCTATCCTAGTCAAACCCAGGACAAGTGGGGAGATCCAGTGTGTGCCTGAAGGAGACTTAACCTTGGGGAAAAATAATCCATGATTTGAGTTGTATGTTATAGGAAGTATTGCAGCAGGAACCCTTTGAACCCACAGAGCATGAGCCTCACAAGGAGCCAGGGAAATGTGACAGTGACTCAACTCAATCTAGTCTTGGCTCCCAACAGTTCAACACACTGCTTCTCCTGTCCTGAACGAATACATTGATGGAGCCCAAGTCATTGCCTGTTCTCATGAACATTGAAGGGGGTGTGTGTGATGGAATGGGGGAATATCTGTGTACTTATCAAGGGACAGGGGATGGTGGTTAATGAGGATGTATAAACCCGACTGTTGGATGTAAAGATGGTTTAAGTGATATAAGTTCTATGTGTTGGTGAGAGGGAATTTTGGGAATGAGAAATAGATAGAATCAAAAGGAAAAAGAAAAGTATGAGACAGAAGGATTAAGAAAAAGATAGGTATGGGATAGAAGGATTAAATATTGTAATGCAATGTGGGTTAGGTAAGTGGAAAGGGTTTGAGTAGGTTATAGAAATGAAACAATATATGAATGGGATGATCCCAGGATTCTTAGATGTACCAGATAATGTGGGACCTGAGCATGATGTAAATGGTATAGAATAAGGGGTGGAGATTGTATTGGGTCTGGCTGGGATGAAGTTAACTTTCTTCATAGCAACTGGTATGGTGCTATGTTTTCTACTTGTGGCTAATGTTGAACAGTGCTTGCACAGCATCAAGGCTTTCTCTCCCCATCCCCACCCCCCACCCCACTCCTGTGAGTAGGCTGGGAATGGGCAAGAGGTTGGAAGGGGTCATAGCCAGGACAACTGACCCAAACTAACCAAAGGGATATTCCATGCCACATAATGTCATGGTCAGCAATAAAAGCTCAGGGAAAGGAGAAAGCCAGGGCAGGGGGCATTCATGGTTATGGCATTTATCTTCCCAAGCAACCGCTACATGTACTGAGGCCCTGCTTCCCAGGAAGTGGCTGGATAGCTGCCTGCTGATGGGAAATAGTGAATGAATTCCTCTCTTTGCTTTGCTATGTGCACAGCTTTTGCTTTCACTATGTATTTGGTTTATATGGCAAGGTTTTGATAGCAGGTGTGGGGCTGGAGGGATGGCCCCTTTGAGAAGACACAAGGAGCTGGCCCCATGTCAGACAGAAACAATTACAGCCAGCTCCAAAACGGACCCACTGTTGGCCAAAGCTGACCCAATCAGCAATGCTGGTGACATCTCTGTGAAAACATATTTAAGAAAAGGTAAAAAAACACTGCACAGCATCTGTGAATGAGGAATGAGAAAAATGTGAGAGAAACAACCCTGCAGACACCAAGGTCAGGGAAGAAGGAGGAGGAGGTGGTGCTCCAGGTGCTGGAACAGAGATTCCCCTGCAGCCTGTGGAGACCACCATGGTGAAGCAGGTTGCCCCCCCTGCAGCCCATGGAGGACCATGACAGAGCAGGTGGATATTCCCTGAAGGAAGCTGCAGGCCATGGAGAGCCCACACAGGAAGCAGGTTCCTGGCAGGAACCGCAGCCTGTGGAGAAAAGTCCATACAGGAGCATGTTTTTCTGGCAGGAACTGTGGCTCATGGGGGATTCATGCTGGAGCAGAGGAAAAGTGTGAGGAAGAAGGAGTGGCAGAGACAAAGTGTTATGAACTGATGGCACACCCCCCCCCCCCACTCCCCATTTCCCATCTCCCTGTGCTGTTCAGGGCAGGGGTGGCGGAGGCAGAAGAATCAGGAATGAAGGAGTGAATTTGAGCCTGGGAAGAAGGGAGGGGTGGAAGGAAGGTGGTTTGGGGGGGGGGTTGGTGTTGTTTGTTTCTCACTATCCTACTCCAGTTTTAATTGGCAATAAATTAAATTAATTTCCCTAATTCAAATCTGTTTTGCCCATGATGGTAATTGGTGAATGATCTCTGTCCTTATCTCGACCTATGAGTTTTTTCATCTTATACCCTATTCTGATGAGGAGGGGGAGTGAGAGAGCAGCTTGGTGGGTGCCAGGCAGTCTGCCAAGGTCACCCCACCACACCCTAATGAACTGTCATTATTTTGATCCAGACGTCTCACCTACTTTCTATTTTTTTCCCATCTCGCTGGAGAGTGGAGTGAGCAAGAGGCAGAGTGGGTGTTTGGCTGCTGGCAGAGGTTAATCCTCCACAAGTATCTTGAAGCAGGTCCTGAACCCATGCAGCCAAGCTGCCAGGAAGGGAAGAAGCATTGTTAGGGACTTTACAAATGAAGCCCATATCAGTGGACTGTTTTTCCTCAACTTTTGCAAGCTTTGGATTAGGTATTAACAGAAGTTTAAGAACTGGAATACAGAAGGCACTGAAATTCTAAATTGACATATATTAAAATCATAATGAAGTGAGACTGAAAGGGTCACCTGCTTTGGTTAGTCTTTTTTAAAAGGCTGTAAAAAAAACCCCAAACAACTGGGTTACTTCAACTTGGTAAAAATATGTCAATTATTCTTAAGTTTAAAGATATAAATGGTGAAATACAGCTTTTATTTATACAATTATTTTATTTTTAATGATCTATTTTTTCTGTTTATGGTCTCTAAATTAAGTTTGGCTGGATACAAACTTTTCTGAATACTGAGGAAGTTCCAGGATACATCCAAACTTCATAGTTGGCCCTTATCTCCAAGCATGGACTCAACTGTTAAGGAGCAGCAGAAGTGGCTGTTCCACGAGGGCAGGCGAGCTGGGAGCCAAGGGTGACAGCAAGACAGGCAGGGACAGTGCCCTTACTGACAGCACACAGTCCCACAGTACCTGAATAAGGAGAGCAGAGCAGGTCCTGGGACAGTGACCAGGGTCAGCCACAGTTCAGCAATCACCAGGCAAGGCCACAGTGATGAGGCAGATCCAAGATCAAATCTAGAAGTCAAGTCAGTAGGTCAGTGTCAGAACTGGGAAGATACAGGACTGGGTAAAGGCATTCCTGCAGCATAGGTCAAGCGGCGATCTAAGGCGAGGGCCTGAACTTAAATGCAGCTCCTGAGCAAAGTGGGAGGAGAAGCCCACGCTGAGGCTTCTCACAGGGCTGGACATCTGCACCATATCTAAACTGGCCCTGAGGCCTGGCAGACAAAACCCCAAGGAAGGAGGCGGAGGGGTGTGTGTGTGTGGGGAGGGTGTGTGGAGGGAGGGGATGCGTTCAGGGCCCTGACATCAACCAGGATGCCAAATAGGAAGAGCAAAGGCTTTGGATGTAGTTTAGCACTCTAATGTAGTGCCATTGGATGTTTTCAGTGACAAGATATAAAGTCCTACAGATTTACAGTTTTGTGTCATTAAGTCAAAGTCTGCTTGCTCTCAGGTCCTTTTCCAGGTTATATTTCAAATAAGATAGGACTAATTGAGTATCTAAGTCTACATTTTGTGATATTGATGTCAAGGGGAGTTAAAATTTTACCAAAAATTAGATCCCAGCTGTTTGGCTTCTCTACCCTCTTAATTCCAAACAACTGGCCCCATTATTTCAGCATGGGAGCAGCCAGGTAACAATGTGCTCACCTGGATGACACTGACCAACCAGGTGTTCCATCCCATAGTCATATTTGATATAAAGCTGAGGGATCACAAGGGTGTCGTTCTCTCTTGCCCTCCTCTTCAATGGCCAATGTCCGAGGAGGACTCTGTCCATTCTGCCTTCAATCCCAATCCGTGCATCCCTGAATCCAGTTCTGGAATCCAACTCCTGCATCTGGTTCCCATCTGCTGCTGAGCCCAGCTTGGGCCTTCCCCAGCATCAATGGTGACGGTGACGTGGTTGCCATCAAGGGTGTTGGTTTCTATATTGGTTTTGTATATATTTGTATATATTTCCTTTTATTATTATTATTATTCTCATTAAAGCAGTTTTAGTTTTCTTTTTCAATCCATAAGTCTCTCTCCCTTACTCCTTTTCTCTTTCCCCTCTTTGGGAAGTTGGGGGAAAGTAATACAAAGCGTTTGTCATTTGTTTTGTGGCTGGCCCAGCTCCAACCTGTGATATCTGGCAACAAAAGGAGGGCTGAGTAGAATCTCCGTCTTTTTTTGGATACAGGGGAAAACAGTGACAAAGGCTGAGGTACTGAATGCCTTCTTTGCCTCAGTCTTTAATAGCAAGACCAGTTGTTCTCTGGGTACCCAGCCCTCTGAACTGGAAGACAGGGATGAGGAGCAGAATGAAACCCCCATAATGCAAGGGGAAATGGTCAGTGACCTGCTACACCACTTAGACCCACACAGGTCTATGGGGCTGAGTGGGAACCACCCAAGTGTACTGAAGGAGCTGAAGGAAGTGCTCAACAAGCCACTTTCCATCATTTCCCAGCAGTCCTGGCTAACTGGGAGGTCCCAGTTGACTGGAAGTTAGCAAATGTGATGCCCATCTACAGGCAGGGCCGGAAGGAGGATCCAGGGAACTACAGGCCTGTCAGTGTGACCTTGGTGCTGAGGAAGGTTATGGAGCAGATCATCTTGAGCGCCATCACATGGCACGTACAGGACAACCAGGTGATCAGGCCCAGTCAGCATGGGGTTAGGAGAGGCCGGTCCTGCTTGACTAACCTGATTTCCTTCTATGACAAGGTGAGTGATGTGCTTAGTGGATGAGTGAAGAGCTGTGGGTGTTGTATACCTGGACTTAAGTAAAGCCTTTGACACCATTTCCCACAGCCTTCTCCTGGAGAAATTGGATGCTCATGGCTTGGATGGGCATACACTTCACTAGGTAAATATCTGGCTGGATGGCGGGGCCCAAAGAGTGGTGGTGAATGGAGTTAACTGCAGTTTGTGACCGGTCACGAGTGGTGTTACCCAGGTCTCAGTATTGGGGCCGGTTCTGTTTAATATTATTATCAATTATCTGGATGAGGGGATCGAGTGCACCCTCAGTAAGTTGGCAGATGACACCAAGTTTGGGGTGGGAGTGTTGATCTGCTTGAAGGATGGAGGCTCTACAGAGGGATCTGGATAGGCTGGATCAATGGGCCAAGGGCAATGCTATGAGATTCAACAAGGCCAAGTGCCAGGTCCTGCACTTGGGTCACAACAACCCCCTGCAACGATACAGGCCTGGGGAAAAGTGCCTGGAAAGCTGCATGGCCAAAAAGGACCTGGGGTTGTTGGTCAGCAGCTGACTGAATATGAGCCAGCAGTGTGCCCAGGTGGCCAAGAGGGCCAACAGCATCCTGGCTTGTATCAGCAATAGTGTGGCCAGCAGAACTAGCAAAGTGATTGTGTCTCTGTACTCGGCACTGGTGAGGCCACACCTGGAATACTGTGTTCAGTTTTCATTTAAACATAAGACAAGGCTTTTACACTTTTTTTTTTTTACTGTGAGGATGATTGAACTCTGGAACAGATTGCCCAGAGAGCTTGTGGAGTCTCCATCCTTGGAGATGGTCAAAACCCAACTGGACACAGTCCTGGATAACCTCCTTTAACATGGAGTGCCTTTTTCCAAGATTGTGTCCCCAGAAGCATGTCTCTAAAAGCATCTCCTCTGCGTGTCTCATGAACCTAGCAGCTACTGTTCTTTCTTAAGTATCTTTGAGCAGATGTGCCATTGTGCTCTTGTGGTTTAAATGCTGGAACAGAATTGATTGTTTACATCTGTTTCAGAGCTGACCAGAACCAGCTGTGACTGGCACAGGGCAGTTCATGGCCTTGTCTCACAACAGTCACCACTGTTCCAGTCACTGGGGAAGAGTGCCTGGAAAGCTGCATGGAAGAAAAGGACCTGGGGGTGTTGGTCAACTGCCAGCTGAATATGAACCGGCAGCATGCCCAGGTGGCCAAGAAAGCCAATAGCATCCTGGATTGTATCAGAAAGTGTGGGTAGCAGGACTAGGGCAGTGATTGTCCCCCTATACTTGGCACTGGTGAGGCTGCACCTCAAATACTGTGTTCAGTTTTGGGCCTCTCACTTCAAGAAGGACATCGAGGGGCTGGAGCGTGTCCAGAGAAGGGCAACGAAGCTGGTGAAGGGTCTGGAGCACAAGTGCGCTGAGGAGTGGCTGAGGGAACTGGGGTTGTTTAGTCTGAAGAAAAGGAGGCTCAGGGGAGACCTTATTGCTCTCTACAACTACCTGAAAGGAGGTTGTAGTGAGGTGGGGGTCGGTCTCTTCTCCCAAGTAACAAGCAATAGGACAAGAAGAAGTGGCCTCAAGTTGCACCAGGTGAGGTTGACATTGAACATTAGGAAAAATTTCTTTTCTAAAAGGGTTGTCAAGTATTGGAACAGGCTGCCCGGGGAAGCGGTTGAGTCCCCATCCCTGAAGGTATTTAAAAGACATGTAGATGTGGTGCTGAGTGAGATGGTTTAGTGGTGGACTTGGCTGTGCTAGGGTCTTTTCCAACCTAAACGATTCTGTGATTCTGTAATGTCACCTTTACCTGTCTTTAATGCTAAACCATAAACTCTCAATTGACTCCTCATCCATCCCCAGGCAGAGGTCCATGCGCTCCAGCTGTTCTCTCAGATAAAGGGCAACTCCACCTCCTCATCTTCCCACCCTGTCCTTCCTAATATGCGTGTATCCCTCTATTGCAAGACTCCAGTCATGGGAACCATCCCACCACATGTCCATAATCTGAACAAAATCATAGCCTTGCAACTGCACACAGATCTGTAACTCATCATGTTTATCCCCCATACTGCATGCATTAGTGTACAGGCACTTCAGAGAGGCACGTTGACTTCCTAGAAGGGGTTTGGGGGACTTCTTGTAGGCACTTCTTCACTTACGTGCAAGTGCTGTAATCCCACTCAAACCCCATTTTGTTGATTTTGTGTTCTGTTCCTGTCACATCACCCCAGGTCCTTTGCTTGTGGACCTTGTCCATCACTCTCACAGTGCTGCTGACTACTCTCTCCTCCCATCGTTCTTAGTTTAAAGCCCTCCTTATGAGGTCAGCCTTTTTCTTGACAGAAATAGCTTTGCTCTGCTTAGTGAGGTAAGTCCCATGTCTCCCAAGTAGATATTGATCTGCAAACAGGATCCTATGGACATAAAACCCTGAACCCTTTTGCCAACATCAGTTCTGCAGCTATTTATTGACATGCATTATCAGTGCCCCCTCCTCACTCCCTTGCCCCTCACCAGCAGGACTGTGGAGAACACCAGAGCCCCCATGCCCTTAACTACTGTCCCCAGAGCTCTGTAGTCACTTCTGATCCTTTCCAGGTTGCCCCTAGCAGTATCATTGGTGCCTACAGGGAAGATCAGGAGGGATAGTAGTCAGAGGGCCAGATGAGCTTTGACAGTTTCTCCACAATATCCCGGATCCAGGGCCCTGGTAAGTAGCAAACCTCTCTAGATGATAACTCAGATATTAACATCTTATCTGAAAATACACCACCATTCTCAGTTCTATATGCCACATGGACAAAAAGGAGGGGAGGAAAAAAAAAGAAAGGCACATGTGTTTCAGTTTCTTTTGATAGTGTAGCTTGAACTAACAGTTTCTGTGTTTGTTTCTCCTTTGAGCAATATCTGAATGTTACAGGAAAACGTGCAAATATTAAAGTAGAATTCCTTACAAAATTCTTGGTAAAAACATGAAATTGACGGCTATTCAGCTGTACCTAATATTTGTTGCTCTTAGCTGCTGTAAGATTAACCCCTTCTATGATTCTGCACTGCTTTTGTGGGAGATATTGTTGTGACATAAAGCTAGAACTCATTACTCATTAGAAAGGTTTTTTTTTTATATAATCAGTAGCTATTACTGATCTCTCAACTCTGTAGTAGAAGGGTTAGAGACTTTTTCTGTAGTTATCCTCAAGGCTGCTAGCTGTCCTCGACAGTGTCAGAATATTACAGAATGTTAACAGTATACACTAGCTATGGTTGTTGTTTTTTAACTTTTATTGTGCCAGGCTGAAACAGTTATGTTTATCCTTTTAAAAAACTTAATTTCTTTTTTTCCTCCTTCCTTCTGGTTCTTATTTTGTAAACTGCCTTTAAATTTCCAGAAAGACATACAGAAAGGTTTTCGTGTTGTGTTGTTTCTAAAGGGGACATTTAAAGAAGAGAGATTCCTCCTCTTTTCTACATAATGGAGCTTTCAGGGAACCTCTTTTAAAAGGCCTGGTTACAGCTTTTGTGATGAAAGGTGTATCTGCTGCCGGGGGTTTGCTGATGCAGACAGGCTGGCTGGTGATTAACAAAGGTTATTAGACTTTGGAATCTAGCAGTGGAGTGGGGTGTCTTCTTTTCAAAGAAAGAGACTCTCAAGGGAGGAGGACAGGGCAATATGGAGGGGGAGCTTCTTTCTGCTTCCACATCTTCCTGCTGGGAGGCTACTGTGTTTTAAGTCCATAGAACTGTATAAGACTGTGTTGCTGGAATTAATAAACACATTTAGAATTCATGAGTTAAAAGAACTTTCGGGATCTTTGCAAATGATTATTCAGGAAGAAAAGGTGCTGTTTTGACAGCATATGAGAACAGATACTATTGAGGGGGGGAGGTAAATCATACAAAAGAGGGAGAGTTAGATGATGGTGGTTTTTTTGTTTTGCTTGGTTTTTTGTATCATCCATGGGGAAAAAGAAATCTTGTATACCCGAGATGAATCTGAGAAAGTGAGGCCATGTTGTGCACAGGCAAGAAGCTAAGAGCCACTGAGTGCAGTTGTCTGATCTAAAATGGCTGCTCCCAAAGCTCAGAGGAGTTAGGGCAGCTTAGTGAGTCTTAAAGCTTCAGTGGTGCAAGGGCTCATATGCCTTGAAAGTGCAATAAACACATTCAGCAGAGCTGTGGCTTGTTTGGTTGAGATGAGAAGACTAAGACTGGGGAACATAGTGAAAAATGGATGATCTCCTTTTCTGTGAAGTGTTCTAAATGCAGGAGTACTTTGCTCCATGGGAAAAAAAATGGTTTCAGGTCTAATGGACTGTGCTAAAGGAGACATAGAGTGGGGCTTCACTCACTACTGTAATTTGATCACAGAACAGATAGTAACCTTTTCTACAGTGTTTGATCTGGTTCTTGCAAATAAATGCTTGATTATCTTAATCATTGCAGCTTTGCTAGCTGAAAAGAAGCTGGTTCACTGTTTGTACTTTTTTTTGGTTGTTTTTTTTTGTTCTTGTTGGAGGTGGTGGGGGACACATATTGAAGTGAGCACAGTAATGTAGATTTAACATATGCAGTGTCTGTGTGCTTGCTGTCCAGAAATAGACTTGCCAGAAGTTTATTTTAGCAGGCTATAAGACAAAGCATTATTTTATGTAGTGTCCTCTCTTTGTGCCATAGTTTTTTCAGGTTTTATATTGGGCATAAATGGCTGGGTTTTGGTAGCAAGGATTAGTGTGGGAGGAGGCCATGAACAGCCAGTTTCAGCCAGTTCTGAAATAAATGGAAAGAACTCATTGCAAGCCAAACTTTCAAAGAATCAGAGGAGCATATGGTGCCTCTGCTCAAACATATTTAAGAAAGTGTGGTTGCCAATAGGGGTAGGAGGCACAGTCTTGGAAGGAGGTGCTCTGCACAGTAGTGGTGACACTCTCAAAATGGACTGTGGCCCATGGTGGAACCCACACTGGAGCAGAGCAGAAAGAAGCAAGGAGCAGTGGAGGAAGATGAGTAAGAAATAAGGAGGGACAGAAAGAAACCTTTATGTGTTGACCCCAACCTCCTGTGCTGCCTGTCACCTCACTGAAGGAATTGAAACTGATTTGGTGTAACATGTGGCAAAAAAAAGGGAAGTTGAGACTAAGAAAGTGGTGGTGGATAAGTGTCTGGCTTATAGTTGACCCTGGGGAAGGTTCAGTAATTAAAAGTTCATGTTAATTGACAATAAACTAAATTAAGTAAAATTCCCTGAGTTGGGACTGTTTTGCCTGCAGCAGGTTTTCATATTGCTATAGAAGTAGTTTTGCATTCTACAGTAAATACATGAAATTTTCACAGTAAAATGTTTTTGTCTGCTTGGACCTCTGGAACTCCTAGGTTATCTTGGCCCAGTGCAATGTGTGGGAAACTTAATAAATGAGTTACTTTAACAGCATAGGTTTCTTTTGTGCCCAATTGCTGTATAGGGCAAGAGGGTCTCAGCCCTTTATATCTTGTGTGTCCTCTTGTTTATGGTAGTACATAAGCTAAGAGTCTACTGATAAATTCCTCCCCAGTGTTCTGTGATGTGGGATTAATTGGTCACATACTGAACTCAATCTTACCAAATTTTGTTACTTTGTACATTACAGTATACAGAGGTTTGGGATTAATCAATGAAGTCATGAAGTGTTTAGGGAAGATCGCTGTTACTTATGTTTCCATTGTACTTTTGCAGTATTCCTATTCGTCTTACTGCCCATCCCTTCCTCAAACTCCTATCCCACCAAAGATATGTCCCCAATGACAGACCATAATGGAACTCCAGAAGAGTTATAACAAAGAGTGGAGATGTTCTTGGTGTTTGGTGGAATTAATTCCAATGTACAACATTCTGTTCTGGATACACATATTTAGATCTCACTTTGCAATTATGTTTTCCACTGAAGTCAGGAATGATAGGATTTTGAAAAGACAGACATGTGTTTCCTTTTTAAGGGTTTTTTTAATTGCTGGTGATGAAGTTGGTAGGACTTTTAGGGGTTTTCCAAGAAGGTTAGAGTGGGTCTTGTAGAAGCAGAAACCACTGTCATTTGTAAGTTTCAGTGCATGAATATTTGGGAGTAATGTGGTTGTTCTTCTAGCATATAACTGCTAGTCTCTGAATGAGACAAACTTCCTAACAACAGCTCTCTCCTGAGTAATGGAAAAGCCTAGAGGACAAAGCCCATTGAAACAGTAGTCATTATCAGAAGGTTTACCGTAGCATTGATAACGACAACCTACAAGTTACCTAGATAGGATTTTCTTTGAATCAAAATTGCCTTGATGCCTCTTAAATGTTGACTTTTAGGCTGCAGTAATTATGGGATTTCTGGAAATCATGAAGTCATGTGATAGAAAGCTTGTTGTTAATATATTTTCAGAATTCACTGAATGGCATTTCTGTAAAACCAAAACAAACTCCCCAAACCAAGCAAACAGGAAAAAACAAAACAAAACAACCCCCTGCCTCTTTCCTTCTCCTTTCCTTGTTTTTCTTGCAGAATTTTCTAATGCAAAAGATCATTCCTGAACCATGGAGGTGCTGCAGTGTGATGGCTGTGATTTCCGAGCTTCATCCTATGAAGACCTAAAAGCTCACATTCAGGATGTTCATACTGCTTTTCTGCAGCCAACAGATGTCTCTGAGGAAAACCCTAGCCAGCCAAGGTCTGTCTCCATGAATGCTAGCAACCAGACTGAGATTGAATTTTCTTCTGTAAAGGATGAATTTACAATTGCAGATGAAATAGCAGGTAAACCTCAAACCTAAGCCCCTATCTCACATGGGAATTATTTCAGTGCATTTTGATTGGTATGTTTCAGTGTGATTTTTAAAATCCCTTATCATTATCACTATGGTAGTGAATGTTTAGTTATGGCCATATTTTTTCTGTAAATGCAAACGTGTGGATTTGTTGTCTTGCTATTTTTCACATGCTTCTTCATATTGCTTCTTTTCCTTGCTTTACACCACCATGAGCTCTAGAAGAGTTTTGAACTTTATTAGCATACCTTTTTATTTCAAGAAGCTTTTTTGGAAATTGTCTGTCCCATATTATGTACCATCTGTTAGTTTTCTGACCGTTCTCATATGCACAGGTCTAATCATAAATAAGTGAGGGAATCCTAGTGTGATTAACGTGTTCAAGATGTGTATGTATTCATATGCATACAGGGTAGATGGGGGGAAACTGTCTAATTTTACTTATTTACATATTTACTTTTTAATTCTTAGGGCAAAATACAACAACTCAGATGGGGACTGGAAGTTATTATAGCCAGAGCCAAAGTTTTTATGGTCAACATATGGCTCCAAATCCTAAACCAACCAACAAGTTTTTCCAGTGCAAATTCTGTGTGCGTTACTTCCGATCTAAAAACCTCCTCATAGAGCACACTCGCAAGGTTCACGGAGCACAAGTTGGAGGGAGCTCAATAGGGTCACACACTGCTGGATCCTTAAATTACAACATCGTGATGCATGAGGGGTTTGGCAAAGTTTTCTCTTGTCAGTTCTGCACCTATAAATCACCAAGGCGTGCGAGGATTATTAAGCACCAGAAAATGTATCACAAAAACAACCTGAAGGAGAGTTTAACTCCTACTGCTACCTCTGCTGTATCTGAATTGACATCTGCCTCTGTGCCAGTGCAGGAACCCTGCAAGGAATTGCCTGCAGAGGTGGTAGAACGGAGCATTTTGGAGTCCATGGTCAAACCTCTAACAAAATCCAGAGGCAACTTTTGCTGTGAATGGTGCAGTTACCAGACACCTCGAAGGGAGCGCTGGTGTGACCATATGATGAAGAAGCACCGCAGCATGGTAAAAATACTGTCAAGTCTTAGGCAAGAACAAGACAGAAACAGTGCGCCTGATGTGCAGAGTAACAGTGCCCAGAATGCCTCCCCAAACTCTAATTATAGCTCTATGAATATGACAGGACGTGATATGATGAATACTGATGTCTCAAACTTCAGAAGCTCTACAGGCAATTCCCTTATCAGGCCCAACTCTTCTATATCCTCTAAGTTTTCTTCTATGTCTTATCCTCAAATGAAGTCTAAATTACCTCACAATTCAGACATAGTTAATTTGTCTGACAGATCCCACTATGGAGTTGCTGACATGACAAATTGTTCTGCTGACTTGGAAACAAACAGTATGCTAAATGACTCCAGCTCAGACGAAGAGCTAAATGAAGTGAACAGCGAGAATGGCTTGAACTCTGTGGACCACCAGACTTTAGGAATATCTGCAGAGCAACTAATGGGATCTGATGGCAACAAGCTGTTGGAAACGAAAGGAATTCCCTTTAGAAGATACATGAACAAATTCCAATGTCCTTTTTGCCCTTTCCTCACAATGCACCGCCGAAGCATCTCCCGTCACATTGAGAATATCCACCTGTCTGGGAAGACAACTGTATACAAATGCGATGAATGCCCTTTCACCTGTAAGAGTTCATTAAAGCTTGGAGCTCATAGGCAGTGTCATGCAGGTATACCATCAGACTGGGACACTCTGAATTCTCAGAGTGAAAACATTGTCTCCTCTTTGAATGACAACACAGTTTCTTATGAAAGTGGAAATATAAATGGAAGGAAGTCAGCTGGGATAACAGTAACAGTGCAGCCACAACAGCAGCAGTTGCCTCAACCCTATTCACAGCATCCTTATAAGTGTACAATGTGTAACTATTCTACCACTACTTTGAAAGGCCTCAGAGTTCATCAGCAGCACAAGCACTCATTTTGTGACAACTTACCAAAATATGATAGACTGACATCCAACCTGCCACAAGAGAGCAAGGCAGATGCTCTCACCTCTGTCAGTGCAGTGAAGAAAAGCCAGACCTCAATTCTTGGTCTCACATCTAAAAATAGCTTTGTTGCTAAGGTTGCTCAGAAGGTGTCAAATGACTGCCCTTTGGATCTCTCACCAGTGAAGAAAAGGACTAGAATTGATGAAATAGCAAGCAACCTGCAGAGCAAAATAAACCAAAACAAACAGCAAGAAGATGCTGTGATTAATGTAGAGGATGATGAAGAGGAGGAAGATGAAGTGGAGATAGAAGTGGAATTAGACAGAGAAGAAGAACAAACAGAACCAATGGTGGAGGTTTCTAGTTCTTATGCACCCCAGCAAATGTGGGGGAGAGAGACTAATGATTGCCAGAAAGATGCAAACTTCAAAAACATGCATCACGATTATAATTCAACCAATGGAGCAGAAATCGAGCTCACTTTATCTGAAGATGAGGAAGATTATTTTTCTTCCATTAACAGGCAAGATCAACAGGGCCCTAATACCTCTGTTCTGGAAAGCCAGCCAAATATGTATGGCCCTGATCAGAACAACGAAAATGTGGAGATTAATGACTCTGGCAGGCTTTACTATTGTAAACACTGTGATTTTAGCAACAAATCTGCTAGGAGTGTTAGCACCCACTACCAACGGATGCACCCCTACATAAAATTCAGCTTTAGGTATATCTTGGATCCCAATGATCACAGTGCAGTATACCGATGCCTTGAGTGTTATGTTGACTATACAAACTTTGAAGACCTGCAGCAACACTATGGAGAGCATCACCCTGAAGCTATGAATGTATTGAACTCTGATCACTCTGATCTGATCTACTGCTGTCATTTCTGTTCTTACACTAGCCCAAATGTTAGAAGCCTGATGCCGCATTACCAAAGAATGCATCCAACAGTGAAAATTAACAATGCAATGATATTTTCAAGCTATGTTGTTGAGCAGCAAGAAGGGCTAAATACAGAGTCTCAGACACTGAGAGAGATCTTGAATTCTGTTCCAAAAACTATGGCAACCTCTACCCCCGTGGCTCATGGGACTACTGTGCTAGAAAGTTTTAACAAAAGTGTCACAAAGAGTTTTAGTCTTGAATGTGAAAATCAGAAGGCACCTTTGGTCAATTCTGTGGTTGTTTATGACTGTGATGTGTGCTCATTTGCAAGCCCTAACATGCATTCAGTTCTGGTGCATTACCAGAAAAAACACCCTGAAGAAAAAGCATCATATTTCAGAATTCAGAAGACCATGCATATAGCTTCTGTTGATAGGGGTTCTGCCCTGGCTCAAATGTCTTTTGAGATGGGGGTGTCTGTTTCCTCAAAACTGTCCAACTTAGCTTCTCAACCTCCCCCACCCCTGCCCCCAGACTTTGCTCCTGAACTCTACTATTGCAAACACTGTTCATACAGCAACCGTTCAGTTGTGGGAGTGCTTGTCCACTACCAGAAAAGGCATCCAGAAATAAAGGTCACTGCCAAGTACATTAGGCAGGCACCCCCTACTGAGGCAATGATGAAGACTGGTGAGCTGCCACCTGGGATTCAGAAACTGCCGGTGTCAGTGCAGCAGTTGAGCCGAGGCAGTTCTGAGAGCTCTGTGAATCCCCTTGAGAACGAGATGTTCTTCTGCCAGCACTGTGATTATGGAAACCGGACCGTGAAAGGTGTGCTCATTCATTATCAAAAGAAGCATCGTGATTTCAAAGCCAACGCAGATGTGATTAGGCAGCATACAGCCACCATTAGAAGCCTTTGTAATCGTAACCAGAAGAAATTATCTGGCAGTCTGCCTGCTCACACCTCCAGCACTGAACAGGACAAGACAAAGCTGAGAGCTCTCAAATGTAGGCAGTGTAGCTACACATCACCTTACTTCTATGCGTTGAGGAAGCATATTAAGAAAGACCACCCAAATCTGAAGGCCACAGTCACATCCATTCTGAGATGGGCATTTTTGGATGGCTTGATAGATTCTGGTTATCACTGTGAATGGTGCATTTATTCACATACAGCACCGAGTGGCTTGCTTGTGCATTACCAAAGGAGACATCCTGAACATTATGTTGACTATACATATATGGCAACTAAACTCTGGGCGGGTCCGGATCCTTCCCCTCCTACCCTAGCGATGCCAACAGAGGCAAAGACCTATAAATGCAGAGACTGCATTTTTGAAGCATCTTCCATTTGGGATATTACTAATCACTACCAGGCTTTTCACCCTTGGGCTATGAATGGGGATGAATCTGTATTGTTAGATATTAAGGAGAAAGATGCTGCTGAGGAAATTGGCACACAGCTTGATGAAGTTAGGGCCAGGATTAATTCTGAAAACCAGGTAACATCACAGATAGACCAGGATGTGGAGGACCCCATCCTTTCCCAGGAAAAAACTATTCAGCTGGCTTCTGCAAACCCTGCCATCTCCTCCACTCCATATCAGTGTACAGTTTGCCAGTCTGAGTACAATAACTTGCATGGCCTCCTGACGCATTATGGCAAAAAGCATCCTGGCATGAAAGTGAAAGCTGCTGACTTTGCACAGGACATAGATGTTAACCCAGGGACTGTGTACAAGTGCAGACATTGCCCGTACATTAACACACGCATTCATGGTGTCCTCACACATTACCAGAAACGACACCCATCAGTGAAGGTCACTGCTGAGGACTTTGTGCATGATGTGGAACAGTCGAATGACATTGCCCAGAATGACATAGAAGAGACGAGTAGGATTTTCAAGCAGGGCTATGGTGCATACCAGTGCAAACTATGCCCTTACACCCATGGCACACTGGAGAAGCTCAAAATTCACTATGAGAAATACCATAATCAGCCTGAATTTGATGTTTTTGCTCAGTCATCACCAGAGCTGTCTGCCTCAGTGGAGCCAGATGTGGTAACTGAAATCAAGGCCTCCCCAGAAATCGCTGCTGTTGGTGTTGGAGAAGTCTCTATCTCAACACCTCATTTCTCCAGTTCTCACTTAGTGTCTCACACAGTGTTCCGGTGTCAGCTCTGCAAATACTTCTGTTCTACCCGGAAGGGGATAGCCAGGCACTACCGCATCAAACATAATAATGTTCGGGCACAACCAGAAGGCAAGAACAACCTCTTCAAGTGTGCTTTGTGTTCATACACCAACCCTATCCGCAAAGGGCTTGCAGCACACTACCAGAAAAGGCATGACATTGATGCTTACTACACTCATTGTTTAGCAGCTTCCAGGACAGTAAGTGACAAACCCAATAAAGTGATCATTCCATCTCCTCCCAAAGATGACACTCCTCAGTTAAGTGAGGAGCTGAGGAGGGCTGTGGAAAAGAAGAAATGCTCGCTTTGTTCCTTTCAATCTTTTAGCAAAAAAGGTATCGTGTCCCACTACATGAAGCGTCACCCTGGTGTTTTCCCTAAGAAGCAGCATGCGAGCAAGCTGGGGGGTTACTTCACTGCTGTGTATGCTGATGAACATGACAAGTCAACTCCAGCTGAGGAAAGGAATGACTTCAAAAAGCCTGAAGTGGAGAGCGAGGCTCAGGAAACTGAGTGGCTTCCCTTCAGATGCATAAAATGTTTCAAGCTATCCTTCAGCACAGCAGAGCTGCTGTGCATGCATTACACTGATCACCACAGCAAGGATTTGAAGAGAGACTTTACCATACTGGGAAGTGGCACCCCCTTTCATAATGCTGTCTACCAGTGCAAGCACTGTGATACTAAATTGCATAGCACAGCAGAGCTGACCTCACACTTGAATAGTCACAATGAGGAATTCCAGAAGCGTGCCAAACGTCAAGAGAGGAGGAAACAGCTTTTGAGCAAGCAGAAATATGCAGATGGTGCTTTTACAGATTTCAAACAAGAGAGGGTAAGGATCTGTGTATCTGGTCTCCTTCTCTGCTTCCTCTCCCCAGGGAGAAAAAACAAACCAAAAGCTGTTCTTCTATACCCCAAAGAAGCTCCTTAATACTTATACTCTGCTCCTTCCAACTGTTTCCTTCAGTATTTTCCCTGTCTTCCTTCCTTCCTCCCACCCTTATGGATAGCTATCTGTATCTGACAGTTATTTATTCTTCTATTGCAAGGCTGCTGTTTGCTTTTTCATAGATTCTTTAGCAAATGTCCCATTCTACTGCTCAGCAATGTACCTTAAAATAACACACCAATTTCCTTCTCAAGCTTATCTATTTCAATACATTTTCTGATAAAGAACCTGATGTTTATGTGCATCTATCCAATAACTTAAAGCTTTGTGCAAGTGTTCCGGTGAACAGAAGACCAAATTCTGCTATTCTTTTCTGTACCCTTCTCCCCATCTGGAGTAACTCTACTTGCTGTAGAAAAGCATACATTTGGGCAGGGGGGGAACCGTGAAAGAGCATGACTTGGTCTTGTAAGTTAAAAATGAACGGTCTTATAGGAAACTACTATTATGCAGAAACTCAAGGTTTTTCCTGTGTACGTCCTGTCCACCTATTTTGAGGGCTTTAATAGAAAGCACAAATCAAGGTTGAAGTTTTGCACAATAGCATGTTGTAGTGTGTTGACCTTGGCCATCCGCCAAGCTGCTTTATTACTCCCCCTCCTCAGCAGGACGGGAGGGAGAAAATAAGATGGAAAAAACCTCATGGGTCAAGATAAAGGCAGTTTAATAAAGCAGAAGCAAAGGCCCTGTGCAGAAGCAAAGAAAAACAAAATATTTATTCTCTGCTTCACATCAGCAGACATGTCCAGCCACTTCCTAGGAAATAGGGCAGTATGTGTAGCAGTTGCTCTGGAAGACAAATGTCATAATAATGAATCCCCCATTCCCCGCCCCCTTTCTCTTAGCTTTTATTTCTGAGCACACATCATATGGTATGGAATATCCCTTTGGTCACTTTGGGTCAGCTGTCTCGGCTGTGTCCCCTATGAAGCTCTTACCCACTCCCAGCCTACTGGCCTTTGGGGGTGAGGGGGGGGAATGTTGGAGAGACAGCCTTGATGCTGTGCAAACACTGCTCAGCAGTAGCCAAAACACTGGTGTGTTATCAACACCATTCTAGCAACCAATACAACACAAAGCACAGCACTATGAGTGAGGGGCTGCTATGGGGAAAATTAACTCTATCCCAGCCAGACCAAATACACATGTACACTAAATGCAATTTCCCTTAAGGTGCAAAATCTGGTCTGGTATATTCCTAAAAGTGAGATATCAGAACCATGTTTCAGTATTATATTAGTATAACTGATTAATACTTATGTGCTTCAATAGACTTTTGGACACTCGGATGATGCTTCAAAACTTGAGAGGAAAGTAGTTGGCTACAAATGTAAATTTTGTGTGGAAGTTCATCCAACGCTTCGAGCCATCTGTAATCATCTCCGTAAGCATGTCCAGTATGGGAATGTTTCTTCTGTGTCAGCTACAGTAAAGGTGAGAATTCTGTGAACTGACAGCATTTTTTAATATTAAGGCCTAACTGAAAGCCCATAGAGGGCTTCCATGGAGTCAAATGGGTTTTGGATTGGATATTCTGAACAGTTAAGCATGACATTCTAATCTAATTCTTGAGGTTTCTGCAGCACATTTTGTTTACTTTAAGGTGTTTTGACTTTCTTCTGCTCTTCATCTGGGGCACATAAACTAATTCGCATTTATTATTTGCCACAAAGGAATTGATATTATGGATGACTGAAAGGCTTGATTTATGAGCAGGAGCTTCTCCCTCAGCTGTTCTGGGCTACTTTTCTGATTTCTTAGACTCTTAAAGTGTGGGGTTTTTTTCTTTTTATTTTTTTTCTCCAACCCATATGCAAAAGTGAAATTATAGTGCAGCAAACACATATTCAAATAGCCAGCTGAGCCAAGGGTCCAGTTCAAGGGGTTAATTGTAAATGTGCTGCTGTTTCCTCCCTATGCAAGTGGAGACCACCTAGAATGTCTCTGAGGACAGGCTGTGCTCCACAGCCAGCTTTACAGGATATCAGCAGGGGGAGTTCAGGTGCGGTAAGGTTGCAGGAACTGGTTATGCAGTTCTCCTTTTCTTGCTGCAGTGAGTACTCAGCAAAATCTCATTCTGCAGCCCTCAGAATGTGACCTAAAGCATGCCTATTTCATGACATCAACTGTATGCTGTGTAAAGTAGCTGAGTCCTTCAGAGTCTAAATGTTTCTACTGAAGAGCTTTCATTGTCCTTCCACCGAGCTTCCTTTAGCTTATCCAGTACTGCTGACAGAATGGGATGCTACCCTTCTATCAAATGATTCCTGCTCTTTCCCTGCTTCTCAAGTAAAGTTTATGTGGGGTCAATACCATCTTTTGAGCAAGTAGATACTAAACAGCAGGGAACAAAAACTGAAATCCAAAACCCCCAAAGCATGATATAATTTTCAGTTTTAATGTTGCTGCAAAATGTGTGCTATGCTAATTAACACTTAGGAAAGGGACCAAGAGATGGGTTGTTTGGTTTTTAATGTATATACATGTATATAATTAAAGACTAGGCTCTCTTTATACAGAAAGTCATTAGTGTAGTATGGTTGGGATACCTTTAGAAAGTAAATGCAGTGGGAAACCTAGATATTAGAATTAATACATAGGAAAGACTGAGGGGCAGAAGGGAGAGAGAATTGATGGCTTGGGGGGGGTATGTGTTTTTTAGCAGGAAGCTGAAGATTCTTCAAGCACAACTTTGGAGGGTTTTGAGGGAGCCAAAGACCCTGGCACTGTGGAATTTACAGAAGCTGAATATGGAGCATCCTTGGAAGATGAAACCAGGCCTGGGGGCTACCACTGCAGCCAGTGTGACCGGGTTTTGATGTCTATGCAGGGTCTGCGATCTCATGAGAGGAGTCACTTGGCTCTGGCCATGTTTACCCGGGAAGACAAGTACAGCTGTCAGTATTGCTCCTTTGTCTCTGCTTTCAGGCACAAGTAAGTTATGGTTTGTTTTCAACAGAAGCACAGACTAGTATGACTGTTTTTTATGTTCATTAACATTGAAGGAGAGCCCACTCGATTTGATTTCAAGCCACGTTTGTCTCTTTCTCAGGATTTAGGTATTTTCTATGTCCCCAAACTTTTTGCCATTGCCCGTGAATATAAAAAGTCCCATTTTTATATCTTCTTGAATTCAAGTTCTCTTTTTGTTGTAAGGAAAATGCACACCAAGCAAAACATGCCCACCACTTATGCAGTCCTGTCAAATGCATGAAATTAAAAAAAAAAAACACAAAGAGAAAAAAAATCACTAGCCTTCTATGTAACTACCTTATTTTTAAATAGTACTGTGACTCTTATTTGAGATTTCATTTCTAGTGTGGAACAGTTATCACAAACCAATATTAAAGTTAGATTTTTTTTTCTTATTTGCATTATGCAAGTTCGGTCTATGAACATAGTCTTCACATCAGTGTGGTATACTTGAAATGGGTTGAGGAAATCACCCGTTATCTGATGTGACCTGTGGAAAATGCATGGTCATAATAAATTCACAAGTTCCTCATGACTTATTTGCCTACAGCTAGGAAGCTTTAGAATTCTTTTAATCATAATTATTCATGGCTTGCCACAAATAAATGAGGTTTATTAGATTATTTTTTTTACTGGCAATCCTAGACTGACAAATGCATGTACATGTTTTCTGTAGCTTTTGGGGGGAGAACTGTCTCATCCCCCCATCCCATGTCCATCCCCCCTCCCCCTAAACAAGACAGATCCAGGTGCTTAACATAGACTGATAGCACTGTCAGTAACACCCTTAAACTGGGTGAAGTTGTTACTGTTCTGTAATTAAAAGTATGTGGGAAAGAAAGTATGATGTAAGAAATATTTATAAACTCTTGTGTTAGAAAAGCAACATTTCTGTCAGTATCACAGCATGGTTCCTATGTGGATGAACAGCAGGGAATAATGCTCCAAGGGCTGGGCAGGCCTTGGCAGTCTCTCTTTAACATGCTGGATCTGAGTTCCTGGCAAGCAGCAAACCTCCCTGCACAGCAGGTCAGGTTGGCATCTCCCCTGCAGAAGGGAGTCTCCCGCTACTGTCACTCACCACCTCCCCCTGGTGCTGTTGTGTGGTTCAGGTGCAGCCAACTCTGATTGGACAGAGCTCCCAGCCCCTCATCTGCAACCAGATGCAAAACTACAGAACCTATTCTGTAGTTGCAGATCTGCTGGCGAAGCAGGAGCTGTCCTTCCAGTGCCAGATACCACAAGCTTCCAGCCTTTGCTATCTTGGTAGTCTTCATTTCTCAACCTGATAAACACAGACTCTGGTTGCTCTTCCTTCAGTACAGTTGGGAGTTTGGGCTCTTGTCTCTGCAGAATCTCTGAGAAGATCCTGTTAATCTTTTCTCTCATTATCTCTCATGCTATGCAGTTGTCTGACCTCTTGCAGCTCCTTTAACCTGTTAACACAGCTCCTCAACCAGTGCATACCTCCTGCAGGCAAGGAGACAGTTTTCCTCTGCCCTATCCTCAGTGAGAAGCCTCAGACATTTCCTGTAGCCAGACTAGACTAGACTACTTCAGTCAGAAGGGGCCTACAACAATCATCTAATGCAACTGCCTGACCAATTCAGTGCTGAACAAAAGTTAAAGACATATTATTAAAGGCATTGTCCATATGCCTTTTAAACACAGAGAGGCATAGGGCATCGACCATCTCTCTAGAAAGCCTGTTCCAGTGTTTGACCACTCTCGGTACAGAAATGCTTCCTAATGTCAAGTCTGAACTTTCTGTGATGCAGCTTTGAACCATTCCCACACAGCCTATAACTGGATACCAGGGAGAAAAGATCAACACCTCCCTCTCCACTTCCCCTCATCCGGAAGCTGTAGAGAGCAATGAGGTCACCCCTCAGCCTCCTCTCCAAAATAGACAAACCCAAACTTCTTAGCCACTCCTCATAGGACATGCCTTCTAGCACTGTCACCAGCTCTGTTGCCCTCCTCTGGACGCATTCAAGGACCTTCACATCCTTCTTAAATTTTGGGGCCCAGAACTGCACACAGTTCTCAAGGTGAGGCCTCACCAATGCTGAACACAGCAGGATCAACCCCTCTTTTGACCGGCTTTTTATGCTGTGTTTAATGAACCCCGGGGTGCAGTTTGCCCTCATGGCTGCCAGGGCCCTCTGCTGGCTCCTATTGAGCTTAGCACCACCCAGTGCCCCCAGGTCCCTTTCTGCAGGGCTGCTCTCTGGCCACTCCCCTCCCAATCTATACTTGTGCCTGGCATTACTCCATCCCAGGTGCAGAATCTGGCATTTGGACTTGTTACATTTCATCCCATTAAACATAGCCCAATGCTCCGATCTATCTAGATCCCTCTGCAAGACCTCTTGTCCCTCAAGAGAGTCAACAGCACCCTCCAGTCTAGTATCATCAGCAAACTTGCTAATGGTGCATTCAACTCCTGCATCCACATAGTTGATAAAAATATTGATCAGAACTGGCCCTAGAATTGAGCCCTGAGGAGCATTGCTGGTGACTGGTCACCAGCCAGATGCAGCCCCATTCACTACAGCCCTTTGAGCTCTGCCCTTCAGCCAGTTCTTTACCCAGTGCACCATGAACCTGCTCATCCCACAGTTGGACAACTTACCCAGAAGGATGCTGTGAGGGACAGTATCAAAAGCCTTACTAAAATTCAGAAAAACTACATCCACCACCTTCCCTTCATCCACTAGGTGGATGACCTTATTGTAGGATATCAAATTAGTTAAACAGGACTTTCCTTTTGTGAACCCATGTTGAATGCCTGATGATTGCATTCTTCTTTTAAATGCCTTTCAATAGTACCCAGTATAATCTTCTCCACAATTTTTCCAGGAACTGAGGTTAGACTAACAGGTCTGTAGTTTTCTGGGTTGTCCTTTATGCCCTTCTTGTAGATTGGAATTAATATTGGCCAGCTTCTAGTCATCAGGGACCTCCCCAGACTCCTAAGACCTTTGGTAGATGATTGAGAAGGGTCCTGCCATAACATCCACTAGCTCCTTCAGTACTCTGGGATGAATGTGATCAGGCACCATGGACTTGTGAACATTCAGCTGATACAGCTGGTCCCTTACAATTTCAGTGTCCACAAATGGAAAGTCACTGTTCACGCACTCGTGGTCCTCCGACTCAGGGGACCAGGCAGTCCAAGGTCTATCAGTATTATTAAAGACTGAGGCAAAAAAAGCATTGAACACCTCCGCTTTCTCTTCATCCCTATTAGTCACGTGGACATCATCAACAAATATCAGTCCAATGTTTTCCTTGAGACTCCTCTTGCTATTAATGTACTTAAAAAAGACTTGCTTGTTGTCTGACACAACACTGTCCAGTTTCAACTCTAGTTGAGCTTTGGCCTTTTGTGTCTTCTCCCTGCATATGTGAACTGTGAGTCTGTAATCTTCCTGCGGAGCCTGACCTTGCTTCCAGAGATCATAAAACTTCTTTTTCCTCTTGAGCTCCACAAGGAGTTCCTTGTTCAGCCAAGCTGGTCTTCTGCCCTGCTTGCTTGACTTCTGACACAATGGGATTGTCTGCTCCTGTACTTCTAAAAGGTGGTTCTTAAAAACTGACCAGCACTCATGGAACCCTAAGCCCTCAAAAGAAGATCCCCAGGGGACACTTTTAAGGAGCTCCCAGTGTAGCTTAAAGTTTGCTCTTGAAATCCAGGGTAGCAACTCTGCTGTCCTTTTTTTCTCATTACACTGAAAATTTTGAACTCAACCATTTTGTGATCACTGTGGCCAAGACAGCCACCTACCATCACATCTCTCATGAGTCCTTCTCTGTTCACAAAGCAGAAGTCTAGGAGGTCATCTTTCCTAGTTGGCTCACTGAGTACTTGTGACAAGAAGTTATCTTCCACAAACTTTAGGAATTTCCCAGACTTGCTCATCACAGCAGTATGGTATTCCCAGTTGATGTCTGAGCAGTTGAAATCTCCCATAAGGACAAGGGCTACCAATCCAGAAATTTCTCCTAATAGAATAACTCTACAGTGCTTACATCCTGGCTAGACGATTGGTAGTAGACACTCACTACATCTCCTTTGTTTTCCATCCCCCTGATCCTCACCTAGAGCCTCTCAACCACATCATCCCTAACTGTAAGGGCTGTACAATCAAACCTCGCCCTTATGCATAGTGGCCCTTTTTGGGCCATTTTTCCCCATCCTCCAGCTTATACAGTGGCCACCATTTATTACAATACTCAATTAGCCGTTCCCTTGTTAACGGTTCTCCTCCAATTTTTCCCCAATATTTTATAATACACCTGAGAGGAGAACAAGGGGTCAATTTAGATGACTGAGCTCCCATATTTTTACCCAAAAAGAACGTTCTGATCCACAACTTCATATACTCCAGTTGTCACTGTCAAATGTGTATGAATTTACCAACAGTCCCCCCCTTAGGTGCATGCACAACCTTATATCAAACAATATATCTTTTATCAAGCATTGCACTATTGTGTCGCTTACCCACTCTGGTCAGAGAGAGTACTCATGGAGTCCCTGATCAAAAGGTCGGTGCATGCTTGGAGTCCAGAGAGCAGGGTCTCCCCGTCAGAACCAGCAAGTCGATCTGGGCAAGGCGTTACATCAGTCCCATCTGGGTCACCAAAAACTGTAGTCTGAAAAGCAGATCCATGCCTGGTGTGCAATAATTCAATTCCCACATGCTCAGGAGAGATACTGTATTTATTCAGGCCAATTTCCACAAATCAAGCACACCATCCAGGGAAATGATTACAATATTTATAGAGAAGTTACACACAAAATCCAGTCACCTAATACATATGTAGCAGATTATTTCACTATGTTGCATCATCCTTTTTGGCTTTGGATCAGAACTTACTGTGCCTGTGCTAGTTGTTCCAATTGCCCCTGGTGGTCTTTTCGAGGGTCTTTTGGGGAGCGTCCCACTCCCCATTTATACCTTATAAGGTATTGGTTCAACTCAGGACACAATTGTGTACTTGTTCCTCAGCCAGGTCCACTGACCACTAGCCAAGAAGAATATGCATCCTTAATCAAACGATAACTACAATACCATTTCATTATATTGGCTATACTTCTAACATTGTTTATTGTTTTACCATATGTTTGTACACTTAATCAAATGGAGAGGACAGTTTGTAAGAAAGGAGGGAGAACAGAACAGTTTAGCGAGGACAGTTTGCATCAGTGTGGCACCTCCACCTTGCCTGCCCTGCCTATCCCTCCTGAACAGCCTGTAGCCCCCTATCCCAGCACTCCAGTCATGGAACTCATTCTGCCAAAGCTCACTAATATCAATGACATAGGTCTGGGAACAGACCAACGCTTCCAGTTCATCCTGTTTGTTTCTCATACTGTGTGTATTGGCGTACAAGCATTTCAGATATGCTCCTAAACCCTTAGTGTTCCCTGGAGCAGTGTAAATGTTACCATTAACATTGCCACTCTCAGGAGATGCCATGCCAACCCTTGGCTTACCTTCAGCTCTCCTGGTGTTATCCCCTTCCCCATCAATTCTAGTTTAAAGCCCTTTCAATTGGACCTGCCAGCTTACGAGCAAAGAAGCTCAATCAGGACAGGTAGATCTTGTCAGGCCCCAGCATGTCTTCTATCTCGCAGACTCTTCCATGGTTATAAAAAACAAAGTTCTGGTGGAGGCACCAGTCCTGGAGCCAGGTATTGATGTCTGTCATGGGTTAAGGCTGGGCCAGCCACCAAATGAATGCCAGATGCTCTCTATTAACCCCTCTCCTTTCCCAAAGGGGAAGAGAAAAGGAATAAGGGAGTGAGACTTATAAATTGGAAAAGAAAACTAAAACTGCTTTAATGAGAATAATAACAATAAAATGAAATATATACAATACCAATACCAAACCCAACCCCCTGATGGCAACCACGTCCCCGTCACCACTGATGCTGTGGGCAGACACTGGGGAAGGCCCAGGTTGGGCTCAGCATCAGATGGGAACTGGATGCAAGAGCTGGATTCCAGAACTGGATTCAGGAATGCATGGATCGGAATTGAAGGCAGAACGGACAGAGTCCTCCTCGGATGCCAGCCATTGAAGAAGAGAGCGAGAACCTCCTGACCCCTCAGTTTTACACCAAATATGACATCTATGGGATGGAACACCTGGTTGGTCAGTTTAGGGTCACCTGTCCTGTCCGCTCTTCCCTGCAGGTGTGGCCTGTAACTTACTGCACCCCCAACATGGTACACAAGATTAGCAATGACCTTGCTCTTCACAGCAGAAAGTATAAGCAAGAGCCTTTCTACATCCCAACCCTTGGTAGTAACTGTAAACACCAAGCGTTATCACTTCTCAAAGCAGACACTGTCTGCAAAAATATGCCATTAACTTCAGAAAGTGCAGTTAGTTAGAAGAGACTGAGCTGGAAAGTGAAATCACTGAACAGAATTAGTGCTGTTCTAACTCAAACCAAGACAATGTCTGGGGCACACCTGTTTCATTGACTCTCTCCATTACTGCAAAGATTGAGGAAAATACTACCTGTGCTCCTGAATCTTTTAGCATTCTTCCTAGGGCCCTGAAATATCTTTTGATTGACCTTGTCCTTCTTGTTGCGATGTCATTAGTACTCATGTGAAAGAGCAGGAGTAGGTAATAGTCTGATGGCTGTACTAAGCTCATCAGTCACCTGGTTACATCCCTGATTTGGGCCCCAGGGAGGCAACAAAGTTCCCTGAAAAGATGATCCAGTCTGCTAATGGGTGCCTCCATTCCCCTCAGGAGTCATCAATGACCATAACTTGCTGCTATTTCTTCTCAGTGCTAGTTTTAATGTGGCTCTTGAGGGGTTGGTTGATCTGACCTTGATGAAAGTACTTGCACAGATTCCTCCTCTTGTACCTCATCATGTCCTTCATCTACCATACCCAGAGCCTCATACCTACTCTGTAAAGGTAGCTGAGAAGGTAAAGATGGGTTCCTCCTACAGCTCTATGCAGTAACTTGCTTGTAACATGGAAAGCTGCATCCATCCTCAGGAGCTCTTTGAGTACAAGTTTCTGATGTGCCAGGGATAGTTGTTTCAGTCAGTGCTGAGCTTGAGATATGCATTGTATACATCTTTGGTAATCTGTTTTAGTTTTATACCAGCTTATTTTCTATCATCTATTTAAAATGTAGGGTTTTTTAATGAAATACTGATCACAAATGTTCAGCCTCTCTTATTTAGGAGACATACTGGTACTCCAGAGAAATAGGGAAAAAAATTATCTTACCACAAACTCCCTGCTAGATTTATGATAATATTATGTTTCTATGAAGTAGCCCTGAAATTGGATATATGGTCTGGTTTTTGGTTTTGCTATCAATAGATCTTTGAATAACACAGACTTTGGTGTTAGCACTGGTAAACAGGGATTTTCTTGGCTCAGGCTCTGTTAGTGTGAGACTAAAGATCCTGTAAGACCCTCTGTAGTGTGAGGGGCTGTAATAGACTCCATTTGATCTAGATCTTAATATTCACTAGAAAAAAACAGCACAACTTAGATCAATTTATAGGAAATAAAGTTAATGTATGCCTGGAACTATTAGGATGGTGGTTTGGGGGGGGATGATAAACCGACCCTCTCCAAACTTGTCCATACCTTCTTGTTGTTTCAATGCTGTGCATAAACAGGCTCAGACTACTCTTATATCACAAAGCATTAATGTTCACAAAGAAGAGGCTGTATTGGAAATGTCTCCATCCTGATCTGAAGCCATGGAGATGGGTGATGAATTGTCCCCCTTTCAGGCTTCTGTTGCTCTGATTTCCCCTGCAGAAAAATCTGCATCTGATCTTTTCCACCCATTCTTCTGTTGTTGAACTTCATGCAGGGTCTCCCCATCCATTACATCATGCCACCAATGCCACATGGAGTGAATGTGTTGCATTAATAACACAGAGAGCTTGAATAGGAAATCCTAATCGTCCAGGAATCTTAGAAGTGATCATGGATTGGCCAGAAGGTAAAGACTTTGGCATGCCACCAGAAGAGGTAGTGATGAGTGCTGAAGAAGCCCTACCATATAATCAATTACCAGATCATGATAAGCAATATGCTCTGTTTACTGATGGATCTTGCCATCTTGTAAGAAATCATCGGAGTTGGAAAGCTGCTGTGTGGAATCCCACATGACTAATGGGGAAGAATGGCTGGAAACTGCCCAGCAGAAAAGCAGCTGGGAGTGTTGGTTGACAGCTGAACGTGAGCCAGCAGTGTGCCCAGGTGGCCAAGAAGGCCGACAGCATCCTGGCTTGTATCAGAAATAGTGTGGCCAGCAGCAGCACTAGGACAGTGATCATCCCCCTATACTTGGCACTGTTGAGGCTGCACCTTGAATACTGTGTCCAGTTTTGGACCTCTCACTCCAAGGACATTGAGGTGCTGGAGTGTGTCCAAAGAAGGACATGTCAGGTACAACGAAGCTGGTGAAGGATCTGGAGCACAAGTGTGCTGAGGAGTGGCTGAGGGAACTGGGGTTGTTTATTCTGGAGAAAAGGAGGCTTGGGGGAGACCTTCTCGCTCTCTACAACTCCCTGAAAGGAGGTTGTAGCAAGAGGAAATGGCCTCAAGTTGCACCAGGAGAGGTTGACATTGGACATTAGGAAAAGTTTCTTTGCAGAATGGGTTTTAAAGCATTGGAACAGGCTGCCCAGGGAGGTGGTGGAGTCCCCATCCCTGGAGGTGTTTAACAGATGTGTAGATGTGGTGCTGAGGGACATGGTTTAGGGACCCTGGCAGTGCAGGGTGAACAGTTGGACTCAATGATCTAAAAGGTTTCTTTCAACGAAAAAGATTCTGATTCTATAAGTGACTCTCTTGTTAGTCTGGATTGGGTATAATTTAATTGATAGTAATTTTGCCTTATTGAGTTTAAGTAGCATGCATTCTGTGTGATAAAATTGGTCACAGATCTCTTTGTTCCTCAGATTAGATTCTGCCTTGTTCTATAAGCAGACCTGTTGGATATAAAGAACCAGCATGAGAAGAATAGCTGAGCCTGACCTGCTCTTATTTAAAATTTATTTTTGTTGCTAGTTTTTTGGCTTGCATCTGAAGGAATAGCTAAAATTATTTACTATTTTGGTTTTTTTTGTCTGTCTTTTGATCAGTCTGGATCGCCATATGCAGACTCATCATGGACACCATAAGCCATTCCGTTGCAAGCTCTGTCCATTCAAGTCCTCTTACAATAGCCGCTTGAAAACCCATATACTCAAAGCTCATGCTGGTAAGTCAATCAGTTCTTTGCTCATACTTCCTCTTGTCCTCAATCTCTTTCTCTTGCTGTCAGGCACACATGCTTTCTCTTGTGTGCTCCCTCTTGCTCAACCTTACACACAGTCATGCACGTTCTTTCTCTCTCCCTTGTAGGAAGCCACACGTTCTTTCTGCACTCTCTTGAGTGACCACAAGCTCTTTTTGTACGGTCGTACACTCTCTCTGTCATGTGTGGTCATGTGTTCCCTCTCATTTTTGTGTGTCCCCTCTCAATCAATTCTGTGCCTGGTTGCACTTGCTCTCCTGCTTTCCCTCTCCCTCACATGCAGCCACACTCTCTCTCCCTCTTTCACATGTGGTCGCATGTGGTCTCTGTCATGTGTTATCCTCCTCTCTTGCTTGCTCACTCTCATGATTGTACTTGCACTCCCTCTTCATGTGTGGCTGTGCTCTTATGAGCTGCTTCTTGCTTACTTCCTCTCACTCTCAGTCATGTGCTCCCTGTTGCTCAACTTGTGCCTGGTCATGCTCACTCTCCCTCTCTAGGTTGTGCATGTTGTTCCTCTCTTGGGCGTAATGGCACATTCTCTCCCTCACAAATTCTTTCTGTCTGTGGCTTCCTCTCACAGACGTGTTCTCTCTCACAGACCTTTGCATGTTCTCCCTCTTGCACAGTCACATTTTCTCTCCCTTTCTGGGTCACATTCTCCCTGTATCTCATGTGTTTCTTGTAGTCACATGCTCTCTATCAGTCACATCTTCTTCCTCACTCTGTCTCTGGCATGATCATGCACTCTTTCTCTCTTTGGAACAGTGTCTCAGTCTGTGTTGGTCTTTCTTCCTGTTGCTCTCAGTCTGGAACTCTGTCGTGTGCACTGGCTCATTCTGTTTTGTGTACACTGTGTCGTGCTTTCTGGGGCATGATCTCGTGCTTGCTCACTCTGGGTCACATGCACTTTTGCTCTTTCTTTGCTTTGCTCTATCTTGCATGCCCACGCTCTCCCTCTCAGTGAGTCCCTGGGGTGTGCACACATGTGCTCTCTCCCTGCATTGCACGCTCCTCTCTCGCTTCATTTTGTACTCCCTGGATTGCACACTTGTGCACTTTCTCTGGGTCTTGCAGCCTTTCTCTGGGTTACGCTCTCTTTGGGAATTCACACTCTCTCTAGACTGTACACTTGCTCTGTGGGTTACATGCTCTCACACACTCTGGGTCTTGTGCTCTCTCTGCCATGTGTGATCCTTTCTTGATCTGTGTCTGCACATGCTCTCTCTGGGGTGTACGCTCTACGTCTCTTGGTACACTGTTGGTTGTGCAATCTTTCCGCATTGTGCACTCCTTTGGGCCCTGCTCCCTTTGGGTATGCACTCTGTCTCCTGGGTTGTATGTGCGCTCTTGCATGATCTCTCTGGGTTATGTGCTTGTTCTGTGAGCTCTCTCTGGAATGTGCACGTGCACTTGCTTTTGGTTGTGTATGTGCATCCTCACTGGGTCATGTGCTCTCTCTCTCTCTCTCCCCTGGCCATGTGCACATGCTCTTGCACACACTCAGTCTAGGCTGCAAGCTTTCTCTTGCTCTGGGTTGTGCATGCTCATGCTCTCTCTGGGTGGCAGGTGCCTGCTTGGTCTATCTGGATTATGCACATGCTCACTCATTTTGTCATGCATACTTTTCTTAGGGTCACACTCTGAGGCATGCATCCTCTTTTGTCCTCTGGGTCATGCATTCTGTCTTTCTCTGGGTCACATAGAATCATAGAATGGTTTGAGTTTGAAGGGACCTTTAAAGGTCATCTAACCCAACACCTCTTACAGTGAGCACGGACATCTTCAACTATATCAGGTTGCTCAGAGCCCTGTCCAACCTGACCTTGAATGTTTCCAGGGATGGGTCATCTACCAACTTTCTGGGCAACCTGGGCCAGTGTTTCACCACCCTCATCATAAAAAATTTCTTCCTTATATCTAGTCTAAATCTCCCCTCTTTTAGTTTAAAACCACTACCCTTTGTCCTGTTGCAATAGGCCCTACTAAAAAATTTCTCCCCATCTTTCTGACAGGCCCCTTTAAGTACCGAAAGGCCACAATAAGGTCTCCCCACAGCCTTCTCTCCTCCAGGCTGAACAACCCCAACTCTCTCAGCCTGTCCTCACAGCAGAGGAGTTCCAGCCCTCGCATCATTTTTGTGGCCTTCTGGACCCACTCCAACAGGTCCATGTCTTTCCTGTGCTGAGGACTCCAGAGTTGGACGCAGTACTCCAGGTGGGGTCTCACCAGAGCAGAGGGGCAGAATCACCTCCCTCAACCTGCTGGCCATGCTTCTTTTGATGCAGCCCAGGATATAGTTGGCTTTCTGGGTTGTGGGCGCACTTTGCTGGCTCATGTCCAGCTTTTCATCCACCAGTACCCCCAAGTCCTTCTCTGCAGGGCTGCTCTCAATCCCATCATCCTCCAGCCTGTATTTGTGCTTGGGATTGCCCCAACCTAGGTGCAGGACCTTATACTTGGCCTTGTTGAACCTCATGAGGTTCACACGGGCCCACTTCTCCAGGTCCCTCTGGATGGATCCCATCCCTCAGGTGTGTTGACTGCACCACTCAGCTTGGTGTCATCTGCAAACTTGCTGAGGGTGCATTTGATCCCACTGTCTGTGTCACTGATGAAGATATTAAACAGCACTGGTCCCAGTACAAACACCTGAGGGACACCACTTGTCACTGATCTCCATCTGAAAAATGAGCCATTGACCACCACCCTCTGGATGGGACCGTCCAACCAATTTGTTACCCACCGAATAGTCCATCCATCAAACCCATCTCTCTCCAATTTAGAGAGAAGGATGTAGTGGGGAACTGTGTCAGAGGCCTTACAGAAGTCCAGATAGATGACATCCATAGCTCTTCCCTTGTCCACTGTTGTAGTCACTTCATTCTAGAAGGCCACTAGGTTGGTCAGGCAGGACTTGCCCTTGGTGAAGCCATGCAGGCTGTCTTGAATCACCTCCCTGTCCTCCATGTGCCTTAGCAGGGCTTCTCGGAGGATCTGTTCCCTGATCTTCCCAGGCACAGAGGTGAGTCTGATGAGTCATTAGTTCCTGGGGCCCTCCTTTCTACCTTTTTTTAAAATGGGTGCAATGTTTCACTTTTCCCAGTCTCCAGGGACTTCCTCTGACTGCCAGGACTTTTCAAATATCTTGGAGTGTGGCTTGGCAACTACATCAGCCAATTCCCTCAGGACTCTGGGATGCATCTTGTCAGGTTCCATAGACTTATGTATGTTCAGGTTCCTCAGGTGGTCATGAACCTGATCTTATCTTACAGTGAGGTAGACTTTGCTCCTCTGGTCCCCGTCTTGCAGTCCATCCACTCGTAGAATCATAGAGTGATTTGGATTGGAAGGAACCTTAAAGATTATCTAGTTCCAACCCCCCTACCATGGGCAGAGATACCTTCCACTAGACCAGGTTGCTCAAAGCCCCATACAGCCTGGCCTTGAACACTTCCAGGGATGGGGCATCCACAACCTATCTGGGCAATGTGTTGCAATGCCTCACCACCCACACAGTGAAGAACTTGTTCCTTACATCTAACCTAAATCTACTCTCTTTCAGTTTAACGCCATTACCTCTTGTCCTATCACTACATGGCCTTATAAGAAGTCCCTCTCCACCTTTCTTGTAGGCCCCCTTTAGGTTCTGGAAGACTGCTAGGTCTTCCTTTTTTCCCTTTTTAAAAATGGGAGAGGTGTGGGAAGAGAGGTTGCCAGTCGAGACTGAAGCAAAAAAGTTGTTGAGTACCTCAGCCTTTTCCTTGTCTGTTGTTACCAGCTTGCCAGTCTTGCTCATTGGGGGGGGAGGGGAGGGATACTCTTTCTTTGACCTTCCTTTTCTGGATGATATACCTGTAGAAGCTCTTCTTATTATTCTTTGTGTCCCTTGCTAAGTTCAGCTCCAGCTGCACCTTGACCTTCCTGACCCCATCCCTACCCAACCAGGCAGCATCCCTGTGCTCTTCCCAGGACACCTGTCCCTGCTGCCATTGCCTGGGCAGTTCCTTCTTGCCCTTTAGTCTGACCAGCAGGTCTCAACTCAGCCATGCCAGTCTCTTCCCTTCCTTGCCTGATTTTTTACACATGGGGATCGAGAGCTCCGGTGCGCTCTGGAAAGTGTCCTTAAAGATCTGCCAGCTTTGATCTGCTCCCTTGTCCCTGAGGGCCAGTTCCCAGGGGGTCCTCTTGACTAACTTCTTGAAGAGCTGGACATTTTCTTTCCTAAAATTCATGGTCCTGACTTGACTCTTCACCTGACCCAGATCCCTCTGGACTGTGAAATCCACCAGTTCATGATCACTGCAGCCCAGGCTGCCTCCAATCTTGACATCACTGATTAGCTCACTTGTGTTGGTGATCATCAGGTCCAATAATATATCCCCTCTGTTGGGGCTGTCTATTACCTGGCTTAAGAACTTATCCTCAATGCTCTCCAGGAGACTCCTGGATTACCTACAGCTCATCATGCTACTTTTCCAGTATATGGTCAGGGTGGTTGAATCACACACAGAATCATGGAATGATAGGGGTTGGAAGGGACCTCTGGCAATCATCTAGTCCAATCCTCCCTGTTAAAACAGGTTCACCTAGAGCAGGTTTCACAGGAAGGCATCCAGGCAGGTTTTGAATATCTCCAGTGAAAGAGACTCCACAACCTCTCTGGGCAGCCTGTTCCAGGGCTCTGTCACCCTCAAAGTAGTTTTTCCTCATGTTCAGATGGAACTTCCTGTGTTCCAGTTTGTGCCCGTTGCCCCTTGTCCTGTCGCTGGGCACCACTGAAAAGAGTCTGACCCCATCCTCTTGGCACCTGCCCTTTAGATATTTGTAAGCACTGATCAGATCCCCTCTCGGCCTTCTCTTCTCCAGGCTAAACAGACCCAGGTCTCTCAGCCTTTCCTTGTCAGAGAGATGCTCCAGTCCCCTAATCATCTTCGTAACCCTCCACTGGACTCTCTCCAGTAGTTCCTTGTCTCTCTTGAACTGGGGAGCCCAGAACTGGACACAATACTCCAGATGTGGCCTCACTAGGACGGAGTAGAGGGGGAGGAGAACCTCCCTCAACCTTCTGGCCACACTCTTCTTAATGCACCCCAGGATGCCTTGGCCTTCTTGGCCACAAGGGCACATTGCCGGCTCATGGTTAACTTGTTGTCCACCAGGTCCTTCTCTGTGGAGCTGCTTTCCAGCAGGTCAACCCCTAACCTGTACTGGTGCATGGGATTATTCATCCCTAGGTGCAGGACCCTACACTTGCCTTTGTTGAACTTCATTCAGTTCCTCTCCGCCCAACTCTCCAGCCTGTCCAGGTCTTGCTGAATGGCAGTACAACCTTCTTGTGTATCAGCCACTCCCCAGTTTTGTATCATCAGCAAACTTGCTGAGGGTACACTCTATTCCTTCATCTAGGTCATCGATGAATATGTCCTGTAGCAGGACAAGAGCCTGTGAGCTCAATGCCTCCTGTAGCTGGAGTAAGAAGGCTTAATCAATAGGCTCCCCTTAATCAGGTTCCCCTTGTTGCCTTGGTCTCTAATTCTTACCCATAAGCTTTTGACCTGCTCATGGCTGTTCTTCAGGGACAGCTCTTCCACACTATCCATTTCTTGACATAGAGGGCAATGCCTTTGCCCATCCTTCCTCACCTGTCCCTTCTGAACAGCCTGTAGCCATCTATAGCTGCACTCCAGTCATGGGATTCGTCCCACCAAGTTTCAGTAATGGCAATCAGACCATAGATTTCCAGCAGCACGGTGGCTTCCAACTCCTCCTGTTTGTTGCCCATGCTGCGTGTGTTGGTGTAGAGGCACTTCAGCTGGGCTGTCGGCCGTGTCACCTTCTTAGAGGAACTCCCCTTAATTCCTTTGAGGTATTTCTCTGTTGCTTCCCTGTTATCTCCTATTACCTCAGGAGCCCCCAGCTCATTTCTGTAAAACTTCAGCTGTGCTGCAGTGTCCCCAGCACACCTCAGAGCAACAGACTGAGGGCCCTCGCTAGCACCCTGTCCCTCTAACCTTGGTGTGTCATCCCACAGCTTGTCACAGGCAAGACTGATATGATAATTATATATTATTATGCTCAAGCTCTCCCTTGAGAGAGTGCACTTGCTATCTGGGTCAAATGCTCTCTCTCTGTCATAACCTTTGGGTTGCATACATGCACTCTCACTTCGGGTCACGTTCTTTGGGAACTGTGCAATCTCTTGCTCTTTGGGTCACATGCGTACACTCTCTCTGTCTCTGGGCCACACGTGCACTCTCTCTGGGTCATGCACTCTTCCTATGGGTCAGTATCTGTGTCTCCTCCCCACCTGTCCACCTTCCTGCCCCAGTCATTCTCTCTCAGGGCAACATACTCTCATTCTCTCTTTCTGGGCCACCTCACCCCTTCCCCCTTCTCTTGGGGCCACACACTTGCTCTCTTTTTCCGGGTCATGTGACCTGTCTATTTTTCTCCTTTGGTCACCTTTTATCTGTATTTCTCTCTTTGTGGCTCCCTCATCCCTCTGTCTCTCAGGGTATATATGTATATCTGCCCCCTCATTGGGCCATCCTATCTCTCTGTAATTCTTTGCCAGTTTCTCACTCCCCCTCCCCCCCCCCCCCCCGTCTCTCCTTTTCTGGGTTGTGTTTGTTCATTCTCTCTGAGTTGCCCTCTGCGACTCTGTGGTTGGTCTGTCCTCTTGCTCTCTTTCTTCAAGCCAACATGGCCTTTGGACTGTCCTCTCTCTTTCACTCTCACTGGGTCCTGTTTCTCTGAGTCCCTCCTTCTGGGTTATGTGCACTCTGTCTTTCTCTGGATTATGCATTTCCTCTCTCTGGGTTCACAACCCCTCCCATGCCTCCCTCCCCAGCTCATGTACCCCCTCTTTATTCTCCTTGGGTCAAAATGTAACTGTATTTCCCTCTTGGTTGCACACCCCCCTCCCTACACCCCCTTCGTATCACGCCCACTCTCTCCCCCTTTGGTTCCCCACCCTCTTTTTGTCTCACCTTCTTCCTTCACCCCCTCCCACCTGCTTGTTTGTGATAAACATTCTTGGCTGATCTCTCAATTCAGCACTCCCTCTCTCTCCCCCTCCTCTCTATCTGTGGTCTGCCCTCTCTCTATGGGTTGCCACGCTCCCCCCCCCATCGTCTTCCTCTGTTTCTCTCTCTGGGGCAATGTCTCCCACACACAGATTTTGTGTCTCTCTCCCTCCACCATCAACACTCTCTCTCTCTCTGGGTCCATACTGCCCCCTCCCCCACTGACCCTCGCCCTTACTCACTCCCCCTCCTTCCCTTCTCTCTCCGTCTCTCTCTCTTTCTGCCACCCTCACTTTCCCTCTCAACTTCTCTTTCTGTGGGGCACTCACTCTCTGTGGGCTGCCCTCTCTCTTTGCATCGCTGTCACCTCCTTTGGGTCACCCTCTTACGCTCTCTCTGGGTCAACCTCTCTCAAGTTCTCTGGGTTCGCCCCCCCCCCTCCCGTTACACCCAGTCTCTCAGTGGGCTATGCTCAGTATATCCCTCTTTCTGGGTCATGTAATCTCTTTGGGTTGCCCTCTTGCTTGCTCCCTATGGGTCACTCACCCTCTCTGTGGGTAGCCCCCTTCCCTCCCTCCCCCCCGTGTCGATCTCTCTTTTTCTCTATGGGTTGACCTCTGTCTTTATCTCTGACTGGCCCTCTCCCTCTTTCTGGGATGCCCTCTTTCTCTTATTTCAGATAGTCTTCTCTGTCGTCGCCCCCCTCCCCCCCCCCTTGGGTTAATCTCTCTCTGTCTCTCCTTGAGTCAACCTTTATCTGTATTTATCTCTTGGTCACCCCCCACCCAACCCTCTCCCTTCCCGCCTCCCCTCTGGGTATCTCTCTTTCTGGGCTGATGTCTATTGTGTTCAGTCTCTCCCTCTGGGTCGACACCTCTCTCCCCCCACTTGGCTGACTTCTCTTACTTCTTTCACTTTATCCCTCTTTCCCTCTCTATGGGTTACTGTACCTCTCCTTTGGGTCTGCTCCTTCTTTGGGTTTCATTCCTCTCTGGGTTGACCTCTCTGGAATGCTCTTTCTCTCAGATGCCCTCTTTCTCTCTCTGGGTCTCATTCTGTGTCCACCTGTTCCTCTCTTTTTCTCTCTGGGTTGACCTCTGTCTGTTTTTCTCTCTTCTTCCCCCTCCCCCCCCCCAACTGTCTCTCTCCCCCGCCCTCTCTTTCTGTGGGTATCTTGCTTTCTCTCTAGGTCAACACACCACCCCTTTGCCATGCACACTCTCCCTTCCTTTGGTTCATGCCCCCTCCCCTGGCCAATGTCTCTCCCTCTCTCTTCCTCTGGATCTCACCCCTTTGTGGGTTGAGCTCTCGCTTTTTCTGGGTTGAGCTGCCCCCCCCCCGCTTGTGTATTTCACATTCATTCTCTCCTTGAGTTGCCCCCTATGTATGGGCGACTGCCTGCTCTGGGCAGCAGTCTTTTTTTCCTCTCTTGCTCTGGATCACTTCCACTCTCTGGGCTGCACTTGCTCTCTCGCTGGGCCACCCTCATCATCTCTCTCTCTGGATCAAGCTCTCTTTCTCTCTGAGTCATGTGTGTTCCCCTTCTCTGGTTCACACAATCACACTTCTCCCTCCACCTCCCCCCATGTTTCTCTCTGCCTTGGTCTCTGTGGGTGACGCTCTTGGTCACATTCTCTGTCTCTGGGTCACACTCTGTCTTTCTGGGTCAAACTGTGTGTTTCTCTCGGTTGCACTCCCTCTCTCTGGGTCTCTCTCTGTCTCAGACTCTCTCTGTGTCTCTGTCTCTGTCTCACACTAGCTCCAGACCTTTTTTTGAGCCATGCTCTATCTGGTTCATGTTATCTCACTCACTCTCTCTCTTTGTAGCACTCTCTCTTTCTCTGGGTCTCTTTTTCCTGTTTTGTTTCCAGTAAGTTCTTTAGCAATATATCCTATTGAATAATAACCTCATGGATCTTTTTCACCAGTCTTCCAGTAATACAGTGTTTCTGTGACTTTCATTTGTTAATTTTTTTTCTCTCTTTTATAGATATTATGTTATTTTATTTATTATTAGAGATGTGTATCATGCCCATACATTTGTTTAAAGTGCCTTGGTGATTGTAAAAATCCGGGTATCTTTCACTCATTCTCCTCATGTCCATTGTCTTTTGGGGAATGGTCAAACTCCATTTATTATAAAATGCATTCTTGAATAATAGCTAGAACTGATAAGGAATATTAGGAGCAGTTGTCTTCTCCAGCAGTTCCAGCCCAGGACTTCCTCCTGCCCGGCCACTGGAACCAGTGGCTAGTCCAGCTTGAGGTTTGCTATTGAATACACACTGTAAATTCCCCAATCACTCTTAGTTTGGGGAAGCCTGGCACCAGGCACATGGGCTGTGACCCATGGTCCTGCTCCACCCACTGGCACAGAGCCTCTCACTCACCTCACTTATACCAGTCCCTTCCAGTAGCTGGTTGTCAAGACACACAATGTTCCCATCCCAGTTAAAGCCCCCCAATTGCACCAGTATATGACAGCACAGGCCAGGGGCACCTACACCCCCAGTCTGACTCCAGGAGCTGGCACCAGATTTCACTCACACAGGTCTCACCAGTAGCTGGCACTTAGTCCTTGCAGCACACATATGCACAGGATAGAGTGAGATTACACAGAGAGATAGTTAAGAAAAGATTTAATAAGATAATATAAGACAGGACAGACTGTGGTAATCAGGTGCAGGGCTCAGTCAGGTAAGCATACCAACTGGTCCTGTTTTACATGGGACTAGTCCCTTTTATACCCCTTTCTGTCTACCACCCTTTTTGTTCCTCCCTGCTCCCCTGTACATCACCTCATGAGTTTGTATAGTTCTATGGATTCCTGCACCCCTTCCAGTCCAATATCCAGAATCCCTCCTGGTTTGCAGTCTTATCAGTTGCAAAATCCAGGTTGATCTTCCTGTAAGTGGAGCCTGTGGTTTCTTGATAGCCCATCAATTAGTGTGACTGGTGAGGTTTGTTTCTTGTCATTGTCTCCATGTTTGTTCTGTCAGGTCTGTGTCTCTATGTATTTTGTTTCTGGTTTCCCCCCTTTTGCTTTAGTTTCCCAATTGACAGGGTCCCATATCAGATAATCTTGCTGGAATAAACATTCTCACACTCTTACGCATCCTCATCAATTAGTGTGATTGACCAGGTGTGGTTCTCATCGCTGACTCCCTTATAATTTTTCGGCCAGGTTTGTGTCCCTGGATGTTCTTGTTTATGGCTTCCTCCTTTTCTTATTATCCTTTTTTTGTGTTGAAAACAACCCTTAACCAGATACCCTTAAAGGAACAGATGCTTTCCTTCCACATACCCTTAGCATTTGTTTTCAGTCAGTATGTGCTGCTTCCTTTGGCATAGAGCAGAACTGTATGTAGTATCTCTGAATGTGCTGTAATTTGTTTTCACTTTGAATCAGACTGTAACCTAGAGTTTTTGCCAAGAGTCTAAATCATCTGGGATGTGATGCTTTGGATACATCTCAGGTGTTGAGACAGTCCCATGAAAAAATTATGAAGATACACTTATTTATGTATTTCAAAATAATTTTGAGATGCAAAACTAGCAGTAGAAAATTTCCTAACTTTTCTGTGGAGTCACACTAATGAAAATTATAGTTTTGCCTCTGAAACCAAACACATTTTCACATGGTGCTGTCCACCTGAACTGTTATTAATAAATAGGGAATAGAGTTACTAGCTGTCTTCTAATTTCTTAACTTGTAGTAGTCTTCAATTTTCTTTAATTTCTTATTGTGATTTCATCTTAAAAGTCAACTGGTGCCTGCTAGGAATTGCTTATATTTATCAAATTGTGGGGGTTTATATCTTTTGTCTTTAGTGCATCCTTTCACATTAATCAGTCCATCATATATGCTTTATGAAAACCATTTTCTTTATCTTTGTAAATCAATGATACCTCTGTGGCAATAATATTCAGATGGAGAATGTAATGTGAAAAGAAACTGTGTGACATTTTGTTTCACCATTTCAGACTGATCTTTTTCAGATACACCAATGAGGGTTTCTAAGAGTGTGTATTTTGTCCACGTGATTAGCATAGAAGTTTTATGGTGGGTGTGTGTGGGGGGGATATTTTCATGTAGAATGATTGCTAATCTCTTTATGTGCTTGTTATGACTGGCTGTGATACTTTTTTCTCTTGTTCTCTTTTTGTTCACTTATTTCTGATGTTCAAAACCATTCTGTTCTAGAACCTTGTTTGTTAAATTTTTTGAGAAATGGAAAAAATTTTTCTGCTTCTTTCATAACTACGGCTCTTATCCTTCCATTAGCATTCATTAATTTTTCATTCTTGTATTAGTTTTGTCATTTTATGAACAACTTGCATGTAGTCAGTATAGCCCTTTTACCTGGAAGCAGCACTTCCAGAACAAGTAATTGCCACACATATAACGTAACATCACTTATGTTGGATATTTCACTTTTTCTTTCAGCTGCCTCCATGCTTAACACAGAACAAGTCTTGTCTTGGGAATTTATTTCCTATTGTGTTTTGTCTTCGTGACTTGGAATGTATTTGAAACCAAATTCACTACTGTTCGTTATTTCTCTTCTTTCACTTCTTTTAATATTTTTCCATAATATGTTTTCTCATAGCCCTATAAATATGTACTGCTCTTGGTATTGCCATTTCCACTACTTGTAGTAAACCAACCTTGACTTGGTTACTAGTTCTGGGGAGCTCATTCCTGCCTGGAGGCAGGTTTCATATATGGAATCCTCCTCAAATTAAGTGCGGAGGGAGGCAGTGGGCAGTTTGTTTGTAATTTTAGGTTGGTTTGTTTTTTTAGAACCTTAGTTAACATTTTATAGTCTCCTCCTGGTTTCTTTAGTAATGATTCTTGATGTGTTGCATGGAAAAACACAGAAGACTGCACCCTTGCTTTCTTTCCAATGAGATTTGGAAATGCTCTAGTCAAGCAGCTCTATTTTCATCCAAGATTCTGTTTTCTTCTTATACCATGCAACACAGGCATGCTAAGAGTCTCATCTTTGTTTTCTGGCATCAGTCATTTAACAAGGATCTAGAGTTGTCAGGAAACAAAATTTTGGTCTCAAAGCAGGTGTCTGTACCTGCAGATTCCAGACTGTTTCAACAGGGAGCTGCACATAGTCTGTTCTCTTTGAAATGTCTCACACTGAAGGAGGCCATAGGAATTTTCCTGCTTTCAGCAGGAAAAGAATGGGGATCCCATTTAGTTTCTTTTGTGAGCTGATGACTTGCCTGTATTTCACTCACCCAGGTGAACATGCCTACAAATGTTCTTCCTGCACATTTTCCACCATGACAATGAGCCAGCTGAAAGAGCATTCCTTGAGGGTGCATGGGAAAGCACTGACACTACCAAGACCCCGTGTTGTCAGCCTCTCAGCCTCACTTGGCTACCACACCTCCAAGAAACTCACTTCTGCTGAAGAGGTGGAGGACTCTAATGGTAAGAGGTGCCTCACAGCAAGAATTTGTCTAAAATACTTTATATTTTTATTTTTAAAAAAAAATTAAGGCAGCATTTAAGAAAAATCCAAAATTGCATGAAAAAGCAAGAATAAAGGTGGTGTTCTAGTACTTGACCTGCACTCGATTCTCACCAGTTTATTCTTCACCAACTTATACTGCCAATGGTTGGCCTTTGGAATAAGTCACACTGACCTTATTTTCAGCAAAGATTTACAACATAGGAAATTTTCAGTAGCAGATCTCCCATTAAAAGTCAGTGGGAAAGAGAGCATCTAATTCCATTTGCATTTCTGAAAAACATGTCTTTATCTTGTTAGCAGAGCAGTTTAGTGAAGCCACTAAAGATTAAGCATAAAAAGTAGAGCGAATAGCTAGGCAACTTTCTATTTTATGCTTTTTATGGAAATGGGTGTGTACACAAATCCTAATGTTTGAAATACAGACAGATGGCTTATTTTGACGTTCTGCCTTGTATTTAGGCTACAGAGTTTTATTGCTTGTGCAACAAATGTCTATCATTATATATATCTATCATATATAGGATTCAAACTTGACCAATAAAAACTGGTCATCCAGTTACATGTGTGACAGCAGACTCTTAGCATGCAATGTTCTTACTTTAAATGGATGACAATGAATAGAGATATTGCAAATGCCAGGAGAACATACTGCACTCCACATGAATCATCTGTATTATGAGGAAAAGCAGCAGTGGACAAAGCAAGCTGTAGGAAAGAATGCCATACTGGCCTGGAGTTGCTGTTAGAAAGGAAACAAATGGCAGAACAGCTGTGGCTTTCAAAGACAGTATTGTGCTCAGCATAAAAGTAACTGTATTTTGAGGAAATTAGCTGAAGAATTGTAGAAAAATGCATTGTGATAACATGGTAAGGTTTTGGTAGAGGGGTGCTGCAGGGGTGGCTTCTGTGAGAAGAGACCAGGGGCTGACCCTGTTCCAGACAGAGCCTGTTCCAGACAGAGCCAGTTCCAGCTGGTTTCAAAACGGACCCAAAGCTGAGCCCATCAGTGACGCTGGTGGTTCCTCTGTGATAACATATTTAAGAAAGGGTAACAAAAGTTGTGCAGCAGCTGTGAGAGAGAGAAGTGTGAAAACTGGGAGAGAAACAACCCTGCAGACACCGAGGTCAGTGAAGAAGGAGAGGGAGGAGGTGCTCCAGGTGCTGGAGCAGAGATTCCGCTGCAGCCTGTGAAGAAGACCATGGTGAAGCAGATTGTCCCCCTGCAGCCCACAGAGATTACCACACCTCAGCAGGTGGATATGCCCTGAAAGAAGTAAACTGAAGTGCATCTACACCAATTCACGAAGCATGGGCAACAAACGGGAGGAGTTGGAAGACATTGTGCATTGGGAAAACTATGATGTAGTTGCAATCACAGAAACACAGTGGTGGGATGATTCACACAACTGGAAAGCTGCAATGGATGGCTACAAACTCTTCAAAAGGGATAGGCAAGGAAGAAGAGGCAGCAGGGTAGCCCTGTGTGTTAGGGAGTGTTTTGACTGTCTAGAGCTTGATGATGGTGATGAAAGAGTCGAGTGTTTATGGGTAAGAATGAGGGGAAAGGCCATCAAGGCAGATATCATGGTAAGAGCCTGTTATAGAGCACCCAACCAGGATGAAGAGGCAGATGAAATATTCTGTAAGCAGCTGGGAGAAGTCTCACGATCACTAGCCCTTGTTCTGGTGGGGGACTTTGACTTACCAGATGTTTGCTGGAAATACAATACAGTGAAGAGGAAACAGTCCTGGAGGTTCCTGGAATGTGTGGAAGAGAACTTTCCTGACACAGCTGGTGAGTGACTCAACTAGGAAAGGCACCCTGCTGGAGCTGTTGTTTGTGACCAGAGAAGGACTTGTGGGTGATGTGATGGTTGGAGGCTGTCTTGGGAACAGTGGTCATGAAATGACAGGGCTTTCAATTCTCGGAGAAGAAGGGAGTTAGCAGGATTGCTACCTTGGACTTCGGGAGGGCAGACTTTGGCCTGTTTAGGAGCCTGGTTGACAGAGTCCCTTGGGAGGCAGTCCTGAAGGGCAAAGGAGTCCAGGAAGACTGGGCATTCTTCAAGAAGAAATCTTTAAGGCATAGGAGCAGGCTGTCCCATGTGCTGAAAGACAAGCTGGCAGGGTAGAAGACCGGCCTGGCTGAACAGAGAGCTTTGGCTGGAAGTCAGGGAAAAAAAAGAAGAGTTTATGACCTTTAGAAGAAGGGGAAGGGCACACAGGAGGACTACAAAGATATCATGAGTTTTTACAGGGAGAAAATTAGAAGGACCAAAGCCCAACTAGAACTTAATTTGGCTACTGTGGTAAAAGACAAAAAAAAAAGTTTCTATAAATACATTAGCAACAAAAGGAGAACTAAGGAGAATCTCCATCCTTTATTGGATACAGGGGAAACATAGTGACCAAGTATGAGGAAAAGGCTGAGGTACTGAATGCCTTCTTTGCCTCAGTCTTTAATAGCAAGACCAGTTGTTCTCTGGGTACCCAGCCCTCTGAACTGGAAGACAGGGATGAGGAGCAGAATGAAACCCCCATAATGCAAGGGGAAATGGTCAGTGACCTGCTACACCACTTAGACCCACACAGGTCTATGGGGCTGAGTGGGAACCACCCAAGTGTACTGAGGGAGCTGAAGGAAGTGCTCAACAAGCCACTTTCCATCATTTCCCAGCAGTCCTGGCTAACTGGGAGGTCCCAGTTGACTGGAAGTTAGCAAATGTGATGCCCATCTACAGGCAGGGCCGGAAGGAGGATCCAGGGAACTACAGGCCTGTCAGTGTGACCTTGGTGCTGAGGAAGGTTATGGAGCAGATCATCTTGAGCGCCATCACATGGCACGTACAGGACAACCAGGTGATCAGGCCCAGTCAGCATGGGGTTAGGAGAGGCCGGTCCTTCTTGACTAACCTGATTTCCTTCTATGACAAGGTGAGTGATGTGCTTAGTGGATGAGTGAAGAGCTGTGGGTGTTGTATACCTGGACTTAAGTAAAGCCTTTGACACCATTTCCCACAGCCTTCTCCTGGAGAAATTGGATGCTCATGGCTTGGATGGGCATACACTTCACTAGGTAAATATCTGGCTGGATGGCGGGGCCCAAAGAGTGGTGGTGAATGGAGTTAACTGCAGTTTGTGACCGGTCACGAGTGGTGTTACCCAGGTCTCAGTATTGGGGCCGGTTCTGTTTAATATTATTATCAATTATCTGGATGAGGGGATCGAGTGCACCCTCAGTAAGTTGGCAGATGACACCAAGTTGGGTGGGAGTGTTGATCTGATCTTCAGAGAGATCTGGATAGGCTGGATCAATGGGCCAAGGGCAATGCTATGAGGTTCAACAAGGCCAAGTGCCAGGTCCTGCATTCAGGTCACAAAACCCCCCTGCAACGCTATAGACTTGGGGAAGAATGGCTGGAAACTGCCCAGCAGAAAAGCAGCTGGGAGTGTTGTTTGACAGACAGCTGAACATGAGCCAGCAGTGTGCCCAGGTGGCCAAGAAGGCCAACAGCATCCTGGCTTGTATCATGAATAGCGTGGCCAACAGCAGTAGGGAAGTGATTGTCCCCTCCTGTACTTGGCACTGGTGAGGCTGCACCTTGAGTGCTGTGTCCAGTTTTGGGCCCCTCACTCCAAGAAGGACACTGAGGTGCTGGAGCGTGTCCAGAGAAGGGCAACAAAGCTGGTGAAGGGTCTAGAGCACAACTCTTATGAGGAGCGTCTGAGAGAACTGGGGTTCCTAAAATCATAGAATGCTTTTGGTTAGAAGGGCCCTTCCAACCCTAAATATCTAGTTCCAAGCCCCCTGCCATGGGCAGGGACACCTTCCACTAGACCAGGTTGCTCAAAGCCCCATCCAACCTGGCCTTCTGATGATCTTCATGGCCCTCCTGTGGACTCACTCCAACAGGTCCATGTCCTTCTTATGTTGGGGGCCCCAGAGCTGAACATAGTACTCTAGGTGGGGTCTCATGAGAGCAGAGTAGAGGGTGTAGAATCACCTCCTTTGACCTGCTGATCATGGTTGTCTTGATGCATCCCAGGATTCAGTTGGACTTCTGGGCTGCAAGTGCACATTGACAGCTTATGTTGAGCGTCTTGTTAATCAACATCCCCAAGTCCTTCTCTGCAGGGCTGCTCTCAATCCACTGATTGCCCAGTCTGTATTTGTGCTTGGGATTGCTCCAACCCATGTGCAGGACCTTATACTTGGCCTTGCTGAACTTCATGACATTTGCACTGGCCCACCTCTCAAGCCTGTCAAGGTCCTGCTGGATGGCATCTCTTCCCTCCATTGTGTCAACTGCACCACACAGCTTGGTGTCGTTGGCAAACTTGCTGAGGGTGCGCTCAATCCCACTATCCATGTCACCAACAAAAATGTTAAACAGACGACCCCTGAATAATGCCACTCATCATGCCATTGACTGCAACTGTTTGAATGTGACCATTCAGCCAATTCTTTATCTACCAAGTTGTCCATCCGTCAAATCCATGTCTCTTCAATTTAGAGACAAGCATGTTGTGTGGGACAGTGTCAAATGCTTTACATGAGTCCCAGTAGATGATGTCACTTGATCTTCTGTCTTCTGTAACCCTGTTGTAGAAGGTCACCAAATTTGCTGGGCACAATTTGCCCTTAGTGAAGCCGTGTTGGCTGGCACCAATCACCTCCTTATTTTCCATGTGCCTATTCTTTCATGTGGAGAAAAGGAGGCTCAGGGGAGACCTTAACACTCTCTACAATTACCTGAAAAGAGGTTGTAATGAGGTAGGTGTTTGTCTCTTCTCCCAAGTAACAAGTGATAGGATGAGAGGAAATGGCCTCAAGTTGCACTGAGGAGGTTTAGCTTGGATATTAGGAAAAAATTCTTCACTGAAAGGGTTATCAAGCACTGGAACAGGCTGCCCAAGGAAATGGTTGAGTCACCATCCCTGAAGCTATTTAAAATCGGTGTAGACATTGCGCTTCGGTACATCGTTTAGTGGTGGACTTGGCAGTGCTAGGTTAATGGTTGGACTTGATAATAGTAAAGGTCTTTTCTAACCTAAATGATTCTATGAATTCAAAAGCAGCCTTGATAGTACTGAAATGACTTCTTACAATGCATATTCATGAAGATTTAAATTAATCTTTTAAATGTGAATTATATTCAAGGGGGTTATTGTGGCACCTAACCCGGAGGATGCAAGCTAGAGACCTGCAGCAGACATGAAAGCTGTGAGCTAGAGATCTGCTGCAGGTCTCTAGCTTGCATCTGTCACGTCTGCTGCAGATCTCTAGCTCGCATCCTCTGGGTTAGGTGCCACAGGTTATTTTCTTTCTATTGTGATTACTCTCATTTTTCTTTTTTGGAGTGTAAAAACAGTCAGGACATGACACTCCATTACAGCTTCTTTGCATCATCCTAGCAATGTGTCAAGGGTTAGAGCTGGGCCAGCCACTGACAGCCACTCTCCTTCCCATTCCCAAAGAGGGAAAAGAGAAAAGGAATAAGGGAGTGAGACTGATGGATTGGAAAAGAAAACTAGAACTGCTTTAATGAGAATAATAATAATTATTATTATAAAATGAAATATATACAAATATATACAAAACCAATTCTGAACCCAACCCCCTCCCCCCGATGGCAATGTTTTGCTAAATAATGGGGGGTAAACAGCAAGACACAGACACCAAGTTAAAAACAAAAATAAACATATTTTACTTTAGTTTGAAGCAGGAAAAAGAGTAAGCAGGGAGGAAAAAGCAAGCAAAGTAATGCACCTAATCATTACTATAGAAAGTCAGCTTATAGTGATTAAGAAAGATCCATCACCAATTGCCTTTCATACGTTACCATCATCCAAATCCTGTACATCAGCTGGGGAGCCCCGGTCACAGCGAAGGATTTGGAGAACCCTCCCGGCAATTGGGAATTCGTACGCAGTGTGTCCACTCGTAGGTGAGGTCTCCAACGTCGCTGTGAGAGGGGTCCTGCTTTTATATTCTTTATCAAACAGGACTATGTGACTACCTGCATGTGCCTCAGACCTGGCCAGGATCTGGGACAGTCAGAAGTTACTGTTTTCCTGGCTTTAGATATGCAAGACATTTGGCTTTAGATAGGCAAGTTGGGGGGTTCACTCAATAAGTCAATTCTCATTCAAGGCCTACGGTTTAGGCCTTTTTATATCAGGCAACCACTGTCACCATCACCACTGATGCTGTGGGCAGACACTGGGGAAGGCCCAGGCTGGGCTCAGCAGCAGATGGGAACCAGATGCAGGAGCTGGATTCCGGAACTGGATTCAGGGATGCACGGACTGGGATTGAAGGCAGAACAGACAGAGTCATCCTCGGATGCCAGCCATTGAAGAAGAGAGCGAGACCCTTGTGACCCCTCAGCTTTATACCGGATATGACGTCTACGGGATAGAATGCCTGGTTGGTCAGTGTAGGGTCACCTGTCCTGTCCGCTCCTCCCCGCAGGTGCGGCCTCTAACTTACTGCACCCCCAACGTGGTACACAAGATTAGCAATGACCTTGCTCTTCACAGCAGAAAGTATAAGCAAGAGCCTTTCTGCACACTAATCCTTGGCAGTAACTGTAAACATCAAGCGTTGTTACTTCTAGAAGCAGACACTGTCTGCAAAAATATGCTGTTTTAACTCCAGAAAGTGCAGTTACTTAGAGGAGACTGAGCTGGAAAGTGAAATCACTGAACAGAATTAGTTCTGTTCTAACTCAAACCAGGACACAATGTAAAGTATCCTTAGTATAAATCAGAGTTGTTAGGGTCAAATTTTGTTTTTAACTGTGCACCCATTAGAACTTCTTTATACAGTATGGTTCCCTAAGCTTGCTCTTCAATGTTATGTTGCATCATTCTGAATCTTGTTGTTTTCTCTATCTTCCCATTTCTCCCAGTTTAGTTTAATGCCAGAATGTTATATTCTAGGTCAGTGATGTGTGTCATAAAGTGAACAAATGTGTATAGTCTTGGCAGACTTTGTATGGCACTCCACTTTTTCACCTTCCCACTCTCCTCCCTTCTTCCTAGGCCCAGCCCTTCTACCTCCTCCCCTGCAATTGGGGGTTGCAGTCAGTAGCAGTCCGTTCCATGTTGTTCCTGCTGCTCAGGGGGAAAACTCCTCACAATCCTCCCCTGCTGCAATGTGGCATCCCTCCCACGGGAGACAGTCCTCCACAAACTTCTCCCACCAACATGGGTCCCTTCCATGGGCTGCAATCCTCCCAGCAACGGACTGACTGCTCCAACGCGAACTTCCCTCAGAGTCACGGACTTTGGGAGCAGTCCTCTGCTCCAGCGTGGGGTTCTCCATGGGCCACAGACAGGACTCTTCTCCACTGTTGATCTCTAAGGGCTGCAAGGGCTCAGCCTGTTGTCTCACCATGGGTCGAAGGGGAATGGCTGCTCTGGTGTGCCTCTCTCCCTTCTTCTTCGCTGACCTGGGTGTCCACACGGTTGTCTCTCCCATTTCCCACTCCTCTCCAAAACAAAAGAGCTCCCAAAACAAAAGGAACCCACCCAAGAGTTTTTCCCCTCTTAAATATGTTTATCGCAGAGGTGCTGATTGGCTTAGCCTTGGCCAGAGGCAGGTCCAACTTGGAGCCAAGGGGAGCTTCTTGAAGCTTCTTACAGGAGCTGTACCAGTAGCCTCCTCCCCGGTACCAAAGCCACACCAGACACAAACCCAACACGAGGGGGTGTTAAATACTTATTATTTCCCCTCTGATTTTTCAACTGCTTCTCTGTTTCTAATGCTTAAACATTTACATGTGTTGTTCTGATTTGTTCTTATTGCTTGTTTTAGGTGGGTCGTTTTTAGTGTTTATCTATCTGTTGTGTCCATGTCCATTGATGGCTCTTAAAGTATCTACAAATAGCTAGAGCATAATTTGACTTCCAAATGAGTTTTATGTAACTGGATGAGAACCTTAATTTTAAATTTTTTTTTTTTTTTCTCTTTCTGAAAGTATCATGGTTTCTCTTCTGTTAGGACTCTGACACACATTTCATAGTTTCTATGTAGCATATAAAACTTGAATGTTCATTTTACTTCAGCAGGGGAGGTTTCTTTATATATTTTCCCCTGTGTATGAACCTATGGTATCCAGGCATGTATGAAACCAACATTTTCTGTGTTCCACTGTAGTGGAGACCATGAGTTCCTTTCATTTATCTAGGCTCCTTTAAAAGAGATGATGACTTTCAGCAGAGTTGATAGACAGTTTGTGTGAGTCATTGTGCCCGTACTCTGGATAAAGTTTTCAGAATGGCAAAATTGCTTTTTAGGCACTTTTGGAAATATTGTCTCTCTCCACCCCTTACTGAGTCACTAAGACTTCCTTTGGCTTTCCAGTAAGCATACTAGCAAACTGCAGTAATCAATTGTTGCAGTTCAAGACTGAATTGACAGTGCGGAGACTAAATGGTCTCAGATACTAAAGCACTTTTAGTTGCAAATACAATTAATGTTAACAAGTGATACAACTTCCCTATTCCATGGGAGGGACAACATAGTCCAGGAGAGAAGGTGGGTGGGTCAGCATCGAGGTTTCTAACATGACTTCTCTGTCCCACAGGGGAGATGGCATCATCCTCCATGAACCAGTAGGAAGTTGGATGGGTCAGTGTAGCAGATCCAGCTGCACAATATGCAGTCTGGGTGCAGGGCTGGGGGTCCCCACTGTTTCCTCTCAGGTGCTCCTAAGACCTCTTGTGGGGCCTTTGTTAGGTGTCTCCCTCAGCAACTGCACACCATGTCAGCTATAGGATTGGGTAGAGAATACTTGATTGCAATTGGCTGAAATTCCAATGAAATTTGCAGCCTCCCTGTTCTTATTCTGTGGTTTTCTGCTTCAGTTATAGCTAATTTTGTCTCTTGACATGGCTGTGGGTACCCTTTATTTTACTTCAGCCTGTGCCATGGTGTCACGAAAAAGGGGCCGGGAGGATAGATAGAGAAAATTCCTGGCCTAGAAGGGGGGTTTCTCAAACCCTTTACAATTTGTCCAGCCCACGAGCTTCCCAAGAAAGACGAGATCTTGACACCCAACCTGCCTACCACACTCCTGTTAGGGAGAAGGGGAACCTCCTCGGGTTCTTTCCAACGTGGCCAGCCTGCCAGGCTCACGCTGGCAGCGTCACTGAAACCAAAGTCCCTCTTGGTGGCCCACAAGATCAGAGGATATTCGCCTAACCTATCCAGGGACCCTCGCGAGCAGCGACACCGAGACAAATCCCTTCAGTATTAAACCAACAATAACAATTTATTGTGTAGATTCGTGACAAAATGCAGGTTCGAATGATACCGGTGATAGTGCATTGACTGCAAAATGGATTTAAAGCAAACACTAGACACACATACAAAGCTAAACATACAAACAAACCTAAACACTAATGATTATTAATAGCTAGCCTGATGTTAATATTTAAGCGCGCAAAACACAGAGCTCTTACCCAATAGGCGTCCCTATGGGGGGGGGGGGGGGGGGGGGGGGGAGGGAGAAGATCGGTTCAGCCCATCGACCGATCCCAAAGTTTTGCTGGTGGTCTTCTGTTCCCCCCCCAAATCCCCTGTTAATTTGCCACTTTTTATATTGTTTCTATACTTTTAGGTGGAGCTTGAGTGACTCTAGTCATACCTTCTTTTTATTCTGGTTGGATTAAAAATCTCTCGCTTCACATTTAAAGGTACAGGTGTTAAAATATAGGGCGCATGCCCAGTGGGGAGTGGTCGTACCTTGGAGGCGGGTAGCCTTTGGGATGGAGGTGTGTTTTGGTATTATAATGACATTCTAATGAGCAAAGTTCACCTAGAGGACACGATTTCACCATCTTTGCTGGCACAGCAGTTGCGATCCATCTTTCTTGATAGCGGTTAATGCAGTTAATTGCAGCAGCCCATTGTTACCTCCAAGAACAAGGTTGGACCGTATCGTCTCCACGTTACTCCCTCCCTCGTTCGGAGGTACGGTACGCTGCGCTCGGCTGCAGTAGGCCTTATCCATGGTAACCGCATTCCATTCTTGGGATCAGCGAACTGCTTCATAGCCGCTTCCTGGCTGCTCTTCGCGTCAAGGTGTGAGCTAAAATCTGGGGAACAGTTTCCCTCACCTCCCCATATTAGTTGTTTTCCCACACATGGGGTTAGCTTGCTCAGTACATTTTTGTGATAGTTAAGTTCTTATCATGGTTTAGAATCCACATGGCAACTAAACATCACCCAGCACTTGCCCACCCTTCCTACCCCCAGGGAGAGGGAGTAGAAAAAAAAAAAGTAAAAGAAAAGCCACATGAGTTAAGATAAGGAGAGTTTACTTGAACAAAACAAAGAAAGAGAGGAAACAATGGCAATAAGAATCATAAAGGGAGTAATATACAACACACTGCTTGGCACCACTAAGCTGAGCTGAGCCAAGCCGCACTGGACACTGTTTGAAAAAAATGTGCCACTCCCAGCCTTCAACATTTATAGATACCGGGCATGACATCAGTATGGTATCAAGTATTCCATTGTCTGGTTTGATCTGGCTATCCTGGCTGTGGAAATTAACCCTATCTAGCAGAACCCAGGACATTATCCGCCTCTTATTCTATACCATCTACATCATGCCCAGATCCACTACTTTATCTGTCCTATATATATATATATATGTATGCAAAAATCTCATTCCCTTAGTCTTTGGGCATTCCCTCTAGCTCGAGGCTAGTGTATCTATCTGGTGTGGCCCATGCTCATGGTATGAGGGTTGAAGCTGTTGATCCTGAGGAAATTGCTGGGCACCAGTTGATGAAGCCAGTTCGAGTTCCATCACCGTTGCCCCTTGCTCGGTTTCAAAGTCCATCCCTCATTGGTTTGTATTTAGTGTTTAGTATTTAATATTATACTATTTAATTTAATTCACTGTCTGTTCTCACCCAAAATTAAATCCCCTTGAGGTACACATTGGACTTCCCCATCCTCTCGCATCACCCACCAAGTACACCCAGGTCCTTGAGCAAAAGCGATCCCATGGATGGGTTTGCCTTTGCCCAAGACAGGACTAACCCAGACTGCCTTCACTAATATATTCTTCATGAGCACTATGGGGACTTGATCCCCTTCTACACCATGTAGGAGTTTTGATTGGGCAGGGCCTGTTTGATTGGCAGATCCTCTAGTGTTGACTAACTAGGTGGCTTTTGTTAAGTGTGTATCCCACTGTTTGAAGGACACACACACACACACACACACACCCCCCATTGCTCACAGTGTAGTCTTTAGCAGTCCATTGCACCTTTTGATTTTCCTGGACGCTGGTGCATGATGGGGGATGTGATACACCCATTCAATGCCATGTTCACGGCCCAGGTGTCTGAGTTTGTTTTGGAAATGAGTCTCAGTGTCCTAGTCAATTCTTTCTGGGGTGCCCTAAGGTTTGCTTTTCTAGCCCGAAAATATCGTTATGGGCAGGGGCATGAGGCATGGGGCATGGGAGATGTTTCCAGCCATCCAGTAGTGGCTTCCACCATAGTAAGCACAGGGCGTTTACCAAGGCAGGTTCATGGAAGTGTGATATAGTCAATTTTCCTTCCCATGCTTATATTTCAACCAATGCCCTCCATCCCACACAGGTTTTAACCGTTTGGCTTGTTTAAATACATTATGTGTTTTGCATTCATGGATGACTTGTGTGATAATGTCCATGGTCAAGTCCACCCCTTGGTCACGAGCCCATCTGTACGTTGCATCTCTGCCTTGATGGCCTGAGGTATTATGGGCCCATCAAGCCAAAAATAATTCACCCTTATGTTGCCAGTCCAGGTCTATCTGACACAGTTTAACCTTAGCAGCCCCATCCACCTGATGGTTGTTTTGATGTTGCTCAGTGGCCTGACTCTTGGGTATGTGGGCATCCATATGATGTACTTTCACAACCAGGTTCTCTATGTGAGCAGCAATATCTTGTCACAATTCAGCAGCCCAGATGGGTTTATCTCCGTGCTGCCAGTTGCTTCCATTGCTTCAACCATCCCCACAGGGCATTTGCCACCATCCAGCCCAGCACCAGCAGCCAGGGTGCTAAGAGGAGCTGTGCTTCAGTACCAACCACTTCCGAGGCAGCTCAAATTTCTTCATATGCTGCCAATATATCTTTTTTCAGTTGGAGTGTTGCAAGCTTCAGATCCTTTGTACCCCTGATTCCAAAACCCCAAGGGTCAGCCTTGGGTCTCCCCAGGTGCTTTCTGCCACAGGCTCCAGGAAGGACCATTCTCCCTGGCTGTGGTGTGGAGCATATTTTTAATATCTTGTTCTGCCCGGACTGGCCCAAGGGCTACTTTCTGCATGGACTATCTCTTGCTTGATTTGTTCAAAGGCAGGTTGCTGCTCAGGGCCCCATTTAAAATCATTTTTCTTGCAGGTCACTTGATAGAGAGGGCTCACAGTCAGACCGTAGTCTGGCACGTGCATCCTCCAGAAACCCACAGCATCTAAGACAGCCTGTGTTTCCTTTTTATTGGTCAGTGGAGACATAACTGCTATCTTGTTGATTACATCCATTGGGATCTGGCGAGACCCATCTTACCATTTTATTCCTGAAAATTGGATCATCTGTGCAGGACCCTTAACATTAATTTGGTTTATGGCAAAACCGGCCTTCAGCAGGATTTGAACTATTTTCTCCCCTTTCTCAAAACTTCTTTTGCTGTATTACCCCAAACAATGATGTCATCAATGTATTGCAAATGTTCAGGAGCTCCCCCCTTTTCTAGCGCAGACTGGATCAGTCCATGGCAAATGGTGAGACTGTGTTTCCAGCCCTGGGGCAGTCGATTCCAGGTGTACTGGACACCTCTCCAGGTGAAAGCAAACTGTGACCCGCAGTCTGCTGCTATAGGGACGGAGAAGAATGCATTGGCAATATCAGTTGCGGTGTACCACTTGGCTGCCTGAGACTCCAGTTTGTACTGGAGTTCTAACGCGTCCAGCACGGCAGCACTCAGTGGTGGTGTGATTTCATTCACGACACGATAGTCTACTGTTAGTCTCCGCTCTCCATTAGATTTTCGCGCTGGCCAAATAGGACTGTTCAAGGATGAGCGTGTCTTGCTGATCCCTCCTTGACGCTCCAGCTGACGGAGCAGCTTATGGATGGAGACCAGGGTGTTTTGATTAGTGCGGTATTGCCACTGGTGTATCGTTGTGATAGCGATCGGCACCTGCTGTTCTTCAACCCTCAGCAACCACACCACAGAGAGACGGGGCAAGGTGGACAACTGTTCAATGTCCTCTGTCTCCAGGGCAGCTGTACCAAAAGCCCACCGGTACCCTTTTGGGTCCTTGAAATACCCTCTCCTGGATGCACGGGGCCTCTGGGCCAATCACAATGGGGTGTTTACGCCACTCATTCCCGGTGAGGCTCACTTCAGCTTCCAATACAGTGAGCTGTTGGGATCTCTCTGTCACCCCAGAAATACCGATGGGTTCTGCCCCTTTATAGCTTGATGGTGTTAAAGTACACTGTGCACCGGTATCAACTAGGGCCTTGTAGTCCTGTGGGTATGATGTGCCAGGCCATCGGATCCACACGGTGCAGTAAACCCAATTGTTCCTTTCCTCCACCTGGCTGGCTGGCAGGGCCCCTCTAATCCTGATTGGAGTCACTCACTTCTTGTGAAAATGCCTTAGAAGTCCCTTCAAGAGGATCAGCAGTAAGGTCAGCCCTCCCACTCTGTCTAGGGAATTTCCCACTGGAAACCGAGGCAGCATTTTTCTTGGGAAAATCCCCTTTCGCAATTGTTTTCCCTCATAACTCATCTACTCAGGCCTCTAGCACTGAAGTGGTTGTTCCATCCCGCCTCCTCATGTGCTCTCCATGGTCACATAGGTAAAAGCACAGGGTACCTCGTGGTGTGGACCTTCCATATTCTCTCCTTGGAGCAGGGGAGCGCCTACTCCTGACAGCTGAGATACGGGCCTGTACAGGTGGGGAGTAGCACATGTCCTCCTCGAATTGCCAGAACGCCCGAGACAGTTCCTCCACAGCTGAGAAGCAGGCCCATAGGGCGGAAGAGAGACTTCCTGGATATTGTTGGAGTTGGCCAGCCGCTTCATCCACCCCGTGTCCCTGGCCTTCACTCCAGGTCACTATTGCCAATGACTTGGCATACGACGGTGGTGCACTTTGTGTAAACTTCTGCCACGTGGACAGTGTGCTTTGGTCTTCATCTGGGTCTGTAGGTAGCTACTCATCATTCAGATTGTTATAAATCACCTCCAGCACAGCCAATTCCCTCAGGTACTGGATACCTCTCTCCATGGTGGTCCACTTGCCTGAGTGACATACAACATCTTCCTTGAAGGGGTTCCTTTCCTTCACACCTGGCAGAAGTTCCCTCCAGAGGCTTGTGGCTGTTTTCCAATTGCCTTGTCAATGCTCCCTTGTGGGAACAGCCGGCGATCGATCATGGACAGAAATTTAAGGATCACCAGAAATGCAAAATATAATCGCTTTGCCGTGGGATCAGTGAGCAGCTGCAGAAGACACGGGAGAAAGAAAACAACGAGTTAAAAAATAGCAGGCAGAACAGCTGCAAAATAGCAGGCAAGCGCTGGGAAGTACAGGGAGTAGAGGCTGAACTGATAAGATAAAGGGAAGGTGCTTTTTAGTGGAAAATCACTGCTTAAGAGTCAGAAGGTATATAAGGCTTGGAATGGAACTAAAATAAAGTCTGCGTTATCACTTTCATAAAGTGCGTGCAGTCCGTCATTTTCGTTCTCCGACACTCCCTTCCCTAGACAGAGATCCCAGCTGCTTGGCTTCTCTACCCTCTTAATTCCAAACAACTGGCCCCATTATTTCAGCATTGGAGCAGCCAGGTAACAATGTGCTCACCTGGATGACAGATGAAATCCTTTCACATATCTCGCAGGTCACTCAGTGATCAGGTGATCACCTCTGGCTCTGCCTCTTCCTCCTGTTCTCATGATGGCCCTGGTTCTTCCTCATCCCTCACTAAAGCAGATTGATTTTTTTTGTGTATTTCTTTTACTGTATAGGGGCGACTGTTACTGGCACGGATTGGTTCTCTGGTTCAGCTGCAGCACCTGCTGCCGGGGTCTGAGCGAGTAGCCACAGAGCTTTCCTGAGGGTTGGAATAGCCGCAGTGCCTGCTGGTCTGTTTTTAGGCCCAGAGACCTTCTCTTCCCTTTGAGGGCACTGAAGAATGTTGAACAGGGCTCGGTAGGCATGGGCCAGGCCCCAGCACATTGCAGTGATTTGTCTCTCAGGATTTGCCAGGTTGACAACATACTTTTTCCAAATATTTTACTAGTTGGTCGGGATCTTGCGCTTGTTCACGGTTAAGATTCCAAAACATTGGAGGGGACCACTGTCCTAGGCACTTGCCCATACTCTCCTACGTGCCCTGCCACTCATAACTCTCCAGGGTGGTATTCTTGAAAAACCTGTGTGTAACCCTAAACAAGACCTGAGACACAACAATAAGAGCATACTGGCCTGGGCATCCCATGGATTTTCAAAAGCTGGGAAAGTCTCCTCCCCTGGCTTGCCCGTAGATTGGGTGAGGTTACTAATCAACGACAATGACACATACAAATACCAAATTAACCTTGTAAGCAGTAGTATGATCGTATCATAGGTTGACAATAACATATACAGCAACATGATGGTCCTGATCCGTCTCCCAGAGATGATAAACATCACCACAGGGAACACATAGTGTACATAAAGATTTATATAACACCACCACGCGAGCAAATGGACCAGCATGGTGACCATGGACTACTTAACTAATATACTGAGTGCGTATGGCAAAATTGTTTTAACATGCTTGGGTCAGATCTGTCATCAGCTGTTCTGGCATTGTCCTCCATGGCTGCAGGGGGACAATCTGCTTCACCATGGTCTTCTTCACAGGCTGCAGCGGAATCTCTGCTCCAGCACTTGGAGCACCTCCTCCCTCTCCTTCTTCACTGACCTCGGTGTCTGCAGGGTTGCTTCTCTCCCAGTTTTTCACTCCTCTCTCTCACAACTGCTGTGCAATGTTTGGTTTTTTACCCTTTCTTAAATATGTTATCACAGAGGCACCTTCAATGTCACTGATTGGCTCAGCTTTGGGCAGCACTGAGGCTGTTTTGGAGCCAGCTGGAACTGGCTCTGTTGGACATGGGAGCAGCTCCTGGTATCTTCTCACAGAAGCCACCCCTGCAGCACTCTTATGCTACCAAAATCTTTCTACAGAAACCAAATTAACCTGTCTAAAAATAAATCCACTTTATGTTCCCATATCAAATTTGTACTGGCAATTTCGGCCAAGTGGTTGGCCTTGTTATTTTGTTTCTCTTCTTGAGTAACTTGTCTCTATATTATGACCACTGTCATGAAAATGGGCATTCCCAATCGCCAGGAAGGAATACGTGAGTTCAAGTCAGCTCAAGCCTGTTGTTGTCTTCAATGTTCTTTGGCTAGTTGGTTAATTTTTATATTTTATTTTGGGATGAGCCACCTATTCACTCCCTCCATGCCAGTCTGGCTAAGGGAGACATTCACACCCTTTTAATGAACTGGGGAGAAACATTTACAGCACCAGTTAATCTACTCAACTCACAGCTATATCTAAAACAAGGGACACTCTCCTGTCCCCCTTGTTTTTGAGACAGTCCACTTCTTTGCATTATTCTCTGAGCTTCGTGAGCCCATCACCATTGCTGATCTCCCCAGAGCCTTCTTCCATTGTAGAGGTTTATTTGTCAGTCACACTCACACTTCGAGCATGTTCCAAGGTGATCCTCAAGGCAATTACCTCTGCAAACTTATTGGAGCATCCAGTCCCTTTGCAAGTTGCAGCTTCTTCTGCGCAGGGGCTCCAGGAAGTGGCTTGTCATCTCTCTATTTCCTGAAGTGATGTTACAGTATCCATCAGTAAATTAACACCATCATTTATTTTTTGCCCTTAATTCATCATACACTGGGGCACCAACTGTCCAAGGACTTCAGCATTCCTTCTACTGTTGATTTGCTGGCCACTGACTAACAAGCTGAACTAATCCTGGTCTGGAGCCTGAACCAGTATGTGCCTACTGGGTAAAAGCCAGGACCCATTTTTGCCACATAACAGTGGTTGGTCTTCCCCCAGTGGGTTTTGAATCCTTGAACATAAAATTCAGGACCAGCAGTCTGGGGCATAACCACAGTGCCTGCTCTGTGCCTAATACTTCAGTGGCACTCAAAACACCTCCATATGCAGTCAGGATTTCTTATACCGGAAGGATATAATTATTTTCTACCCATTTGTAACTCTGGCTCCAGAATCCCAATGACCACTCTTCCATCTCGAGGGTCATTGCCACAAGCTCCATATGATGCTGGGTTTTTTTCCTGCACTGCTATATAACAAATGTTTTACATCCCTACTTTCCCAGATAAGTCCTAATGCCATTGCATGGATTATTTCCTGGTTGATCTCAAAAGCTTGCTGCTGTTCCTCTGCCTGTTCTAACTGACTCTTTCCAGGTTACTAGATATAAAGATCTGGTCAATTTGTTATAACCAGGTATGTTCATACATCAAAATTCAGAGGGTTTTTTGCAGGATGAGGGCATTATGTGCTAGGGCATAATAGTGTTGAGGTACCCAGGTAGTCCAATAGATTCAGTTATCCCCACTTGCTGCCAGGCCAGTGATGAGGTCCCTATAATGCAGCAAATTCAATTCAGGTACCCATATAGTGTCCTGGAGGTCAGAGCAGGAGGAGCCAATGGTTTAACTGAGCTCTGACCTTTGCATTGCTTTTGCAGTTCCTTGAATCATAGAATCACAGAACCATCTGGTTGCAAGAGACCTTTAAGATCATCGAGTCCAACCATTCAACCTGCACTGCCAGGGTCCCTAAACCATTTCCCTCAGCACCACATCTACACATCTCTTAAATCTCACAGTGCTAGATATCTAATGTTTTTCCTCCCCCTTTTCCTTCAGGACCATCCATAAGTCCCAGTGTGTAGGGCGGGGGCATGGAGAATTCACATATCTTCCTGATGTTTTTTCTGAGATCAACCAGAGCACTGGACTTTAGACATATATGTCACTTGCTGATCAACAGGGCATCCCAAGAAGCTGTCTGGTGATACCAGAAGTGTGTTTATAACTCTGTCTAACCATCAGAGCTATTGGGACATGGCTACAGACTTATTGGGGTCCCTTTCCCCTTATCTGTGAACACATTCCATCAGCCCAATCAACTGCAGTTGATTACCTCCTTCTTCCCAGTCCCTCCACGGAGATATCTTATTTTTGGGATCAGCAAGATCAGACCATTTCTTAACATATTCCTCTATCAGCTTGTTTAAAAAGGGATGGACCCATGGAAAGGTTTTCTCTGTGACTTCTATAGCCTCGGGGAAATGTAAACTCCCTGAGAGCTACACAAAAGAGTTGGAAAAGAAAAGGTTTGAGCTGATAGCAGACAATGGGGCTTGTCCTGGACAAGGAAAGAAAACCAGTAAAACAGGTTTTTGGATTAAGGGGGTGAAACAAAATTGATTTAATGCACCAAGCCAATAAAATCATAAATCAATCACTTAAAGTTAAATAGGACAGATGGAAGAGAGAGAGATAGATATTAATAAATACTTAAATAGGTATATACATTTCTCCCATTCATTCCCCACATCCCCAGTTTAACAAACAAAGCCCGTACCATGCGGTCAGGGGCAGGAGAAATAAAAATGGGAGGCACAGTCTTTTTAACCTCGAGGATTTCAGTTCAAATATGAACTTCCTCAGAGCAAACTTCCTTGCAGTAACTTAGTCCTTCTCCGAGATGGCTGGAAGAAACTTCAGTTTGCCAGTCTGCCAGGGGCTGTACTCTGGCTTCTCACTCTCCCCATCTGCAGAACGGGATACAGACCAGGTCTCCAGGGAATCCCACATTGCTGCGGAGGCTCCATGTTGGGCATCTGAAACCTTGCCCACTTTACCCACACCAGCGACTCCCCCTGGTGTCTCAAACCCTTGGTGCAGGGTTTGAGGGCTTACAGTCAGTTTTCCCCTTTTCTTCTGGTTAAAAACTCAAGTCTAACAAACCACCCCCACTGGTAATCAGCAAAACAAAAAGGTCTACCTGCAGTGTGGAAGAAGTCTTTTTACTGTTCCAGAAATTGAGGTAACTGCAGTCTCTCTCCGACCAGTGTTCCTTCTCCCTGTGTCTGTCCCAGTAAAAAGTCAAATGGAGACACCCAGACGCCACGTGAATTGCAGCTTTATATAGGCTTATTTACAGAGGCGCTTGATTGACATGTCTCAGCTCCAAACAGAAGCCAAGAACCCAAGAAGAAGGGCTGGCACTTCCTGCTTCCCCCACAGAGGCAGCTGGCAAAATGCCTATCATGCCAAGAAGGAAAGGGGGGGGAATTCCCCCCTCCATGTGGAAGCTGACATTTTTAAACTATTACACAGCTGATCCTCAAATCCACCCCCATTACATAGTGCAGTATTTACAAGTGGCATAGGACCCAAACTCCCAGGAGCTTTGCTCTTCTAAGCCATCAGCTGTATCCCATCTCATCTGGTTTCCCAGCACCTCCATAACCACTGCAAGGCAGGTTCCTGAGGGTGTTGGCTGTGAGTTTCACACACAGCCTTAATCTTGCTCTGAGTAAAGGACCTGTTGAGTGATCATGTTCTGAGGAACAACGCCCCCTGAAGCAAGCACCACCCCATCTCCTCCCAATCATCTTCCAATCTCAGTACCATTTTCTTGTGTCCCTTTGGACCCTTCTGTTCCCAACTATTCAGTGTTCACATTCACCCCAATACATAATGGGCCCACCACTTACACCACAGTACAACACCACAAATTCCCAATAACAGAATCAAGGCTCCTTCTGAAGACTCAAAATTATTCCAGATCCAGCCCATGATGGTTCCTGGTGTTGCCCACGTTCTCTGCTATTTACTGTTGTGGGCAAAACGGTTTAAAATTGGGGAATTTTGTTTCTTTTAATTTATTGCCAGAGAGCACACACCTCCCATCACTGATTTGAGCACTGAAAAAAAAAAGACAACAATTAGACAAAGACGTAAACACTTATTCTTTCCCCTCCTCAGTCTCATCTTCCCTTATTTTCTCAAGTTACACTCAGTCTGTCAAAATTCCTCTAATGAAATGGGTGATGTAGAAGATTGAGGTGATAGTGTAATGGTTTCTGCCTTGTGTACCTGCTCCAGCATGGTTTGCCCACAGGCTGCATTCCCTTCAGAGGTGTATATACCACACCCACACACAAAGTACCTCTCCAGCCACTACTGGCTGCCTGTGTATGTTTGAGCAGGAGCACTGTGTACTGCTTTTATTGGATAAAATTTTAGCATGAACTGTGCTGTTTTTTCTTTGCCACAGTTGCTTTCGTTTGCCTCATGGCAGGCTGGAAGCAGCTGAGTGACACAGGGCCTTAAGATTTGAATGGATAGAACTCATTGTGAGCAAACCTGTTGTAGAAGTAATGAAAACAAAGAGAATAAATATATTGTGATCCAGTCTCTGTTCATGAGACTCAGATAGAAGAAACAAACAAACAAACAAAAAAATCCCTTGAATCTTTTTACCAGAAGCTTTTGTGTCTCTGCTGTACACCTGTTAAAGAATTTTACCAGTCTGTGGGGAACTCTAGGCTTGCTTTATTTAACAACTCAGAGTTGGGCCATCACCTCAGTGAGTGGCAAAGTACACAGCGCACATCCTTAGTATATATAGTTTTCTAACATTATGTCACTAGGTAAAGTCCTTGACGTTTTCCCACCAATTCTCAGTCCTTCATTCTTCATTAATCAAAAAGTCTATTCAATTCGTGTGTCTCAGCAAATCTCATATTCTTCGTTTCATTTCTTTCTTCAGAGTTCGCTCCGGTTGTCTCGGTCCTCGGTTGCTCAGGTCACAGAATGAGAATCACCTTTGAAATTCTGGGAAAACTTAAGTTGTTCTATTGTATTCTATGTCTACTTCAAATGGATAACTTCTTAAAATCATCTATTTTAAGTTAATCAACGCTCTAACCTTGAATATAGCCATTCTCCTGTTGATTCAGCTTGACTGGGTTTTAGGCCAGCCTTGGTAAGGACTATACAAGGATAAATGAGCAGCTTTGTTTCATATACACCTGTATCAATAACTAAAACAATATTCTATTCTCTAATGTTACAACAGTAGAAAGTTAAGCTTATGGTTAATTCTTTTACAACACCTGATGATGAAGCTGGGTAGCCTGGAGACATTTTCTTCCCTATGTTTTATTTTTGTTTGGTACTTTTTGTTGCTGTTGGGTTACTTTTAATTTCTAAAGCATATATAACTATCTCTATGGCAGTGAGAAAAGAAAGCAACCATTTTACTCTATTGAAGACAGATGAAGTCCACACACTGAGTGCTGTACAGGCCTGTTTGCTTTTTGTTTCTCTTTACTAATTAGTTAGAATGGATGGTATTAATTTCCAACAAGTATGTGTTTTAGAGAATTCATACATATGCAGCCTCAGGGAATTATACTTTGGAAATGAAGTACCCATCAAAACAGGAGGTGGCTGATACACTTTGTATTCTGGCTTTTTTTTTTTTTTAATCATCTTTTGTTTTCCTTTTCAAAAAGCTTAAAAGAGCCTTTTGTTATTTTTTCAGGAATGTCACACTGAAATTCATCTGCACTTTGTCTGCTTTCATTTGTACCATCCATGGGCAGTTGTGGACTATATAGGACAAAGTAGCTGAATTCCTAACTTCCACATTCAAATCAATGTATTGGGAAACTTCCAAGACTCCCCTCCCCCTTTTTTTTTTAATAAAGTATTCTAGTTTTCAGTTTGTATACTGAAACATATCTAGTCTGTGTTTTTTAAATATCATTAAAAATGTGTGACAGCCTTCTCTTGGGTTGTATGAGAGGGAGGGAAATATTGTATCCATTTCCTTTTTCTTTCTGTCTTTAATAGGTTACTCTCATATATTTATCCCTCCCCAGATCAGATTTTAAAAGCCTAATCTCAATGACCACCTTTTACATTGCAGAATACAAATTGGGTTAGATGAAAAAATGGTAATCCTTTTACCTCTTCAGAAGCAAGCCTGGAATCTTTTTAAATTTCATTGACCTACTTGGAATGACAACTTCTCTCTCTCTTTATAGACTCTTCATACTCAGAACCTCCTGATGTTCAGCAACAGTTGAACCACTACCAGTCTGCAGCTCTGGCCAGGAACAATAACATCAGCCGAATCCCACTTTCTGGAAGTACTGCAGGAGTGGAAAAAACAGAAGCTATCCTTAACTGTGAATTTTGTGAATTCTCCTCGGGTTACATACAGAGCATTAGACGTCATTACCGTGACAAGCACAGAGGGAAGAAACTCTTCAAGTGCAAAGATTGTTCCTTTTATACAGGCTTTAAGTAAGTATTGTGTGAAACAAATAAACTAAACTTCTAATGGGATTTTTTTTTAGCACTTCAAAAGACTTCTGAAATCTTTGTGAGAACTGGCTATAGCTGAGACACATGACCAATGGTGACCAGGGAGAGAAACATAAGAAATGCCATACCAAATCACAGCAGAATCCATGTAATTATTTTTCTTCATTCCTACAACAGCCTGTACCATCTCCTGAAGAGAAAAGCATGAGGAACACTTGCAGTAGGCTGTACTCACTACAGTAAATAGTACAAGGTGTGGGTTTTTTTTCCCCCCTCACAATTTATAATTAGCTGCTGGTCCTCACCATTAAGTATGAGGAGTTTTCTCTCCAAAAATAAGGCATATTTTTGGAACAGCTAGCATGAGGCATGGGGCAGTCAAAAGTTCTAGGTAGGATATAGAATTCCCTCTATGAAGAAAGCTCTCATAATCCCTACCCCCCCACATATCACCCCCATAATTTATCTGGCTGAAATATAAAGCATACTCCAAAGTCCCTCATAGCATATGAAAACATTTCAGCAAATACAATTAAACATTGCAAAATTTAAAGTTTCAGGTGTGTGTGTGTTTAGCCATGTTCCCTAAGGAAAAATACAGTTGTGCTGTTTCTCAGTTTCCTTCTGATATTTTGAACCCTCAGTCATAGCCCCCTTAGCTGACATTCAAGGTCTCAAAGCTATAATGTCCTTAGGAGATTTATGAAAATAGATAGTGTGGTTGGGTAAAGGCAAGAGGTTCTGTTGAAGAATTATGTTCAACCTTTCCTATTAGAATAATCATAGAATCATAGAATATCCTGAGTTGGAAGGGACTCACAAGGATCATTGAGTCCAACTCTTGACTCCACACAGGGCAACCTAAAAGTTAAACCATATATCTGAGAGCATTGTCCAAACACTTTTTGAACACTGACAGTCTTGGGGCCATGACCACTTCTCTGGGGAGCTTGTTCCAGTGCATGACCACCCTCTCAGTGAATAACTTTCTCCTATCACTCGACACCACCAAGAAGAGATGAGCACCTCCCTCTCCACTCCCCCTCATGAGGAAGTTGTAGACAGTAATGAAGTCACCTCTCAGTCTCCTCTAAGCTGAACAAACCTAGTATCCTCAGCCTCCCCTCATAAGTCATGCCCTCCAGTCATTTCACCATCTTTGTTGCCCTCCTTTGGACACATTCTAATATTTTTATATTATTCTTATATTGTGAACCCCAAAACTGCACACAGTACTTGAGGTGAGGCTGCACCAGTGATAAGCATAGTGGGACAATGACTTCTTTTGACTGTTTAGCTATACTGTGCTTAATGCACCCCAGGATACAGTTGGCCATTTTGGCTGACAGGGCACATTGTTGACTCATATTGAGCTTGCCATCAACCAAAACCCCCAGGTCCCTTTCTGCAGGACTGCACTCCAGCCTCTTGTCCCCCAGTCTGTACATACATGCAGAATTACACCATCCCAGGTGCAGAATCCGGCATTTGTCCTTGTTAAATTTCATACGGTTGGTGATTGCCCAGCACTCTAATCTATCAAGATCTCTCTGTAAGGTCTCCCTATCCTCGAGGGAATCAACAGTTTCTCCTAATTCAGTATCATTGGCAATCTTACTTAGTGTGCACTCAACTCCAGTGTCCAGGTCATTGATTAAAAAACTGAGAACTGGCTCTAAAACTGAGCCCTGGGGAACACCACTAGTGACTGGCTGCCAGCCAGATGTTACCCCATTTAACTCTTTGAGCCTGACCCTTCAGCCAATTGTTCACCCATTGTATTGTGTACATGTCTATCTATAAGCTGAACATTAGACATGAGAGACCTCATACAAGACCAGCCTCAAGTTATACATCCATAAGGGATCAGGCTTTGTTGCTTCAGCTCCTTGCTGGTTACATGGCATAACTTGCTGTTTAATTCCAGATTACTATCGCTGCTCCAAATTATTATTTGTTTTAAGCATTTCCAACTCTTGACAGGTCCAACGTATCTTTTCACATTTTCCTATTGTCCTTTTCTCCTATCACGATTAAACAAAATTGCCTTAAATCAAGCTGTAATTACATGTGTTCATAGTTACATAAAAAGAGTTGTGTTCTTTATTGTGGTGTCTCAAACTTTCTGGGATTAGGTCTTTCCTCTTTAAATGTACTACATGCACACGAGCTCTCTCAAAAAAAAGTTCCACTCATCATAGAGAATTAAACGCACGAAAGCATCCACTGAAGTTGATAAAAACTCACCTATTGGCTTCAATGACCATTGGATCAGGCCCAAAGCCAGTTGTGTTAATAAGTTGTTTTGCATTCAAGCTAACAGACTTGACAACTTTCAAAGGGGCTTTAAATTCTGTAATTTAATGCAGCTAGCAGCTTTGCTCTTGCAAGTTTTAGCACTAACCCAGGAAAAAAAATTACCTAATTCCCCCAAGTTTACAAACACCTCTCATTTTAGTACTTGACCTTATGACTTGACAGGTGCATAGTTAATTTCCTCTGCGTATATGTCTCTTGTAACTTTTAAGTATGCAGCTAATGGTATGAGATTTGTGCAAAAGTACTCTTCATTTGTGGAGTATTCTCTGTCTTGCATTTTCAGGTCCTCATAATTGAGGCTTTTAAACTTATCAACTTTGTGTCAAAGGTGCAAGTCCATTTCATGTCTCGAATCTGAACATTTCAGCTGTTGTGGGGCTAGTTCTACAGAGAGAGGTTGTGGAGGATTTTTTTTTTCCCATCAGAAATAAATTTTTTTTCACCCTTCAAAGTCTAGGACAGTTGAAAGGATTTTACCCAACTTGCTAAAATGTCTCTCTTTGCCAAAGGCAAGTAAATAACCAGCACAAAAGTTAGAAATACTTTTGCCATCTTAACTATAGCAACGTGACTATAATCAATGCAAAAGAATATCTTGTGCAGAATGTGTGTTCAGTTACTTAGGGATAAGTGCCTGCAAATACCTATGGTCATGTGATATCCATGTGAGTAGTCCTGCTGAAATGCCATGTGGCTTTATGAAAAGAAGACTGAGTGGTATCTGTACCATTTTATATAACACTTCTGTAATAGAGTTGTGACACTTCAGTGGTCCATACACACTTCTTCTGATTGCTTCTATGTCTCCCTCCCATTTCACAGATCAGCTTTTACTATGCACATGGAAGCTGGACATTCGGCAGTTCCTGAGGAAGGACCCAAAGACCTTCATTGTCCTCTTTGCCTATATCACACCAAATACAAACATAACATGATTGATCATATAGTTCTGCACAGAGGTAAAGATGTCCCTGTATATATCTATATGTGACAAAGAGAATGCTGAACAGAACATCACTCTTTCAGATTGATCCATTAAATTTTTTCTTTGTATGTGAACTCAGATATGTTAAATAGATAAGACCTAAGTGTATCTTACTTCTTTTCTATGAAATATAAGTTTTACCAATGTAGAAGTGGGACGGATTTAAAATTCTTTTTAAGCTTTTTCTCTAGAGAGGTCAACAGTTATCAAGTACCTATTTAGCAAGAGTTAGACTAATTTACAACTCAGACCTAGGCCAGGGTTGTTTCCTATGTATGTGTTTCTAAAGTGCTTGCTATCATAAACACTGTAGTAGGATGTATCAATTAACTCTAGAGGCTTAAAAATATCCCTTGACTGCTTGCTTGAAATTTCTATCTCTTTTTTTTTCTCTCATGCCCTTTTTTTTCTTTTAATGCAACTAAAAGGATCCTACAAATGCTAAAAGCATTAGGGTTTCTTATTCTATTAACTACAGGCAAGCTCAGAAGAGAAATCTTTTGTGGTGCTCTGGGATGAGATTCCTGCTGTGGTGGGTTAACCCCAATGGTCAGCTAAGCCCCACACAGCCACTCACTCCCTCCCTCTCCAGTGGGATGGGGGGGGGAACAGAAGGGTAAAAGTGAGAAAACTTGTGGGTTGAGATAAAGACAGTTTATGGGGAAAGCAAAAGCTGCACACATAAGCAAAGCAAAACAAGAAATTAATCCACTTCTTCCCATCGGCAGGCAGATGTTTAGAGCCATCTTGAGAAATGCAGGGCTCCATCACACATAACAGTTGCTTGGGAAGACAATTGCCATAACTCTGAACACGTCCCCTTCCTTCTTCTTCCCAAAGCTTTTATTGCTGAGCACAACATCCTATGGTCTGGAATATCCCTTTGGTCAGTTGGGGTCAGCTGTCCCAGCTGTGTCCCCTCCCAACTTCTTGTGCACCCCCAGCCTACTCGTTGGCGGGGCAATGTGAGGAGCAGAAAAGGCCTTGACTCTGTGTAAGCATTGCTCGGCAGTAACAAAAACATTCCTGGGTTATTAACACTGTTTTGGTCACAAATCCAGAACATAGCCTCATACAATCTACTATGAAGAAAATTAATTCTGTCCCAGCCAAAACCAGTACACCTGCCAACAGCTATCACACTTAATTCTTATAGGGCTGTTGGCTGCCAAAATTCAAACCTGTATTTTGGGATAGTACTCTGACTGCTTGCAGTATTGTATTGCGGGTGAATAAACATGTTGCACATGCCATCTTTTTCTTGGAGGAGCTTCTGGTATTGCAACCACTGTCATAATCCCTTATAGCAAACCACTTTTCAGTGCTGGTTATTTAGGCTGGTTATTTCCTTTCTGTACCAAAGCAATGAAGTAGATGTATATCATTCAAACTTCTTTCTGCTGTAAAGGCTATTTTGAAAGAGTATTTGAGAAAAAGGCTAAGGACTGTTCAAGGACCCAAAAGGCATATAACAAAGTGTCTTAGTAAGTGTAAGGGTTCAAGAGTTGTGTTTACTTAGGTGCAATTTTGTCCTTGAAGGTATCAGTGCCGTATTTTGTTCAACTTTAGGGCATGCTCCAGGATTACTTCTGGAGAAAAGGGGGAGGGACACACAAACCCTGGGGCTCCAAATATTGGCTTAGGCACATCTTGTGAGTTAGTGTTCTCTGGTTTGTGGTTGTGCCCAAGATCAAGTGGAGAAGGTCTGACAGTTCAAATGCAAATAAACAGAGAGGGAGATCCTGTTGGGCCTAGACAGGCAAACTTCCAGCAAAAGTAGACAATGCTAAGAATGTCAAGATGCAGCATGCAACAGTAGAATAGCACTTCATGGGTTCAAGCAGTTGTGCTGGCTTTACAGAGCTGTTTCTGACTAAATGCTAGGAAGCAGGGGTGGTTATCCCCTGAATATGTGACACTGGATCTGTTCTTTTGTAGAGCTGTAGCTTCAGTTGCACAAAACACCCTTGAGCCCTTGTGCTGCTTGAAACAAAACTGTAGTACGAAGGGATGTAATTATACACTCACTAGAGTGTTGGGGGAGGTAAAACAGAATAAAAGCTCTAATGCAAATGAAAATTTAGCCTTTAAAGAGTTTTATAGGCCCCTGAGGGAAGGGCAATGATTTTTCTCAGGCATGAAGCACCCAGACTGTAAAGGAATTAAGGTCCATTCTTAAAATTTTTCTTTTTGGTGTATATATATCCAGATTAAAACCTATTGTTGTGTCTAATTGTTAAAGAATTTTACCAATCTGTGGGGAACTCTAGGCTTGCTTTATTTAACAACTCAGAGTTGGGCCATCACCTCAGTGAGTGGCAAAGTACACAGCACACATCCTTAGTATATATAGTTTTCTAACATTATGTCACTAGGTAAAGTCCTTGACGTTTTCCCACCGATTCTCAGTCCTTCATTCTTCATTAATCAAAAAGTCTATTCAATTCGTGTGTCTCAGCAAATCTCATATTCTTCGTTTCATTTCTTTCTTCAGAGTTCGCTCCGGTTGTCTCGGTCCTCGGTTGCTCAGGTCACAGAATGAGAATCACCTTTGAAATTCTGGGAAAACTTAAGTTGTTCTATTGTATTCTATGTCTACTTCAAATGGATAACTTCTTAAAATCATCTATTTTAAGTTAATCAACGCTCTAACCTTGAATATAGCCATTCTCCTGTTGATTCAGCTTGACTGGGTTTTAGGCCAGCCTTGGTAAGGACTATACAAGGATAAATGAGCAGCTTTGTTTCATATACACCTGTATCAATAACTGAAACAATATTCTATTCTCTAATGTTACAATAGTAGAAAATTAAGCTTATGATTAATTCCTTTACACTAATTGGGGCAGATAAAGCAGAGGATTTTGATGGGGTTTAATGTGCACAGAAAGAAGGTGCTGCTGTGCAGACAAGACTGAGGGATGTTGCACAGTCTCAGATAGCCTTCCTTACTTGTAGCCATTTGGATTGATAAAACAAGGACAGTCTCCAGCTGTGGTCTAAGAACATTTGTTCTCCAGGTAGAGGAAGCAGTACATTGTATAAAGTCAGAAGATTGAAGGGTTTTGATCCATTTTCTATATTACATTCTCTCCTATGCAAAAATCTCTCCAGCAAAGTGAGAAAACAATTATAGCTCTCTAACTTAAATTATAGCTTTCAAAATGGTGGCATACCAATTCCCTGATTTGGCAGCATGCAGTTGAAATGAAGACTATTTGCTTCTTAGTGAATAGCTACAGATGTTGATTCTTACCGAGCTACAACATGGCCAGCAGGCTGTTGCCAATTTGCCACTGAGAGCCTTCTGTCATGTGTCACCTACTCTGCTCAATCAGTTTCTCAGAGTGATTTAACTTTGATTCATAGAATCATAGAAAAGTCTGCATTGGAAGGGACTTCTGGAGATCATCTGGTCCAACCATCTGTTGGAAGCAGGACCTTAGATTAGGTTTTCCAGGGCCCTATCAAGCCAAGTCTTGAATGTTTCCAGCAAGAAATGGGAGGGTGATTTCCACTTCTTCTCTGGATAAACTATTCCAATGCTTAATTGTTTTCATGGTGAAGAATTTTCTTATATCTAAATGGATTTGCCCCTGAGGCAACTTGTGCCCATGGCATCTTGTCCTGTCACCACATATCCTTATGAGGGGAGTACCTCCATCTTCTCTATAACTACCTTTTAGGGATTGGTTTGCCTTCATTGTTACCAGGGCACACTGCTGTCTCATTCAGCTTGCTGCCCACCAGGATCCCCAAGTACTTTACAGCAGAGTTCCACCCCAGACAGACCCCAGCCTGTACTGGTGCTTGGGTTTATTCTGTTCCAGGTGCAGGACTTTACATTTATCTTTGTTAAACCTCAATCGATTCTTGTTGTCTCAGTCTTCCAGCCAGTCAAGGTCTCTGTAAAAGGTTGCTCTTCCTTCTGGTGTTTCTACCTCTCCCCCCCAGTTTGGTGTCATCTGCAAGCTTGGTGAAGGTGTATTCAATACTGTCATACAAATAATTTATAAAGATATTGAATAGTATGACCCAGAATCAACCTCTGAGGAACTCCACTTGTGACTAGCTGCCAGTCTGACTTTTCTTAACTCAAAAGATGGTAGTTAGTTACTGGTTCAGTTTAGCCAGTTTTCTACCCATCTTGTGGTCCATCTTTCCAGTCCAAATCTTGCCAGCTTGTCAACAAGGGTGTTGTTGGAGACCATGTCAAAGACTGTGCTAAAAATCAAGGTAGATGATGTCCACAGTTCTCATCCACTGAGCAAGTTATTTCACCATAGAAGGCAGTCTGGTTGGTCAAGCACAATTCATCCTTTGTGGGCTGAAGCAGGAAGCGAGTATGGAAATTACAAAGTCAATAGCTACTTCACAGGTAAACAATGAGAAGAGATTTGGCTTTTGAGTTCCTCTTGGCCTTCATAACAGGCAAATTTTGTGAGCTCTTGAAAGTTCCATAATACAGACTGAACTCCTGCTCCATGCCCAGCAGAGCTGTCAGTCTTTCATTTAGTCCAGGCAGTACAATTAGGTTTTTATCCTTTCCAGCAAATTTTCCCATCATGAAATGCCTTGATATTTTTCCAGCACTGAACGTGACCCACCAAGATCAATAGTAGGGCTCCTTGTTTATAATCCTCAAGGCATTTGTTTTTTTAGTAATTATTTTACTTTTTTTTCTTTATATAAATAATTGTTTTGTCCTTCCATTTCATTGAATTGTCATCTGTTTCTCTGGAATAGTAAACTTTCATATATAAGGGCCTTAGAGTTAACACTTTTTTCCCACATTGTGAGCAAAACATATGCCTGCTTTGACTTTACATAATATAAATATTTAGCACATTAATTGCTTTTCTATTTAATCTCAGATCTATATTACAAATAGCCCAAGTGTTTCAGTCTAAAGCAGTGATTAAATTTCTTCAGAGATGATGGGGGAGGGGCAGAGGTCCCCTAGTCCTTTTGCTAAACTGTTCCACAGCATATAAATTTTTTACAGTGCATTGCCTTTGTGAGCAATGCTAAACTTTAATGAAATTTGTATACAGAAGCCAAAGCTAAGTTTAACAATTTATGGATAGGACTTGCTATTTGTTGCAATTTTGCCAGTTGCTCAGGTACAATAAGTGTATATATAAATGAGTAGCCAAATATAGAGAATAGGGGGGCATGATGAGAAGCAGCTATTAAAGTGGTCAGAGATTATTAGAGCATCGCCTTGCTAAATATGATGTTTTAAATTCAAATCACTTTGCAATTTTTAAGTTAATTGTTTGTATAAAGCTCATCAACATGAACATTTAAGTTTTAAGTCATTACTATCATGGAGCAGCAAGGGCCAGCTGCTCCCCAAGGTCCAGGGAGTAGAGGAGGATAACATGGACAGTAAGGGTGGAGTCTTGCTGTTCAGGTCCCAGCCCCACAGTACCTGAGCAATGCAAGCAGGGCAGACCCAGAGATGATGGCCAGGTTCTACCAAGAGTCCAGATCATCAGGCAAATTTGCAGCGATGATATAGATCCAAGATCAAGCCAAGAAATTAAAGCACAAGTCAGAACCAGATCCAATGATTGCCAAACAGGTCCATGGTGATAAGGCAAGTCCAAGATCATGCTAGGAAGTCAGTCTATGTTGTGTTGCCTGTGATTTTACAGATGGGACTGTGTTTGTCAGTGAGATGATGGATTTTACTGATATGAATTAGGATGATGCATTACTCCAAAGTCGTGGATAAAACCTTTTATACCATCCCCTGCTTTAGTGGTTTTTAAAATATGTGTTGTGCTAGAGAAAAATCTAATTCTCAAATGCTTTAAATAGTGTTTCTCTTTTAAAAAAATTTTGTTGGAACTTTTTTCACTTTTAAAAATAAGTTACCTTATTTCAGTGAATTCAATTGCACAGAGCTGTAAATACTTTTTAAAATATTCTTGTTGTTATGCATTCAAAATCACAGCTTTAACTCCTGTTATCTCTTAGAGCATGTGCACCCCCATCCTTTTCCCACTTGACCCTGAATGGACACAACCTAGCTTTTTTTTGCAACAACTTCTTTAGCTGGAGAGGAACCACAAGTTTTCAGGGTCTCACTCAGATATAGCTTTGGGGAAAACTTCTACTTTTTAAAGTGCACAAAGAGAAAATTCTGAGGTAGGAAAACTTCCATGTTCAAAAAAAGGGGAGGACAGGGTGGAGAACAAACTGAGGAGGGTGGAATATTTGGATGGGCTGTGGAAAATTAGGCTCATGAGCAGTGGAGGTTATGCATTGGCAAAAGACAAATGGATTAATTCTGTAGCTCTTGCCTCCCTATAGAAATTATAAGAGATGTGTCAATGCACACAAGTCCCCTACCCTTCATGTTTACCCTCTAAGAATCAGGGCTGGGATTATTTTTGTTTGTTTGTTTGTTTTAAGATATCATTAATGATGATTCTCATGAGGAAGATCAAACTCTTCCTTTAATCCACAGTCCATAAGGAATAATAGTACTACATTTCAGTGTTCTACTTCAAAAGGACGGATGAGTAACAAAAGTTGTAGTGAAGAACTTCTGGTGACCCTCTGCTGAAAGGTCAAATTTGGGATTTCCCCTGCATGCACAGCTCAGAGAATCACAGTGGATGAATGTTGCACGCATCAGGATTTTGGCTCTATAGAAAGACTGAAATTTATTGTGCTGCCTTATTAAAAGTGTGGTTTTTGCATGAGAGGAAGGAAGTAGAGCATTTAATAACTCAGTGAGAGCATTTTCAATATATGCTTGTAGCATAATCAGAATTGTGGGAAGCATTAAATTAAGCATGCGTGGATTTTGACTCTTAACTATTAAAAAGCTGAGGGTGTATTGAAAGTTTCTGACCCTGGCTGATCTCTGCACAACCACCTTCAGGAGAAGATACTGCTGCACACAAGCTCTCACTCCCACAGTGAGTAGAATTAAATGTGATGGTGAGAATACCAGCTCTGATCATCAGAAGCTGAGAGGGTGATGTATTGAGAATTACTCTACATGCTCCCTGTTTATTACAGTTCTAGCACCTTTTACTGTCTTCTGTCATGTATTGAACCAGAATGGAGCTTGGTCTGACTGACTGATTTATTTAGGTCTGCTTTTACATTCCTAGGCTCTGCTACTCTGTCTCACAAATCTGCCTCAACACTCTTATCTGCCCCAAATCTCTTCTTCCCATCCAGTTCACCTAATGAGTGATTACATTTGCAAGGACACCTGCATTTGTAGTCATGTAGGATTAACTCTGTCTGTATAGAAAGGGAATTTTCTTGTATTTCTTTGTTGGTACAATTTTATCTCAGTAGATGGATTGCATACACAAATAGCAGATCCTGTTTCTTTCATGAGTGGTATGTTACAAGCTGTTGACACATTGCCTGATGGTTTTTATTTCTTAAAACATAATAAACATTCCCCTCTCTCCACAGAAGAGCGGGTTGTTCCCATTGAAGTTTGCCGTTCCAAACTGTCAAAATACTTGCAGGGAGTTGTTTTCCGCTGTGATAAGTGTACCTTTACCTGCTCCAGTGATGAGAGTTTGCAGCAACACATAGAGAAGCACAATGAACTTAAACCTTACAAATGTCAACTCTGCTACTATGAGACCAAACACACAGATGAGCTGAACACTCATCTTCGAGATGAGCACAAGGTAACATTGTCACAGGAGAAAATATTGACGTGATTGTGATTAGGCAGCAATCTAAGATTGATTAATGGTGAGGGGTAGATCAAAGGGTTGATTTTTAAACACTAACCAATTTAAAATGAACAAGGTGATTCAGTAGAATATGTTACAATCAAAATAATGACTTAGTTACAGATTCGATGACAAGATTCACACTAACTTACTGCAGGAGATCCTTTATATATATGCATATCATAGACACAACCACAAAACACACAAACACACAGACAGAGTTATTTGGATCCAGTGAAACAACTATATCCATCCTCACTCGTGTTAGCAAATATGTATATTCAAACACCATAAATAAGTAGAGAGGTGGACTAAAGAGAGGCCAGCCTAGGGTTAAAATTCCCTTCCCGAGTTTAGAGGAGATACTCACAATGCTCTGGCAATCTCAATGGACAATAATTGAGTCTTGAGAAGCCTGACTTCATTCTGGCCCTTCACGCAGTTTGTACCTGAGAGGCTCCTGACTCAGGGGAGATGTTGGACTGAGCCTCTGCCATCCAGGAGATGTTTGATATTGCCCCTCTGTTGGCCTCACTCAAATGCAGATGTACCAGGCTGTCAGGAGGTGACTATCTCCCAAATGACAGGGAGAGCAGTACAAGGCTGGAAAAGAAGGACCCAGCACACCAAGGAGGCGCCTTAGTGTTCTGTTTTGCCATCCTTTGCATTCTGAACCTGACTGACCCTGGGCTGGATTATGGCCTAGGGAGCAGGGGAGGGGGAGAGAAATTGCCTCAGGTCTTGAGGGCTTCAAGTGACAGAGGGACTGTACCACCACAAATATCCAAAGGGATTTAATTTTTAACAATCTACTTCCTGTAAATGCTAAATTTAGTTTATTTGCATGTCCACTCTGAAAAGCTAACCCACATTTTTTTTTTCCAAAATTTAGAAAAGGCTTCTGTACTGGACTTCAATTTCTCTCAAGTTCTGTATTTTTTCAGAAATTCAAGATTGTGGATTTCTAAAGCTGTTGAGATTGACCAGAATTCACTGACTATTGAATGTAGAGTATGATTTTCTGGAAAAAATGTTTGTATATATTGTGAGAATTTTTTTTAAGTTATGAAACAACATTAAAGCTGTGTGATTCAAACACTCTAAGACACAGGAGCTTCCAAAGTGTAAGATTGCTTTGGCAACTTGGGCAAAGTGATATGCCATGCATATTTTAATAACACAGGTCAGTATATTCCAGTTTACATTTAACAAAGGAAAGATGAAAGCTTGTTATACTTACTGCTTAAGTTAAGGCTGCTTTGGTGCTTGTGTGGAACCTTCTGAGTGCAGACCTGATCCATACTTGGAGAAGTCACTAGAAAGCTTCCACAGGCTTCTGTCAGCTTTAGATTTCTGTAGTTCTCAGCTGTGTTGCTGTGAGAGTAGCAAAATTCCAGAACTGAGGCATGTTTGAAGAGTATTCTTTTTTTTTTTTTTGACAGTTTGTGGGGAAGGAACTCATTGAATCCAACTATGAGGCACTGAGCTGCCTGATTCTCACTAAAAACTTGTTCACACTTTGTTGACAAAACAACATTTTGGCTACTCGCCGCCGCCACCGCCACCGCTCCCCCCCCAAAAAAAAATTACAAAATGAGTACCAGCAAAACTGACTGGATTTTAAAAATAAGCACTGTGAACTTACGTTGGCTTGGTATGCTTGTCTCCCTTTATTGCTCCTTATTGCTACTTGAGAATCTTTTTACAGTTTAACTGGTATCTGAGATGTTGCACATCTCTCAGTGACCACAGCAATAGTCCTAGGGGAGCCAAGAAGCACTATTCCCCACTCCTCTGAATGACTGCATCAGACTGGGAAGATTTTCCCTCTACTTGGGTCTTCCTTCTCTCCAGTAAAAACCTGAAGTGATTACTCCCAGTAGTAAGGCTTATTTTCCCCCATCTTTCTTTAATAATTTCTAAATGTTATCTCACTAATTTGTGTCCACTTCTCTGGGCTCAGCTGCAAGATTGGCTTACTGCATCTTAAAGAGTTTCTGTGCATGAGCTGAGTCACAGTAGTGCCATGCATGTGGCTGCCTTTGCTTAAATCTATTAGGTAACTTGTTAAGTCAGAGCACCACAACACAGCTGTCAGTTTTAGGAACATGATATTAACACACTACTGTATTTAGGGTAGCTTGCTATTTGCTACTGTGTGGCGGGTTGATCTTGGCTGTGAGGGAGAGGCCAACCCAGTCACTCTGACTCCCCCTCCTCAAACAGGACAAGAAGAATGCTATGGGTTAACCCCAATGGTCAGCTAAGCCCCACACAGCCACTCACTCCCTCCCTCTCCAGTGGGATGGGGGGGGGAAACAGAAGGGTAAAAGTGAGAAAACTTGTGGGTTGAGATAAAGACAGTTTATGGGGAAAGCAAAAGCTGCACACATAAGCAAAGCAAAACAAGAAATTAATCCACTTCTTCCCATCGGCAGGCAGATGTTTAGAGCCATCTTGAGAAATGCAGGGCTCCATCACACATAACAGTTGCTTGGGAAGACAATTGCCATAACTCTGAACACGTCCCCTTCCTTCTTCTTCCCAAAGCTTTTATTGCTGAGCACAACATCCTATGGTCTGGAATATCCCTTTGGTCAGTTGGGGTCAGCTGTCCCAGCTGTGTCCCCTCCCAACTTCTTGTGCACCCCCAGCCTACTCGTTGGCGGGGCAATGTGAGGAGCAGAAAAGGCCTTGACTCTGTGTAAGCATTGCTCGGCAGTAACAAAAACATTCCTGGGTTATTAACACTGTTTTGGTCACAAATCCAGAACATAGCCTCATACAATCTACTATGAAGAAAATTAATTCTGTCCCAGCCAAAACCAGTACAGGGAGAAAATAGGATGAAAAAGCTCATGGATAAAGACAGGGAAATCCCTTACCAATTACTGTCAGGGGCAAAACAGACTTGACTTGGGGAAAATTAAGTTAATTTACTGACAATTAAAATACATTTGGATGGTGAGAAACAAAGAAAAAAACCTTAAACAAATCCCCCTCCCCCCCCGCCTATTTTTCCCAAGATCAACTTCACTCCTTCCTTCCCAACTCCTCTACCTTCTCTCCCCACCTTGAGTGTCACAGGGGATATGGGGAATGGGGGTTGCAGACATTTCATAACAGTTCCTCTCTGACACTCCTTCCTCCTCACATTTTTTTTCAGCTTCAGTGTGGGGTCCCTCCCACAGGGCACACAGTGCTTCACAAATTGCTCCAGCATGGGTCCTCTCCACAGGTTGCAGTTCCTGTCAGGGGAACCTGCTTCTGCATGGGCTCTCCATGGGCTGTAGTTCCTTCAGGGAATATCCACCTGCTCTGGTGTGATGCTCTCCACAGGCTGCAGGGGAATCTCTCCTCTGGCACCTGGAGCACCTCCTCCCTCTCCTTCTTCACTGACCTTGGTGTCTGCAGGGTTGTTTCTCACACTTTCTTTTTTTCCTCACTCCTCACACTGCCATGCAGTGTTTTACCCTTTCTTAAATAGGTTATCATCAAGGCACCACTGGCTTTGCTGATTGGCTCAGCTTTAGCCAGCCATGAGATTGTTGTGGAGCTGGCTAGAATTGGCTCTGTCTGGCATAGGGCAGCTCCTGATCTCATATGTACTGTCTTAAGTTCTATGCTTGTATTGGGTGGATGTGGCAAGGTTTTTTTTTGGGGGAGGGGGTGGTGCTGCAGAGGATGTTCAGGGGCTGCCCTGCGCCAGACAGAGATGGTTCCAGACAGCTCAGTAATGGACCACTGACCAAAGCTGAACCCATGAGTGAATCTGGTGGTGCCTCTGTGAAAACATATTTAAAAAGGACAGGAAAATGACAGAGAGAGTAGGTGGGAATGCAGAGAACGAGGAAACTGAGAGAAGGAGGAAATCTGGGGAAATAACAGAGGAATAGGAGGTGCTCCATGGTGGAGCAGATACTCTCAAAGGAACTCCAGTCCATGGAGAACCCACATCAGGACAGCTACTCTCCCATTCCATGCCCCCCACCCCCAAATGTCCATAAGAACAGTTGATGACTTGGGCTCTGTCTGTCAAAGTGGTCACTCAGGTCCCATTTTTTCACACAGGAAGCTGAATAAAGCATTCACAAAGGATTTTTCTGCAGTGATGGTGTGCAATAGTGATGCTTGATCCTATCAGTTTTACATCTGTCATGAAAGAAGGAATACAACAGAGTGTTTAGCATTGCTTGGATTTTTTACTTTCAGTACCTCAAAATGGGAGAAGCTTCTCAAATAATAAGATCATTTTGAGGATCAAAATGGAGAAATTTAGTATAAAAAAGCAAAGAACAATCATTAACAGTTAATGTAATTGTGTTTGAAGGGAAACGAGTATTAATTTGACTAGGTGCCTGATAATTTTCCCATTTCAGCCTATAGCTTTGTTGGTGGGTTGTTTTTTTCAGTAGTTGATGATGGTGCTTATTGTTGACAAAACTATTTCTTTTAAGGTGAGTCGTAATTTTGAGCTGGTTGGACAAGTTAACTTGGATCAGCTGAAACAAATGAAGGGAAAAACAGAGAGTTCCAGCAGTGATGAGGAAGAAAAAGAGTTAAGCCACAAGACTCAAGAGAGAGGTCAGTATAGTTGCTTTTTCTTTAATGCTAGATACTGTAATGGACCCTGACAGTTCCATCAAGCAAGATCAACTGTTGTCTCAACAGTAGATTCCTTAAGTTGTAGAAGTTTGTCAGTACGGGCAAAATGGAGCTTTTGTCAAGAAACGCCCTGGAGGAATTTTGTGTTTCTACTGTTTATGACAAAATTTCTGTTTAATAAAACCAAATCATTCTCAAAAAAAAATGTTATGAGAAAATACTGGTAACATCTGTGACTATGCAGATAAGATCTATGAGGGCTGTTCAACAGTAAAAGGAGCTTGATTTGAACTAACTGCAGTGAGCTTTGTCATGCCTAATCATCAGGTTCCAGGGGTCATCCAACCTCCTGATGCTGACTGCAGGCTACCAAGTTTCTGTGTACTTATAACTAAAAGCATGCTGTCATGTTTACCTTTTTCTTTCTGAAATTTTAGTTTTCAATTGAAAACTCATTTCAACTTCATTCAAGAGTTGTTCACAAAAGAAAACATGTCTTTCCAGGTATTTTCAAACCTGTAAAAGTTAAGATTGCTATATTCACAAGCAGTTTACAGAACATGAAGGGACCATTAACACTTCACTTCGGGTGTAACTGGTGATATCTTTAATTAATGAGGAATGAGTCTAATGCTTTGACTAAAGGACCAGCTTCCCCTAACTTGTAGCTGTAGCAAACATTAATGTTTTGTGTAAGCCAGCAGCTAGAAAGGGATGAAGAGTCATGCTGTCTTTGTGAGGATTATGTCAGCACTACACACAAGCACAGATGCTGAAATGACCCTGGAAACCATGGTATCCAGACCGAGAAAAAGAAGATACTAACAGTTGAGCCTCATAAGTCCCTATAAATGCTACCATGGGAGAAAAAAAAAAAAATTAAGATCATCATTTAAATTGGCTTCAGGATACTTGAGATTCTTGACACTTATTATGAAATTGTAAAAATACCACCTTCTAGGTTGGAGATTTAAATTTGCAGGGAGAAACAATATGTGATTGACTGAAAAATCTGTATTTGACTGTTCAAATGAATGATCTAAAAATCATACTTATTTCTCAAATTGTATTTCACTACTGTTCTTTCCCAGCTTTCCTTTAGAAGTGACAATTATCAATTTTTCTTTTTCAGGTAATATCAGTTCTAATTTTTTCTTTTTTCCTAGAGTTGATAAAAATATGGAAAGTCCTTATGCCATCTACCTTTATAAAAAACCCAAGTTCTATTGACTTTATCTTTTGCAAAATGGTATCTTTCACCTTATAGTGGTGGCCTTCAAGTGTCCAAATGACGCAGGCGCTGAAGACATGACTACATGATTTGGGTGCAGTGTCACATGTTAACATCATCTTCTAGCTGTTTCCAATTAAAAAAAAATTCACCCTATTAGGATAGGACTATGCCCGTGTCCGTAATATATTGCCTGTAACAGTAGATAATGCTGTTACAGGTTTCAAAATGCACCAAAGTGTAATGTCTTATACCACTTGGAGGCTTTTGCTGATTTTAGTCTTCATGGTGTTACCAGGAGGTGGGATTTGCCTAGAGTGTATCTTCAGTCTCTGAGTATATGGGAGGAAATGCTGGCTCAACCCTCTGAGGTCCATGACTTCAGCAGAGCCATGGTTTCTTCTTGTGAGTCAAGCTGTGGCTTTGACAGCATAAGACTGAAGTCTGCTATACTTAGGTATGTCATTGCAAAGAATGGGCTGTTGGGACGCTGGACCAAAGAATCATTATTCCTCCTTGGAGGAGGAGGAGTTGGGTATGCCATCTTAGCAGAGCTGAACTGATGTGACAGTTGGGAAGGGGGTGTGGTTTAACCCGGGTGGGCTGCTAAACCCCACACGGTTGCTCGCTTGCTCCCTCTGCAGTGGGATGGGGGAGAGAAGCAGAAGGGCAGAAGTGAGAAAAATTGTGGGTTGAGATAAAGACGGTTTAATAGGAAAAGAAAAAGCCGTGTGTGCAAGCGAAGCAAAATAAGGAATTCATTAACTACTTCCCATTGGCAGGCAGGTGCTCAGCCATCTCTAGGAAAGCCAGGCTTCATCATGCATAATGGTTTCTTGGGAAGACAATTGACATAAGTCTGAACATCCCCCCCATCCTTCTTCTTGCCAAAGCTTTTATTGCTGAGCACATCCTATGGTCTGGAACATCCCTGTGGTCAGTTGGGCTCAGCTGTCCCAGCTGTGTCCCCTCCCAGCTTCTTGCGCAGCCCCAGCCCACGCACTGGTGGGGTGGGGTGAGGAGCAGAGAAGGCCTTGATGCTGTGTAAGCGCTGCTCAGCAACAACGAAAACATCCCTGTGTGATCAGCGCTGTGTCCAGCACAAATCCAAAACACAGCACCATACAGGCTACTATGAAGAAAAACTTTATTCTAGCCAAAACCCTGGTAGGTTCCTGGTAAAGGACAAAAGAAAATATTTGGATCTAGAAGGAAGGAGATGCATGTGGAAAAGGATTAGGTTATTCATCTGTGATACTCTAGGGAAAGAGTAGCTGTTCTTGCTAGAAGTTGCATCCCAGAGGGCCTGTCTCTCTGTACTGACCTTTACATCTTACTTTTAAAAGAAACCTGAATCTTTTTATGTTGTTTTTTTTTCTTCAGTAGATAAAAATAAGTGTGCATGTGTGTTTGTGTGTGTAATGCAGGAAAATCAAATGCAAGTCAGGTGCCTATGCAATATGTTGCCCCTCTTTTGTAGACTCCAGATAAGTGCACAGTCTGATTACTCTTTCTGGAAGGCAGTCTGAATCCACAGTCCAAGAAACCAAACTAATCAGGGACTTATGGGGAAGTAGGTGGGAACATCTAATGTATTCAGAAGGAAGAGTAGAATTATTAGGGTAGTGCTTGTTAATGGGAATTATAAGTATAAATTCTCCCTATCTGAGAAAAATAGGCTCTATTATGTCTGCACAATCCTAGAATATATTTCCTATTGTCTACTGTACGCTGGTTTTGTTCTTGTACAGAAGAGCAGCTGTCACCTCCAAAACTTCTACCCTCCATAGGTGTTGGATTAGTCAAGGTACAAAGGCAATGTTTCAGTGGTATTTAATAATTTGGACCATGATATTAACTGTAGGAGTCAGATCCAGATGTAAATGGAGCCCATGGCACTGACTTTCTTTCTGTTGCTCATATCAGAAGGAGACCTTGCTTTGTTGTTATTTAACTAGATAATAAATCACTGATGCTAAGAAATATGAAATAAGTTTTTTTCTTCTAGATGGAAGGGATTTAAAAAAAAAAGTATAAACAACCATTCCATCTAGAACTTTACTAAAGGGCAATCACTGGGAAACGTAGCAAAAATAACTTTACAGAATTTAACATATGGAGAAGAAAAGTAAGCACATGGGCAGTTCTGAGTTTATAGGTTGATCTCTACTGGAGTAAATTTGAGAGTGAAGAATCCAAATGAGCAGATATAATACATGAAATGAAGCAAAATCCCTTTTCTTTCATTATGTAATTTGAGAGGAGTCAGACATTCTGTTGATTTCTTACTTAAGATAATTCTTGCTAAGATATTAATGCTCTGAGTATATGCTGTCTCATTTCCAGGGAAAAGAATGAAGCAAGATGGTCCATGCAATTATTTTTAAAGGCTTATATGGTGATCTTAATTTATTAGAAAATGTTTAATCTTTTGTTAAAGCCTCTCTTTTCACATGAGGATTGGCTTTCAGAAATGCTGTCCCCTCAGCTTCTAGTGACTTTGGATGTAAAGCTAGGTGCTTGACACTTCTGCAAATGAGGCCCTAAATGTTTTGTATAAATTATTAGGATCAGATGAAACACCTGTGCAGTTAAGATACCATCCTCTCAGCGATATTCTCTTATTCATGAGACTTCATGTTGAGGGGATGACAATTTCATATGAGACTCAGATGCCAAGTAATACAAGTCTCCATTTCCTAGGATTTGCACCACTGATTTGAAAATTACATATTGACTCAAGTGTTCTCTTTTGGTTTTGCTTTTAAGCTATTTCCACACTAAACTCTCAGTGCTGGTTTTGACATAAACCCCCACAATCACTTCACTTGCTCAAATACAGGGAACAATAAAACATCTCTGCAAATAGATATAACAGACTTCAGATGGAGGATGGGATTTTTCAGCTGCAATGTGTGTTGTGACTTTCAGGATGGCTTCTTGAAATCCTGGTCGCTTCAGAGAACCTCAGTTCACTTTTAGGTATTAATACAAAACCTTGACTGCTCATGTAGATGTCCAAGTGGGAAGCACTCCATTATATTGAAAGTCTTGAAAGTCTCATTCCACACACACACCATTTCCATATTATAGTTAATTGACCTTTTCTCATAGTGGTGGTTATAGAATTTTCACACCTTGCATTTTTAGGATAGGGAGGACAATTTCAGAAATACCTACTTTTTAAAAGGAAAATCTTTTGCTTCTTTGGGATATTTTTTCCTCCCTGAAGGGCAGCAAGGAATATCAGAGTATAATCATAAAGGTACTTTCTTGCCCTGATGCTCATGAGTAAGTCTGTTCTCTCCCAGAGTCCATGATGTATCCTGACAGTGGAGCTCCAGAGAAGCGCTTTCCATGTGAGTTCTGTGGCCGATTATTTACAGAAGGCTCCGAGTGGGAGCGACATGTGCTGAGGCATAGCATGTAAGTTGTTTTGCAGGCTCCTTTGCATAATAGCCAAATGTAACAGTTGATCCCCACCCATTCCTCCCTTCCTCTGAAAAAACCACAGAGATATGACAGGTTATTCTAACAAGGGAAGATTTCTAACACAAACATTGTTGGATGCAATTATCAAATGTATTTACTCAACTAGATGCTTCTGTCCATCCTGTTAGACCCAGGAACCCAGAAATCCAAGGCAACTGTTGTTTTTAAACCTATACCTGAATATCTTCATATGTCCAAACACCTTTTAGATCAGACCTCAAACTGAAAGAAACGTTTATCTACAGATGGCCAAGGGTTTCCAAAATACAGATTTTTCCAGAAATTCCCTCTGTTTGGAAGTTAAAATCTAGTGTTATCAAATTCAAATGTATAATATAAATGTTCTTTACTATGATCCTAAAGCTTAAACTTCATTTCAAGGTGAATACCACTTTGTTGGTCCAAAATTAACATTACTTGAGTCTATTGTTGATGTTTACTTGCCAGTAGAGCAACATGGAAATGGCAGCAAATTATATGGAATCCGAGTTTCTTTTGGCTTTTTCTCTTCCTTATTATTTCCCTTTAGCATGCTTGCAACTAAACTTGGAGTTCTAGTGCAAAGAATTATGTACAGAGAAGTATTAAGGGTTTCAATTGAAGGAAAAACTCAGTAAGTGTGCTCTCTCCCCAAACAGTGAAGTTAATAGCAAAGATCTTTTCCTTTCATGCTTATAAATATCAGTCCATGCTGTGAAATAATAGGCATCTCTGAAACATTAATTTTCCTTCTCTTGACAAAGATCTGTTCAATAGAACAGATGTCTTTGCTGATGAGTTTCTTCAAAGAAGAGATCTCAGTCAGGATTACTGGCATGTGGAAGACATTTGAATGTAATATTGTTGTTAGGCTGTGGAGGGATAAAGGATAAAAGAAAGTATTATTTCTTGTCTGTTTAAATAAAAGTGGTTGAAATGTTCCAAGTTTTAATAAGATTTATTGGTTTGGTAACTGTTTGGGAGAAGTAGTCTCCCTATTTTCTGGTATCCAAAACATGTTTGGATTGTAAAGGTTTCCATTTTCTGCTACTTGGATTTTCAGGGTTCTGAATGAAAGTAAGCAAGGGACCAGAGAGGACAGCAAAATGAAGGAGAACACAGAAAAGACTGTTAATACACTGACAGTAGAAGAAAAGGAAAGCACTGAGAAAATGGTGGTGGACTTGTTCCACAACAGTGAAACCACAGTCAGTGTTGTAGCTGCTGACAAACCTCTCCAAGAGACCTCAGAGGCCAAAAATGAATAAAAATTTGGTGTGATTTTAATCAACTTACATGAACAGTGGTGAATGGGAAGGAATGGGCAGAAGGAAGAAACAAAGCTGCTTTTAGGAATGAATGATCTATTTTCAAAGCACTGATACCTATGTGAGCATGTGTATATTAAAGTTATTTAAATGATGATATAAAAGTGGTTCCATTATATCACTGCATCCTTTCTTCTGGCTCTTGACAATGGGAAGTTACATTCATATTGGACTAATGAAACAGCTCCCTGTATCTCTACATTACATAATGTGCTTTGCAGTGGAGACTTGAATTGTTTGCAAACAGAAGCATAATGAACATGGTTGGGGGGGGTGATGTAACTTTTCAACATGCAAATTTTGGTGCATTTTTCTAATTTCAATACATTGTGATTTTCCAGACTGAATGGAATAGAAAAGAAAACAAAAACAAGACAGAAACTGCTTTGCTTAAAACAGCCACCTGTTTCCTAATACCTCAAAATTAACAAAGGGACATCTCTGCATTTGTTAGTACTGCCTGTTGTCATTATTATTAAAGTAGAGAAAATCCTGGGCAAGGTGGTGAAAAGAGGAAGAAACAAAGTTTTAAAGAAAGGAAAACAATTGTACTTAAAATCCCACTGTGGATTTTATTTCTTAAAATACTGTGATTTTTTTTTAAATTATTTTACTAAATAAAAAAAAAATTAAAAAGAGAGACAGAGTCTTTAATTTCTAGATAATGGTTTGTGAACTGCTATCCTTTATTCCAGGTAACCTGTTTGTTAGTATTCAAGTATAATTTTAGTATTTCATAAATCTCATGTGACTGTGTGGTTTTGTTTGCCATATGTTTATTTCCTATCAGCTTGAACTGTTGCAAAAATAACACAATTAACTTTTTCATGCAAAATGATGGTGGTGTTATTTTTTTCCAAAGGGGAAGGGGACAGGAAAAGAATTCCTGTGAATATAAAGCTTGTTATTTCTGTGTTTAGCTTTTTTTTTAAATTACATTCTTTTTAACTAAAGAACCAAACTAACAGCACAGCTATGCAGCTTATGGGCCAAACACATTGGTCCTCATAATTATTCTTGAGCATCTATTCCTCTTGCACCAGTACTTTCTGTCGAGATTGGTGTCATCATCTCTTCCCCCCTCCTCTCCCCCCTCCCTCCCAGTCGGGGGTGGTGGGGATGTGCTTTTTTTGTTTAGATATAGTGGGAGAGAATGATGTCAGTTCTTGCATCGTTTTGCAAGCAGAAGTGAAATAGTTGCATACTACATTGAGTCTGAAGAGCTAATGGGAGTTGCTAATTTTCCCCCCTACTCCTTAGCTTTTAGCATGAGGGGAGCAGTATAGAATAAATAGAAATCTACATACCGTGTGGCTGATCCTGCACTTTTTATTTGGTGGAAATCCTACTCACCTAAACAGAAATTTTACCTGAATAAGGAATATAGGACCTGGTACCCATGGTATGTTCTGATTTTGGACAAAGAATTTCTTTCCAAAAAGTAGGAAATAGTTGACTAAAACCTAGTTTTAGAAATGCATGTGTCTTTGTCTTGGTTTTTTGTTTGTTTGTTGAGGTGGGGAGGATAAAGAAGCTGCTGAGGAAATGTTGCCCTAGACAACTTCAAATAAAATTGATGACAAAAATTGCATTTGTTGAATTAGTGCTATTTGAGAAGCATGGTGTTTTGCTTTTAAAGATTCTTCAGTTGTAGGTTTGCAGGATTTTTTGGCTTTGTTAGGGAGGGGTTGCTTTTTTTTGGAGGAGGGAGGGTGCATCATGTGGAAAACACACTGGAGGGAAAGGTATAAATTTTGTGCCTGTAATTGTTTTTAATTGGCTTCATTTCAAATGTCTTTAAAAAGTTTCATACCTGGATTAAGTGTTTGTAATAGTTACCAAAAATTAAAAAAAAACAATTGTGACATGCTTTTATCACTACTTTATTTTTCAAATAACATGTAAATATTCTAATCCATTGGATTTTGTTTTGCTAACCTGTTAATAAAAATATGGGACCTTTTAACAAGCCTAGAAAGTCTTTTTTTTTTTCCTAAAAATGTATACCTGATATATTGTGGACACACATTTTAGATGCATTGTTATGTTGACTGTAATGATATAGAAGATAACAATTTTTTTCATTGTTTAATTTATACAAAGAAATTTTTCAGAGTTGGGCAGAAGGAAATATATAGCAAAATGCTAACCTGTTGGCTTCAGCACTTAGTATTTCTTGACTTTTAAATCACTGATTTATGATGGGAAACAGGAGGAGAATGCTGAAGTGTTATGCTGAAAGGTTTGTTCTTTTTTTAAAAAAAGGTAATTAATAAAAACTGTAAAAGTATGTGGAAGAAGAGAGCATCTGCTTCATTAGGGGTATCTGGTCAAGGATCTTTTAAATGCAAAAAGGAATAATAAGACAAGGAGGAAGCTATAAACAAGAACATACAGAGGTACAAACCTGGCTGACATGATAAGGGAGGCAATGATGAGAATGAAACATGGTCAGTCACACTAAGTGATAAGCTTAATTCCCTTAATAGTGACTGATAGGGCAAGTGCTCCACCTCCCTGACCAGCTTGGAAATGTCCACTGAACTTGCTCCAATTTAGCAACATCTTCTTTGTATGGTGGGGGGAAGCCAAAATTGCAGTCTAACAAGTGATGACTAGAGAAGGATAATCACTTCCCTCAGTCTACTGGCTACGCTTCTCTTGATACAGACCAGCATACTGTTAGCCTTCATCACTGCCAGGGCATACTGCTGACCCATGTTTAGCTTACTGTCTTCCAGGTCCTCTTCAGCAGAGCTGCTCTTCAACTCATCACTCAGTCCTCAGCCTGTATCATTGCAAGGGGCTCTTCCTTCCCAAGTGCAGGATTTGGCAGTTGTCCTTGTTAAATTTCATGAGGTTCCTGTTAGCTCATTCCTCCAGTCTGTCTAGGTCCCTCTGAATGGCAGCCCTACCCTTGAGCATATCGACTGCAACCCCTGAGTCTGGGATCAGAAGGCGAGGAAGCCATGACTGGCCAAGGATCAGTGTGCAGTTTGTAAGCAGAAAGGGCACTGGAAAAAGGAATGTCCACAGAGAGAGTCAGAATTCCCCCCCAAGGGCAGGAGACTAATGATGGTCAGGGATGAGGAGGAGGATTGATGGGGACCTGGGGAGTCATCTCCTGCTGAACCCCTGGTTACCCTGGAGCTGGGGAAAGAGAAGGTAGATTTTTTTTATTAGACACTGGGGCTGCGTAATCGGTACTTAATCCATGCAGAGGAACTATCGGTGAAGATAAAACCAGGGTTGTTGGTGCAACTGGGAAAACCCAAACTAGGTTCTTTTTAGAACCCCTCAAGTTATGTATGGGAAAACAATGGGTCACACACCAATTTCTCTATGTACCAGAATGTCCAGAGAAGTTATTCGGGCGGGATGTGCTTAGCAAGCTTGACGCAAAAATTTCTTTTAAGAAAGGAAAAATGTTAATCCAAATTCCTGAAACAAACTGGGCCAAGGCCAGAGTCTTTCTGTGACAGGAGAAGGTACAAGCAGAAATACCAGCAGCAGTAGAAGAGGAGGTGCACCCCAAGGCGTGGGCCACACAAATTCCTGGGAGATCAAGGAGAGCACATCTGGTAAAGATTAAATTGAAGCCAGGAACTAAGCCAGTCAGACTGAAACAATATCCAATTCCTAAACAAGCTAGAGAGGGGTGACAGGAACTGATAGATAAATTCCTTATGAACGATATTTTAGTGGAATGTGAATCCCCTTTTAATATCCCAATTTTGCCGGTTAAGAAACCAAATGGGAGTTATAGGATGATTCAGGATTTGAGGGCTATAATAAAATTGCAGAGGACATTCATCCTATGGTGGCAAATCCACAGACCCTCTTGACCTCCCTAGAGGAGGACCAGAAATGGTTTTCAGTATTAGATCTTAAAGATGCCACCTTCTGCATACCTGTTAGCCCAGAGAGCCAAGAGATTTTTTGCTTTTGAGTGGGAAAGTTGTACTACTGGACGGAAAACTCAGCTTACCTGGACGGTGCTGCCGCAAGGATTTAAAAACAGTCCTACAATATTTGGAAACCAATTAGCAAGAGAACTGGAAGAATGGAGAATCCTGAGGGGATCGTGCTTCAGTATGTTGATGACATCCTCTTGGCAGCCAAGGAGCAAAGTCAATGTTGAGCTTTGACTGCGAGCCTTTCAAATTTTCTGGGCCAGTCGGGTATCGAGTACCTAGAGATAAGGCCCAGATTGTAAAGACCAATGTGACAGATCTGGGATTTGAATTGTCTCAGGAGAGAGAAGATTGGGACAAAGCCGGAAAGAGGCTGTCTGTCAGACCCCCGAACCCACCTCTCCCAAGGAGTTGAGAGTTTTCCTGGAAATGACAGGATGGTGCAGATCATGGATTCCAAACTATGGACTCATTGCAAAACCTTTGTATGAAACTCTGAAAAGAGCATCCCTTCATCTGGAATGGACGAGTGAGGCTCAACAGGCCTTTAAGGGCTTAAAAATGTCCCTGATGAAAGCTCCAGCCTTAGGATTGTCTGATTTGAACAAACCTTTTGAACTGATTGTTTGGGAAAAGTCCCATTTAGCTCTAGGGGTCCTCACGCAGCACCTCGGAAGTTGGAGGAGACCAGTGGGGAACTTCTCCAAACAGCTGGACGTGGCCAGCCAGGGCTGGCCAGGGTTTTTATGAGCGGTGGCTGCAACAGTCCTCCTGACTGAGGAAGCCCGAAAACTAACGATGGGGCAGAGGATCACGGTGTTTGTTCCCCACACAGTGGCAGCAGTATTAGAGCAAAAGGGGGGACATTGGTTATCCCTGAGTCGGATGCTCAAATATCAAGTGGTGTCATTGCAAAGAGACGATGTAGAATTAAAAACTACTAATGCTGTCAGCCCAGCGGTGTTCTTAAATCCAGACATAAAAGAAAACTGATCACATGACTGCCTGCAAACCATCGAATCAGTATATTCCAGCCACTCTGATCTTCAAGATGTGTCTTTGGAAGAGCCTGACCTAGAACTTTACACCAACAGACATAGTTTTATTGAAAATGGCAGGCGAATGGTGGGATATGCTATAGTCACCATAGATAAGGTAATAGAGGTCACTGTTGTAGGTGACTCCCTTCTGAAGGGTGTTCCCAATATGCAGGCCCAATATGCAGACCTGACCCACTGCACAGGGAAGTCTGTTGCCTGCCTGGGGTCCAAGTTAAAGATGTGGTGAGGAAGCTTCCCACTCTTGTACAACCCACAGATTATTACCTGCTATTAACATTTCAGCTAGGCAGTGATGAAATTCTCCACACAAGAAGCCTGAGAACAATCAAAAAAGATTTTAGGGCCCTCAGGCGATTGGTCAAGGGATCAGGAGCGCAAGTGGTGTTCTCCTGTATCCGTTTAGTTTCAAGGAATGTTGAGGGAAGAAACAGAAAGACCCACCAGGTCAATAGCTGGCTCCAAGCCTGGTGTCATCAGCAGGACTTTGGGTTCTTTGACCATGGGTTGATTTATACCACACCAGGTTTGCTGGCATCTGACGGGGTATACCTGTCTCAGAAGGGGAAGAGGATCCTTGCACAGAAGTTGTCAGGGCTCGTTGATAGGGCTTTAAACTAGATTTGAGGGGGGAAAGGGATAGAGTCTGGCTTGCTGGGACTAAGCCAGTGTTAATTGGATGATGTGCCAGCGAGCTCCTTGGGTATGCTGCACCAGTGGAGACTGAGGGCAGTGTGTCTGGTGATAGGATAGACACAACGGTCACTGGTGTGCCAGAGTCAAGGCAGGGCCTGGGAAAGGTCAGGTGGGAGTTAGGCCTTCTCCTCCCAAAGAAAAGGAGATAGGATCACTAGCCCAGTTGGAGTGCTTCTACACCAATGCACACAGCATGGGCAACACACAGGAGGAGCTGGAAGCCATTGTGCAAAAGGAAAACTATGATATAGTTGCCATCACAGAGACATGGTGGGATGATACGTACAACTGGAATGCTGCACTGGATAGCTACAAGCTCTTTAGGAGGGATAGGTCAGGCAGGAGAGGAGGGGGAGTGGCTCTGTAGGTTATGGAGGGGTTTGATTGTCTAGAGATCAACTATGGTGATGAAAGGGTGGAATGCTTATGGATTAAAATCAGGGGGAAGACGAACAAGGCAGGCATCACAGTGGGAGTCTGCTATAGACCACCCACCCAGGAAGAAGATGTAGACGAAATATTCTAGAAACAACTGGGAGAAGTCTCACGATCACAGCCACTTGTTCTTGTGGGTGACTTCAATCTACCAGATATCTGCTGGAAATTCAATACAGCAGTGAGGAAACAGTCTAGAAGGTTCCTCGAGTGTGTCGAAGACAACTTCCTCACACAGCTGGTGAGGGAACCAACCAGGGAAGACTCCCTGCTGGATCTGTTGTTCACCAACAGAGAAGGACTTGTGGATGATATTAAGGTTGGAGGCTGTCTTGGACATAGAGATCATGAGATAATAGAGTTTTCAGTTCTAGAAGCAGTAGGGAGGGGGGTCAGTAGAACTGCTGCCTTGGACTTCCAGAGAGCAGACTTTAACCTTTTTAGGGGACTGGTTGGCAGGGTCCCTTGGGAGGCAGTCCTGAAGGGCAAAGGGGTCCAGGAAGCCTGGACAATCCTCAAGAGGGAAATCTTCAAAGCCCAGGAGCAGGCTGTCCCAGGGAGCCACAAGACGAGCCAGAGGGGCAGAAGACCGGCCTGGCTAAACAGAGAGCTCTGGCTGGAACTCAGTAAGAAAAGGAAAGTCTATGGCCTATGGAAGAAGGGGCAAGTCACTCACGAAAACTACAAGGATTCTGTGAGACTATGCAGGGAGAAGATTCGAAAGGCAAAAGCCCAGCTAGAACTTAATCTGGCCACTGCCATAAAGGATAATAAAAAAAGTTTCTAAAAATACATTAATAGCAAAAGGAGAGTTAAGGAGAATATCCATCCTTTACTGGATGCAATGGGAAGTATAGTGACCAAAGATGAGGTGAAGGCTGATGTGCTGAATGCTTTCTTTGCCTCAGTCTTTAATGGTCAGACCAACTCATTGAGAACTTGGCCTCTAGAACCAGATGGCAGAGATGGAGAGCATTATCAAGGTTCCATAATCCAAGAGGAAATGGTAAGTGAACTGCTGCACAGCTGAGATGTGCAGAAGTCTATGGGGCCGGATGAGATCCATCCAAGAGTTCTGAGGGAGCTGGCGGGGGTGATCGCCAAGCCATTTTCCCTGATCTACCAACAATCCTGGCTAACAGGGGAGGTATCAGCTGACTGGAGGTTGGCAAATGTGACACCATCTACAAGAAGGGCTGGAAGGAGGACCCAGGGAACTACAGGCCTGTCAGTGTGACCTCAGTGCTAGGGAAAGTCATGGAGCAGATCATCCTGAGTGTCATCATGTGGTATGTACAGGATAGTCAGGTGATCAGGCCCAGTCAACATGGATTTATGAAGGACAGGTCCTGTTTGACCAACCTGATCTCCTTCTATGACAAGGTGACCTGTTTAGTGGATGAGGGAAGAGCTGCGGATGTTGTTTACTTGGACGTTAGTAAGGCCTTTGACACCATTTCCTCCATCATTCTCCTGGAGAAACTGGCTGCCTATGTCCTGGATGGGTGCACACTTCACTGGATAAAAAACTGGCTGGATGGCTGGGCCCAGAGAGTGGTGGGGACTGGAGTTCAATCCAGCTGGCAGCCGGTCACCAGTGGTGTTCCTCAGGGCTCAGTATTGGGGCTGGTCCTCTTCAACATCTTTATCAATGATCTGGATGAGGGGATTGAGTGCACCCTCGGTAAGTTTCCAGATGACACCAAGTGGGGAGGTAGTGTTGATCTGCCTGAAGGTTGGGAGGCTCTACAGAGGGATCTGTACAGGCTGGATTGATGAGCTGAGGCCAATCGTATGAATTTCAACAAGACCAAGTACCGGGTCCTGCACTCAGGCCACACCAACCCCCTGCAATGTTACAGGCTTGGGGAAAAGTGGCTGGAAAGCTGCACAGCAGAAAAGGCCTTGGGGGTGTTGGTCAACAGCCGACTGAATATGAGCCAGCAGCATGCCCAGGTGGCCAAGAAGGAAAATGGCATCCTGGCTTGTATCAGAAATAGTGTGGCCAGCAGGAGGAGGGAAGTGATTGTCCCCCTGTATTGGGTACTGGTGAGGCCACATCTTGAGTACTGTGTCCAGTTTTGGGCCCCCCACTTCAAGAAGGACATTGAGGTGCTGGAGCAGGTTCAGAGAAGGGCAATGAAACTAGTGAAGGGTTTCGAGAACTTATGAGGAGCGGCTGAGGGAACTGGGATTGTTTAGTCTGGAGAAGAGGAGGCTGAGGGGAGACCTTATTGCTCTCTACTACTCCCTGACAGGAGATTGTAGTGAGGTAGGGGTTGGTCTCTTCTCCCATGTTACAAATGACAGGACGAGAGGAAATGGCCTTAAGTTGCGTCAGGGGAAATTTAGGTTGGATATTGTGGGAAACCCTATTTCCCAGATTTTAGCTTACACCTTGACACAAAAAGTAGCCATGAAGCGGCTAAGAAGCAGTTTGCTGATCCCAAGAATGGAATGCGGTTGCCATGGATAAGGCCCACCCTGACTGGGCAGAATGTACTGTATCTCTGAAATGGAGAACGGGGCATCACGGAGGTGGTGCAGCCCTTCTCCGTTATCAGGATAACGATGGGCTGCTACGAGAAACCGCATAGCTGCTATCAAGAAAGATGGATCGCTACTGCCGTGCCAGCAAAAATGGTGAAATCGTGTCCTCTAGGTGAACTTTGCTCATTAGAATGTCATTATAATACAAAAACACACCTCCATCCCAAAGGCTACCCGCCTCCAAGGTGCGACCACTCCCCACTGGGCATGCGCTCTATATTTTTACACCTGTACCTTTAAACGCAAAGCGAGAGATTTTTAATCCAATCAGAATAAAAAGAATGTATGACTAGAGTCACTCAAGCTCCACCTAAAAGTATAGAAACAATATAAAAGGTGGCGATTAAAAGGGGGATTTTGGGGAACAGAAGACCACCATCGAAACTTTGGGATCGGTCGACGGGCTGAACCTATCTTCTCCCCCCCCATAGGGACGCCTATTGGGTAAGAACTTTGTATTCGGCGCGCTTTAATATTAACATCAGGCTAGCTATTAATAATCATTAGTGTTTAGGTTTACTTGTGTGTTTAGGTTTGTGTGTGTGTTTAGTGTTTGTTCTAAATCCATTTCGCAGTCAATACCCTCTCACCGGTATCATTCGAACCTGCATTTAGTCACGAATCTGATTGTTGTTTTTAATACTGAAGGGATTTGTCTTTGTGTAACTGCTAGCGAGGGTCCCTGGATAGGTTGGGCGAATATCCTCCAATCCTGTGGGCTGCCAAAAGGGACTTTGGTTTCAGTGACGCTGCCAGCGTGCCTGGCAGGCTGGCCAAGTTGTAAAGAACCCGAGGAGGTTCCCCTTCTCCCTGACAGGAGCGTGGTGGGCAGGTTGGGTGACAGGAGTTTGTCTTTCTTGGGGAACTAGTGGGCTGGACAAATTGTAAAGGGTTTGGGAAACCCCCCTTCTGGGCCAGGAATTTTCTTTGTCTATTCTCCTGGGCCCCCCTTTTTCGTGACAGATATCAGGAAAAATTTCTTTATACAGAGGGTTATTAAGGATTGGAACAGGTTGCGCAGGGAGGTGGTAGAGTCTTCATCCCTGGAAGTGTTTAAAAGACACGTGGATATGGTGCAGAGGGACATGGTTTAGGGACCCTGACAGTGCAGGGTGAATGGTTGGACTCGATGACCTTAAAGGTCTCTTTCAACCAGATCATTCTGTGATTCTGTGAGGCAGGGAAGCTCCTGAACAGCACCTCTGTCCAGAAGGCAGAATTGATAGCACTGATCCGGGTTCTGGAAATTGCAAAGGACCAATGAGTAAACATATGGACAGATTCCAAATATGCCTTTGGGCTAGTCCATGCCCATGGGGGTTATCTGGAAAGAGAGAGGGTTATTATCTGCACAAGGCTCACCAATAAAACATTGAGAAGAAATCCTAAGACTGCTACAAGCTATCAGAGATCCTGCCGAAGTGGCCATCATGCACTGTAAGGCACATCAGAAGGGAAACACTCCAGTAATTATTGGAAATCGGTTGGCAGATGTCATGGCTAAGCAGGTTGCAGAACAAGGACTTTTGGCCTTGATCCCAATAAAAGCTTGGTGGTATCCTAAAGACCTCAAACCCCAGTATAGTGAAATGGAACAAGCGAGCTGAGGCCTTGAAAGCGAAAAAGGAAGAAAACGGATGGTGGGTAGTTAAGGGGGAAAAGATAATAATACCCCTCATTTTAATGATGGAATTAGCACAAAAAGTCCACCGAGAGACTCACTGGGGTGTTGAGGCAATGATAACAGAATTACAGAGACAAGTCTTAGGTGTAGGAATGATGAAAATCATAAGGTCAGTGGTTGGAAAATGTGAAATCTGCCTGAAAAATAATTCTCTAAATCTTAAAAGACCCCCTTTAGGACATACCAGAAAAGGTAATTCAGCAGGGGATTATTGGCAAATAGACTTTACTGAACTTCCTCATAAAGAAGGGTTTAAGTATCTTTTGGTCTTGGTGGATCTCTTTTCAGGATGGCCTGAGGCTTTTCCCACTCGTGCCAACAAGGCTAGGGAAGTTGTAAAACTACTTTTGAAAGAAATCATAGCTAGATTCAGGGTCCCCTTAGGAATGTCTTCAGATCAAGGACCTCATTTCATTGCAGGAATAGTACAAGATCTGTGTAGAATATTGGGAATTAAATAGGATTTACATATCCCATGGAGACCTCAATCTAGTGGGAAAGTAGAGAGAATGAATTTTACTCTAAAACAACAGCCAAGTAAAATATGTCAAGAAGCTTCATTAAGCTGGCCAAAAGCATCACCTTTGGCCCTTCTCAGGATAAGGATAAAACCCAGGACAAAATTACAGGTAAGTCCATATGAAATCTTATATGGCAAACCGCATCATGCCATGGTGGTTCCAGGGGAGGAACAAACGAAGGGTCCAGTTGAGTTAAGTCAATATCTTAGTACTCTGGGAAAGGTTTTAGGGGAACTACGAAGATCTGTGGTTTCTGCGACCACTTTAGGTCTGGACCACAAGGTCCATGCATTTAATCCGGGAGACCGGGTACACATTAAGACTTGGAATCAGGAACCTCTCCAGCCAAAATGGAAGGGACCCTATCAAGTCCTGTTAACAACATCCACTTCTTTAAAGGTGGCTGGGCTGCCGTGTTGGATTCACTACACGCGAGTAAAGGCGGCACCATCGGATCAATGGACAGTTACTTCTGATGGACCTTTGAAGATAAAGATCAATCAAGCCCAGCCAGCTCCAGGACTGAGAATATGACTTCTCCAAAGACTCACTCACAGGTTTTAATACTAACCGTGTTTATTTGTTTTGATAAGTTGAAAGTGTCTTGTACAGAGAATGAAGAAAATTTAATCCTATCTTTGGTCCAAGGTTTTGGGAAAATGCAGAACCTGACCAGTAGAACAGCCTGTTTGCCTCTTCTCCAAGCAGCTGGTCAGCCTATGCCGTGGGGAATAATTCCTGTGAATCTGACAATTCTAGAGTGACATGCTCATGTTTCTAAAGCTTTCATTGCAGCTCATGGATCTGACTATTTAGATGAAAGTAACAACTGCAGACAAAGAGGAACACCTTGGCGGCCAGGGGATAGTAGAACTGTATTTGAAAAAGGGAAGCGGAACCAACGTCCAGAAGGCTCTAAACCTCTAGATTCAGACTTTTTGAAATTTGCCCTGGCAGCCTCAGGAGGACAGGCAACAGAATTATTGAATTTATGTGTCACTCAAAATCATACTAAAGATGTATCCTCGACCCCAGAATGTGCAGCTCTAAGAGAGAAACAAAAAACCTGGACTGGGCCCTTAGAAGGGACCTGGAAATACATGGGAAAATTAGATTGATGCATGACCTGGGGAACTAGTCTTATGGTCAATATTAGCAAAACTGATTGGAGATGTAACAAATTTCTAACTAAATGGGTTGAGATAAAGATAGTTTAATAGGATAGAAAAGGAAGGGAACATAATAATAACAATAATAATAATAAAAGAATTGGAATATACAAAACAAGTGATGCACACTGTAATTGCTCACCACCTGCCGACCAATGACCAGCCAGTTCCTGAGCATCTGACCACAGCTTTCCCCCTAGTTTATTGTCAAGACTTAAGGCTGGGCTGACCACTAGACGAATGCCAGACACTCTCTATTAACCCCTCTCCCTTCCCAAAGGGGAAGAGAAAGGGAATAAGGGAGGGAGACTGATGGATTGGAAAACTAAAAATGCTTTAATGAAAATAATAACAATAATATGAACTAGATGCAAATATAGACAATACCAATACCAAACCCAACCCCCCTGATGGCACCACGTCACCATCACCACTGATGCTGTGGGCAGGCACTGGGGAAGGCCCAGACTGGACTCAGCTGCAGATGGGAACTGGATGCAGGAGTTGGATTCTGGAACTGGATTCAGGAATGCACGGATTGGGATCAAAGGCAGAATAGACAGAGTCCTCCTTGGTCATTGGCCATTGAAGAAGAGGGAGCTTGACCCTTGTGAACCCTCAGGTTTATATCAAATATGATGTCTATGGGATGGAACACCTGGTTGGTCAGTGTAGGGTCACCTGTCCTGTCCACTCCTCCCCATAGGTGCAACCTTTTACTTTATGGCACCCCAACATGGTACACAAGATTTAGCAGTGACCTTGATCTCTGTAGGAGCAAGTATAAGCAAGAGCCTTTCTACATCCCAAGCCCTGGTGGTAACTGTAAACATCAAGCATTATCACTTCTCAAAGCAGACACTGTCTGCAAAAATATGCCATTAACTTCAGAAAGTGCAGTTACTTAGAAGAGACTGAGCTGAAAAGCAAAATCACTGAACAGAATTAGTTCTGTTCTAGCTCAAACCAGGACATTTATATACTGAGCATGACATCATATGGTATGGAACATCCCTTTGGTCAGTTGGGGTCAGCTTGATGTAAAGCAGAAGCTGGCCTAGGACGTGCAGATCTGTCTTGTGAAATTGGACTTTGCACTGAGGTTTGCTAAAAAGGACTTAACAATAAGACTTTGTATAGAGAATGCATGCCTCATTGACAGCTGTGGCCTTGAAGAAGTAAGAGACTGATAAGAGAAACATCCTGACCAGAAGGCATCAAAAGTTGAGTAACAACCAAGAGCATAAGATCAGCAGTTTTCTGCAAGAACTAGGGAAAGGTAAAGATGGCAGGGGGAGATTGCGACCACAGCCTCAAGGACCACCAACCCAAGAAACCCTCCACCTCAAAAGATAACCTCCCAGTACACATGCATACAAATTTGAATAGCAGGTGAAGATGAACTAACCAATAAAAAATAGAATGCTAATTGATGAAATTATTTTTTAAGTTGTTAACCAATAAGAAATTATTTCTTTGTTCTCTGGAAGGTATATAGCTTGATGTACGCAGAATCAGGGTGTGCTAGCTTTGTGGAAATACCACCTAGCACCCTATTCTGTGCAGAGATGATAATAAAACAAGTACCTCAGCTCTGTGTGTATATTGGCGTCTTGCAAACTGGGTGAACGATCCCACCAGTTTTGGAATAACAAGCTGTCCCAGCTGTGTGCCCTCCCAGCTCCTTGTGCAGACCCAGCCTGCTCACTGGCAGGGCAGTATGAGAAGCTGAAAAGTCCTTGACTTACTATAAGCACTGATCGGCAACAACTAAAACATCAGTGTATTATCAACATTATTCTCATCCTAAATCCAGAACACAGCACTATACCAGCTACTAGGTAGAAAATTAACTCTATCCCAGCCAAAACCAGGACACCCCCTCTCCTTACAGAATTGCATAGTCATGATAACTTACCAAGGAGAGAAACTAACAAATCATAACACATACCCAAACACCTGCTGAGCAGGAGCCACCAATACACACTCCAAAAGTGGCTAGCAGAATCTCAAATGCACCTGCACACCTCACAGGGACAGAGTAATCATTATAGTCCGCATTGTAGGCTAAACAAGAAAGCCTCCCCACAGTCACCCTCATTCCTCAGACACAGGTGTCCTGCTCCCTGTACACACTAACCTTGTCCAGTAGGAAAGCACAAGTACATCTAAGAGCAAACAACCACCAGCTCCTCTTCAATGCATACTTCTGCAGAAAGAACCCTTCTGCTTCCTTCCCTCCCTTATATCAGCTCTCCAAAAGGCCATGGCTCACTGCCAGTAGTAGTCCTTATACAAACTAGCAAAGGTTATAATTTGTACCCATTATCCACCCATATGCACACAAACATGCTACTGAGAAAAAAAAAGGTTATAATGCTGTAGAGTTCTCTTTGCCAACTTCCTACAAAGAAAAAGGTACAATTCATGCTATCCACCTCTACCTGCCACACAGGCTTAGTCCAGCCAAACGAGAAAGGGCAGTATTGAAGTAGTAATATTGAAGTATGCTGCTTCATATTTAAATGTATCTTCCACTGAGAATATAATTAAGTAGCCATAATTCTTGTCATGGCTTTTACACAAGCAGCTGATCTCTTTTATCAAGTGGCTGGACTTTTTAATTCAGAACCTGCACTTAATGCTAGTGTGACTTCAGTTTTTGTTTACTTTTGCTTTAAAGTATTGGATTGCTGAGCATTTGCACTTAATACTAGCCTTGAAGCATGAACTGCTCTGTTTGTGAAAGTGCTAGATGAAGATTGTAGAATACCTGAACTGTTATAAAATGTGGTTTAAGACAATACTAGCTAAAGGCCCCATTATTTGAGAAACAAGCCTCATTAACTATGGAATGGAGAAAAATGTGACAGATGTGTCCTGGTTTTTAAATTTTTGAGGAAACTTATGAAACAAATGTGTGAGAATCAACACTGTGCTCATGCTCTGTATGGGAGATGCAGTTACTGTTAAGAAATAGGGTCAAATCTGGCAGCCCAGTAGAGGCAAGGCTGCTACAGCTCCATGCCCCCAGGTCCAACCAGTAGCAAGGCTGAGCATGTATTCCCAGTAGCCCCGCCCCCCCCCAAGTATACAACACATACACAGTCAGCCACACAGACAGAAACACTCAACACTAACAGCACCAATGGCCTCATTCTATTCCCCTCTCTGATCAGGATGATGGCCTGCTAGTGAAAATATATATATATTTGTGTCGCCGGTTGGCTGAGGCAAGCCAATCACGGGGACGTGCCCTTTCCTATCCCTGAACCCCTCTCCTCTGGGAGAGAAAGGGTTAAAAAGCAGAGATAGAAAAAGGAAAAGGAAGATTTTGTGAGACCTCTGAACGTTTGGAAAACTGAAACAAACTTTAATAACACCAGAACAAAGTATATTATATGCAGGGAAAACCAATGCAAAAATATTGGAGGGTTTATACGGGATGGAGCAGCGAGGGTTAAACGCGGGTGAGGGAAGGAAAAATAAAAACAAACCGCGGCAGAGTCCAAAATGGCGCCCGCCACGTGTGCGCTCTCGTGGAGTGGAAACAAAGCATCCACGGCTGTTACGAACGCAGGGCTCCAACGTGCAAGCCCCGAGCTACGCTGTTCCTACCAGTCTGGTTGTGCGAGTTAAAGGAAGCAAAGCAGCAAAAGGCGACGGCGCTGGCAGCAGGCAGCAAGCGGCGCAGGGGCTTCCCCGGCACACAGCTCCGCTCCACTCCGGCAGCGCGGGGGAGCGGCAGCCACAGGCAGGCAGGCGGGCAGGGTCCGAGCCGAGGGGACACAGCCTGTAAGGTCCCCGGAGCCAAGCCGCGAGTCTGGAAAGCCGTTTCCCGGAGCGAAGCTGAAGGTCCGCGGCGCCCCTCGGAGTGCAAAGCCGGAAGTGTCCTGAAGGTCCCGGAGAGTGAAAAGACCTAAAGCCCAAAGCCCCAAAGCCCGTGGTACACGGCTCTTAAAGGGACAGTATGCTCGCAAGAAACTTTTACAACCAATGAGGTGCTAAAACGTAACATGGAAGGGAATAGTCCAATTGGTCAGTTTAAAACAAGCCTTCATGCAGGAGAAGCTGGTTTTTTTTAACTCAAACTGTCACATTCCACCCCTTATTCCATACCATGTACGTTATGCGCATCTCATTTACATTAAATTATACAGGAATTAACAGCATGAGACTCTGGTTCAGGGTGTTTCAGCCAGGGTTAACTTTCCCTGGGGTACACAGTGGACTTCACCATCCTCCTGCATTACCCACCAGGTGTGTCCAGGGCCTTGGGCTGAGACAACACCACGGATGAGTCTGTCTGGGTTTGCAGCAGGGGAAACCCAGACAGCTTTTCCCAGCAGATTACTTTCACATACCACAGGAACTCTATCCCCCTCTACAGTATGTAAAAGGTCTGATTGGGCAGGGCTGGCTCGATTGATTGATCCCCTCGTGTTCACTTGCCAGGTGGCTTCTGCCAGATGTTTATCCCAGTTTCTCAAAGTTCCGCCACCCAATGCCTTCAGGGTGGTTTTCAGCAAGCCATTAGAGTGTTCTATTTTACCGGAGGCTGGTGCATGGTATGGAATGTGATAGATCCATTCGATACCATGTTCTTTGGCCCAATTGGCCACCAGATTGTTTTTGAAATGAGTTCCATTATCAGATTCAATTCTTCCTGGAGTGCCATGCCGCCACAAAATCTGCCTTTCAAGGCCCAGAAGAATATTACGGGCAGTGGCATGAGGCACGGAATAGGTTTCAAGCCATCCGGTGCTTGCTTCCACCATTGTCAGAACATAGCACTTACCCTGGCAAGTTCGAGGGAGAGTGATGTAATCAATCTGCCAGGCCTCTCCATACTTGTACTTCGACCACCGTCCACTGTACCACAAAGGCTTCAACCTTTTGGCCTGCTTAATTGAAGCACAAATCTTACAGTCATGGATAACCTGGGTAATTGCATCCATGGTTAAACCCACCCCTCAGTCACGAGCCCATCGATAGGTAGCATCTCTTCCCTGGTGACCGGAAGAGTCACGGGCCCACCGAGCAAGGAATAATTCACCTTTGTGTTCCCAGTCCAGATCTATCTGGAACACTCTGGCTGCTTTGTCCACTTGGTGGTTATTTTTATGTTCCTCGGTGGCTCTGCTTTTTGGGACATGGGCATCTACATGCCTTACCTTCACAACTAACCTTTTCAGCCAGGCAGCAATATCTTGCCACAGAGTGGCAGCCCAAATAGGCTTACCTTTACGCTGCCAGTTGTCTTTCTGCCACCTCTCCAGCCATCCCCACAAGGCATTTGCCACCATCCAGGAGTCTGTATACAGGTACAGCCGTGGCCAGTTCTCCCTTTCAGCAATGTCCATGGCCAGCTGGATGGCTTTGACCTCTGCAAATTGACTTGATTCACCTTCTCCTTCCGCTGCTTCTGCAACTCGGTGCATAGGACTCCATACGGCAGCTTTCCACTTCCGTTGGTTTCCTATGAGGCGGCAGGATCCATCGGTGAAGAGAGCATATCGCTTCTCCTGGTCTGAGAGGTCTTTATATGGGGGTGCTTCATCGGTATGAGTGACTATCTCGTTCGGTGGCATCCCAAAATCTTCTCCTGCAGGCCAGTCTGTAATGGCTTCCACGATTCCTGGGCGACCAGAGTTACCTATCCTAGCTCTCTGGACAATCAGGGCGGTCCACTTACTCCAGGTAGCATCTGTGACATGGTGGGTAGATGCTACCTTCCCTTTGAACATCCAGCCTAGGACTGGCAGTCGGGGGACTAGGAGGAGCTGTGCTTCAGTGCCAATTACTTCTGAGGCAGCTCTAACTCCCTCATAGGCAGCCAATATCTCCTGCTCAGTGGGAGTATAATTGGCTTCTGAGCCTTTATAGCCTCGACTCCAAAATCCTAGGGGACGACCACGGGTTTCTCCTGGTGCCTTCTGCCAAAGGCTCCAGGTAGGACCACAGTCCCCAGCTGCAGTGTACAGAATGTTTTTAATCTCTGGTCCTGTTCGCACAGGTCCCAGGGCCATAGCATGTGCTATTTCCCTTTTGATTAATTCAAAGACATGCTGCTGATCAGAGCCCCATGTGAAATCATTTTTCTTCCAGGTAACAGTATAGAGAGGTTTAACAATCTGGCTATACCCAGGAATGTGCATTTTCCGGAAGCCTATGACTCCTAAGAAAGACTGTGTCTCTTTCTTGCTGGTAGGCGGAGACATAGCTGTGATCTTGTTGATCACATCCGTGGGGATGTGGTGGTGTCCATCCTGCCACTTAACCCCCAAAAACTGGATCTCTTGGGCAGGTCCCTTGACCTTACTTCTCTTAATGGAGAAACCAGCATCCACCAAAATGTGGATTATCTTCCTACCTTTCTCATAGACCTCTTCTGCGGTATCACCCCATACAATGATGTCATCGATGTACTGAAGATGTTCAGGAGCACCACCTTTCTCCAGCATAGCCTGGATCAGCCCATGGCAGATGGTCGGGCTGTGCTTCCACCCCTGGGGCAATCGATTCCAGGTATACTGGATACCCCTCCAGGTGAAGGCAAACTGTGGCCTACACTCTGGTGCTATGGGAATGGAAAAGAAAGCGTTAGCAATGTCTATCGTGGCATACCACTTTGCTGCCTTGGACTCCAGTTCGTACTGAAGCTCCAAGATAGCAGGAACAGCAGCACTCATCGGTGGTGTCACTTTGTTCAGGCCATGATAATCCGCTGTCAATCTCCATTCCCCATTGGTCTTCTGCACAGGCCATATAGGACTGTTGAAAGGTGAGCGAGCTCTGCTGATGACATCTTGTCTCTCCAACTCTCGAATCATTTTCTCTATGGGACGCAGAGAGTCTCGGTTGGTTCGATATTGCCGGCAATGAACTGTGGAGGATGCAGTAGGCAACTTTTGATCTTCCACCCTCATTCTGCTAACAACAAAAGGGTCATCCGAAAGTTCGGCCGATGTGGACAACCGGATAATGCCATCGGCTCCCATGGTTGCTATCCCAAAGGCCCATTTATAACCTTTCGGGTCCTTAAAATACCCTTTCCGGAGGAAGTCTATGCCTAAAATGCATGGAGCATCTGGGCCAGTCACAACTCGGTGAGTTTCCCAGTTATGTCCAGTGAGGCTTACCTCAGCTTCTACCAAAGTAAGCTCTTGTGATCCTCCTGTCACACCGGAGATCGTGACAGTCTCAGTTCCTTGATGATCCGATGGTAGCAAGGTACACTGGGCGCCTGTATCTACCAGGGCCTTGTACCTCTGTGGTTCTAATGTGCCGGGCTATCGAATCCACACAGTCCAGTATACTCTGTTATCCCTTTCCTCCACCTGGCTAGAGGCAGGGCCCCTCTAATGCCTAGGGTGTGGTCCACAGTCAGTGGAAGGGTCTATCCGGCTTGTGGTACCTTCTTCATAGGAGTTGCTCCTTGGGCTGCAGCACTTCTCGCCAAAGACTGGAGCGACAACTCTTCGATTGCAGTCGTCATGTTGGTGTGGTCTGCTCTGCAGCTCACGTGCTGGTACCCTTGGGTCAGCGGCAGGTCGTTGTTCCCATCTCCTCGTGTCTTCACGACCTCTCGAGCAGCACTGGCGGTCACATCGTGGCCTGTTCTGTCTGTTCCGCATTGCTCTGGGAGGACGATTTCTCCTAACAGCTGACACATGGGTATACACAGGAGAGGAAGTGGTTTTTTGTTCTAACCTATTAATAGAGTCCAATATTTTCTCTGTCATTTTCTCTGTCACTTTCTCCACTGCTGCAATGAAGGCAGAGGTATGAGAAAGACTGTCCTCATACTGGCAAATCCTGTTAGACACGTGTTCTATGGTGAGTGGCCGATTTTCACCCAGTCTTTCCCACAGCATTGTGGACAATGTATGGGCATATGTCTGGGGTGCACTCTGCACAAATTTGCGCAGCAAAGGCTCGTTACTGTGCACTTGATCTGGGTTGACATTAACATTCCAGTCACCATAGATGACCTCTTTCATAGCCAGCTCTCTCAGGTAGTTAATACCTTTGCTCAGGACAGTCCATTTAGTAGGGCGGCATTCAATGTCATCTCTGAAGGGGTATCTGCCCTTCACAGCGGCCAGAAGTCGCTTCCAGAGACTGAGCTTTTTTGCCTTTTTGCCAATTGCCCTATCAATAGCTCCTTCCCAGGCCACATTTCCCAGCTGCCTGGCTTCTTTACTGGTTAAATCAATGTTATCAGCTCCATTGTCCCAGCAACCCATCTCATGGCTTGGCTTCGCGGACGAAGATTTGGGAAGGGCTTTGCCCACACTTATTGCAAACGCGCTGATGGCTGAAAAGGCCAATGCGGGATAGGCAAGACCGGTTGCAAAGAGCACACCGGAGGGTCTCCTTGGGTGGTATCGGCTTCCAGTGACATCTTTCCACCTGCCATTTCGTCCCTTGCCTGTCGCTACAGGGCTTTGCAGACATGAGTACACCCTTCAAGCCTGCGCGGTGGATTTTTTAGGTGAGGCGCAGCGTGCGCGAGACTGGCCCCACCCTTTACACCTGAGGTTCATCTGCCAGGGCCTAGCGAGCTTGGATGGTGACAGCGAAGTCCTCAGGTCGTAGGTTTGGTTAGAGTATCCTTCTCTTAGATGGATGGCCTTACAGGGCTAAACGAGCTCCATCTGCCCGGGTTTGGAGTTAGAGTTGTCCTTCTCCTAGGATGGTTGCCCGAAGGCTAGTGAGCCCATCCTGCCCGTGGACACACTTTGTCTGACCCTTCAGTTGAGACCTGTCTGGCTTGGGAGACCCTACCGGAGGCATATGCCACCACCAGCATAGCTCTCAACTTCACAAGGGCACGCAAGCTCTTTCCCCACGGCAAGGGGGTGCCCGTGAAAGAGCCCAGCAACCAAATCATCAGTGACTCACCATCATGCCTGCTAAATTCCTTTCTAATGCTTCTCAAGTCCTTCCTGGACTGAGGTTGGGTGTTGTCACGGTTTGAGCCAAGACGTCCTTGTTTTGGAAATGTGCCCAATAGAGTATCGGGATTATTTCATACAAGTTCCATAAACCCAGCATCCCATTGGCTAAAAGGGCAGGTCAAAAGATTTCTTCCGACAGATACTCCTTAAAACCTGCAGCCAGGAGGAGTCTCCTCCTCTTTGGACACCGGACAGCTTCGGAGAAAGAGCCACAGCGAGAGGGCTGGCTACCGTCCAGGCCAAAAGCCTGCGGCCTGCCCCCCCACCCGGGGCCTAACTCACAACTGGTTCTGTCTATCGGCGCCCAGCTCTGCTGTGAATTGTTGGGGGACTCAGTCAGCATCTCTCTCTCTCGTATTGGGTAAGAGAAGAGCTATTTCTCACTCGGCGAGAATCTACCGCTGGATTCGGATGCAGGGGAAGCTCACCCCCCTTCGCGTTCCGGCCGTGAGGGCTTCTCCTTATCCGCATTTGAAGCCGCTTCGGTCAGGAGTGTCCTTGAAGTTTTCTTTTACAGACACTGGAAAGAGGTCTTCCCGCGAACTCGTTAAAATACTGCTCTAAGCTGTTAAAAAACTTTTAATCACTTGGCCAGCCGCCATTTTGGATAGACGCCATCTTCTGAGCTACCATCCTCGCGTGACGTCATCTCCTGGCCTGTGGCCAATTGGCCATAATTGTAGTTTTTCCCTTTGCCTCCCTTTGCAGTGTTTTAACCCTTACTGTATTGTTTCCTGTTTTGCATTTAATATATAGTTGTGTGATCTGATAGTACTTTAGAATTTTTATTAAAAGTTTGTTTCAGTTTCCCATCCATATATTCTGAGATTTGAGTTTTGTTTCCCTTTTCCCTGTATCAATAAGGGATTTAAGGAGCGTTAGGGACCTTGAGTTCTACTTGGAGGCTCAACCCCTAACAGGTGTTTACCTCTTGATCTGATGACTTATCCCGCGATGAGGATCCTTGGGAGGGCTGTGCTGTTGGAGTCGCTGAGGCAGGAGTCTTTCCTGAAGTCTTTCCTGAACGCTTCTGGGAGGTGCTTGGTCCTGCATCGTCATCAGAGCTATCTGTTGCATAGTTAGTCTTTTTCTGGTGTTTAGTGCCAGAGGGCTGATTTTTCTTTTTCACAGGAGCAACCTGTGCTTGTTTGGGTGGAGAGGTGGCAGTGGCTGATTTGGTGGCTGTAGTGCCCATGTGATACCTATTCTTGATAATAATCCACCCCTGGACCATGTTAGAGATAACGAGTAACAGAATTATCAAATACAGGAAAAGAATACCATTTGCAGAATACCCAGTTTCAATTGCCATTGGTCCAGTATCAAATGGAGAAGTGTAATTTTGCATCATCCATTTGGTAGTGGAGTTATAGGCAGCCACTATCATGTATTGTGCAAAATATACTGGGAGCATTATGAACTGACTGAATACAGACCAAAACACTGAAATTACGCATGCCAGGGAGAACACCCTCTTTGCTAGATGCCCCAGACCAGCAAACCATAAACCAGTACCAATTAAGAACAAGTAATTTGACATCACAGTTGGTGTGCCAGGCACCAGATCATAGAGCATTTTTAAACTGTACTGCTTAAGAGCTTCAAACAGAATCTCGCTTAGCACCATCCTGGAAAAAAACCTTGTTTGTTTCAGTTTCCAAACTTTAATAAAAATATGAATATTAAATTATTCAGAAGCCCACCCAGGGATGCCAATTATGTCACCAGTTGGCTGAGGCAAGCCAATCACGGGGACGAGTCCTCTCCTATCTCTAAACCCCTTTTTCCCCTGACCGGGAGAGAAAGGGTTAAAAAGCAGAGATAGGAAAAGGAAAAGAAAGATTTGTGAGACCTCTGAGCGTTTGGAAAACTGAAACAAACTTTAATAACACCAGAACAAAGTATATTATATGCAGGGAAAACCAATGCAAAAATATTGGAGGGTTTATACGGGATGGAGCAGCGAGGGTTAAACACAAGAGAGGGAGAAAAGGGGGACGGTACCGCGCAGAGTCCAAAATGGCGCCCGCCACGTGTGCGCTCTCGTGGAGTGGAAACAAAGCATCCACGGCTGTTACGAACGCAGGGCTCCAACGTGCAAGCCCCGAGCTACGCTGTTCCTACCAGTCTGGTTGTGCGAGTTAAAGGAAGCAAAGCAGCAAAAGGCGACGGCGCTGGCAGCAGGCAGCAAGCGGCGCAGGGGCTTCCCCGGCACACAGCTCCGCTCCACTCCGGCAGCGCGGGGGAGCGGCAGCCACAGGCAGGCAGGCGGGCAGGGTCTGAGCCGAGGGGACACAGCCTGTAAGGTCCCCGGAGCCAAGCCGCGAGTCTGGAAAGCCGTTTCCCGGAGCGAAGCTGAAGGTCCGCGGCGCCCCTCGGAGTGCAAAGCCGGAAGTGTCCTGAAGGTCCCGGAGAGTGAAAAGACCTAAAGCCCAAAGCCCCAAAGCCCGTGGTACACGGCTCTTAAAGGGACAGTATGCTCGCAAGAAACTTTTACAACCAATGAGGTGCTAAAACGTAACATGGAAGGGAATAGTCCAATTGGTCAGTTTAAAACAAGCCTTCATGCAGGAGAAGCTGGTTTTTTTTAACTCAAATTGTCACAACTTGTGTGTATTAAAATATATTATTTTATTATTTTATAATAGTATGTTTATATATAAATAAAAATGTATGTGTGTGTACAATTTAGATCTCTCCAGTAGCTGGGCTCAGACACTCAGTCTGCTCAGTACTTGGCCCCAGGATCCCAATCTCCCCAGTTGTACACAGAGCTGGCTAGGACTCCTCTGGTCCCCTAGTAGCATACCCGCTATGATCTCACCCTTAGAGACACACCTGGCTCCCAGGTTCCTTCAACTACATGCTGACTAGTGTGGCTTGATCTTTTCTAGTGCTCACACACTTGCATGCCCACACTTGCTCCAGGTGCTGGCACTTAATTTACTCACTCTGGTCTTTCCAGTTGCTGGCACCACAGACATATGGGCTCTCTGACCCATGGTCTGACTCCAGTTGCTGGCACTTGGATACCCATACACACACATGCACACAGAATAGAGAATCCCTCACCCAGGAAAAGAAGTAGAGTTAGAAATAGAGTTTAAGGAGAAGACAGAACAGAATCTGCCGGACAAGTTTACTGACTAGCCATCTATTTGCATGTGACTGGCCCTTACCCCTCTATTTTTCCCACACTTGTGGGGTTCCTCCCCTAAATATCCCATAACAAGATGTGTGAAATCCCAAAATACTCTTCCCCTGCATCCCTTATGTCCCATACCCCTAGGCAGCAACCCCCCTGTCAGTCAGAAAGGGGCTCTGGTGACTCATCTTGATGGGTTTCATCCCTGGACAAGGGCTGAGGGGCCTCCCTCTGAGACCTTAATCTGGGTTCCCTGTCTGCTATTGTTCCTCTTTGCTGTTATGTGGAGGTGGGCCTTTGATGGGCTGATGGCCCCTGTGTTGGGCCTGGGAATAGCCTGGCAGGGTATTATTTGGGCTCTCCCTCCAGCCATTGTCTCTCTGAGCTCCTTTGTGGGTGTGCAGATGAGTTTTTTTTGCTACCACATAATTTTAACTGTTGCCAGTTTGGATTTGAACAGATGATTAGTTGAGCATAATGCTTTCAGACTTGTCCAGGATAAATTAAAGCCTTTATTTATGTGTTTTCTGTTGTTTAGAGACCACTGTCATAAACAGTCAATAAAATGTTTTTGATGTCACCCTCCTATCAGTAAAAAATTTTTGAGCATGCACCCTATATGTCTATTCATTTATTTTTATATATACATGTACCACTGTACTAGTATATTATGTCAGGTATTTTTCCACTTCGGCCTAACTCGAGTGATGTAATGTTTTCGTTTGCGCATGTCCAGAACTTGCTGGATTTTGGGGTCCTAGCATCCCCCCCCTTTGGGCCATGACCAAGTAAAAGCATACCAGGTCGTAAGAATGTTCAGGTTCAGGATGATAGGGAGGGGAGTAGGAGCCAGGTGTGCCGAGGGAGCGCCTCAATGCTCTGGTCCACTGATGGAGGTAATTGTCATTATTGTCCCCAGGGAATAGGGAAGGCAGGAGCCAGGAGCATTAAGAGGGTGCCTTAATGCTCTGGTACGCTACCTTTTGCAATTCATATTTGACTTTTCCAGTGTATTGTTGCGTGACCCAGAGAGGGGAGTTGCACCCTGTATCAAGCAGCCCATGAGCGTGTGTGTGGGGAAATCATACCACCACAGGTACAAACCCCCTTTTTGCTCACACTAAATAAATAATAATGTTTTTTAGTGAGAGCAGTGTGATTTAATATGCTTAACTTTTTTTTTATCTTGGTTTAACACTTTGCAATACAGCGATTCGAAGGTCTAAGTTCAGTTTATTTTGATGCTTGGTTTTAATGTCTGTCATATCTTTGTGAGGTATCTTTTCCAGCTCCATAAATCCAAATGGGAGAAGTGCATCGTTGGCTGGGTTTACTAAATCATAATACTCATTTTTCAATCTCATGCACCAATTATGCAAAGGTTTTTTTGAAATTTGGATAGTAAAATTCTGTCTTCCTTTATATCAAGGTGATGGATTTTTATATTTTTAACAAATGGGTTCAAAAGCTGTTGAAACTCTCCATTTGGAAGACTTTTAAACAGGTTAGAAAATTCCATTTCCAAGTTTTTAAAGCATACAGATATGATAGTTTTTATAGGTGACACATCGTTTTCAGCATCAAAATCACATAAGAATGGAAACATTTCCAAACAGCCTTTTTCAAAATGATGTCTGCATAGCATAAGCTTCTTTCAAAAAGTAGTTACTTTCTCAATCATTGTGATTGTGCTTTGTTTTTTTTTTCTTTTCAAGAATACGTGCTAGGTAGCATACTACTGACAGCCACCTGCCATCACAGAAAAGTTCAGGAAATTTGGAACACATCTGATAACTCTTTTAAGCACTTTGTCAGGCAATAGCCAGTGAACTTCTGTGTGGTACTGTCACGAAAAGGGGGCCGGGAGAATAGATAGAGAAAATAGGCCTTTTTATATCAGGCAACCACTGTCACCATCACCACTGATGCTGTGGGCAGACACTGGGGAAGGCCCAGGCTGGGCTCAGCAGCAGATGGGAACCAGATGCAGGAGCTGGATTCCGGAACTGGATTCAGGGATGCACGGACTGGGATTGAAGGCAGAACAGACAGAGTCATCCTCGGATGCCAGCCATTGAAGAAGAGAGCGAGACCCTTGTGACCCCTCAGCTTTATACCGGATATGACGTCTACGGGATAGAATGCCTGGTTGGTCAGTGTAGGGTCACCTGTCCTGTCCGCTCCTCCCCGCAGGTGCGGCCTCTAACTTACTGCACCCCCAACGTGGTACACAAGATTAGCAATGACCTTGCTCTTCACAGCAGAAAGTATAAGCAAGAGCCTTTCTGCACACTAATCCTTGGCAGTAACTGTAAACATCAAGCGTTGTTACTTCTAGAAGCAGACACTGTCTGCAAAAATATGCTGTTTTAACTCCAGAAAGTGCAGTTACTTAGAGGAGACTGAGCTGGAAAGTGAAATCACTGAACAGAATTAGTTCTGTTCTAACTCAAACCAGGACACAATGTAAAGTATCCTTAGTATAAATCAGAGTTGTTAGGGTCAAATTTTGTTTTTAACTGTGCACCCATTAGAACTTCTTTATACAGTATGGTTCCCTAAGCTTGCTCTTCAATGTTATGTTGCATCATTCTGAATCTTGTTGTTTTCTCTATCTTCCCATTTCTCCCAGTTTAGTTTAATGCCAGAATGTTATATTCTAGGTCAGTGATGTGTGTCATAAAGTGAACAAATGTGTATAGTCTTGGCAGACTTTGTATGGCACTCCACTTTTTCACCTTCCCACTCTCCTCCCTTCTTCCTAGGCCCAGCCCTTCTACCTCCTCCCCTGCAATTGGGGGTTGCAGTCAGTAGCAGTCCGTTCCATGTTGTTCCTGCTGCTCAGGGGGAAAACTCCTCACAATCCTCCCCTGCTGCAATGTGGCATCCCTCCCACGGGAGACAGTCCTCCACAAACTTCTCCCACCAACATGGGTCCCTTCCATGGGCTGCAATCCTCCCAGCAACGGACTGACTGCTCCAACGCGAACTTCCCTCAGAGTCACGGACTTTGGGAGCAGTCCTCTGCTCCAGCGTGGGGTTCTCCATGGGCCACAGACAGGACTCTTCTCCACTGTTGATCTCTAAGGGCTGCAAGGGCTCAGCCTGTTGTCTCACCATGGGTCGAAGGGGAATGGCTGCTCTGGTGTGCCTCTCTCCCTTCTTCTTCGCTGACCTGGGTGTCCACACGGTTGTCTCTCCCATTTCCCACTCCTCTCCAAAACAAAAGAGCTCCCAAAACAAAAGGAACCCACCCAAGAGTTTTTCCCCTCTTAAATATGTTTATCGCAGAGGTGCTGATTGGCTTAGCCTTGGCCAGAGGCAGGTCCAACTTGGAGCCAAGGGGAGCTTCTTGAAGCTTCTTACAGGAGCTGTACCAGTAGCCTCCTCCCCGGTACCAAAGCCACACCAGACACAAACCCAACACGAGGGGGTGTTAAATACTTATTATTTCCCCTCTGATTTTTCAACTGCTTCTCTGTTTCTAATGCTTAAACATTTACATGTGTTGTTCTGATTTGTTCTTATTGCTTGTTTTAGGTGGGTCGTTTTTAGTGTTTATCTATCTGTTGTGTCCATGTCCATTGATGGCTCTTAAAGTATCTACAAATAGCTAGAGCATAATTTGACTTCCAAATGAGTTTTATGTAACTGGATGAGAACCTTAATTTTAAATTTTTTTTTTTTTTCTCTTTCTGAAAGTATCATGGTTTCTCTTCTGTTAGGACTCTGACACACATTTCATAGTTTCTATGTAGCATATAAAACTTGAATGTTCATTTTACTTCAGCAGGGGAGGTTTCTTTATATATTTTCCCCTGTGTATGAACCTATGGTATCCAGGCATGTATGAAACCAACATTTTCTGTGTTCCACTGTAGTGGAGACCATGAGTTCCTTTCATTTATCTAGGCTCCTTTAAAAGAGATGATGACTTTCAGCAGAGTTGATAGACAGTTTGTGTGAGTCATTGTGCCCGTACTCTGGATAAAGTTTTCAGAATGGCAAAATTGCTTTTTAGGCACTTTTGGAAATATTGTCTCTCTCCACCCCTTACTGAGTCACTAAGACTTCCTTTGGCTTTCCAGTAAGCATACTAGCAAACTGCAGTAATCAATTGTTGCAGTTCAAGACTGAATTGACAGTGCGGAGACTAAATGGTCTCAGATACTAAAGCACTTTTAGTTGCAAATACAATTAATGTTAACAAGTGATACAACTTCCCTATTCCATGGGAGGGACAACATAGTCCAGGAGAGAAGGTGGGTGGGTCAGCATCGAGGTTTCTAACATGACTTCTCTGTCCCACAGGGGAGATGGCATCATCCTCCATGAACCAGTAGGAAGTTGGATGGGTCAGTGTAGCAGATCCAGCTGCACAATATGCAGTCTGGGTGCAGGGCTGGGGGTCCCCACTGTTTCCTCTCAGGTGCTCCTAAGACCTCTTGTGGGGCCTTTGTTAGGTGTCTCCCTCAGCAACTGCACACCATGTCAGCTATAGGATTGGGTAGAGAATACTTGATTGCAATTGGCTGAAATTCCAATGAAATTTGCAGCCTCCCTGTTCTTATTCTGTGGTTTTCTGCTTCAGTTATAGCTAATTTTGTCTCTTGACATGGCTGTGGGTACCCTTTATTTTACTTCAGCCTGTGCCATGGTGTCACGAAAAAGGGGCCGGGAGGATAGATAGAGAAAATTCCTGGCCTAGAAGGGGGGTTTCTCAAACCCTTTACAATTTGTCCAGCCCACGAGCTTCCCAAGAAAGACGAGATCTTGACACCCAACCTGCCTACCACACTCCTGTTAGGGAGAAGGGGAACCTCCTCGGGTTCTTTCCAACGTGGCCAGCCTGCCAGGCTCACGCTGGCAGCGTCACTGAAACCAAAGTCCCTCTTGGTGGCCCACAAGATCAGAGGATATTCGCCTAACCTATCCAGGGACCCTCGCGAGCAGCGACACCGAGACAAATCCCTTCAGTATTAAACCAACAATAACAATTTATTGTGTAGATTCGTGACAAAATGCAGGTTCGAATGATACCGGTGATAGTGCATTGACTGCAAAATGGATTTAAAGCAAACACTAGACACACATACAAAGCTAAACATACAAACAAACCTAAACACTAATGATTATTAATAGCTAGCCTGATGTTAATATTTAAGCGCGCAAAACACAGAGCTCTTACCCAATAGGCGTCCCTATGGGGGGGGGGGGGGGGGGGGGGAGGGAGAAGAGCGGTTCAGCCCATCGACCGATCCCAAAGTTTTGCTGGTGGTCTTCTGTTCCCCCCCCAAATCCCCTGTTAATTTGCCACTTTTTATATTGTTTCTATACTTTTAGGTGGAGCTTGAGTGACTCTAGTCATACCTTCTTTTTATTCTGGTTGGATTAAAAATCTCTCGCTTCACATTTAAAGGTACAGGTGTTAAAATATAGGGCGCATGCCCAGTGGGGAGTGGTCGTACCTTGGAGGCGGGTAGCCTTTGGGATGGAGGTGTGTTTTGGTATTATAATGACATTCTAATGAGCAAAGTTCACCTAGAGGACACGATTTCACCATCTTTGCTGGCACAGCAGTTGCGATCCATCTTTCTTGATAGCGGTTAATGCAGTTAATTGCAGCAGCCCATTGTTACCTCCAAGAACAAGGTTGGACCGTATCGTCTCCACGTTACTCCCTCCCTCGTTCGGAGGTACGGTACGCTGCGCTCGGCTGCAGTAGGCCTTATCCATGGTAACCGCATTCCATTCTTGGGATCAGCGAACTGCTTCATAGCCGCTTCCTGGCTGCTCTTCGCGTCAAGGTGTGAGCTAAAATCTGGGGAACAGAGTTTCCCTCACCTCCCCATATTAGTTGTTTTCCCACAGGTACAAAACATTTTTATGGTCACTCCCCATCTAATTGCAAAGTATTATAAAGATTATGTTATTTAAAGGTCTTGTTTTTATTAAAACAACCACATCGATGACGTCCTGTAGCACTTTGTCCACTTCTGGCTCCAATTTCTTTGCTGCAATAGCATGCCTATGAATGATGCAGTGAATGAATTACACATGTGGTGCTATCTCTGTAACCATACCATAGAATCCTTTTTTATTACAGTCAAAGCAGCTGCTCCATCAGTGGTTACACTTAGAGATTTTTTCCATAAAACATTGTTTTTATTAAAGAAGCAATTTACTGTTGAGAATATATCTTCTCTGGTACATCTTTCTTTAGTGGCTCACAAAAAAAGTAGTAGTTTCTGTATTTTATTATTGAAACTGAATCTAGGAAATACCATAAGCTGATACGGTAGAGACATTATCCAACTGTATAGCCAACCTCCCACAATGCATAATTTGTTCTAATACTTGTTTCTCCAAATCTTCAGTTAGTTGAGATAAAACTAGATAATACAATCCATAAATCCACTTAACTGGGCACACGTATACTGTAATACATTGCAGCATGCTGAAAACAAAGATGAGTGAGGGTGCCACTGTCAACCCCTCTGCATTGTGGAACACCAGGATACCTTGCTTACTGTATGTGGCACATGACTGTCTGACATATGGATGGAGTGAGTACACCAGTGTCAATTTGTATATTAGTAAAGCTTAATGTGTTGGGTTTTTTTTAAGTAATAATTTAAAAAAATAGAAGTTCTAATATTTTCTTCCCACATCCCAATGGATCATCTTGCACACTCCCTGGGGTGTGCACACCCCACTTTGGAGACCACTGATCTGTGAAACAATGTGTGCGTTAGGCTGTGTGTTAGAAAAAAAAAATAATATACACTCTGAAACTGATGCAGACTTATGTAGCTACATCTCTTGACTGAGGTGGCAGTGTTGACATTATTTCTCATTGTGGGCTTCTAAGCCTAGTGCTGCTGGGAATGCCTTTTTGGAACTGCAATTATCATTATGTAGGCATGAAATATGCTTTTAAAAAGCTGTAATCTCAGCAAATATTCTGAACTTGCTTATCAAGTTTACCACTTGAAAATAAGTATGTTATTTCATTTTCAGTTTCACTGTGCTATTAACCTAAATGTTTTTGATTGCCCAGAGAGGTCTAAGGAATATGCAGGGTGTCCATAGTCCTCTGACAATGTCTAATTAATATAATATGGGTTCTCATATTTCACTGTTCTGACACAGTGTTTAAACACCTAGGAAATGCTTGCTTATTTAAGACAGTTGTCAACAGGAAAATTAGCTATGGAAATTTGAAAATGATTTTAAAGGTCTCTTCCAACCAAAATGATTCTGTGATTTTGTGTGAAACAAACTTCTAGATGATCTAGTGCATCCTTGTTTTATTGTTAAATGTGTATTGGGAGTCTTTGAATTTATACATAATATCTTTCTGGTGTTGGAGAATGTTGCATTTTAGGTTGAGAAGTTTAATTTAAGTACTAACCTAAGCTGAACTAAATGGCTGGAGAGTGGGTTCCAGCCAAAAGGAATTGTGCAAATGGAGCAGGGTCCAAAGAGGCTGTAAAAGGAAAAAATAAGGAGTGGCACATATTTGGCTTTTGTAGCAAAAAAAAGGGAAAGAAATTATACAGCTTTTAGGGATTTTTTTTTAGAAGAAACTGCTGTAGCACAGAGTACATATTTCTTGATGTGTAGGGGATGTAAGCACCGTTTCAATGGGGAGATAAAGGTGCATAGAATCCAATTAAAATCCAATAAACTAGAGAGGTGCTTCCTGGGGGTGGAGTTATTAATATGTATGGGGGAGGAATATCCTAAACTAACAAGTTACTTAAATAAAAGTATTTCTGAAAAAATTAGTGATAAAATTGTAAGTTGAAGAAGGTTAAACTTAAGCTATCATTTGGGTGGCTGGAGTATTGTTTATGAGCCCACGTGAAAGTTTGATTAATTTCACCAGTTTGTACCTCTTTGGTACTCTGAGCTTTGTTAAAGCTGCCCAGGGAGGTGGTGGAGTCCCCACCCCTTGAGGGGTTTAACAGCTGTGTAGATGTGGTGCTGAGGGACATGGTTTAGGGACCCTGGCAGTGCAGGGTGAACAGTTGGACTCGATGCTCTTAAAGATCTCTTCCAACCAAATAATTCTGGGATTCTGGGATTCTATGTGATGGTAGGTGCCTGTCTTGGCCACAGTGATCACAAAATGGTTGAGTTTAAAATTTTCAGTGTAATCAAAAAAAAATCAGCAGAGTTGCTACCCTTGACTTTGGGAGAGCAAACTTTAAGCTTTTCAGGGAGCTATTTAGCAGAGTACCCTGGGAATTTGCTTTTCAGGGCTTAGGAGGCCACGAGTGCTGGTCAGTCTTTAAGAACCACCTTTTAGAATCACAGGAGCAGGTAATTCCACCGTGTCAAAAGTCAAGCAAGCAGGGCAGAAGACCAGCTTGGCTGAACAGGGAACTCCTTGTGGAGCTCAAGAGGAAAAAAGAAATTGTATGATGTCTGGAAGCAAGGTCAGGCTCTGCAGGAAGATTACAGAGCTGTGATTCATATATATGCAGGGATAAGACATGAAAGACCAAAGCTCAACTAGAGTTGAACCTGGCCAGTGTTGTTTCAGATAAAAAGAAGAGCCTTTTTAAGTCTTTTAAAAGCAAGAGGAGATCTAAAGAAAACATTGCATGGATACTTGTTGGAGATGGTCACCTAATAGGAATGAAGAAAAAGCAGTGTTGTGATTTAAGCCCAGTTGGCAACTAAGTACTATATGGCTGTTTGCTCACTCTTCACCCCTCTGATGGGATGAGGAGGACAATCGGAAGAAAAAAGTAAAAACTCATGGGTTGAGATAAGGACAGTTTAATAGGACAACACAAGGAGAGAAGAAGTAATAATAACGATAAAATCTAATAAAAGAATGTATAAAGTGAGTGATGCACAATGCAATTGCTCACCACCTGGAATGCAATGCCCATTCCCGAGATGCAATGCTCCCCTCGGCCAGCTCCTTCACCTATATGCTGAGCATGATGTCCTATGGTATTGAATATCCCCTTGACTAGTTCGGGTCAGCTGTCCTGGCTGTGCCCCCTCCCAAAGTCTTGTGAAAATTAATTCTATTCCAGCCAAACTCAAGACATTATCCACCTCTTATTCTCTACCATCTTGTCACATTAAAGGTAGGAGTTTGGTGTTTGCCTGCCAGAGCCCAAAAGGCCTTGCACTGGGGCAGTCTCGCAAAGCCAGTAGAAATAATAGAAGTTTAGTAAAGCGACAGATACAGTAGATTAGGAATTGCCGTTGATCAATGTCCTCACTGCACTAGGCATAATAACTGATATATAACAGTAGTGCAGCAAAAAGAAACTCTCCCAGGTATCTTCACCATATGGTGAGAGTGCAGTTCTTCCCCAGCAGCGTCCCTGTCCTGGGTGGAGGAAGAGGAGTACAGCCTGTCAACCGTCTCTGAGGAGTCTTCAGTCTTTTCTCTCCAGCCAGGTATTACCCCTCCTGGCTTTTTATACCCTAACTCTGTTTGTCCCTACCTCTTAGGTGGTGTTTAGCATGATTTGGGTGGAGAGTTGAGTAACATTGTCATATATGTTTAGCATTTACTGCTTTTGGCTCATTAGCATATTGGAGGCATGAATTTTAATATTAATTTTGCAAAGGACTTCATTCGGACACTAGGACCTTCAGTATTTGTTTGCCTTCTTCACTTAGCCAAAACAGAGCCATCCTATCCCCACAGGACTCCCTCCTTCAGCTATTACTGATGTCAGCTCAAGGAATCTCCACTCCTAGAGATAACATAGAAATCTCGCGCTCGCAAACATTTTGTCCTTTTGTGCCGAATTCCCACACATATATGTCATGCCAAGATTCTACACTTTCCATTTAATCACCACCACTTTCCCTGTCTTTCATATATATCTATATACACAGATCTCATTCCCTTAGTTTATGGGTCATCCCTCTAACATGTCTGTTGAGTTCATTTAAACCATGACTTTGGGACTCCATCAGTCATAACAGTCTTTCAGGGTAGGAGAGATGGTGTGTGGTATTGGATTGTTACATGCTGCATCCTAAGCTTACGGATGATGTATTTGGTGCAGCCCATACCCGCAGTCCACGGGTTGAAGATGTTGATCTTGAGGAAGTTGCTGGGCACCAGTTGATGAAGCCAGTTCAAGTTCCATCACTGCTGTGCTTCACTCAATTCCATCCCTCATTGGTTTGGGTGATTCTTACCATAATACCATTGATATGGTATATAGCAACTGTAGTAGCAATGACATACAGTGGCAGGGTTACTTAGCAATTAACATAATACAATTTAATTCACTGGCTGTTCTCACCCAAAATCAAATCCCCTTGAGGTACATATGGGACTTGCCCATCCTCCCGCATCGCCCACCAAGTGCACCCAGGTCCTTGAGCTTACAGATAAGCTTACAGAGGAGGCTTGATTCTATAGGCCTTCCTTTACTAGGTAGTGGCAACCTGGTGCAACAAGCACTACATTTCTTGTCACTTACAAAAACAGAACACTTTGCTGCTCTTTCATGAATGTCACAGATCTACTTTTCTTAAAACTTTGAAATTCTGTGCAACGGATTAGCCTGAGAGAGACTGATTAACTATTAAATGTATTTAATTTAAAACTTGAGAGGGACAGGGGAGGAAGACAGAGGGCAGTAGACTAAATTGGAGAGAAAGAAGAAAGACACTGAAAACCAAGGTAAAAGAGGTCAGCTGAAGAATGAAATGAAATCAGGAAACATGACTTGTTTTGCAAAAGGATGACAGCTTTTACTTGGGTTGAAATGCTGGACTTTATAGTATGTAGTGAACATTTACTGTTTAGCATCTGGAAGTATTATTGCAGTACACTTACTATTTGAGCATCCCTTAATAGTGAGCTGATACTTTTAAAATTAACTAAAATTACATTACTATGGCTGCATGTGACATAAGTAGTTTTCAGTCCAATTAGGTTATCAAGATAAAAATATTTTTATATGCTTGTCATAACCCGACTGAGAGCGAGAGACAGATTTATGGCACACTTCACTGATGACATGGTCAGGTGGTCAGATATTTGTAATTTTTTTAACAATCCACACACATATCCTTAAGCAAGTAGCCTTAATTGTGATCTCCAGTTCCACACATAGCAAAGTAAAAAAATATAAGGGGAAATACATTTGAGGTATAGAAGGGTAGGTTATACGACCTGTCCGGACGTCCAAGTTGAAGCAAGTGACAGAGTCTGGTGTCGAGAAGCAAGTGACAGAGTCTGGCGGCAGGAAGTGAGTGACAGAGTTCGGCAACAGGGTGGGGGTGGGGTGTCAGGCCAGCTGAGAGGGAGCTCCAAAGAGGCAATTTTACCATCCTCTTTTGTACCCTCCGTGACATGAGCTAGGCCCAGATATTTTGTATTTTGCCCTCACCTATGGAGTGCTTGTACTCCATAGATAAGAACAAAGCACAAAGACACCCATTACTTATCTCTATAAATGACTAAGCAAAATAGCAGAACCTATGTAGGGAAAAAGGGGAAGGAAAGTGGCTCATGGTTAAACAGGACACGTCACATTCCACACTGATGAAAAAGGGAGATATGGAAGTTCCTGGATGATGAGAAGCGTGCAAAACAGGGACCGGGGCTGCTTCGAAATTACAGGTTCCCAATCCCTGTCATACAGACCCTCAGGCCTTGACATGAGTCAGTAGGCTCTTGACATTAGTTAGGCCTTAGCGTATGGTGGCAGATAAGAGGCGGGTGTGGTGATGGAGGCATCATATCAGTTCTGCAGTTGGGATGAGGGTGCCCCAAAGCGAAGAGCAGCTACCAGGTCTCCACCTGGTCCGGTTCTTCACCTTGATAGGCAGTTTTAGCAGACCCCCCTTCAGCAGACTTACAAGGTCTTGGGACCCCTAGGGTCTGTGCCTCACAATGCTGTCCTAGTTTGAGTTAGAACAGAACTAATTCTGTTCAGTGACTTTACTTTCCAGCTCAGCCTCTTCTAACTAATTGCACTTTCTGAAGTTAATGACATATTTTTGCAGACAGTGTCTGCTTTGAGAAGTGATAACGCTTATCTGCAAAAGTCCTTGGAGTAGCAGGTTTTGCAGTCGGGAGATTCTTCCCTTGGATCGGGATACTGTTGGAGGATACTTCCCAGGACTGAGTGAGTCCTCACACACCCACACCCACACACCCCCTTTGGTGAGTGACCCCTTGGTTTGGGTACCCTTGAGTGGGAGATTTTCCCTTGTATGAGTGTGTACACATTTTGGTTCATCTTCTTTAAAGAGTATTCCTTAGTGTTTAGGAATTTGTTGTGTAGTAATATATTCCTGACTGACATCCAAACCTGTAAATAATTTTGGTCAGTTGGAATGACGGGCAACTTTGATTGTAAAATCCACAATTTTCAGGTAGCTGCTGCTGTCTGTTTTGTGAGTACCTCCGTGACACATAGTGATCATGAGATGGTAGAGTTTTCAATTCTTGAGGCAGTAGGGAGGGAGGTCAATAGAACTGCTGCCTTGGACTTCAAGAGGGCAGACTTTGGCCTGTTTAGGAGCCTGGTTGACAGAGTCCCTTGGGAGGCAGTCCTGAAGGGCAAAGGAGTTCAGGAAGGATGGACATTCTTCAAGAAGGAACTCCTAAAGGTGCAGGAGCAGACCATTCCCATGTGCTGAAAGACAAGCTGGCAGGGTAGAAGACCAGCCTGGCTGAACAAAGAGCTTTGGCTGGAAATCAGGAAAAAAAAGAGAGTTTATGACCTTTGGAAGAAGGGGCAGGCACCTCAGGAGGACTACAAGGATGTCATGAGGTTATGCAGGTAGAAAATTAGAAGGGCCAAAGCCCAACTAGAACTTAATCTGGCTACTTCTGTAAAAGACAATAAAAAATATTTCCATAAATCCTTTCACAATAAAAGGAGGGCTATGGAGAATCTCCATCTTTTATTGGTTGCGGGGGGAAACATAGTGGCAAAGGATGAGGAAAAGGCTGAGGTACTGAATGCCTTCTTTGCCTCAGTCTGTAATAGCAAGACCAGTTGTTCTCTGGGTACCCAGCCTCCTGAGCTGGAAGAAAGGGATAGGGAGCAGGATGAAGCCCCCATAATGCAAGGGGAAATGGATAGGGATCTGCTACGCCACTTAGACACACACAAGTCTATGAGGCCAGATGGTATCCACCCAAGTGTACTGAGGGCTCTGGCATAAGTGCTCATCAGCCACTTTTCATCATTTACCAGCAGTCCTGGCTAACTGGGAGGTCCCAGTTGACTGGAAGTTAGCAAATGTGATGCCCATCTACAGGCAGGGCCGGAAGGAGGATCCAGGGAACTACAGGCCTGTCAATGTGACCTTGGTGCTGGGGAAGGTTATGGAGCAGATCATCTTGAGCGCCATCACGTGGCACGTACAGGACAACCAGGTGATCAGGCCCAGTCAGCATGGGGTTAGGAGAGGCAGGTTCTGCTTGACTAACCTGATCTCCTTAGTGGTTGAGGGAAGGACTGTGGATGCTGTGTACCTGGACTTTAGTAAAGCTTTTGACACTGTTTCCCCCAGCATTCTCCTGGAGAAACTGGATGCTCATGGCTTGGATGAGTGTATTCTTGCTGGATAAAAACTGCCTGGATGTCTGGGCCCAAAGAGTGGTGGGGAATGGAGACCAATCCAGTTTGTGACCGGTCACAAATGGTGTTCCCCAGCACTCAGTGTTGGGGCCTGTTCTGTTTAATATCTTTATCAATGATCTGGATGAGGGGATTGAGTGCACCCTCAGTAAGTTTGCAGACAACACTAAGTTAGGTAGAAGTGTTGACCTGCTTGAGGATAGGGAGACTCTACAGAAGGATCTGGACAGGCTGGATTGATGGGCCAAAGACAGTGGTCTGAGATTCAACAAGGCCAAGTGCCAGGTCCTGCACTTGGGTCACAAAAACCCCCTGCAATGATACAGGCTTGGGGAAGAATGGCAGGAAAGCTGCATGGTGGAAAAGGACCTGGGGTTGTTGGTCAACAGCTGACTGAATATGAGCCAGCAGTGTGCCCAGGTGGCCAAGAAGGCCAACAACATCCTGGCTTGTATTAGAAATAATGTGGTGAGCAGGACCAGGGCAGTGATTGTCGCCTCCTGTACTCGGCACCGGTGAGGCTGCACCTTGGATACTGTGTCCAGTTTTGGGCCCCTCACTCCAAGAAGGACATTGAGGTGCTGGAGCATGTCCAGAGAAGGGCAACAAAGCTGGTGAAGAGTCTAGTGCACAATTCCTATGAGGAGCGGCTGATGGAACTGGAGTTGTTTAGTCTGGAGACAACGAGGCTGAGGGGAGACCTTATTGCTCATTGAACTACCTTAAAGGAGCTTGTAGCGAGGTGGGGGTTAGTGTGTTCTTTCAAGTAACAGGACAAGAGGAAATGGCCTCAAGTTGCACCAGGGGAGGTTTAGATTGGATATTAGGAAAAATTTCTTTACAGAAAGTGTTGTGAAGCACTGGAACAGGCTGCCCAGGGAGGTGGTGGAGTCCCCATTCCTGGAGGGGTTTCACAGACCTGTCAATGTGATGCTGAGGGACATGGCTTAGAGGTGACCTGGCAGTGCTGGGTTAATGGTTGGGCTTGATCTTAAATGTCCCTTCCAACCAAAACGATTCTGTGCTTCTGTGCTTTTCAGACAAAACATGTGGATTTCACAAAGTAAGCTCATGTATTTTCAACCCTTGTCTGAAAAAAAAATCTCTAGAAGATCGAGTTAGTTTGGATGCCACAAGTGACTTCTGTGTTGGTTGCCCATATTTAAAATATATTGGGAGTGTGTGTGAATTGTCAAGGAGTAAGAAAAATATATGTGAAAAATTTTGTCATGGTTTTGTCACAGTTTTTCTTAAAATGTGACTCCAAATACATCAGTATAAAACCACTTCTATAGTGATATCCTTTGCTCAGAATATTGTTTTGCAGTGTTACTTGAGAATATAGATTCATAGCAACTAACGTAGTGACATTTGAATTAATTTTGGTGGTCCTCTGGAAGCATGGGCTACTTCTAAATTGTCTGTGATGGGCAATTAAGTAAAGCAAAATGTTCTCATGTATAGGCTTAAACTTCCTATGCAAGGATTCACAAATTAGGGAGGGGGAAGAGTTGAAAATCACCAATCGAAAATGAACTGAATAATTTGCCTTTTGTCAGCACATCAAGGCTTGTAGTGACTCCAGTGAGTAAAGTAAAATTTTATTGGTGACAGAAAATACAGACATTCTATGGATAAGCATTGTGAAGAAGAAAGCTGTAAGCTATATATTGAATGTGTACCCTTTGTATTGTATTCAGAACAACATTAGGGAAATGGATCAGTAGGTAGAAGCATTTTTCTGCCTCTATTCGCTGAATCATAAACCTGTACTTAAGGTTTGTCATGGAGTAGTTGCAATGTGAAGTACTGTAGAAGTAATTTGATTAGGCAGAAGAGAAACTATTTGGGGAGAAAAAATATTGTGCTGGGAATAAGTTGGAAAGAGAACTTTGACAATCTGCTTTACTTAATATAATTCAGATGTGTGCCTGAAATACTGCTTATTCTTATAAGCATTATTCTTTATTCTTTTATGTTCTTATATCTTATGACTACGATTTATAATTGCTACTTAATTAAAATAAGTCTTTGCTTAGGTTTGAATTGTGAAGCTATTTTTATTAAGACCATTTCTATGCTTTAGGTGAAGGCATTGAAAGAGAAGATTGAATCAGAAAAGGGGAGAGATGCTTTTCCAGTAGCTGGCCAAAAACTAATAATGCAGGTAATGGATCATCTAAAGATACTGTAACTGAATCTACTATATATTTTTCTCTGTTTTCTTTCCCATTGACCTCTTAAGATCAGTATTACTCTGAGTTTTAAGTACTAAAATGAAAGCAAACAAAAAAGCCCTATTGACAAGGGATGCTCTAAATAGTGCATCAGACTTTTTTTCAAGCTCCAATGACTGTGTTTTCTTTGTTATCTCTGATTTCTACATGATCTTTCATCAGCTCTTTCTGCACAGCATATACTATGTGAAGTCGGAATAGCCATCATTACAGGAAGCTAAGACTTAATCACATCAAATTTCATGGTTTTGGTAAACTTTTATCTTCTGGACATATACAAGAGAAACCAAACAAAACTTCTACTTACCTCAGAATTAAAAATCAGATGATTTCTTTTGGACTTGCTCTATTCAGTTAGCTTATGGAGGGAATGCTGTTAGACAGAAGGACTTGTAATATTTCTAAGCTGTCATTATCAATCTGCTAGAAACATATCATATACTAGTGAAATGCAGGCTGTCTCAAAACATAGACTTAACATTATTTTATTTGTACTGAAGCGCTTTGGTGAAATCTTAGAGAGTATTTATGATAATTTTCTACGTGATCAGTCCATTCTGGCATTAGCATACAGATACAGCTTTTTTTTTCTTCTTGCTTAATTGCTGAACTCAGAAGACCCACAGTACCCCTATTGCTTTTTTTCTCTCAAGTTATATTTGAAAGAAGTTGTGGTTATCTCTTAGCTCCTCTGTAAACTGTTCCCTTTCCAGTTTTTAGTAAGATAAAGTGACTTTATCATAACAAGTTGGAAGGCAGTCCTTTTTTTTTTTAATGGGTTCCTCAAAACTAGGATTCTTAATCATTTTTGTCTCCCTTATTTTGGAGCAAAGGGAACGCACATCAAGAACAGGAATGTAAAAATCTCCTATATTGCTCCACCTCCTTGAAATCAGTAGAAGAAAGATGTGTTACTAGTTATAGATAAATGGCTTATTACACATTCAGCTAATGTTTTAGCCTTCTGTTAACTAAATTGACAAAACTGCAGAGTCACAAGCTTGTCTCAAGCAGTTGAATTTATGCTGATACAAGGAACTCTAGATCATTTCCTGAATTTGAAAAGCTAACAGAAGAGACTACGTCAGAAGAGATGAAACAGGCAAGATACTGAGTTTTTTCCTCTATGTCCTAAGTGTTTAAATGGACTTAAATTATTCAAGGTACCCTACTCTCTTCTGAATTTATTTTCCCCTCTACATTACTTGAATCTCTATGTTAAAGGTACAGCAAATCTTTTCCTTCAAATTGACAACTGTATTTTCAGTAATATGAAGCCTCTTTAACACTTACAAGGTGTCAAGTATTCTATTGAAATAAAGAGTTATCTTCAAGTAATTAGTATCATGGAAAGTTACAGGAGGAAGGTTATTTGGAATTTTACTGTTGTAGCTCAATAGCTAAAACATTTTTCTTTAGTTAATGAATATTCATGTATGCATAAATCCAGTTCTTAGCTATTTTGGAACTGTCTGTATGAATGAATCCTAGTATCATCTAATGATTTGACAAATTACTTGGTTTTTCTAATTTGTTAGGTAAAATTCTTAATGATGATACTCCTCTTAAAGAATATAAAATAGATGAGAAGAACTTTGTGGTGGTTATGGTAACAAAAGTGAGTAGTTCTTTTTTGAAAAGAAAATTGCATTCATTTAATAATTTTTTTTCATTGTGATGAATGCTGGTATATGAATATATATCCTTAAAACAAGTGGAAATTGATTATCTGAAAGTTGTGGTTAACAATATGCATGTGGAAATTGATTTGAAATATTGCATAGCCATCATGTTCTCCTTAAGTAGATCACTTCTGTTCTGCACAGAGAAAATATCCACATCAGTATTTGTTGGGCAGTAGATGACTTTGATTTTATTGTCTTTCCTTCTTTTGTCATACAGTCCTTCTGTGTTATGTTCTTTCTGTGATTTTCCTTAAAAAGAAGAAAATAACATAGTTTGTTACTAAATTGTCCTCTATAGAACTTCCCATAGTCTCCCACTTTTGCTTCTCAAAACTCATGGCTGTTTCTTGTGCTAACCACAACAGCCTAAACCAAAAGAGGAAAGAAATATGTGCTAAGCAACAGACCTATGAGGTTTGAATGACAGCTTTGGCAAATTACAAAGCGACTGACACTGCCAGAGGGGACATACTGCCAGTAATCTGGTGACTGACCATGGGATCTGAATAAAATTCTGGCTTTGTCTTAATTTTGAGGCCATTTGAGTTCATTAGATTGTCCATGCTCATTTTGCATACACCCATTATCAAACTCTTACTGAAGAAATTGGTGTTCTGGTCTATGGTTTGACCGCCAGTGGAAGCAAACACATAAATTGAGCTTCAGAGCACAGAGCCTTGAACACTTTCAGGGATGGGGCATCCACAACTTCTCTGGGCAACCTGTTCCAGTGTCTCACCACCCCCACAGTAAAGAATTTCTTCCTAATGTTCAATCTAAATCTATGCTCTTTCAGTTTAAAACTCTTGCACCTTGTTGTGTCACTACAGGCCTTGATAAAAAGTCTGTCCCCATCTTTCTTATAAGACCCCTTTAAGTATTGAAAGGCCACAATAAGGTCTCTCCAGAGCCTTCTCATCTCCAGGCTGAACAACCCCAACTCTCTCAGCCTTTCTTCATAGGAGAGATGTTCTATCCCTCTGATCATTTTTGTGGCCCTTCTCTGGACCCACTCTAACTGGTCCATGTCTTTCTTGTACTGGGGGCCCCAGAGGTGGATGCAGTATTCCAGGTGGGGTCTCATAACAGCAGAGTGCTGGCCATGCTTCTTCTTACACATTCCAGGATACAATTGGCTTTCTGAGCTGCGAGCACAAATTGCTGGCTCATGTCAAATTTTTCATCCACTATGATATTGGGGATTGCACTGACCCAGTTGCAGTACCTTACACTTTGCCTTGTTGAACTTCAAGACATTCACATGGGTCCACTCCTCAAGCTTGTAAAGGTCCACCTGGATGGCATCCCCTCCCTCCAGCGTATCAGCTGCACCACTCAGCTTGGTGTCATCTGCAAACTTGCTGAGGGTGCACTCAATCCCACCATGTCATCGATTAAGATATTAAATAGTATTGGTTCTGGTACAGACCCTTGAGGGACACCACTCATTACTGGTGTCCATTTGGACATTAAGCCATTGACTGTAACTGTTTGGACATGGCCATCCAGCCAATCCTTATCCTTCTAATAGTCCATCCATCAAACCCATGTCTCTGCAATTTAGTGGCAAGGATGTTGTGGGGAAACCTTATCAAAGGCCTTACAGAAGTCCAGGTGAATGAGATCCATAGCTCTTCCTTTGTCCACTCATGCAATCATTCCATCATAGAAGGCACAATTTGCTCTTGGTGAAGCCATGCTGGCTGTCTCTAATCACCTCCCAGTCTTCCATATGCCCTGACATGTCTTCCAGGAGGACCTGTTCCATGATGTTACCAGGCACAGAGATGAGGCTGACTGGTTGGTAGTTCCCAAGGTCCTCCTTATTACCCTTTTAAAAAATGGGTGTGTTGTTTCCCTTTTTCTAGTCACTGGGGACTTCACCTGACTTCCATGTCTTTTCACATATCATGGAGAGTGACTTGACAACTACCTCAGACATTTCCCTCAGGACTCTGAGATGCATCTTGTCAGATCCCATGGGCTTGTGTGTGTTCAGGTTCCTCAAGTGGTTTTTGATCCTATCGCTGTGTGATATTCCCAAATAGTTGGATAACAGTAGAAAAAGAAGAAAAGATATTCTTGAGAAGTACCAGTAGTAGTATTTTGGTTAGACAAGGATATTCTAGATACTGAAGAGTTATTGTAAGGAGGGAGAAAATGTCTACCCTAGAGGAGAAGAGGGGGAAGATGCCATTCGGTGTTTCCTTCACCGATTAGCTCTCGGAGAAGAAAAGTATGTTAATTGCCTCCATGAAATGGTTCCGGAAGTACAGGGATGGCATCAATGCTGGGCCCAAATGCCAGATTTGGCTCAAGGACAATGCTTTTATGAGAATTATCCTAGGCAAAACACCACTAAGTGCTACACAGCACAGCAAACTGCAAAAGCTAAGAAAAACCTTTAACAAGCTATCAAATTTGATGTACAGAAAAAAGGGGCGTATGGCACGGATCAGATAAATGAATGTTGAGAACAGATAAGTAAACATTGACACCAACAAGTGTTAAACAGCCATAATAAGTGTGGGAGACTTTAAGGAGCAGCAGGACTTGTTGCTGTCAGATTTGTAAACAAGGCTGGACATGAACGGACAAGTACGGACATGTACTCAGAGTGAAGCTAACCAGCCAATTATAGTGTTAGAATAGGCGCGTGAATTTCACTAACGAGCCAATTAACTGTAACCTTGAAGTGCGTGATCAGTGCATGTACGGAAACTCTGTGCCTATAAATATAACTCTGTCGCACTTAATAAAGGGAGCTTTCTGCACACCATATTGGCATCTGGGTCTGCTCCGTTCTGGCATGAGGATTGTGTAAACCGCAGCGACAATAAGTTCCCTCCAACACGCTCTGGTTTGATCTGTTGTTACCTCAAACCCTACAAGCCCAGATAGGGCACCCAAACAGACTGTTGTGGGTTAACCACAGTAAATAGCTAAGCACTACATAGCCACTCGCTCACTCCCCCTGCAGTGGGATGTAGTGGGATGTATGGGGGAGACAATTGGAAGGGTAAAAGTGAGAAAATTTGTGGGTTGAGATAAAGACAGTTTAATAAGTAAGAAAAAGCCCCATCAACAACAAAGAAAACCAAATTTTTTTAAAAAAAATTATCCAAAAAAACATACAATTGCTCACCACCAGCCAACTGAAGCCCAGCTGGGCAACAGAAGCCTTGGCAAGCTTCCCCCCCATTTTTTTAAATTGCTGAGCACAACATCCTATGGTCTGGAATATCCCTTTGGTCAGTTGAGGTCAGCTGTCCCAGCTGTGTCTCCTCCCAACTTCTTGTGCACCCCCAGCCTACTTGCCGGCAGGGTAGCGTGGGAAGCAGAAAAGGCGTTGACACTGTGTAAGTGCTGCTCAGCAATATCTAAAACATCCCTGTGGTATCAACACTGTTTTGGTCTCAATTTCAAAACATAGCCCTATACCATCTACTATGAAGAAAATGAACTCTATCCCAGCCAAAGCCAGTATACTAGTGCAGCCCAAGACACTGTTGACCATCTTTGCAGCAGGGGCGTGCTGCTGGCTCCTAGTCAGCTTGTTGTCTGCCAGGACCCCCAGGTCCATTTTTGCAAAGCTGCTTTACAGTCAGTCAGTCCCCAGCATATAGTGGTGCATGGGGTTATTCCTCCCCAGGTTCAGGACCTGGAATTTCCCTTTGTTGAGCTCCATGAGGTTCCTCTCAGCCCATTTCTCCAGCTTGTTGTGGTCCCTCTGAATGACAGCACTATCAACCAGCTTTTCCAGTTTTGTATCATCAATGAACTTGTTGAGGGTGCATTCTGTCCCATTGTCCAGGTTGTTAATGAAGAGGTTAAGCAGTGACTGGCCACCATCTGGATTTTGTGCCACTGATCACAGCCCTTTGAGGCCAGCAGTTCAGCCAGTTTCTAATTCACCTTACTGTCTGCTGCGCTAGTCCATACTTCATCAGTTGGTCTACAAGGATGTTATGACAAACAGTGCTGACTACTCCCAATCACCTTCTTATTTTTCATGTGTTTGGAAATGGTTTCTAGGATTACTTACTCCATCACCTTCCCAGAGATCAAAGTGAAGCTGACTGGCCTGTAATTCCAAGAGCTTCTTCTTGCCCTTCTTGAAGATGTGAGGGACATTTGATTTCTTCCAGTCCTCAGGAACCTCTCCCAATTGACATGACCTTTCAGAGGTAATTGAGAGTGGCCTTTTAATGACATTATCTAGTTCCCTCAGCACCTGTGGGTGCATCCCATCAGGGACGTTTGACCTGTGTATATCCATAGTCAATGAGTACCTCAGCCTTTCACAGAATGGTTAAGTTTGGAAGGGACTTCTGGATACCATCTGATCCAATCCTCCTATTCAAGCAGAGACACCTAGGTGCCAGTTGCCCAGGGACATGTCCAGACAGTTTTTTAATATCTCCAAGGAGGGAGACTCTATAACCTCCCTTGGCAACCTGTGTCAGTTTTCAGTCACCTTCACAGTAAAAAATCTTTCCTGATGTTCAGACGGAACCTCCTGTGTTTCAGTTTATGCCCATTGCCTCTGGTCCTGTCACTGGGCACCAATGAAAAGAGCATGGCTCTATCTTCTTTGAACCCTCCCTTCAGGTATTTATATACATTGATAAGACACACGCACACACACACACACACACACACGATGCTTCTCCAAGCTAGACAGTCCTAGCTCTCCGAGATCCTACAATGGGAAGCAGTACTCCTGGTGTGGCCACACCAGTGCTGAGTAGAAGGGAAGGATCATGTCCTTTGATCTGCTGGCAATACTTTGTCTGTCTAATGCAGCCCAGGATTCCATTAGCCTTCTTTGCAGCAAGGGAACATTTCTGGCTCATGTTCAGCCTGATGTCCACCATAACCCCCAGGTCCTTTTCTGCAAAGCTGCTTTCCAGCTGGGTAGTCCCCAGCATATATTGGTGCCTGGGGTTGATCCTCCCCAAGTGCAGAACTTGACACTTCCCCCTGTTGAACGGCATGAGGCTGCTGTCAGCCTATTTGTCCAGACCGTTGAGGTCTCTCTGGATGGCAGCACAACCCTCCGGCCTATCAGCCACTCCTCCCAGTTTTGTGTCATCAGCAAACTTGCTGAGGGTACACTCTGCCCCATCATCCAGATCATTAATGAAGATATTGAACAGGATCAGACCCAGTATTGACCACTTTGAAGATTTCAAAGTTTAGCATGCTATTAATCACTTACTGAGAATCTGTTGCAGCAAGGAATCTCTCAGCCTTGAGGAGTAACCTTGAGAGGTGTCTTTCTGCTCAAGGGGAGATCTTGGTGTGCAGCCCACTGCTGTGCAGGAGAGCTCAATGGGCCCTGGGCTGTCCACTATTTATGGAGTATGATGATTGACTCATAGTCATATTAACAGACCAACTACAGATGTTAGATTCTTCCAAATTTGACTTGAGACAAACATTGACCAGCACTGTGGTTAGGTGGGGGTGTATTGTTCACAATAGTCCTTGGCTGTTGTGTTGTTATCTGTCTACCCTGAATCCACTTTGAGTCATATGCAACCATCACAACCAGATGCATCCATTATGACTGCCACAGGTGGTTATCACTTTAGCAGAGTTACAGGAAATGTTGGGAGGGGGGCACATCCTCATAATACTGTCATTACAGCACTTTCTCATTTGTGTGCATATATTTGGGGAAGGCTCCCTTCTGTCCTATTTTTTCATTTTCAAGGTCTGTCTTGTCAACAATCCCTGTTGCTTGCCAGCCTGCTCCACCACTTCTATCACTTGGCATCTCATCATTGTCCTCCCCCATCCTTCCTAGTTTAAAGCTCTTCTCACTAGGTTGGCCAGCCTGTTGGTGCATGCTTTTGCACAACTTGGTCAGGTGGATCCTGTGTATCCCTAGCAGTCCTCAGTTCTGAAAGAGGGTCCAGTGGTAGGAAAAGATAGAACCCAGTTGTTGACATCAGATTCACAAAGCAGTGTTGATCTGCAAGATCTATCCTGTCCTCCTCAAGCCTTCCCCCCTCACTTGCAGTACTGAGGGGAAAACCACCTGGGCTCCTGTGCCCTTGACCTTTATCTGTAGAGCCATGTAGTCATTTTGATAATGCCAGGGTAACCTAGAGCATATCTTTGGTGCACTGTGGTGGGTTGACCTTGGCCAGTAGCCAACCCTGCACCCAGCCACTTCTCACTCTCCCTCCTCAACAGGACAGGGGGAGAAAATAAGCTGAAAAAACCTGTGGATCAAGATAAAGACAGGGACATCACTCAGCAATTGCCATCAAGGGCAAAACAGACTTGAGTTTGGGAAAATTAATTTATTGTCAATCAAAATAGATTTGAATAGTGAGGGAAAAAAGACAAAAAGATTAAAACAACACATTCTGTACAATCCCCTTTGTTTTCCAGGCTCAACTTCACTCTTTCATTCCTGACTTCTCTACCTCCCCTGTCTCCACTTGCCCCAAACAGTGCAGGGGGGATGGGGGATTGTGGTCAGTTCATAATAGTTTTTCTCTTCTGCTCCTTCCTCCTCACACTTTCCCCCTGTTCTAGCATGGGTCCTCTCCACAGACTGCGGTTCCTTTCAAGAAAATCTGTTCCAACATGTGCTGTCTGTGGGCTGCAATTCCTTTGGGAAATATCAAACTACTCCAGCATGATTTCCTCTGCAGGATGCAGTGTGAATATGTGCTCCATTGGTTGTATCACCTCCTCCCTCTCCTTGGTCTCTGACTTTGCTGTTCCCACTTCTGTTTATCACTCTATTTTTCTACTCTTCTGCCTGTCTGGCATTTTTGCTCTTTCTTAAGTATATTTTCACAGAGGCACCACCAACTTTTCTGATTGACTCAGCTTTGGCCTGCAGTGGGGCCATTGTTGAGGCAGCTGGAACTAGTTGTGTCTAGCACAGGGCACCTCTTCTCACAGAGGCATCCCTTGCAGCCCCCTCCCCCTTGCCACAAGAACCCAATACATGACCATATGCAAGAGCAGTGGGGAATAATAGTCCAAGGGCTGGGCAGGCCTTGAAAGCTTCTCTAGCATCCCATATTCGAGCCCCTGACAAGCAGCAAACCTCCCTAGACAGCAGGTCAGCAGATGGGGCCTCTGTCCTCCACAGCAAAGAGTCTCCTATTACTATTACTTGACACTTCCCCCTGGTGCTGTTTCATGGTTCAGATGCAGCCAGCTCTGATGCTTTATTGGACATAGCCCAGCCTTAACCCTTGACACAGAACTTTATGATTAGCATAGCATAGAATTTTATGATCAGAGTAGCACGTTTTCTATAAACAGAATCAGCATAGCACTATTTTATAAGTAGCATAGCACAAAATTTTGTAGCACAGCTTAGTTTATGGTTTCTTATCACCTGAACCCTCTGTATATTGGGTTAAATCTTAGTACTTGGCTTGCCATATCAATATAACAATAGACTCAGAAACACATAAAAAACCATGAGTGGCTCACTTGGAGGAAGCAGACGATGGTGGAGGCATCCCTGACCACTGGGGGATCATGGGTTTTACTGTCCAGCAGCAGTTCCAGTCTTAGGACTTGTAACTGCTTGATTTTATAGACAGTGCTCTCTGTGCTGCTATGCTTCTCTGTTCTATGATGGGGTCATCAACAACATCTGGTTGGCTGGGTGCCTGGGACCTTCAAGGCCTGTAAGGAGAAGAGTAGAATCATATAATATCTCAAGTTGAAAAGGACCCATAAGGATTATTGAGTCCAATTCCCTGTTTCTCACAGGACTACTTAAAATTAAATTATATAACTAAGAGCATTGTCGTCCAGATGCTCCTTGAACTCTGACAGGCTTGGTGCTGTGACCACTTCCCTGGGGAACCTGTTCCAGTGACCAACCACCTTCTTGGTGAAGAACCTTTTTCTAATGTCCAATCTGAACTTCATCTGATGCAGCTTCATTCCATTTCCTCATGTCCTGTCACTGGTCACCAGAGAGAAGAGATCAGCACCTCCCCTTCTGCTGCCCCCCTTGAGGAAGTTGTAGACTGTGATGAGGTCACCCTTCAGCCTTCTCCAGGCTGAACAAGCCAAGTGACCTCAGCCGCTTCTCATAAGTCTTGCTCTCAAGACCTTTCACCATCTTGGTTACCCTCCTCTGGACACACTTTAATAGTTTGATGTCCTTCTCATATTGAGGCACCCAAAACTGCATGAAGTACTCAAGGTGGGGCCGCACCAGTGCAGTGTAAAGTGGGACAATCACCTCCCTTGACTGACTCACTATGCTGTGCTTGATGCACCCCAGGACACGGTTGGCCCTTTTGGCAGCCGGGGCACACTGTTGACTCATATTCAATTTGCCATCAACCCAAACCTCCAGAGCTCTTTCCATGGGGCTGCTCTCCAGATTCTGTATATACGACCAGGATTACCCAGTCCCAGGTGCAGAATCTGACACTTGCTCTTGTTAAATTTCAAATAGTTGATGATTGTCCAGCTCTCTAGACTATCCAGAGCTCTCTGCAAGGCCTCTCTATCCTCCAAGGAGTCCACAGCTCCTCCTAGTTTAGTAACATAAGCAAACTTACTTAACATACATTTGATTCCTGCATCCAGTTCATTTATAGAAACGTTGAAGAGCACTGGCCCTAAAATTGAGCCCTGAGGAACCCCACTAGTGACTGACCACCAGCCTGATGTAACCCCATTTACTATAACTCTTTGAGCCTGACCCATCAGTCAATTGCTCACCCATCGTATTATGGACTTGTCTAGTTGTGTACTGGACAGTTTGTCCAGAAAGATACTGTGAGAGACAGTATCAACAGCTTTGCTAAAATCAAAAAAACCCCACATTTACAGGCTTCCCTTGGTCAACTAGATGGGTGACTTTGTCATAAAAGGAAATTAAGTTAGTTAAGCAGGCTTTTCCCCTGGTGAACCCATGCTGGTTATGACTAATGACTGCATTGGTCAATGACTCACTAGTAGTGGAAGAAGGGCTGGCCTGTGGCCTCTTGCAAGGGCTCAACCTGTATAAATCTATGGGCCCAGAAAGAATCCACCCCAGGGTGTAAAGAGAAGTGGCTGACATTGTTGCAAGGCCACTGTCTATGATCTTTGAAAAGTCATGGAGATTGAGGCATGTGCCTGATGACTGGAAGAGGGTAAATATCATACCCATCTACAAGAAGTCCCTAAAGAGGACCCAGGAAACTGCAGGCCCATTAATTAGTCTTGCTTCAGTCCCTGGAAAAGTAACGGAATGAGTCCTCCTAGAAACTATTAAAAACTAAATGAAGCAGGTGATTGGGAAAAGTCAGCATGGCTTTACCAAAGGCAATTCATGCCAGACTAAACTGATCCCCTTCTACAACAAAATAACATATTTGCCAGCATGGGTAGAACACTGGATGTTGTTCACCTGGATTTCAGCAAACTGTGTGCCATTATTTCCCACAACCTTCCAGTCAAGATACAGATGGGATGGGTGGTCTGCAAGATAGGTAGGAAACTGGCTAACAGGTGGCACTCAGAGGATGGTGATCAACGTTTTTTACTCAGGCTGGCAGCCTGTCAAAAGTGGGGTCCCCCAGGGGTTAATACTGGGCTCCACACTGTTCAACATGGAATCATAGAATGCTTGAAGGAACCTTCAAAGGTGCAGTGAGCAGGGGCATCTTCAACTAGATCAGGTTGCTCAGAGCCCTGTTCAACCTGACCTTGAATGTTTCCAGGGATGGGGCATCTACCACTTCTCTGGGCAACCTGGGCCAGTGTTTCACCACCCTCAGCGTAAAAAAATTCTTCCTTATATCTAGTCTAAATCTCTCCTCTTTTAGTTTAAACCATCACCCCTTGTCCTGTCCCAACAGGCCTTGATAAAAAGACTGTCCTCATCTTTCTTATAGGTCCCATTTAAGTAATGAAAGGCTGCACTAAGGTCTCCCCGGAGCATTCTCTTCTCCAGGCTGATCAACCCTAACTCTCTCAGCCTGTCCTCACAGCAGAGGGGTTCCAGCCCTCACATCATGTTTGTGGCCTCCCCTGTCTCCGCTCCAACAGGTTCATATCTTTCTTGTGCTGAGGACTCCAGAGTTGGACACAGTACTCCAGGTGGGGTCTCACCAGAGCAGAGGGGCAGAATCACCTCCCTCAACCTGCTGGCCGTGCTTCTTTTGGTGCAGCCCAGGATATAGTTGGCTTTCTGGGCTGCGAGCACACTTTGTCGGCTCATGTCCATCCTTTCATCCACCAGTACCCCCAAGTCCTTCTCTGCAGGGCTGCTCTCAATCCCTTCATCCCCCAGCCTGTATTTGTGCTTGGGATTGCCCCAACCCAGGTTCAGGATCTTGCACTTGGCCTTGTTGAACCTCATGAGGTTCACATGGGCCCACTTCTCCAGCTTGTCCAGGTCCCTCTGGATGGCAACCCTTCCCTCAGGTGTGTCAACTGCACCACTCAGCTTGGTGTCATCTGCAAACTTGCTGAGTGTGCACTCAATCCTTGATCCCACTGTATATCATTGATGAAGATATTAAACAGCACTGTCCCAGTACAGACACCTGAGGGACACCACTTGTCACCGATCTCCATCTGGACATCGAGCCGTTGACCACCACCCTCTGGATGGGACCGTCCAACCAATTTGTTACCCACCGAATAGTCCATCCATCAAACCCATCTCTCTCCAATTTAGAGAGAAGGATGTTGTGGGGAACCGTATCAAAGGTTTTACAGAAGTCCATACAGACAACATCCACAGCTCTTCCCTTGTCCACCGATGTAGTCACTTTGTCGTACAAAGCCACTAGGTTGGTCAGGCAGGACTTGCCTTTGGTGAAGCCATGCAGGCTGTCTTGAATCACCTCCCTGTCCTCCATGTGCCTTAGCAGGGCTTCTCGGAGGATCTGTTCTCTGGTCTTCCCAGGCACAGAGGTGAGTCTGATGGGTCATTAGTTCCTGGGGCCCTCCTTTCTACCTTTTTTTAAAATGGGAGCAATGTTTCCCTTTTCCCAGTCTCCAGGATCTTCACCTGACTGCCAGGACTTTTCAAATATCTTGGAGTGTGGCTTGGCAACTACATCAGCCAATTCCCTCAGGACTCTGGGATGCATCTCATCAGGTCCCATAAACTTATGTTCAGGTTCCTCAGGTGGTCACAAACCTCATCTTCTCTTACAGTGGGAGGGACTGTCCCTGCTGCTACTGCCTGTGCAGTTCCTTCTTGCCCTTTAGTCTGACCAGCAGGTCTCGACTCAGCCGTGCCAGTCTCTTGCCTTCCTTGCGTCATTTCTTATATCCAGGGATCGAGAGTTTTTGTGCTCTCTGGAAAGTGTCCTTAAAGATCTGCCAGCTCTGTTCTGCTCCCTTGTCCCTGAGGGCCAGTTCCCAGGGGCTCCTCCTGACTAACTCCTTGAAGAGCTGGAAGTTTGCTTCCCTCAAATTCATGGTCCTGACTTGACTCTTCACCTGACCCAGATCCCTCCGGACTGTGAACTACACCAGTGTGTGATCACTGCAGCCTCCAATCTTGACGTCACTGATGAGCTCACTTGCATTGGTGAGCATCAGGTCCAGTATTGCATCCCCTCTGGTGGGGCTGTCTATTACCTGGCTTAAGTTCTCCTCAGGGCACTCCAGGACTCACCTGGGTTGCCTAGAGCTTGCCATGCTATTTTTCCAGCAGATGTCGGGGTGGTTGAAGTTCCCCAGCAGAACAAGAGCCTGCAAGCACAAAGCCTCCTGTAGCTGGAGTAAGAAGACTTTGTCAATAGGCTCCCCTTGATCAGGCAGCGTGTAATAGACACCAACCACAAGGTTCCCCTTGTTGCCTTGGTCTCTAATTCTTACCCATAAGCTTTCGACCTGCTCGTGGCTGTTCTTCAGGGACAGCTCTTCCACACTATCCATTTCTTGACGTAGAGGGCAATGCCTCTGCCCCTCCTCCTTTCTCACCTGTCCCTTCTGAACAGCCTGTAGCCATCAATAGTCGCACTCCAGTCATGGATTCGTCCCACCAAGTTTCAGTAATGGCAATCAGACCATAGATTTCCAGCAGCACAGTGACTTCCAACTCCTCCTGTTTGTTGCCCATGCTGCGTGTGTTGGTGTAGAGGCACTTCAGCTGGGCTGTCGGCCGTGTCACCTTCTTAGAGGAACTCCCCTTAATTCCTTTGAGGTATTTCTCTGTTGCTTCCCTGTTGGCTCCTATCACCTCAGGAGCCCCTGTAAGACTTCAGCTGTGCTGCAGTGTCCCCAGCACATCTCAGAGCAACAGGCTGAGGGCCCTCGCTAGCACCCCATCCCTCTAACCTTGGTGTGTCATCCCACAGCTTGTCATGGGCAAGCCTGATATTATCCCCCTCCCCCTTCAAGTCTAAAGTCCTGTCAATGAGCCCCGCAAGCTCCTGAGGAACATCTTCATAAATGGTCTGGACAATGGGCTTGAAAGCACTCTCACCAAGTTTTCTGATGACCCCAAACTGAGTGGTGAGGTGGACACATCAGAAGGGAGAGATGTCTTGCACAGAGACCTGGACAGGCTGGAAGACTGGGCTAGTAAGCACAGTATCAATTTTAACAAAGACAAGTGCATGATCCTGCACCTGGGACCACATAACCAAAGAGCCCAGTACAGGCTAGGATCTGTGTGGCTGTGGAGCAGCCTTGCTGAAAAGGACCTGGGGGTCATGGTGGACAACAAGCTGAGCATGAGTCAGCAGTGCACTGCTGCCGCAACAAAGACAAATTGGATCCTGGCCTGCATCTGCAGGGGCATTACTAGAAGAGATGGAGACGTGATCATCCCACTCTATTCAGTGCTTTTCAGGCCACATCTGGAGTACTGTGTCCAGTTCTGGTCCACACAATTCAAGAAAGATGTGGACAGACTGGAGAGGGTCCAAAGGAGGGCCATGAAGATGATCAAAGGGCTGAAAAGCCTGCCCTATGAAGAAAGACTGAAGCAGTTAGGTCTTTTCTCCCTGGAGAAGAGAAGGATCAGGGGGGATCTCATCACAGTATTACAGTACTTAAAGGGCAGTTACAAAGAAGACGGATACTCTCTTCACAAGGAGCCATATGGAGAAGACGAGGGGCAATGGGCACAAGTTGCACCAGGAGAGGTTTCGTCTGGATATGAGAAAGACATTTTTTACAGAACAATCATCCAGTGGAACAACCTCCCCAGGGATGTGGTATAGTCCCCATTGATGGAGGTTTTCAAGATGTGACTGGACAGGGTGATAGATAATCTCATCTAGGCTCCCTTTCCCATGGAAGGTTAGACCTGATAATCCTTTGAAGTCCATTCTAACCTGTGCTGTTCTATGATTCTATGAAAGTCCTGCACCTGGGAAGAAACAATCCAGTGTACCAATATATGCTGAGAGGCCACTCAGCTGGAAAGCAGCTTTGCACAGCAAAAGACCTTGAGGGTCCTGGTGGGCACCAAGTTGAACATGAGCCAACAATGTGCCCTTGTGGTAATGAAGGCAAATGGTATCCTCAGCTGCAATTAGGAGGCATGTTATCAGCAGGTGGAGGGATAAGATCCTCTCCCTCTGCTCAGCACAGGTGAGGCCACACCTGGAGTACCACGTCCAGTTCTCAGATCCCCCAGCGCTGGAGAGAGTCTAACAAAGTGCCACAAAGATGATGAAGGGACTGGAGCATGACTCCCATGAGGACAGACTGAGAGAGGTGGGACTGTTTAGCCTGGAGAAGAGAAGGTTCAGGAGAAGCATTACATCAAATTATATAAATACCTGAAGGGAGGGTGCCTAGAGGATGGGGCCAAGTTTTTTCAGTGGTGCCCAGTGACAGGGTAGGCCTTTCTGACCTTGGCAACATCTCCGGTGTAAATGAACTGTCATCCACATAATTCATTGACTGGCATTCCACATCCAGAGCCTCATCCTTGTTGTACAGAGGCACCTGGAAGAGCGAGGTGCAGAAAGGAGGGGGTTTGCCTGCCACCCTGGGCATAGACTTGCCTTCATTCACTCCTTTCCTTTAAGCTACTGCCTTCAGTCTGGTGGGGAGAGGATACAGGGTCCCCTGGATCTTGGTTTGTTTTTTTTTTTCTGGTGGCTGTTCCTGTTTCTGTCTCAGGGATGGCAGAGCTTGGCTCCACTAGTCTATCTCTTTCTCAGTCTCCCTGATGCTCTTTAACCTTTCTACTTCCTCTTGTAACTCTGCCACCAGGCCAAGCAGATCATCCACCTGGACATACTACACACAGCTGTCCTCACTACTGCCACCCCTTATCAGTGAAAGGCTCTGGCACTTCTTACAGCCCAAGACCTGGATGGCAGCATGTTTTTGTGGGAACTCTCTTTGGGTTGCCACATACATTCTGGCAAGCGCAGAGAACATAGCTTTCTGCGGGTAGATATCATAGTTAAGCTCCTTCTGGGAGGATGCTGATCTCTAATTGAACTCATCTCTTGAGCTGGTAGGGTGACTATGTGCTCCCTGCAAGCCTTTCCATGTGAACTGCTGTGCAAACTGCCACATCATGCTTTTCCCACTCTGTTCAAAGCACTCGTCACTAGCGCTCCCCAGGCCATTTTTTATAGGTGTGGGGTGGCCGCAGTTGTTCTGGCAACACCCAGGGCTTGGTCAGCGTCTCCCACAAGAGCTGACAGCTCCTGGCGGGTCTGTCTGCTGCCCTGGCATTTCCCTACCTCAGGAAAACCCCCTGTGCACCGAGATCTGCCGCTCTGCTGCGGATCAGGCTGGCTCCAGAGCAGCTCCCCTCAGCAACTGATGAGTGTTCAAGGCCAGGTTGGACCTGATCTAGTGGAAGGTGTCCCTGCCCATGGCAGGGGGGTTGGAACTAGATGATTTTTAAGGTCCCTTCCAACACAAACCATTCTATGATTCTGTGATCTCTTATCAACCATTATGAGATTTAGTCTCACACTTCCAAACAGCACATGCATATCAGTAGTAGCATCATGTAGAGCACTCAGGTTTTGAGATTGACTTCTGAGGAAGAGGTAAACATACTGTACTTCTTGTGGGACTTTGGAACAGATGAAGCCTACAGCAGCTGTCAAATATTATACCATAAACCTACAAACTATTAACAAGATATCTGTGAACACCCACAAAAGAGCTCAGAGAGACAAAGGCAGGAGGGGGAGCCCAAGTATTACCTTTCCCAGCTCCTTCCAGGCCCATCACAGGAGCCATCAGCCCATCTGCACAAGCCCAGAGGAACACAGGATCTCACAATGGCAGGTGGGAATGCAAATTACAGACTCCAGAGGAAGAAACACCTTGTCCTTGCCCCTCACAGGGCTGTCTCAGCAGAGCCATCAGCCCCAGTGTCCAGACATGAAACACATCAAAATGACCCCTTGGGAGAAGCTCTACAGATCACCTTTCAGACTAAGGGGTTGCTGCCTAGGGGTCTGGGACACATTATGGGTATAAGGGTATGTGGAAAGAGAAAGTCTGTTCCTTTAAGGGTATCTGGTTAAGGGTTGTTTTCAACACAAAAAAAGGATAATAAGAAAAGGAGGAAGCCATAAACAAGAACATCCAGGGACACAAACCTGGCCGAAAAATTATAAGGGAGTCAGCGATGAGAACCACACCTGGTCAGTCACACTAATTGATGAGGATGCATAAGAGTGTGAGAATGTTTATTCCAGCAAGATTATCTGATATGGGACCCTGTCAATTGGGAAACTAAGGCAAAAGGGGGGAAACCAGAAACAAAATACATAGAGACACAGACCTGACAGAACAAACATGGAGACAATGACAAGAAACAAACCTCACCAGTCACACTAATTGATGGGCTACCAAGAAACCACAGGCTCCACTTACACGAAGATCAACCTGGAAACCAGAGGCGATCCTGGAATGGGAGGAGTGAGGTAATCCATAGAACTATAGAAACTCATGAAGGGACATGCAGGGAAAAGGAACAAAGAAGGAGGTAGACAGAAAAGAATATAAAGGGGGCTGGTCAATACACTTGCCTGAGCCCTGTGCCTGATCACCACAGTCTGTCCTGTCTTCTTATATCTTATTAATTCTTTTCTTAGCTTTCTCTGTGTATTCTTACTCTCTATCCTGTGTGTGTGTGCGCTGCAAGGTCTAAGTGGAAGGTACTGGTGAGACCTATGTGTGTGAGTGGAATCTGGTGCCAGCTACTGGAGTCATACCAGGAATGTGGGCACCCTGCAGCCTGTGGTGTCAGCTACTGGAGTGAGTAGGGATGTTTAACCTCCAGCCATTGGGATGGGAATGGTGTGTGCCCTGAAAACCAGCTACTGGGAGGGACTGGTGTGAGTGAGGCAAGTGAGGGGCTCAGTGCCAGCAGCTGGAGCAGGACCGTGGCCTGTGTACCTGGTGCTGGCTGTTGATGGGGTATGAGTGTCTGTATCTTCCTCAGACTATGAGGGAGGGGGTATATTCAGTAGCAAACTTTAAGCTGGAGTAGCTGGCAAGTAGGGGGACCTTGGGTCTGGGCCAGGATATCAGGTGGGCAAGGGCCCATGCTGATATCTGGGGTAACTGATGAATGTGGGGTGACTGTGGGATGAGTGTGTGAGTATGTGTTTGCTAGCAACCATCAAGGTGGACTAGCCAGTGAGTTGGGGACCAGTGAAGCGGGTCAGAGGGCCTGGGTTCTGGGCAGGGGTACCGGATGGACAGAGGGGCCATTTTGGTACTTGGGGGATCCACTAATGTGCATGTGCTTTTGAATGTGTGTCATGTGTGTGCTTTTACTAGGGACCTTCTATCTCTACCAGCCAAAGAGGAGGAAGGGGACTTGGCTGTCTGTGCTGTTGTTTCATATGAGTCTTATATGTAAATGCTGTTGAAGGCAGCACCTTGTCTGTGGCAGTCTGTGTAACTGGCTGTGTCAGTGTCCTGTGTGTGTCTGTGCATGTTTGTGTCTCTAGGATATGTGCTCAGCTTTGCTACCGGTTGAACCTGCAAACAGGAAAGCAGCAGCTGCATCCCTCAGCCTAGGCAGAGACCCTGAGTCCCCAAGCGCATGTAGCTGGGCTCCAGAGGCCAGGCAGGAGGTAGTCCTGGAGCTGCTGGAAGAGGCAGCCACACTCTTAACGTCCCTTAACTACGTGATGCAGGGGAAACACAGTATGGGACTGCACAGAATTTATAATGGGATGTGTAGGGGAAGAACCAAATGAAGGAAAAGGGAGGGGTTCAGGTGACTTGGGAGGTACAAGACTGAGAAAATAGAGTAAGGGGATAAAAAGGGCAAGTTGAGTGTAAATAGTTTGCTGGTCAGTACACTTGTCTGGCTATGCATTGTACTTGATCAGTGCAGTCTGTCCTATCTTCTTATTAAATTTCTTTCTAATTATTTCCTGGGTGAGGGCTCTCTATTCTGTGTGCATGAGCATGTAGGGGGGTGTGAGTGCCAGCACTTGGAGTGAGACCATGAGTTGGAGAGCCCATGTGTCTGTGGTGCCATAAATGGGCAAGTGTGGGTGTGCAAATGAGTGTGCAATTGCTAGCAAAGCCAGATTAGTCAGTGACTAGGTGAGGTGACCTGGGAGCAAGGGGGTAAGTGGGTCTCTAAGGGACAACTCTGCCTGTGTATTTTTAAGGGAGAGACCACAGGAAGGGGTCAGCTATTGGGACTAGGGAAGTCCTTGCCAGGTATGTGTGTGTGTGTGTAAGAAGGTCTATACCAGCAACTGGAGTGAGTCTGTGGCCTTGAGGTGTCCAGGTGCCAGCAAATGGGGAGACTGGGATACAGGGGTCAGTTACTGGGCAGGCTGAGTAGCTAAGCCCAGTTGCTGGAGGGATCCACCTACCTTGTACATATATGTATGTGTGTGTGTATATATATTCTCACTAGTGGACCTCTATTGTGCTCAACCAGAGAGGGGAGCAGGATGAGGCCATTGGTGCTGTCTGTGTTTGTGTGAGTGCTCTGAGCATCTGTCTGTGATCTATGTGGCTGGCCATGTATAGATGTGGTGTATATGTGTGCTCTGTGTGTGTGTGCTCAACAAGCCACTTTCCATCATTTCCCAGCAGTCCTGGCTAACTGGGAAGGTCCCAGTTGACTGGAGGTTGGCAAATGTGATTCCCATCTACAGGAAGGGCCAGAAGGAGGATCCAGGGAACTATAGGCCTGTCACTCTGACTTCAGTGCTGAGGAAGGTTATAGAGCTGATCATTTGAGTGCCATCACGTGGCACGTACAGGACAATCAGGCCCAGTCAGCAAGGGTTTATGAAAGACAGGTCCTGCTTGACTAATCTGATGTCCTTCTATGACAAGGTGACCAGCTTAGAGGATGAGGGAAGGGCTGTGGATGCTGTGTACCTGGACTTTAGTAAAGCTTTTGACACTGTTTCCCCCAGCATTCTCCTGGAGAAACTGGATGCTCATGGCTTGGATGAGTGTATTCTTGCTGGATAAAAACTGCCTGGATGTCTGGGCCCAAAGAGTGGTGGGGAATGGAGTCCAATCCAGTTTGTGACCGGTCACAAATGGTGTTCCCCAGCACTCAGTGTTGGGGCCTGTTCTGTTTAATATCTTTATCAATGATCTGGATGAGGGGATCAAGTACACCATCAGTAAGTTTGCAGATGACATCAATTTGGCGGGAATGTTGATCTGTTTGAGGGTAGGAAGGGTCTCCAGAGTGATCTGTATAGGCTGGATAAATGTACCAAGGCCAATTGTATGAGGTTCAACAAAGCCCCGTGCCGGGTCCTGCACTTGGGCCACAACAATCCCCTTGCAATGCTACAGGCTTGGGGAAGATTGGCTTGAAAGCTGCCCTTCAGAAAAGGGCCTGGGTGTGTTGGTCAACTGCCAGCTGAAGATGAGCTAGCAGTGTGCCCAGGTGGCCAAGAAGGCCAACGGCATCCTGGCTTGTATCAGAAATAGTGTCACCAGCAGGAGGACGAAAATTATTGTCCCCCTGTATTGGGCACTGGTGAGGCCACACCTTGAGTACTGTGTCCAGTTTTGGGCCCCTCACTACAAGAAGGACATTGAGGGGCTGGAGCGTGTCCAGAGAAGGGCAACAAAGATGGTGCAGGGTCTAGAGAACAAGTCTTATGAGGAGCAACTGAGGGACCTGGGGGGGTTTAGTCTGGAGAAAAGGAGGCTCAGGGGAGACCTTATTGCTCTCTACAACTCCCTGAAAGGAGGTTGTAGTAAGGTTGGGGGTTGGTCTCTTCTCCCAAGTAGCAAGCAATAGGATAAGAGGAAATGGCCTCAATTTGTGTCAGGGGAGGTTTAGATTGGATATTAGGAAAAATTTCTTCACCTAAATGTTTATCAGACATTGGAACAGGCTGCCCAGGGAGGTGGTGGAGTCCCCATCCCTGGAGGTTTTTAAAAGACATGTAGATGTGGTGCTTAGGGACATGGTTTAGTGGTGGACTTGGCAGTGCTGGGTTAACAGTTGGACTCAATGATCTTAAAGGTCTTTTCCAACCTAAACAATTCTATGATTCTATGATTGCAGGCCTGCTCTCTATCATCTTTGAAAGGTCATGGCAGTTGGGAGAGGATCCTGATTACTGGAAGAAGGCAAATGACGCATTCATTTGGGTGAACTGATTTCAAGTCACTGAAGCACAGAATCCTGAAGTGCATATGTTTATCAGTTCCTCTCAAACACAATGTCTCTTACCTCCTGAAGAACTAGCAGTCATTGTAGATGCTCATGCTGTTGCCACTGCTGAAGACAGAAATACCAGTGCTGTCTGCGTGAGGAAGATCAGCCAAAGCCTGATTAGCTCCAGGGATACCCTAGAGCCACAAATCACATTATTACTTACAGTATGCTCAAAAATATTTCTTTTGCTGCACATACTGTTTAATTCACAAAAGAAAACTTAATGCTTTCACTGTGAATATAAAGTACACAGCCTAGGAAGCAAGCAGAAGAAATTAGAACTCCTCGTGTAGTCACAAAACTACAACACCATTGAAATAACTGAGACAAGGTGGAACAGCTCACACTACTGGAGTGCTGGGATGGATACAAGTTCTTCAGGAAAGACAGGCAGGAAAGCAGGGGAGGTCCCTCTGTGTGAAGGAGGACTGAATGTATGGAGCTCTTGTATGGGGCAGATGAGAGCCTAGTTGAGAGCATGCAGATCAGGATCAGAGAATAAGCTAGTAAGGGTTAACATCATGGTGAGTGTTTATTACAGACCACTCCATCAAGGTGAGGAAGTGGATGAAGCAAGTCTCTGAATTACAGACCCCGGTTCTCATGGAGGACTTCAACCTCCCTAACATCTGCTAGAATGTGGTAGGTAGGACATGAACAGTCAAGATTTCTGTCAGGAATAACTTCTTGGTACAAGTACTGGATGGGCCAGTCAGCAGTGATACATGGTGTAATCTGTTGTTTCTGAACAAGGAGGAAGTGGTTGGGGATGCAATAATCACTGGCAGTCTTGGCTGTAGTGATGATGAAACAGTGGAATTCAAGACCCCAAGGGAAATGAGGGAAGCAGGTAGCAAGAGTACAGACCCTGGTCTTAAGGAGAGCAGACTTCAGTTTATTCAGGAAACTGGCAGGTGGGACACCATGGAGTGCAGCTCTGAAAGGTAAAGGAGCTCAGAAAAGTTGACGGGCTGTCCTGGGTTTGGCTAGGATAGAATTAATTTCCACAGCCAAGGATAGTCAGACCAAACCAGCCAATGGGATATTTGATACCATACTGACGTCATGCCCAGTATATATAAGGGGAGGCTAGCCATAGAATGTGGGCACTTTCAAACAGCAGTGGGGGCTCAGCACAGCTCGGCTCAGTGTGACACACTGTATATTACTCAATTCATTATTGTTATTACTATTGTTTTCTCTCTCTCTTTATTTTGTTGAAATAAACTCTTCTTATGTTATCCCATGTGATCTTACTTTTACCTTTTTTCTCCTCTTCACCCTCCTTTTGAGATCAACCAGGAAATAGTCCATGCAATGGCATTAGGACTTATCTGGGAAAGTAGGGATGTAAAACGTTTGTTATATAGCAGTGCAGGAAAAAAACCCAACATCATATGGAGCTTGTGGCAATGACCCTCGAGATGGAAGAGTGGTCATTGGGATTCTGGAGCCAGAGTTACAAATGGGTAGAAAATAATTATATCCTTCCGGTATAAGAAATCCTGACTGCATATGGAGGTGTTTTGAGTGCCACTGAAGTATTAGGCACAGAGCAGGCACTGTGGTTATGCCCCAGACTGCTGGTCCTGAATTTTATGTTCAAGGATTCAAAACCCACTGGGGGAAGACCAACCACTGTTATGTGGCAAAAATGGGTCCTGGCTTTTACCCAGTAGGCACATACTGGTTCAGGCTCCAGACCAGGATTAGTTCAGCTTGTTAGTCAGTGGCCAGCAAATCAACAGTAGAAGGAATGCTGAAGTCCTTGGACAGTTGGTGCCCCAGTGTATGATGAATTAAGGGCAAAAAATAAATGATGGTGTTAATTTACTGATGGATACTGTAACATCACTTCAGGAAATAGAGAGATGACAAGCCACTTCCTGGAGCCCCTGCGCAGAAGAAGCTGCAACTTGCAAAGGGACTGGATGCTCCAATAAGTTTGCAGAGGTAATTGCCTTGAGGATCACCTTGGAACATGCTCGAAGTGTGAGTGTGACTGACAAATAAACCTCTACAATGGAAGAAGGCTCTGGGGAGATCAGCAATGGTGATGGGCTCACGAAGCTCAGAGAATAATGCAAAGAAGTGGACTGTCTCAAAAACAAGGGGGACAGGAGAGTGTCCCTTGTTTTAGATATAGCTGTGAGTTGAGTAGATTAACTGGTGCTGTAAATGTTTCTCCCCAGTTCATTAAAAGGGTGTGAATGTCTCCCTTAGCCAGACTGGCATGGAGGGAGTGAATAGGTGGCTCATCCCAAAATAAAATATAAAAATTAACCAACTAGCCAAAGAACATTGAAGACAACAACAGGCTTGAGCTGACTTGAACTCACGTATTCCTTCCTGGCGATTGGGAATGCCCATTTTCATGACAGTGGTCATAATATAGAGACAAGTTACTCAAGAAGAGAAACAAAATAACAAGGCCAACCACTTGGCCGAAATTGCCAGTACAAATTTGATATGGGAACATAAAGTGGATTTATTTTTAGACAGGTTAATTTGGTTTCTGTAGAAAGATTTTGGTAGCATAAGAGTGCTGCAGGGGTGGCTTCTGTGAGAAGATACCAGGAGCTGCTCCCATGTCCAACAGAGCCAGTTCCAGCTGGCTCCAAAACAGCCTCAGTGCTGCCCAAAGCTGAGCCAATCAGTGACATTGAAGGTGCCTCTGTGATAACATATTTAAGAAAGGGTAAAAAACCAAACATTGCACAGCAGTTGTGAGAGAGAGGAGTGAAAAACTGGGAGAGAAGCAACCCTGCAGACACCGAGGTCAGTGAAGAAGGAGAGGGAGGAGGTGCTCCAAGTGCTGGAGCAGAGATTCCGCTGCAGCCTGTGAAGAAGACCATGGTGAAGCAGATTGTCCCCCTGCAGCCATGGAGGACAATGCCAGAACAGCTGATGACAGATCTGACCCAAGCATGTTAAAACAATTTTGCCATACGCACTCAGTATATTAGTTAAGTAGTCCATGGTCACCATGCTGGTCCATTTGCTCGCGTGGTGGTGTTATATAAATCTTTATGTACACTATGTGTTCCCTGTGGTGATGTTTATCATCTCTGGGAGACGGATCAGGACCATCATGTTGCTGTATATGTTATTGTCAACCTATGATACGATCATACTACTGCTTACAAGGTTAATTTGGTATTTGTATGTGTCATTGTCGTTGATTAGTAACCTCACCCAATCTACGGGCAAGCCAGGGGAGGAGACTTTCCCAGCTTTTGAAAATCCATGGGATGCCCAGGCCAGTATGCTCTTATTGTTGTGTCTCAGGTCTTGTTTAGGGTTACACACAGGTTTTTCAAGAATACCACCCTGGAGAGTTATGAGTGGCAGGGCACGTAGGAGAGTATGGGCAAGTGCCTAGGACAGTGGTCCCCTCCAATGTTTTGGAATCTTAACCGTGAACAAGCGCAAGATCCCGACCAACTAGTAAAATATTTGGAAAAAGTATGTTGTCAACCTGGCAAATCCTGAGAGACAAATCACTGCAATGTGCTGGGGCCTGGCCCATGCCTACCGAGCCCTGTTCAACATTCTTCAGTGCCCTCAAAGGGAAGAGAAGGTCTCTGGGCCTAAAAACAGACCAGCAGGCACTGCGGCTATTCCAACCCTCAGGAAAGCTCTGTGGCTACTCGCTCAGACCCCGGCAGCAGGTGCTGCAGCTGAACCAGAGAACCAATCCGTGCCAGTAACAGTCGCCCCTATACAGTAAAAGAAATACACAAAAAAAATCAATCTGCTTTAGTGAGGGATGAGGAAGAACCAGGGCCATCATGAGAACAGGAGGAAGAGGCAGAGCCAGAGGTGATCACCTGATCACTGAGTGACCTGCGAGATATGTGAAAGGATTTCATCTGTCATCCAGGTGAGCACATTGTTACCTGGCTGCTCCAATGCTGAAATAATGGGGCCAGTTGTTTGGAATTAAGAGGGTAGAGAAGCCAAGCAGCTGGGATCTCTGTCTAGGGAAGGGAGTGTCGGAGAACGAAAATGACGGACTGCACGCACTTTATGAAAGTGATAACGCAGACTTTATTTTAGTTCCATTCCAAGCCTTATATACCTTCTGACTCTTAAGCAGTGATTTTCCACTAAAAAGCACCTTCCCTTTATCTTATCAGTTCAGCCTCTACTCCCTGTACTTCCCAGCGCTTGCCTGCTATTTTGCAGCTGTTCTGCCTGCTATTTTTTAACTCGTTGTTTTCTTTCTCCCGTGTCTTCTGCAGCTGCTCACTGATCCCACGGCAAAGCGATTATATTTTGCATTTCTGGTGATCCTTAAATTTCTGTCCATGATCGATCGCCGGCTGTTCCCACAAGGGAGCATTGACAAGGCAATTGGAAAACAGCCACAAGCCTCTGGAGGGAACTTCTGCCAGGTGTGAAGGAAAGGAACCCCTTCAAGGAAGATGTTGTATGTCACTCAGGCAAGTGGACCACCATGGAGAGAGGTATCCAGTACCTGAGGGAATTGGCTGTGCTGGAGGTGATTTATAACAATCTGAATGATGAGTAGCTACCTACAGACCCAGATGAAGACCAAAGCACACTGTCCACGTGGCAGAAGTTTACACAAAGTGCACCACCGTCGTATGCCAAGTCATTGGCAATAGTGACCTGGAGTGAAGGCCAGGGACACGGGGTGGATGAAGCGGCTGGCCAACTCCAACAATATCCAGGAAGTCTCTCTTCCGCCCTATGGGCCTGCTTCTCAGCTGTGGAGGAACTGTCTCGGGCGTTCTGGCAATTCGAGGAGGACATGTGCTACTCCCCACCTGTACAGGCCCGTTTCTCAGCTGTCAGGAGTAGGCGCTCCCCTGCTCCAAGGAGAGAATATGGAAGGTCCACACCACGAGGTACCCTGTGCTTTTACCTATGTGACCATGGAGAGCACATGAGGAGGCGGGATGGAACAACCACTTCAGTGCTAGAGGCCTGAGTAGATGAGTTATGAGGGAAAACAATTGCGAAAGGGGATTTTCCCAAGAAAAATGCTGCCTCGGTTTCCAGTGGGAAATTCCCTAGACAGAGTGGGAGGGCTGACCTTACTGCTGATCCTCTTGAAGGGACTTCTAAGGCATTTTCACAAGAAGTGAGTGACTCCAATCAGGATTAGAGGGGCCCTGCCAGCCAGCCAGGTGGAGGAAAGGAACAATTGGGTTTACTGCACCGTGTGGATCCGATGGCCTGGCACATCATACCCACAGGACTACAAGGCCCTAGTTGATACCGGTGCACAGTGTACTTTAACACCATCAAGCTATAAAGGGGCAGAACCCATCGGTATTTCTGGGGTGACAGAGAGATCCCAACAGCTCACTGTATTGGAAGCTGAAGTGAGCCTCACCGGGAATGAGTGGCGTAAACACCCCATTGTGATTGGCCCAGAGGCCCCGTGCATCCAGGAGAGGGTATTTCAAGGACCCAAAAGGGTACCGGTGGGCTTTTGGTACAGCTGCCCTGGAGACAGAGGACATTGAACAGTTGTCCACCTTGCCCCGTCTCTCTGTGGTGTGGTTGCTGAGGGTTGAAGAACAGCAGGTGCCGATCGCTATCACAACGATACACCAGTGGCAATACCGCACTAATCAAAACACCCTGGTCTCCATCCATAAGCTGCTCCGTCAGCTGGAGCGTCAAGGAGGGATCAGCAAGACACGCTCATCCTTGAACAGTCCTATTTGGCCAGCGCGAAAATCTAATGGAGAGCGGAGACTAACAGTAGACTATCGTGTCGTGAATGAAATCACACCACCACTGAGTGCTGCCGTGCTGGACGCGTTAGAACTCCAGTACAAACTGGAGTCTCAGGCAGCCAAGTGGTACACCGCAACTGATATTGCCAATGCATTCTTCTCCGTCCCTATAGCAGCAGACTGCGGGTCACAGTTTGCTTTCACCTGGAGAGGTGTCCAGTACACCTGGAATCGACTGCCCCAGGGCTGGAAACACAGTCTCACCATTTGCCATGGACTGATCCAGTCTGCGCTAGAAAAGGGGGGAGCTCCTGAACATTTGCAATACATTGATGACATCATTGTTTGGGGTAATACAGCAAAAGAAGTTTTTGAGAAAGGGGAGAAAATAGTTCAAATCCTGCTGAAGGCCGGTTTTGCCATAAACCAAATTAATGTTAAGGGTCCTGCACAGATGATCCAATTTTCAGGAATAAAATGGTAAGATGGGTCTCGCCAGATCCCAATGGATGTAATCAACAAGATAGCAGTTATGTCTCCACTGACCAATAAAAAGGAAACACAGGCTGTCTTAGATGCTGTGGGTTTCTGGAGGATGCACGTGCCAGACTACGGTCTGACTGTGAGCCCTCTCTATCAAGTGACCTGCAAGAAAAATGATTTTAAATGGGGCCCTGAGCAGCAACCTGCCTTTGAACAAATCAAGCAAGAGATAGTCCATGCAGAAAGTAGCCCTTGGGCCAGTCCGGGCAGAACAAGATATTAAAAATATGCTCCACACCACAGCCAGGGAGAATGGTCCTTCCTGGAGCCTGTGGCAGAAAGCACCTGGGGAGACCCAAGGCTGACCCTTGGGGTTTTGGAATCAGGGGTACAAAGGATCTGAAGCTTGCAACACTCCAACTGAAAAAAGATATATTGGCAGCATATGAAGAAATTTGAGCTGCCTCGGAAGTGGTTGGTACTGAAGCACAGCTCCTCTTAGCACCCTGGCTGCTGGTGCTGGGCTGGATGGTGGCAAATGCCCTGTGGGGATGGTTGAAGCAATGGAAGCAACTGGCAGCACGGAGATAAACCCATCTGGGCTGCTGAATTGTGACAAGATATTGCTGCTCACATAGAGAACCTGGTTGTGAAAGTACATCATATGGATGCCCACATACCCAAGAGTCAGGCCACTGAGCAACATCAAAACAACCATCAGGTGGATGGGGCTGCTAAGGTTAAACTGTGTCAGATAGACCTGGACTGGCAACATAAGGGTGAATTATTTTTGGCTTGATGGGCCCATAATACCTCAGGCCATCAAGGCAGAGATGCAACGTACAGATGGGCTCGTGACCAAGGGGTGGACTTGACCATGGACATTATCACACAAGTCATCCATGAATGCAAAACACATAATGTATTTAAACAAGCCAAACGGTTAAAACCTGTGTGGGATGGAGGGCATTGGTTGAAATATAAGCATGGGAAGGAAAATTGACTATATCACACTTCCATGAACCTGCCTTGGTAAACGCCCTGTGCTTACTATGGTGGAAGCCACTACTGGATGGCTGGAAACATCTCCCATGCCTCATGCCCCTGCCCATAACGATATTTTCGGGCTAGAAAAGCAAACCTTAGGGCACCCCAGAAAGAATTGACTAGGACACTGAGACTCATTTCCAAAACAAACTCAGACACCTGGGCCGTGAACATGGCATTGAATGGGTGTATCACATCCCCCATCATGCACCAGCGTCCAGGAAAATCAAAAGGTGCAATGGACTGCTAAAGACTACACTGTGAGCAATGGGGTGTGTGTGTGTGTGTGTGTGTGTGTGTCCTTCAAACAGTGGGATACACACTTAACAAAAGCCACCTAGTTAGTCAACACTAGAGGATCTGCCAATCAAACAGGCCCTGCCCAATCAAAACTCCTACATGGTGTAGAAGGGGATCAAGTCCCCATAGTGCTCATGAAGAATATATTAGTGAAGGCAGTCTGGGTTAGTCCTGTCTTGGGCAAAGGCAAACCCATCCATGGGATCGCTTTTGCTCAAGGACCTGGGTGTACTTGGTGGGTGATGCGAGAGGATGGGGAAGTCCAATGTGTACCTCAAGGGGATTTAATTTTGGGTGAGAACAGACAGTGAATTAAATTAAATAGTATAATATTAAATACTAAACACTAAATACAAACCAATGAGGGATGGACTTTGAAACCGAGCAAGGGGCAACGGTGATGGAACTCGAACTGGCTTCATCAACTGGTGCCCAGCAATTTCCTCAGGATCAACAGCTTCAACCCTCATACCATGAGCATGGGCCACACCAGATAGATACACTAGCCTCGAGCTAGAGGGAATGCCCAAAGACTAAGGGAATGAGATTTTTGCATACATATATATATATATATAGGACAGATAAAGTAGTGGATCTGGGCATGATGTAGATGGTATAGAATAAGAGGCGGATAATGTCCTGGGTTCTGCTAGATAGGGTTAATTTCCACAGCCAGGATAGCCAGATCAAACCAGACAATGGAATACTTGATACCATACTGATGTCATGCCCGGTATCTATAAATGTTGAAGGCTGGGAGTGGCACATTTTTTTCAAACAGTGTCCAGTGCGGCTTGGCTCAGCTCAGCTTAGTGGTGCCAAGCAGTGTGTTGTATATTACTCCCTTTATGATTCTTATTGCCATTGTTTCCTCTCTTTCTTTGTTTTGTTCAAGTAAACTCTCCTTATCTTAACTCATGTGGCTTTTCTTTTACTTTTTTTTTTTCTACTCCCTCTCCCTGGGGGTAGGAAGGGTGGGCAAGTGCTGGGTGATGTTTAGTTGCCATGTGGATTCTAAACCATGATAAGAACTTAACTATCACAAAAATGTACTGAGCAAGCTAACCCCATGTGTGGGAAAACAACTAATATGGGGAGGTGAGGGAAACTGTTCCCCAGATTTTAGCTCACACCTTGACGCGAAGAGCAGCCAGGAAGCGGCTATGAAGCAGTTCGCTGATCCCAAGAATGGAATGCGGTTACCATGGATAAGGCCTACTGCAGCCGAGCGCAGCGTACCGTACCTCCGAACGAGGGAGGGAGTAACGTGGAGACGATACGGTCCAACCTTGTTCTTGGAGGTAACAATGGGCTGCTGCAATTAACTGCATTAACCGCTATCAAGAAAGATGGATCGCAACTGCTGTGCCAGCAAAGATGGTGAAATCGTGTCCTCTAGGTGAACTTTGCTCATTAGAATGTCATTATAATACCAAAACACACCTCCATCCCAAAGGCTACCCGCCTCCAAGGTACGACCACTCCCCACTGGGCATGCGCCCTATATTTTAACACCTGTACCTTTAAATGTGAAGCGAGAGATTTTTAATCCAACCAGAATAAAAAGAAGGTATGACTAGAGTCACTCAAGCTCCACCTAAAAGTATAGAAACAATATAAAAAGTGGCAAATTAACAGGGGATTTGGGGGGGGAACAGAAGACCACCAGCAAAACTTTGGGATCGGTCGATGGGCTGAACCGATCTTCTCCCTCCCCCCCCCCCCCCCCCATAGGGACGCCTATTGGGTAAGAGCTCTGTGTTTTGCGCGCTTAAATATTAACATCAGGCTAGCTATTAATAATCATTAGTGTTTAGGTTTGTTTGTATGTTTAGCTTTGTATGTGTGTCTAGTGTTTGCTTTAAATCCATTTTGCAGTCAATACCCTATCACCGGTATCATTCGAACCTGCATTTTGTCACGAATCTACACAATAAATTGTTATTGTTGGTTTAATACTGAAGGGATTTGTCTCGGTGTCGCTGCTCGCGAGGGTCCCTGGATAGGTTAGGCGAATATCCTCTGATCTTGTGGGCCACCAAGAGGGACTTTGGTTTCAGTGACGCTGCCAGCGTGAGCCTGGCAGGCTGGCCACGTTGGAAAGAACCCGAGGAGGTTCCCCTTCTCCCTAACAGGAGTGTGGTAGGCAGGTTGGGTGTCAAGATCTCGTCTTTCTTGGGAAGCTCGTGGGCTGGACAAATTGTAAAGGGTTTGAGAAACCCCCCTTCTAGGCCAGGAATTTTCTCTATCTATCCTCCCGGCCCCTTTTTCGTGACACCATGGCACAGGCTGAAGTAAAATAAAGGGTACCCACAGCCATGTCAAGAGACAAAATTAGCTATAACTGAGGAGTACAGACCGTTGACCAGCCCTGCAAAGTCTTCAGTCTTTTTCCCCTAGCCAGGTGTTATCCCTCCTGACTTTTTATAACCTAATTCTGTTTGTCCCTACCTCTTAGGTGACATTTAGCATAATTTGGGTGGAGAGTTGAGTAACATTGTCATACGTGTTTAGCATGTACTGCTTTTGGCTCATTAGCATATTGAGGGGTGTGTATTTTAATATTACTTTTGCAGTTAATTAGGCAAAGGTCTTCATTTGGACACTAGGACCTTCAGTATTTGTTTGCCTTCTTCGGTTAGCCAAAACAGAGCCATCCTATCTCCACAGGACTCCTACGTGCTGTAGAAGGGGATCAAGTCCCAGTGTTACCGAAAATTTGAAAGAAAATCTCCTTAATACCAATGTAGCATTAAGAAGCAGCATTTTCTTTATCTTATCAGCGCTGGGTGCAAGGAGTATCTCTTCCTCAAATCATGCACCCTGTATGCTGCCCCAACCAAAGCTTATATCACCCGATTACAGACATATTCATTATTTTCCCCCAAATAATCATACATATTCAAAACCTGATTAATAATTTTGCATAGCTATTATGCACGTGGTTTGAGCTTAAGAAGGTCCATTTTGTGCACTACGTCATGTCCTACCAGTCGCCAAAGAAATAGCACTTGAAGATTTTCGTGGGAGCTCTCCCATATACGGTGGATAATTGGCAAAGAAACTGTGTTATCAGAGTTTGTTGTGATTTACGCAGGTTTCAGTCTCACCCTTTCTCTTCTGTTTTGTCATCTTCTGTTGCTCTCTCAGACTGTGGACTTGTAGTTTAGATTTTTCTCATTCCTTTCCCAGACTGCCAAGGTTTTCGTATCTCTATTGTACAGACTAGTATTTACAAGGTATCATAACACCCATAGTGCTCATGAAGAATATATTAGGGAAGGCAGTCTGGGTTAGTCCTGTCTCAGGCAAAGGCAAACCCATCCATGGGATCGCTTTTGCTCAAGGAACTGGGTGCACTTGGTGAGTGATGCGAGAGGATGGGGAAGTCCGATGTGTACCTCAAGGGAATTTAATTTTGGGTGAGAACAGACAGTGAATTAAATTGTATTATATTAAATACTAAATACAAACCAATGAGGGATGGACTTTGAAATGGAGTGAGGGGCAGGAGTGATGGAACTTGAACTGGCTTCATCAACTGGCTCCCTGCAATTTCCTCAGGATCAACATCTTCAACCCACAGACCATGAGCATAGGCCACAGCAGATACACTAACCTCGATCTCTGGATGTGGCATGCAGTAATTCAACACCATCTCTCCTTCCCTGAGACTGTTATGACAGATGGAGCCCAAATGTCATGGATTAAATGAACTCAACGGACATGTTAGAAGGATGGCCCATAGACTAAGGGAATAATTTCATATGCAGGCAGATATATAGGCAGGTCCTGCATTTGGGACACAACAATCCCCTGCAACGTTACAGGCTTGGAGAAGAGTGGCTGGAAAACTGCCCAGTGGAAAAGGGCCTGAGGGTGTTGGTCGATAGCCAGATGAAGACAAGCCAGCAGTGTGCTCAGGTGGCCAAAAGGCCAACAGCATCCTGGCTTGTATCAGAAATAGTGTTGCCTGCTGGAGTAGGGAAGTGATTGTCCCCCTGTACTTGGTGCTAGTGAGGCCACACCTTGAATACTGTGTCCAGTTTTGGGCCCCTCACTCCAAGAAGGACATTGAGGAGCTGGAGTGTGTCCAGAGAAGGGCAACGAAGCTGCAGGGTCTGGAGAAAAAGTTTTATGAGGAGCGGCTGAGGGAACTGGGGTTGTTTAGCCTGGAGAAAAGGGAAGTAGGGGTTGGTCTCCTCTCCCAAGTAACAAGCGACAGGACAAGACAAAACAGCCTCAAGTTGTTTCAGGGGAGGTTTAGGTTGGATATTAGGAAAAATTTCTTTACAGAGAATGTTGTCAGGCATTGGAACAGGCTGCCCAGGGAGGTGGTGGAGTCCCCATCCCTGGAAGTGTTTAACAGACGTGTAGATGTGGTGCTGAGGGACATGGTTTACGGACCCTGGCAGTGCAGGGTGAAGGATTGGACTCAATGGTCTTAAAGGTTTCTTCCCACCAAAATGATTCTGTGATTCTGTGAAATATATATATATATATATATATGACAGCTCAAGTAGTGGATCTGGGCATGATGTAGATAGTGCATAGTAAGGGGTGGATAATATCCTGGGTTCAGCTAGGATAGTGTTAATTTCCACAACCAGGATAGCTGGACCAAACCAGCCAATGGGCTATTCAAAACCATGTTGAAGTCGTGTCCAGTATTTATAAGGGGGGGCTGGCTGGAGAGGGTAGGCAGTTTCAAACAGCAGTGGGGCGTGGCACAGCTCAGCTCAGCTCGATATGGTGGTGGCAGAGGTAAGCAGTGCGTTGTCTATTATTGCTCACTTTATTATTGTTGTTACTGTTGTTTTCTCTTTCTTTGTGTTGTTCACGTAAATTCTTATCTTAGCCCACATGGTTTTACTTTTACCTTTTTTCTTCTCTCCCCCCCCCTCCGAGGTAGATAGGAGTGAGAGAGAGATTGTGCAGTTCTTAGTTGCCAGCTAGGTTCAAATCATGACACAAGGCCTTTAAGGATATCATCCTCCAAGTGCAAGGACAGTTCATACTGATACTCAGAGGAAAAAATGAAATGTAGATCTATCAGGAGATGAGCTTGTCTAAGGAGGGAAATCATGGCAAAGTTCCAATGCAAGATGGCAGCACACAGAAGTTAGAAGCAGGGACAGCCTACTAAAGAGAAATTTAGAAACATTGCCCAGGGATGTATGGATGGCATTAGGAAAGCCAAAGCTCAACTGGAGTTGACACTTGCAAGGAACTCCAAGGGCAAGAAGAAGAGCTTTTACTGCTACATTACTAGTAAAAGGTTGAACAAGGAAAACATAGGCTCATGAGCAGGTGATTTAGTGACAGCAGACACAGTTTAGACTGAGGTACTCAATGCCTTCTTTTCTTCATACTTCACCAACAAGCTCTCCCAGGTCTCTGCACTTAGTGAAAGGGTTCAAGGATGTCCACTGCTAGCAGTGGATGAAGATCGAGTCAGAGATTAATTGTGAGGACTCAACCTGTACAAGTCTATGGGACCCAAAAGGCTGCATCCAAGGGTGCTGAGAAAAATGGCTGATGTCCTTGCAAGGCCACTCTCCATCATCTTTGAAAAGTCAGGTAGATCTCCAATAAATGGACAAAGGCGAATTTTGCACTCATCTTCAGAAAAGGCCAGAAGAACAATCCAGGTCAGTCAAAATCACTTTGGTCCCTGGGAAAATCATGGAGAGAGTCCCTTTGGAAGCCATTTCTGGGCAGATGAAGGACATAGCAATTTGAAACAGACAGCATGGATTTACCAAGGGTAGATCATACCTGACCAACTCAATTGCCTTCTATGATAAAATAACTGGATTTGTGGACAAGGGAAGGGGTGTAGATGTCATTTACTTTGACTTTAACAAGGTTTTCAACACTGTCTCCCACAGTATTCTTGTATCCAAGTCAGGACATTATGATCTGGATGGCTGGACAACCAGATAGTTAAAAAAATCCTGCTTGCATGGCTGGGTTCAAAGGATCATACTCTACCTGGAGGCCAGTAACAGGGGTCTATCCTGGGACCTGTCCTGTTTAACATTGTTATCAATGACCTGAAAGAGGCAACAGAGTACACTCTCATCAAGTTTGCACAAATTTGAAGGTTGCAGTTAATGTGCTCAAGGGCAGAGCTGCTATCCTGAGGAATCCAGGCAGACTGAAGGAATGGGCCAACAGGAACCACATGAAATTCAATAAAGACAACTGCCAAGGAAAGAAGAGCCCCTTGTAACAATACAGGCAAGGGACTGACTGGCTGGGGAGCAGCTCCACTGAAAAGGCCCTGGGGGTCCCGGTAGAAAGAAAGCTGACCATGAGCCGGCAGTGTGCCCCAGCACAAAGGCAGCTAACAGCATCCTGGTCTGTATTAACAGGAGCAAAACCAGCAAAACAAGGGAAGTGATTATCCTCTTAACTCTGCATTCAGACCACATCTAGAATCACAGAATCATCTGGTTGGAAGAGACCTTTAAGATCATCAAGTCCAACCGTTCCCCCTGCACTGCCAGGGTCCCTAAACCATGTCCCTCAGCACCACATCTACACGGCCTTTAAACACCTCCAGGGGTGGGGACTCCACCACCAGGGATGGGGACTCCACCACCTCCCTGTGCAACCTGCTCCAATGCTTAATAACCCTCTCTGTAAAGAAATTCTTCCTGATATCCAACCTAGATCTCCCCTGACACAACATAAGGCCATTCCCTCTCGTCCTGTCATTCGTAACATGGGAGAAGAGACCGACTCCCACCTCTTTACAACTTCCTTTCAGGTAGTTGTAGACAGCGATAAGGTCTCCCCTGAGCCTCCTCTTCTCCAGACTAAACAATCCCAGTTCTCTCAGACGCTCCTCACAAGTTCTCTAAACCCTTCACCAGCTTTGTTGCCCTTCTCTGAACCCGCTCCAGCACCTCAACATCCTTATTGAAGTGAGGGGACCAAAACTGGACACAGTATTCAAGGTGTGGCCTCACCAGTGCCCAGTAAAGGGGGACAATCACTTCCCTCCTCCTGCTGGCCGCAATATTTCTGATACAAGCCCGGATGCCATTGGCCTTCTGGGCCACCTGGGCACACTGCTGGCTCATATTCAGTCGGCTGTTGACCAACACACCCAGGCCCTTTTCTGCTGTGCAGCTTTCCAGCCTCTCTTCCCCAGGCCTGTAACATTGCAGGGGGTTGTTGTGGCCCAAGTGCAGGACCCGGCACTTGGTCTTGTTGAATTTCATACAATTGGCCTCAGCCCATTGATCCAGCCTGTACAGGTCCCTCTGTAGAGCCTTCCTACCCTCAAGCAGATCAACACTCCTGCCCAACTTGGTGTCATCTGCAAACTTACTGAGGGTGCACTCAATCCCCTCATCCAGATCATTGATAAAGATGTTAAAGAGAAGAGGCCCCAGTACTGAGCCCTGAGGAACACCACTTGTGACCGGTCACCAGCTGGATTGAACTCCAGTCCCCACCACTCTCCGGGCCCATCCAGCCAGCCAGTTTTTGATCCAGTGAAGTGTGCACCCATCCAGGTCATAGGCAGCCAGTTTCTGTAGAAGAATGTTATGGGAAACAGTGTCAAAGGCCTTACTAACATCCAGGTAAACAACATCTACAGCTCTTCCTTCGTCCACTAAACGGGTCACTTTGTCATAGAAGGAGATCAGGTTGGTCAAACAAGACCTGTCCTTCATAAATCCATGTTGACTGGGCCTGATCACCTGACTATCCTGTACATACCACATGATGACACTCAGGATTATCTGCTCCATGACTTTCCCTGGCACTGAGGTCAGACTGACAGGCCCGTAGTTCCCTGGGTCCTCCTTCCGGCCCTTCTTGTAGATCGGCGTCACATTTGCCAGCCTCCAGTCAGCTGATACCTCCCCTGTTAGCCAAGACTGTTGGTAAATGATGCAAAGTGGCTTGGCGATCACCCCTGCCAGCTCCCTCAGAACTCTTGGATGGATCTCATCCGGCCCCATAGACTTCTGCACATCTCAGCTGTGCAGCAGTTCACTTACCATTTCCTCTTGGATTATGGGACCTTGATAATGCTCTCCATCTCTGCCATCTGGTTCTAGAGGCCATGCACCCAGTGAATTGGTCTGACCATTACAGACTGAGGCAAAGAAGGCATTGAGTACCTCAGCCTTCTCTTCATCTGTAGTCACTATTTCTCCCATTGCATTTAGCAAGGGATGGAGAGTCTCCTTAACTCTCCTTTTGCTATTAAGGTATTTATAGAAACTTTTTTTATTGTCTTTTATGTTAGCGGCCAGATTAAGTTCTAGCTGGGCTTTTGCCTTTCTAATCTTCTCCCTGCATAGTCTCGCTAAATCCTTGTAGTTTTCATGAGTGACTTGCCCCTTCTTCCATAGGCCATTGACTTTCTTTTTCTTCTTGAGCTCTAGCCAGAGCTCTCTGTTTAGCCAGGCCGGTCTTCTGCCCCTCTGGCTCGTCTTGTGGCTCCCTGGGACAGCCTGCTCCTGGGCTTTGAAGATTTCCCTCTTGAGATTTGTCCAGGCTTCCTGGACCCCTTTGCCCTTCAGGATTGCCTCCCAAGGGACCCTGCCAACCAGTCTCCTAAAAACGTTAAAGTCTGCCCTCCGGAAGCCCAAGGCAGCAGTTCTACTGACCCCCCTCCCCACTGCTTCTAGAACTGGAAATTCTATTATCTCATGATCTCTATGTCCAAGACAGCCTCCAACCTTCACATCACCCACAAGTCCTTCTCTGTTGGTGAACAACAGATCCAGCAGGGAGTCTGTCCCAGTTTAGGAAAAAAAACCAGTTTCTCCTGTTTGGAAGGTTTGTTTTAAAGTGACCAATTGGACTATTCCCTCCCATGTCACATTTAGCACCTCTCATTGGTTGTAAAAGTTTCTCACGAGCGTTCTGTCCCTTTAAGAGGTGCGTATCACCCCCGCCTCGCTCTCTTTGCACTCCGTGGCCGTCCCATACACTTTGCTCTTTGCACTCCGAGGGGCATCGCGGACTAGCGGCTTATCTCTGGGAAAGGCTTCCAGGCTCGCGGTTTGGCTCTGGGGACCTTACAGGCTGTGTCCCCTCGGCTCAAAACCTCCAGAGGAACTTGCCTGCCTGCCTGTGGCTACCGCACCCTGCGCTGCCGGAGCAGAGCCGTCGCTGCGGAAACCCCTGCGCCACGTGGGACAGACCTCGCCGCTGGAGACGCCGCGCCTCGGGGCTGCCCTTTCCCTGCTGCTAACGCCGCCGCTTCTGCTGCCATTTGCTTCAACCCGCACGCCCAGACCGGTAGGACAGCGCAGCTCGCGGTTCGCACATGGGATCCCGGTGTTTGTAACAGCCACGACTCCTTTGTTCCGCTCTGCGAGAGAGCCCACGTGGCCAATGCCATTTTGAACACTCCTCGGTATCGTTTCCTTCCCTCACCCGCGATTAACCCTCGCTGCTCCATCCCGTACAAACCCTCCAATATTGCATTGGCTTTTCTGTATACAATATATTTTGTTTTAGTGTTATTAAATGTTGTTTCAGTTTTCCAAATGTTCAGAGGTCTCACAAATTCTTCTTCCTTTTCCTATCTCTGCTTTTTAACTCTTTCTCTCCCGGTGCAGGGGAGAAGGGTTTTAAAGATAGGAGAGGACTCGTCCCCGTGATTGGCTTACCTCAGCCAACCAGTGACAGAGTCTTCCCTGGTTGGTTCCCTCACCAGCTGTGTGAAGAAGTTGTCTTCGACACACTCGAGGAACCTTCTAGACTGTTTCCTCACTGCTGTATTGAATTTCCAGCAGGCAGCTGGTAAATTGAAGTTGCCCAAAAGAACAAGTGGCTGTGATCGTGAGACTTCTCCCAGTTGTTTCTAGAATATTTTGTCTACATCTTCTTCCTGGGTGGGTGGTCTATAGCAGACTCCCACTGTGATGCCTGCCTTGTTCGTCTTCCCCCTGATTTTAATCCATAAGCATTCCACCCTTTCATCACCATAGTTGATCTCTAGACAATCAAACCCCTCCATAACCTACAGAGCCACTCCCCCTCCTCTCCTGCCTGACCTATCCCTCCTAAAGAGCTTGTAGCTATCCAGTGCAGCATTCCAGTTGTGCGTATCATCCCACCATGTCTCTGTGATGGCAACTATATCATAGTTTTCCTTTTGCACAATGGCTTCCAGCTCTTCCTGTGTGTTGCCCATGCTGCGTGCATTGGTGTAGAAGCACTCCAACTGGGCTAGTGATCCTATCTCCTTTTCTTTGGGAGGAGAAGGCCTAACTCCCACCTGACCTTTCCCTGATGCTGCCTTGACTCCTTGTCCCAGTTTAGGGAAAAAACCCAGTTTTTCCTGTTTGGAAGGTTTGTTTTAAACTGACCAATTGGGACTATTCCTTCCATTTTACGTTAGCACATCTCGTTGGCTGTAAAAACTTCTCGCGGGATTTCCCATCCCTTTAAGAGCCGCATACCAGCCCCCGCTTCTCTCTCTTTACACTCCTGGGGGCGGCCCTTACACTTCCGGTGGTCTTGCAGCCTCGGTGGCTCGCAGCTCGACTCCGGGGAGACTCCCAGGCTGTGTCCCCCCCCAGCTCAAACCTCCAGGAGAACTTGCCCAGCCTTGCTGGTCCTGCTCTCCAGCTTACAGCTTGCCTTCTCTTGGCTGCCTGCTGCCTGCCGCTACAGCACCCCCCACGCCTCGGAGCCGACATTTCACCACGGCCCCCCCTGCTCCGCATGGGATAGACCGCTGCTGCCACAGCCGCTCCTGGAGTCACCGTGCCTTGGAGCTGTTCCTTCCCTGCTGCTGCCGCTGCCGCTTCACTGCCGTTTCTCTGATACCCACGACCAAATTGGTAGGACAGCGCGGACAGCAGCTTGCACGTGGCACCCTGGCGTTTGTTCTCAGCCATGAGTCCTTTGTTTCCACCTCCGCTGACCACAAGGCCGCCGCCATTTTGAACACTGATTGGTATTCATTTTGCTTTGTTTCCTTAACCGTGTTTAACCCTCGCTTTCCATCCCATACAAACCCGTTAATATTTCATTGGTTTTTCTGTATATATATATATATTATTCTAGTGTTATTAAACTTGTTTCAGTTTTCCAAACTTTCAGAGGTCTCACAAAATTTTCTTCCTTTCCTATCTCTGCTTTTAACTCTTTCTCTCCCAGTGCAGGAGAGAGGGGGTTAGAAAGAGGAGAGGACACATACCCATGATTGGCTTACCTTGGCCAACCGGTGACACTCCTGGCACACCAGTGACCATTGTGTCTATCCTATCACCAGACACTCTGCCTTCAATCTCCACTGGTACAGCATACCCAAGGAGCTCGCTGGCACACTGTCCGATTAGCACTGGTGTGCAGCTCTTAGGCTTAGTCCCAGCAAGCCAGACTCTATCCCTTTCCCCCCTCAAATCTAGTTTAAAGCCCTATCAATGAGCCCTGACAACTCCTGTGCAAGGATCTTCTTCCCCTTCTGAGACAGGTGTACCCCATCAGATGCCAGCAAACCTGGTGTGGTATAAATCAACCCATGGTCAAAGAACCCAAAGTCCTGCTGATGACACCAGGCTTGGAGCCAGCTATTGACCTGGTGGGTCTTTCTGTTTCTTCCCTCAACATTCCCTGCCACTAAGGGGATTGAGGAGAACACCACTTGCGCTCCTGATCCCTTGACCAGTCGCCCGAGGGCCCTGTAGTCTCTCTTGATTGCCCTCAGGCTTCTTGTGTGGAGGATTTCATCACTGCCTAGCTGAAATGTTAATAGCAGGTAATAATCTGTGGGTTGTACAAGAGTGGGAAGCTTCCTCACCACATCTTTAACTCGGACCCCAGGCAGGCAACAGACTTCCCTGTGCAGTGGGTCAGGTCTGCATATTGGGCCCTCTGTTCCCTTCAGAAGAGAGTCACCTATGACAATGACCTGATGTTTTTTCTTTGTTGATGTGGTCTTCAAGTTGGGCTTGTTTTGACTAATCCTCGTCAGTGCTTCCACTCTTGATGAGTCTTCTTTCTTATAATAAGTTGGTTCCACTTGCAGGGCCTCATATCTATTACTTAAGGGCACCTGGGAAGGTGGGGGCCTTGCTGAGGCAGCACGCCTGCTACATCAAGCAGGAACTTGTTGCCGTTGCTCCCCGTCTTTCTGGTTGTTATGTTCACCCTGGTGGAGATGGGACAGGGAGTCCTCAGTATCTTGTGGTTTAATAGTTAGCTGGGCCTGTCCCAGGGAAGGCAGAACGTTTTCCCAGTAATCAATCTCCCTCTCACACTCCCTGATGCTCCTCAGTCTGCCCACCTCCTCCCAGAGTTCTGTCACTAGGCAGAGATGTTCCTCTACCTGGGCACGCCTCCCACAGGAGCGCTCACCACTGCCGTCCTGTACGGGTGTCACAGCAGGGCCTACCCTACAGCCCAATGCCTGGGTGGCTGCGTGTCTCCACTGGAGCTCTGTCTGTACAGCTGCATATAGTGTTGGATCCCCCAGCACAAGACAAACTCAAGCTCTCAATTAGCTTTGAAAGGTCATTGCAAATCAGGGGAATTTCCTGAGGACTGGAAGAAAGCAAATATCACTCTTGTCTTCAAGGGCAAGAAGGAGGAGCCAGGGATCTACAATCTGGTCAGCCTCATCTCAATCCCCGGGAAGGTAATGAAGCAGCTAATCCTGAAACCATTTCCAGGCACATGAAGAAAATCATCAGGAGTAGTCAGCATGGCTTCACCAAGGGAAAATTGTGCTCAGCTAACCTGATAGCCTTCTACAATGAGGCAAACGGTTTAGTGGATGAAGGGAAGAACAGTAGATGTTGTTTACCTTGACTTTAGTAAGGCTTTTAACACTATTTCCAATAACATTCTCATAGACAAGCTGACTAGATAAGTGAGATGGATTGGAACCTGGCTAAACTGCTGGTCTCAAAGGGTTGTGATCAGTGGCAAGTAGTCTAGCTGGAGGCCAGTCACTAGTAGTATACCCCAGAGGTCAATACTGGGAACATTCTAATACCGGGGACCCAGATGATGGGACAGAATGCACCATCAGCAAGTTTGCTGATCCAAAATTGAGAGACGTGGTTGATACACCAGATCGGTGTGCTGCCATTTGGAGGGAGCTCAACAGGCTGCAGAAATGGCCTGATGGGAAACTCATGAAGTTCAACAAAGGGAAGTGCCAAGTCCTGCATCTAGAGAAGAATAACTCCATGCACCAATACATGCTGGGGGCTGACCAACTGTAAAGTAGCTTTACAAAGAAGGACCTAGGGGTCTCAAAAGACACTAAGTTGTACATGAACCAGCAACACACCCTGAATGCAAAGACAGACAACAGTATCCTGGGCTGCATTAGGAAGAACACTGCCATCAGTTTGAGGGAGGTGATCCTTCCCCTTTACTCAGCATGGATGAAAGCACATCTGGAGTGCTGTCTCCAGTTCTGGGATCTGCAGGACAAGAAAGACATAGACTTACTGAAGCAAGTTCAGCAAAGGGTCGCAAAGATGATGAAGGGACTGAAGCATCTCTGCTATGAGGAAAGGCTGAGAGCTGGGACTGTTTAGCCTGGAGAAGAGAAGGTTCAGGGAGGATCTTATCAATGTGTACAAATACCTGAAGGAAGAGTGCAAAGAGGACAGAGCAAGGCTCTTTCCAGTGGGGTCCACTGACAGGACAAGAGGCAATAGGCACAAATTGAAACACAGAAAATTCCATCTGAATAGAAGAAAAAACTTTTTCACTGTGAGGGTTGTCAAACACTGGAACAGGTTGCCCAGAGATATCATGCTCCTATCCTTGGAGATATTCAAAACCCAAGTGGACACAGTCCTGGGCAACCTGCTCTAGTTGACTCTGCTTTGAGCAGGAGGACTTGGACTACACACTCTCCAGAGGTACCTTCCAACCTCAACTATTCTGTGATTCTGTGATACCTAGTTTGTACTAGGTAGGTAGCATCTCCCAGTGTGTGAATTTACACTGAAGTACATTTTACTACACAGAAAAAGAAAAACCTACTTTGACTCATGTACTAATGTATTTGACATGAGAATGTTCAAATAAATACAACATTATAATTTTATGTTATAGTGAGGTAAATGCAAATGAAGTTATATTAAGCCAACAGAAGCATAGTACATAAAGCTTATGGTCAGGTTATGGACACCATATTGCTGATCGGAGAATTCCTAAGTTAGCTGGCTGGAAGATAAGAGATGTAAGAAAATGGATCTTTGAATCTTCTTCCTCTAGATAGAGTGTGATGCCCATCATTGAGCATGTATTACCAGATAGTATTGCCATAACTAAACAATTAAGACCTTTGATAAATTCAGCATATTTACTGGCAGTTAATACAGATTAGAACTGCTGCTATCGTATGTTCTACACATGATACATGTATTACTGTAACCTAACAGAAAAGACAAATAGAAAGCTACCATATCAAGATTACATCTAAAAAGGGAAAACTGTATAATGCTCCAGGCAAGACTTACCTCAGAATTTAGAAGCATACCACGATATAAGACACCTAAAACTTTAAGTCTATATTTAGGCCAGAGACCCAAGTGTAAGTTTTCCTTGTCACTCTCCCTGTTAGCATTATTATCTGGCTTGAACTACCTGCTAAACTTCTCTCCATCCAAGTTTTTTTAAAAAAGATGTTGTTAGTGATATAATCTTGTGGCAGCTCCTTCTTACTACCAGCTTACAGAACAGCTATATAAACACTTTTTCTCATGAAATCGTATTTTGGGGGGAATAAGTACAATGTATAGGTTCTGGTTAATCTTATATATAACTGCTAGTCTACTTCACTTATTCAGAGACATTTGTCAGAGCAATCTTCATCAAGATCAGACAACAAAGGTTTGTTCTTCTTGAACAGGTTCAAGACCACCTAAGGAACCTAAAGGTGCGCAAGTCTGTGGGACCTGATGAGACGCATCCGCAGGTCCTGAGGGAACTGGCAGATTAAGTGGCTAAGCCACTGTCTATCATATTTGAGAAGTCTTGGCAGTCTGGTGAAGTTCCCACTGACTGGAAAAGGGGAACATAACCCCCATTTTTAAAAAGGGAAAAAAGGAAGACCTGGGGAACTACAGGCCAGTCAGTTTCACCTCTGTGCCTGGCAAGATCATGGAGCAGATCCTCCTAGAAGCTATGATAATGCACATAGAAAACAAGGAGGTGATTGGTGTCAGCCAACATGGCTTCACTAAGGGCAAATTGTGCCTGACAAACTTAGTGGCCTTCTACGACAGGGTTACAACATTGGTGGACAAGAGAAGAGCAACTGACATCATCTACCTGGACTTGTGCAAAGCATTTGATACTGTCCTGCACAACATCCTTCTCTCTAAATTGGAGACACGTGGATTTGACGGATGGACCACTTGGTGGATAAGGAATTGGCTGGATGGTCACACCCAAAGAGTTATGGTCAATGGCTCGATGCCTGGGTAGAGACCAGGGACAAGTGATGTCCCTCAGGGGTCCGTATTGGAACCAGTATTATTTAACATCTTTGTTGGGGACATGGACAGTGGGATTGAATGCACCCTCAGCAAGTTTGAGCATGACACCAAGCTGAGGGGTGTGGTTAATACTCTAGAGGGAAGGGGTACCATCTAGAGGGACCATGACAGGCTTGAGAGGTGGTCCAGTGCAAACCTCATAAAGTCCAACAAGGTCAAGTGCAAGGTCTTGCACCTGGGTCAGTGCAATTCCAAGCACAAATGCCAACTGGATGATGAGAGCAAACCTGCAGAGAAGTGATGTCAGGAAAATCAGGCAGGCACGAGATGTATCAGCATAAAGCTTAACCATGAGGCCAAAAGAAAATAAGTCAATATGAACAGCTTATCTTGGTATGAAATTTGTTAATGAGCTATTAAATCCTCTGACAGGAAATTCAAGGACTGCTGGACTGGTAAAAGGAAAGCATCTGACTCAGGGGAGCCCTTATAGTGGCCTTCCAGTACTTAAAGGGGGCCTATGGGAAATATGGGAAGGGACTGTTTATCAGGGAGTGTAGTGATAGGATGAGGGATAACGGTTTTAAACTGGAAGAGAGGATATTTAGATTAGATATTAGGAAGAACTTCTTCACTGTGAGGGTGGTGAAACACTGGAACAGGCAGGTCTTACTGTCTTTGTTGACTTGTACAATTATGTATATAACTAAAGCAAAAAATGTGATAGAAACAGCTAAGGATGAAGTTAGTATTTCCTCTAATAAAACATCAGGATACTCAAAAATCCCTACCTCAGGTCTTCCAGGTGCCCTGCTTATAGCTACTGTTCCCTTGTGAACGTCTCTTCCTCTTACAGATTGCATGTTCAAAATATCAACTAATTCAAAGTCAAAATTCCTTTTGTATTAGGAAAAAAGTGAAGGAAAAGTGTAGATAAAATAAGCTGCTCACCATTAAGAGGTATTCCACTGCTCCGTCAGGATTGTTGAAGCTGGCTCTCAGTGCTGCAATTACTTGCTCATGTTCATAACCTACTGACATGCTCTCACTCACTGTGTTCTCATAGGACTAACCTGTCACTAGAAGATTACCATTTTTACAGGAGAGAAAGAACACACATTTTAATTGACAAATGCTATTTTAACTCTGAATTTGAGCCATTCACTCAAGAGTAAAACAGCTCATATTAAACTTGTCATGATTCCGCTGATTTAGTTTCAAGTTTATTTAGAGTTCTCACTGTACATACAATTGGAAGGGTAGAGGTACCAGGGACAGAAGACAATGCAACTTTCTACCAAAGAAAGAGCATTTATGAAACTCTATATATTAATATTTGAAATAATTCTCCTTCCCTATATTTTCATCTAAGATCAAGGGCATAGTCACTGCTAATATTCAATTCCTGACAAAATCAAGCCTCCTGGGGCATAAGGTTGGACATTATGTCCTGTGGCAGGTGCAGCCACCCTGACAAGGACTTGACAAAGACCAGGGCTTGCCAAAAACCTGATAAAGATCAGCTTGGCACCTCATGGCCATTACTTGGCACCTCACACTCTAGGCCCTTAGCCTGCCTTTGTCTTACGCTTGCCCCCGACTAATTAGAATGCCCACAGTTCACACTTGACTAGGGTATAAATGGAGCCCTGCTAGAGAACCAATTTTGAGTCGGTCTTCCTTAAAGCAGCAGATTTGCAGTTGAGGACTCTCCCTTTGGATTGGGATGCCATCCAAGGAAACTTCCCGGGATTGAGTGAGCTCTCAGCCCCCTTTTGCTGAGTGAATTATTTCTTCCAGATATCCTTGAGTGAACCCTTGCCCCCTTTTGGGTGAGTGACCCCTTGGTTTTGAGTACCCTTGAGTGGGAGACTTTCCCTTCTATGAGTGAGTGCGCACACATTTTGGTTCATCTTTCTTAAAGAATATTCCACAAAGCTTAGGAATTCATTGTGTAGTAATATATTCCCACCTGACATGCGAACTTATAATTAACTTTGGTCTGTCGGAGTGCCAGGCAACTTTGGTTGCAATAAATCTTGCAATTTTGGGTAGCTATGCTGTCTGTTTTGTGCTGCCTCTGCAACACGCCCTCAAGACAGAAAACTGAGTGTCAAATTGCCATCAGTCGTGTTTTTTTAAATAAAGACTTAGTTATGTTACTGAAAATCAGAAGAAAAACTCCTTAACACCAATGTAGCATTAAGAAGCAGCATTTTCTTTTTTATTATCAGCGCCAGGCGCAAGGAGTATCTTTTCCTCAAATCATGCACCCCGTATGCTGCCCCAACCACAGCTCATATCACTCGATTACAGACATAGTCATTATTTTCCCCAAATAATCATACATATTCAAAAACTGATTAATAATTTTGCATTTCTATTACGCATGTGGCTTGAGCTTAAGAAGATCCATTTTGTGTACTATGTCGTGTCCTACCGGTCGCCAAAGAAATAGCACTTTAAGATTTTTGTGGGAATTCTCCCATATACAGTGGATAATTGGCACAGAAAAGGGAATTATCAGAGTTTGTTGTGATTTACGCAGGTTTCAACTGGTCTTCAAACGGCTCAGCTCGTCTTCTCTCTTCTGTTTTGTCATCTTCTGTTGCTCTCCCAGACCGTGGACTTGCAGTTTAGATTTTTCTCATTCCTTTCCCAGACCGCCACGGTTTTCGTATCTCTATTGTACAGACTAGTATTTACAAGGGAACAGAACAGTTAGAATGATGACCAACAATAAGCAAGAACTGTGGATGTAGAAATGCTAAGGCCTGAGTGGGCCTCTTGATCAAACTCTCACCCTGTCTCCTGAAATAATAATCACTTTGTAACCTTCATGATAAATTAGTCCCTGTGCTAAAGAAGTGTTCACATCAGCAGAGTCCATTTCTCTGCTGCTCTGTCTTATCTCCTATAGCTATAATAATAAACTACTGTTGTGAACTGATCTAAATTGTATTCTGGTTATTTCCATGACAGAATTTGGTGCTGTGACTTGGATTCACATATTCTGCTTTACCTGGGAGGACTGCAGACTGCTCCCTGCTGAAACCCCTTGGCACCATTCAGAAAGGTACAGGACCTTTTGAAATCCCAACTGGGGCTTCGGCCAAGGGTTGTCTATAGGCTCCTATGGCATGCTGAGACTGCTGAATTCAAAATGTCAAGGGTTAGAGCTGGGCCGGCTCCAGATAAATGACAGACGCTCTCTATTACTCTCCCCCCTTACCCCCCTTCCCCCCCTTCTCCCCCTTCCCAAAGAGGGGAAAGAGAAAAGAAGCAAGGGAGAGAGACTGATGGATTGGAAAACTAAAACTACTTTAATGAGAATAATAATAATAAAATGAACTATATACAAATATATACAATACCAATACTGAACCCAACCACCCTGATGGCAACCACGTCACCCTCACCACTGATGCTGGTGGCAGGCACTGGGGAAGGCCCAGGCTGGGCTCAGCAGCAGACAGGAACCAGATGCAGGAGCTGGATTCTGGAACTGGATTCAGGGATGCATGGCCTGGGATCAAAGGCAGAATGGACAGAGTCCTCCTTGGACACCAGCCATTGGAGAAGAGAGCGAGAGGGGGCAAGACCCTCAGCTTTATACCGGATATGACGTCTCTGGGATGGAACACCTGGTTGGTCAGGTTAGGGTCACCTGTCCTGTCTGCTCCTCACCGCAGGTGCGGCCTCTCACTGCACCCCCAACGTGGTACACAGGATTTCGCAGTGACCTTGGTCTTCACAGCAGAAAGTATAAGCAAGAGCCTTTCTGCATACCAGTCCCTGGCAGTAACTGTAAACATCAAGCGTTATCACTCCCTGAAGCAGACACTGTCTCCAAAAATATGCCGTTAACTTCAGAAAGTGCAGTTAGTTAGAAGAGACTGAGCTCAAAAGCAAAATCTCTGAACAGAATTAGTTCTGTTCTAGCTCAAACCAGGACATTCTGATAAAAGTTAATTCAGAATCAAATTGCCGACTAAAAGAGGAAAGAACAATCACAATTCAATAAAATTTAGGAGAGGTAGGTCAGGAAAAGTCTGGGTTGGTTTCTGGTATCAATATGATATGAATGAACCTGTGCAAATGGTGATTTTTGAGAGCTAGGCACTGAGTTCTGTTCCCACTTAGGGGCAGACTCTTGGGGTATCCATCAGCCACCCAGGCTGCCCACTGGGGAGGGGCAACTAGGCTTAGCAGTTAAAGATGGTGTGAGCTCTTGGTGTGACTGACCCAATTAACCCTTCCCTGTCTCTGTTTCCAGTACGAGCCTCCTTTAGTTCTGTTGTTGACGACCCTGACCTCAACCACTATAGTGGGCTCAGGCTAGGCATTGTAACCAGGAGGACCCCTTGGGTGTCTTGTCTCCTTCCATTTGGTCTCTGGCTCTGGATGGTCACCTTGGGGGTAAAAACCTCAGATAATCACTTTCAGAGGATTAAATCAAAGCTCTGTCTTCTTCTACCAGTCCAGCAGGGCTGTAAAAAAGGAAAAACCCTCCTATTTGGAAACCGAGTGTGTCAGATGGCCCCTTGAAACAGTTTGGTCCGAGATGGAACACGGAGCTTTGTAAGAAACCACAGGGCAGTGGGAGTTTTGGAAGCTCTGCAAGAAACAACAGATAGCGAGCTTTCTCAGGAGAAGTGCTAGTGTGAGGGTAGTGGACTAATTGCAACAAAGCGGATTCTCCCATGATGAGCTCATAATCACCAGCCTTGTGATCAGATGCCAAAGGATGGGAAAAGGAGGGGAGTTGCCACAATGGTGAGTTTTCCCATGTTCACAAAACTCTTATCGAGGAAGAAGAGTAAAGATGAAGTCAAACGACCACCAAACAGCGACCCCAGTAGTGAAATTGGGCATGCGTGAAGTTACAGATGATGTAATTGAAAGGTGGAGTTTGGGACGGTCCACACATACGTACTGGCCATACGTTATGTGAGGGGCGGCTTTAACCTCTGCTATAAAGGTAGTGCTGTTTGAGCACAGAGACGAGGTTGCTACACGGCATGACAAGGACCAAACTTACCTCCGTGGGGATGTCCACAAGGGTCCGTTAACTACCGACGCCTCACCCCTAAAACAATCCATGCTGGGGACGCTGTGGGTTTAGACATCACTCACTAGTCCAGAGTCGGTATGTATGCGAACTAAGGTAACTTTTCCCTCCCCCCCCCCCTTAATTCATCATGATGAATTGCACTTGGACAGAAGGGAACGCTTATACTGCCCTCGAATGTCCACAGGGTACATTGCTAGTTGTTAGTTGTAATACTTTGGAAGCCTAAATTCTAACAGTCTGTGTTTTATGTAACTCCACGTTTAGTTTGGTTTCAGACAAAATAAATCCTGTTACGTTTGTGAGCATGTCTGTGATTTAGTTACTTCGGGATCCTTCGAATCTTTACTGGAACACCAAGTTGGCAAAGATTTGCACAGAGACTGGCCTGAAATGGCCGGATGCGTTACCTCTCCCATTGATGTATGTAAAAATTATTGTGAATAGAAAACACAGGGTGTCACCTCATGAGATTTTAATGGGCAGGCCCATGTGAATACTTTACACAGCACCCTTAACTCCTGTACTGGCAAATTTACAACTGCCAGATGATGCTGTTCTAAAATATTGTCAGGCATTAATGAAATGTGCAAGGACTTTACATACACAGCTGAAAGAAACCTTACCTGAACCTGCCACTGAAGTGTGTCATTCCTTGAAACAAGGAGACTAGTTAAGGTATACCAGTGAAAACACGTACTTCAGCTGCACTAGAAGGGACCTTTATCAGGTATTGGCAATTACCAATACTGCAGTAAAGTGCAAGGGCCTGCTCAACTGGATCCATGCTTCCCAGTGTGAAAGAGTCACACCATTTTCAGACACAAGGCAGAGTGTGTCAACTGTCATAGCAGAGCAGAATGATCTGGATGAACTTCCTTTGACCAAAAGTCAACAGAAGAACAATCTACAACCCTGCAAATAGACTTTGACGGGTCTATTGTTATCACCTGATTTGTTGAATGTTTCTGGAAATACTAGCTGTGTTTGCTCTGCGGTTTTGCATTGAGTTTATATTACTAATCATATACTAACTTATAAGAATTACTATATATGTACTGAGTCTGGCTTGGATGGAATTAACTTTCCTCATAGTAGCCCATATAGTGCTGTGCTTTGCATTTGTAGCTAGAAAGGTGTTGATAACACACCATTGTGTTGGCTGCTGCTGAGCAGTGCTCCACAGCATCAAGGCTGTCTCTCCAACCACCCACAAAGGCCAGCAGGCTGGGGGTGGGCAAGAGGCTGGGAGAGAACATAGCTGGGAGAGCTGACCCAAACTCACCAAATGGATATTCCATAGCATATGACATCATGCTCAGGAATAAAAGCTGAGAAAGGAGGAGAGGAAGATAGACACATTTGTTATTAAGGCATTTGTCTTCCAAAGCAACCACTATGTGTACTGCATTCCTACTTCCCAGGAAGTAGCTGGACATCACCTGTATAAATCTTTTTTTTTTTTTGCTTTGCTTCCACATGTGACCTTTGCTTTTTTTTTTCATTAAACTGCCTTTATCTTGACCCACAAGGTTTTCATCTTATTTTCTCCTCCTGTCCTACTGAGGAGGGGGAGTGAGAGAGCAGCTGAGTGGGCACCTGGCAACCAGCCAAGGTCAACCCACCAAGATCTTAGAGAATGAATGATATTAACCCATGAGCAATAATAGAGAACTATTGGGGCTTAGAAGGTCCTCAAGGGATTAAAAATTTCTTATTGTTTGTATTCTGGTTTTGTTGGGGGGGGTGGCATTCTAAAATTGAATCATGCAGTGGGAAATATTTTGTTTTCTTCTTGCACTAGTACAAGTTCATAACTGGAAAAACAATACAACTATTCAGTGTATGCAGGCTATAGCCACTGCTGGTAATAAGTCCAACTGATGGTACTGCGTTCATGGTCCCCAGCAGGTAGAAAGCAGCTATAATTGGAAAGCTTTTTCCCTCGATGATATATTACTGCAAAAGAATACTACTGTCATTCAAGGCTGATTTAACATACCTGCCTATGGGGCACAAGCTATCCCTGTTCACCAACAAACCACAGTTGGAATATGCACCTATAAAATACCAGATCCAAATTCTAATTATGGTTCTCGATTTAGAGGGAATCAAGCTAGCTGCAATGCAGATATTCATTCATTCATGGCTTGGCTTCACGGACGAAGATTTGGGAAGGGCTTTGCCCACGCTTATTGCAAGCACGCTGATGGCTGAAAAGGCCAATGCGGGATAGGCAAGACCGGTTGCAAAGAGCACACCGGAGGGTCTCCTTGGGTGGTATTGCCGTTTCGTCCCTTGCCTGTCGCTACAGGGCTTTGCAAACGTGAGTACACCCTTCAAGCCTGCGCGGTGGATTTTTTTTAGGTGAGGCGCAGCGTGCGCGAGACTGGCCCCACCCTTTACACCTGAGGTTCATCTGCCAGGGCCTAGTGAGCTTGGATGGTGACAGCGAAGTCCTCAGGTCGTAGGTTTGGTTAGAGTATCCTTCTCTTAGATGGATGGCCTTACAGGGCTAAACGAGCTCCATCTGCCCGGGTTTGGAGTTAGAGTTGTCCTTCTCCTAGGATGGTTGCCCGAAGGCTAGTGAGCCCATCCTGCCCGTGGACACACTTTGTCTGACCCTTCAGTTGAGACCTGTCAGGCTTGGGAGACCCTACCAGAGGCATATGCCACCACCAGCATAGCTCTCAACTTCACAAGGGCATGCAAGCTCTTTCCCCACGGCAAGGGGGTGCCCGTGAAAGAGCAGATATATATTACAATTGTATTATAGAACAATATTTTTTCCTTGATCAAAATCACATAGATTAACATAATAGCATTTGTAAAGGACATGGAAAAAAATTTGCACCCAATCTAATGATGCTCAATGTCTGAATTATTGGGAACTAGACATTGAAAATAAAAAGTTAAAAATGGATGTCCAAGGGCAAATCATCCTGTTAAACTCTAGCAAAGCAGTACCCAGACAGCTTTTATGGGAAATAAGAGAAGCCAACCAATGTCAGTACTTCTGGAATCACAGTTCCAGTGATTCTAGCAATCTATACCATAAGACTGAAAGCACTCTTGCACTCACTTGCCAAAACCAAACCCTTTAATTCCCACCCTCTTTATCCCTGGATACCATTGGTTATAAGGTGTAATGGGTTAAGATGGCACCAGTGGGGGGTGAGACCTTTGTCTTCCCTTTCTCCTTCCTCCCAAAGTGCGGGAAAAGAGTTCTCGTGACATTTGGGAAGAGAAGTGCCAGCCCTCTCGTTCCCTGATTGGGAGTCGAGACATTTCAGACACGCCTCAGCAAATAAGAGCATAAAAAGCGGAGTTTGAGACACTCCCCCAGCGAGCCATGGCACTTTTGATTTTCTCCTCTGGGACTGAGAGACTTTTCATCAGAGAGAGAAGAAAAACATCCGCAGTTACCTCAATATCCCTGGAGCAGTAAAAAGATTCCTTCCGCGAAGCAGGTAGACCTTTCCGCTGTGCCGATTGCCAGCGGGGGTGGCTTTTGGACTGAGTTTAACCAGAGAAGGGGTAAAACCTGATGTAAGCCCCAGATCCTGTGCTGAGGGGACAGATACTGATGGCGAGGGGAAAAGCGATCCGGTTTCAGATGCTCAGTACAGAGCCTCCGCAGATGCGGGAAAACCCACAAGCATTCCCCGGAGATTTTGGTCAGTATCCCGTTCCGCATATGGGAGAGCCAGAAGCCTATTGCCCCGGTAAACTCAAGTCTTCTCCCAGCTACCCCTGAGGAAGAAGGACTACGTTACTGCATGGAGGTTTGCTCCAGGAGGAGTTTTCTCAGACTGAAACTTGTGAGGTGACGAACAAAGACTCCTTTCCTCCCCTGCCACCGGCGGCGACCGCATGGCAGGTTCTTTGTAAACGGGAGATGTGAGTCGAAATGAGGGAGACTGTATTGTGCTTGTATATGCCTATTTATGTATTTATCAATCTCTCTCTCTCTTTACCAGTCCTGTTTAACTTTAAATGATTGATTTATGGTTTTAATTGCTTTTAGCATTAAAACACTTCTGTTTTCACCCCTTTAAGTTAAAACCTGTGATTCACTTGTGTCTTTTTCCCTTTGCCTAAACAAAGCCTAAACCAAGCCCTAATGAACCACTAAAACTCTCTTTTGTGTAGGCTTCAGGGGTTTTACATTTTCCCCCGAAGCTGCGAAGTCAAGAAACCTCTCAGAGACAACAGCCTCACAATTTCAAACCTCACAAGGTTTTGCTCCCTAAATGGTGTGGTACCTGTATTCTGGGAATTTTATCCCCTGAAACCTTTGGAATTAAAAATCTATAAACATACCATGCATAACCATTGGCCAAACAACTAAGTAAAACAAAATGCAAAACATTCTGTACTGAATTCATTTGTTATCTGACAATCTGGCTTTCACCATTTGCACAAGCTTTCCTTCCCTGGTTAGGAGTATCGGAGTTGGAAAAAGCTAATATAAATATTTCAGCTTCTCTTGAGAAAATTGAAAATGCTACAGTAGATGCAATCCAAGCCATGAAAATGGAAATCATGTCTTTATCCCAAGTAACATTACAAACTCACACAGCCCTAGATTACTTATTAGTGATGCAAGGAGGTGTATGCACTTTACCTAATGATACCTGTTGCTTTTATGTCAATCAGAGTATGAAAGTAGAAAAAGATGTAAATCAAATACAAAACGGATTACAAATTTTACATAAGGTAGCTGAAGAAAAACCTTTTTACTGGTAGAGTTGGTGTGAGACACATAATGTTGTTCTTGCATGATAAGAACCTGATAAGGCAAGCGGGAGGCTGTCTGGCAGGACAAGAAAGAAACCAGAGAGCAATTAAAGGAGGGAAGTGCTAGACAGGAGATTATAAAACCTTAAATCTGTCAGCTAGGGTTGTTTGAGATAGATGGGGTCTTTTGAAGCAGTACTGCGCTTGCTTAATAGGGTATTGAATATTAACTTCTCCTCCCAGGGGAGGCATAATCTTGAGATAACGAGACATGCAACATATGAACTGATATGTACCATAACATGTAGTAGGCGTGTCGGGTTAGTCTGTAAACTTTGGAGTACCCAGCCAATGGGGAAACAAGGTAGGGATTTTGCGGCTGGGAATAGGGTATAAAACTTCATGTATTGCTCTGACAAGGTGTGCCTACTTGTTAGACACCCGGTCTTGCAAGAACATAATAAAATTAAGTGCTTCATTGTGGGGTCTGACCTGAGTCTCTTTTGCGAGGTTTTGCTCGTTTCTCACAGTTGGTCACCAAACACTGAAGGGATTTTTGGAAATATTATTTTCTTATTAGTTATGGTAGTTGTCTGTGTAATCGTGCATTTGGCTTTGCATTGTTTAAAATTAAGTTGTAAATAATTGGAAACTGGAATTGAAGGGATAATTTTTAATGAAGTAAAACAAATGTTCTTAGAATTTGAATTAGGGAAAAAGAGACACAATGAAGAGTTCAAGAGGCTTGCTATGTGACACCATTTAAAACCCAGTGGAGGTGACAATAGCTCCAGAGCAGTTTTACCTCCTCCCGGGGAGAAAAACAAAACCACTTACTTAGTGGTTGAGGCGGGGATAAATGGAGGGCTAAGCAAGCCACTTGTGGCCGTGGGCAAAGAAACAAGCTCGACTAGGGGGAAACAAAATCAATTTAATTTAAAACAGCAAAACCACAAATCATCAATTAAATTAGGGTAGGACAGAGAGAGAGAGAGAGAGAACAGCGAGATCTTAAATATACCTTCCTCCCACCCCTCCCCTTTTCCTGGGCCTGGCTTTACTACCTTGCACCCACACACATGCACTCGGTGCCAGAGGTGGGAGAAGGGACACAGGAGCTGAACGCAGTCCTGTTTAACCTGCAGCATTAAGTTCCAGCTTGCTCCACAGGAAAAGCACTCCTCACAGGTCTTCCTCTGGCCACGTGGCTAGTCTGGATGCTTTCAGTCCACATTGGGGGGTTGTCTGCTCCCAGGGTCAACTCTCCCAGTGCTGAGCAGGGCGGTTCCGAAGCTCAAAGTCACCACATTCCTCGGGGGCATGTGTGTGTGTGTGTGTGTGTGTGTGTGTGTCTCCACAACCCGGACCCCCTTCTCTCCCCTGATCAACAAAGTTAAAAGTTCACCTGCCACAGTACAAAGGAAGGATCTCGCCTATCGAGGCATGTACTTGCAGCAAACTTCTTGTTGCCTAGGCGACTGTGCAGCTGCTTCTCTCTTTCCATCCTTCCCCTGGAAACCAAAGAGTGTGCCAAAAATGAAAACTTCCCCCCCTTTTTATAGGCTTATTCGGTGCCCAAACAAGGTAGCACCCCTTCCCTGAAGCCAAAAACTGCACCAATTCCTAAACCACAACACTATGATAATTAATTACTGCTCAGTTGCTGAAGTCCATAAAGAATTACTGAAATGCAAAAGTCATGATCAACTAAAACACTGGAGGCAAGAATGGATGATAGGACAGCATGGTCCACACAGTGATCAATCCTGGGCATCTGCAGCCCTTCTACTGTACTCTAGGTATTTAAGAAAATGATGATGTGAGACAAAGTCTTAGAGTATTCTCTTTTTTCCAAGACAGAATAAAGTTGAAATTCTATATTGTTTGATCAACTTTAAATGAATCAATTCAAGATAAGCAGAAGAGGACTCAAAGCAAACATTCCACTGCAGATTTAAGGACAACACACAGTGGCTTATATTAGAAATGGTCTAAGTGACCAATTAGATATTAACAGCATCAAGTGAAAAGAGAGAATTGGCCCTTTTACTTAAACTATTTTGATTCCTTTTAAGTCTGGCAGTACTGATCTCAGTGGAACCTCACTACTGATGCTATAACATTAGCAGGCTAGTAGCAGGTCAGTTAAACAGCTTAGACCTAACTTTTAAAAAGACCACAGAAGATTGCAGATAAATAAAGGAAATATTGCTAACTGCATAGAGGACAGATAAATGAGTCACAACTAAAGGAAAATATCACATTTTACAACCTTAAGGAGACGGCATATCTCAAAACTAACACTGATTCAATAACATAGCATGCTATAAGTAAAATTGCTTTCTTAAGGATGCTCATAAATAATCGCTATGTTGTAAATAATGAATACAATTGAAATCTACCCAAGAGCTACTAGCAAAACAGCTCTATAAATAGAGGATGCATGTGCATTTACCCATAAAAATAAATTGCTTAACTAATATGAGTATTTGTGAGCTTACTATTTTAACTGAAAAAAACTCAGAAGTGAGTTTTAAAAATGGTATGCATACAGACGTGAACAACAGATCAACCACTTCACGTGAATGTTTGCAGGGTTGTTCTGGGGGAAAAAAGTTCTCTAAATATATATATTCTATACTTTAGAAAAACAGAAAGCAAGAACTATTGTGCAAATAGACCAATCTTTGATCAACTACTGTGGTGGAAGTTTATTAAATAATGATTGATTACTGCTTATGAAAGAGTCTTTGATCAAGTATATAATTACTAATTATTTAACTTGGCTCTTTCACGGGCACCCCCTTGCCGTGGGGAAAGAGCTTGCATGCCCTTGTGAAGTTGAGAGCTATGCTGGTGGTGGCATATGCCTCCGGTAGGGTCTCCCAAGCCTGACAGGTCTCAACTGAAGGGTCAGACAAAGTGTGTCCACGGGCAGGATGGGCTCACTAGCCTTCGGGCAACCATCCTAGGAGAAGGACAACTCTAACTCCAAACCCGGGCAGATGGAGCTCGTTTAGCCCTGTAAGGCCATCCATCTAAGAGAAGGATACTCTAACCAAACCTACGACCTGAGGACTTCGCTGTCACCATCCAAGCTCGCTAGGCCCTGGCAGATGAACCTCAGGTGTAAAGGGTGGGGCCAGTCTCGCGCACGCTGCGCCTCACCTAAAAAATCCACCGCGCAGGCTTGAAGGGTGTACTCACGTTTGCAAAGCCCTGTAGCGACAGGCAAGGGACGAAACGGCAGGTGGAAAGATGTCACTGGAAGCCGCAGACCCAACCCTGCATGCAGGCGGCTCAGGACATTGGTCGCTTGAGACTGACCCGGGAGATGACAGTCTCGTTCGGCAGCATCCTGAATGACCAAGCAGCCTTTTTCAAGGAGAGCACTGCTTGCTCCACATGGAGAGGGGCCTAGAAAAGGTGGCCTAACCAAAGCTCATCTCCCCTTCCAATCCGGTTGGCTAGCCGCGGCCAACAGGCATCTTCTTCTGCGGTCAACCAAAGACAAAGAGACAAAGGCATACACCTGCCTCCAAAGGTGTGTCCAGATTGACACTCGCATGTTAGAACATCAGAACCATGCTCGATACAGCAGACAGTGGGCGTCCTGAACGCCGTTCTGCTATAATTGCTCACGAACTGTCACGACTCAACATCGACATTGCTGCTCTCAGTGAAGTTCGCCTTCATGAGGAAGGCAGCCTTAAAGAACATGGTGCCGGCTACACACGGTATTGGTCAGGCAAACCCAAAACCGAAAGTCATCATTCCGGAGTTGGCTTCATGATTAAAAACTCCATCGCCTCTAAACTTGAAAAGTTGCCAACAGGTCATTCCGATCGCATTATCTCCTTACGCCTCCCGCTACACAACAAGCAACATGTTGTTCTCTTCAGCATATATGCCCCAACTCTCCAAGCTGACCCTACAGAAAAAGACAAATTCTACACCGATCTGCGCCGCCTTACTCAAAAGGTTCCTGCGGATGATAAGATCATAATCCTTGGTGACTTCAACGCCCGAGTAGGTAAGAACTCTGAAGCCTGGAAAGGAGTACTAGGCAAGCATGGAGTTGGAAACTGCAATGACAACGGTCGCCTCTTGCTAGAGTTTTGTGCTGAGCAGCAGCTTACCATCACCAACACTATCTTCCAGCAGAAAGACAGCCTGAAGACAACCTGGATGCATCCTCGATCTAAACACTGGCATCTCACTGACTATATCTTAGTGCGCCAGAGAAACGTTCGCGATGTCTGTCACACCCGAGTGATGCCTAGTGCAGAATGTCAAACAGACCACCGCCTTGTGCGCTGCAAACTTAACCTCCACTTTAAGCCCAAACCTAAGAGGGGCGGCATTCTGAGGAGGAGGCTCAAAGTTAACAATCTTCAAACAGCTGCAGTGAGAGACAGCTTCCAGGAAAACCTTCAAACTAGGCTTGAAGACCGTCCCATAGACTCTTCTCCTGAAGCGCTTTGGCAACATATTAAAAACAGCATCCTGCAGTCCTCCGAAGAATTCTTAGGGTTCTCCACAAAGAAAAACAAAGACTGGTTTGATGAAAACAATCCAGAGATCCAGGAACTGCTGGCAAAGAAGAGATCTGCTCACCAAGCACACCTCGCTCAGCCATCTTGCCATGTAAGAAAAGCAGCCTTTCGTCTTGCATGCAGTAAACTCCAACAGAAACTTCGAGACATCCAGAACAAGTGGTGGCTCAACCTAGCAAAAAAGACTCAACTATGCGCAGATTTGGGTGACCACAGAGGATTCTATGAGGCTCTGAAAGCAGTGTACGGACCCACACGCCAAGTTCAAAGCCCCCTACTCAGCGCAGATGGCCAAACGCTTCTCACAGATAAAACCTCCATCCTGAATCGATGGTCTGAACACTTTCAAACTCTCTTCAGTGCCAACCGTGTAGTCCAAGACTCAGGAATCCAGCTCATCCCAAAACAAATGGTGAAAAATGAATTGGATATAGCCCCTACTATGGGAGAGACCCTTAAGGCCATACAGCAGATGAAAACCGGCAAGGCAGCTGGGGTCGACGGAATCCCGCCTGAAATCTGGAAACATGGAGGCCAAACTCTCCATGCTAAATTTCACGAGCTAGTTGTGCGCTGTTGGGAACAAGGCGAACTACCACCAGATCTCCGTGATACAATCATCATCACCCTGTACAAGAAAAAAGGAGTAAAGTCAGACTGCTCAAACTACCGAGGCATAACTCTGCTCTCCATTGCTGGAAAAATCCTCGCAAGAATACTATTGAACAGATTGGTACCCGCTATCGCAGAAGAACTTCTACCTGAAAGTCAGTGTGGTTTCAGAGCCAACAGAAGTACCACAGACATGGTATTCGTTCTCAGACAACTGCAAGAGAAGTGTAGGGAACAGAACAAGGGTCTCTATGTAACTTTCGTTGATCTCACCAAAGCCTTTGACACTGTGAGCAGAAAAGGTCTGTGGCAGATCTTGGAACGATTAGGATGTCCCCCCAAGTTCCTCAAAATGATTATCCTGTTACATGAGGGGCAGCGCGGCCAAGTCAGATATGGCGATGCACTCTCTGAGCCCTTCCCAATAGCCAATGGTGTGAAACAAGGTTGCGTTCTCGCACCAACTTTATTCACAGTTTTCTTCAGCATGATGCTCCAAAGGGCCACGGCAGACCTCGACGAACAAGACGGCATTTATATCCAATATCGTACCAATGGGAGCCTTTTCAACCTAAGGCGACTGAAGGCCCGCACCAAGACCTTGAATCACCTTGTCTGCGAGCTGCTTTTTGCTGACGATGCCGCCCTTGTTGCCCACACAGAAGCAGCTCTGCAGCGCTTAACATCCTGCTTTGCAGAGGCGGCTGAGCTTTTTGGGCTGGAAGTCAGCTTGAAGAAGACAGTAGTTCTCTACCAACCAGCACCACAAGATGATTACCATCATCCCCACATCACCATTGGCGAATCAGAGCTTCAGTCAGTCCAGCAGTTCAGCTATCTGGGTAGCATCATCTCCTCAGATGCCACGATCGACAAAGAGATAGACAACAGAATAGCAAAGGCAAACAGAGCTTTCGGAAAACTCCATAAAAGAGTCTGGTGCAATAAACACCTGAAGAAAAGTACAAAGATCAGTGTCTACAGAGCCGTGGTACTGCCTACTCTTCTGTACGGGTCTGAATCATGGGTCATCTACCGCCACCATCTGCGACTCCTCGAACGCTTCCATCAGTGCTGCCTCCACACGATCCTAAACATCCACTGGACTGACTACGTGACTAACGTTGCTGTCCTTGAACAGGCAGACGTCACCAGTATTGAGGCCATGGTGCTGAAAACGCAGCTGCGTTGGGCAGGGCACGTCTCCAGGATGGCGGATCACCGCCTCCCTAAGATCGTGTTCTAGGGTGAACTTGCCACCGGCTGCCGCAAGAGAAGAGCTCCAAAGAGGAGATAGAAGGACTCCCTGAAACAACACCTCAGCCTAGGCCATATTGACCACCATCAGTGGTCCACCCTGGCCTCCAATTGGGAGATTTGGAGACACACCATACATAACGCTGCTGTCTCCTTTGAGAGCACGCGTAGAATCAGTCTCGAGGAGAAAAGACAGCGCAGAAAGAACCGTGCCTCGACTATACCACCCAAGGAGACCCGCCGGTGTGCTCTTTGCAACCGGTCTTGCCTATCCCGCATTGGCCTTTTCAGCCATCAACGCGCTTACAATAAGCGTGGGCAAAGCCCTTCCCAAATCTTCGTCCGCGAAGCCAAGCCATGATGAAACTTTGAAGCTTTAGATGGTCAATTACAGACACACACATGGTCCAACAGATATTCTGCTACCAATGAACGTGTTACAGCCTTTTTAGTAGGGCCTGTATCAATAAGACAAGGGGTAGTGGTTTTAAACTATGAGAGATTTAGACTAGATATAAGGAAAACATTTTTTACGCTGAGGGTGGTGAGACTGGCCCAGGTTGCCCCGAGAGGTGGGAGAAGCCCCATCCCTGGCACCATCCCAGGTCAGGTTGAGCCTTGGGGCTCTGAGCACCCTGCTCTAGTTGCAGATCTCCCTGCTCACTGCAGGGGGGTTGGATCTTCAAAGGTCCTTTCCAACCCTTCCAACTCTTCTGTGATTCTATGTTTTATTGACCTACTTCTTTTCCAGTTCACTAAACACATCTGCACACAAATGATCAAGATAAAATAACCATAAAACCCCAAGAATATCCTCCCTACAAAAGATCACAAAGAACATTAACAGCTGCCTGTGCAGGACCATTGCTCCACCCAGTGCAGCAGGGTGCCTGTGCACAGCATGGCACCTCTCCAGGGGCAGGGGCAAGTTGTCTATCCAGCTGGCAACAGTGAGGAAGCATGGGGAAACACCTGGAGCCTCTTCATTCAGGTGTTTAATGCAGATATCTGAAGATAGCTGCAACTATTTTCCCCTTCCCCATAATCTGCAGAAGACATTTGGCCAGCAGGCTGAAGTCAAAACAAATTGTGGTCAGTGGGTAAAGCTCCTGTTTGAATGTTTGCTGGAGAAACAGAAATCCCATAAAGTTACAGAGCCAAGCAATGTTTACAAAGATTTGACGGACAATGAAACCAGCTCCCCTTTCTGCTGCTGGCCAGCACATCCCCATGCCTCCCTTGCCTGTAGTCCTGATTTGCACCCCAAAGGTACAACAGTAAAGTGAAGCTTTCCCCATCCTCCCAAAGAGAGAAATCGTTAGCATTAACCCTGAAAAAAAAGTCTCTGGCATATGAATTCACTCCCTTTGAAGCAAAATGGGACATTTACACATGAAAACTATTCTTTTGAGCTCTCTGTTACCACAGGTGGACATTATTGTGACTATTAACCTTGCTTCATATTTTATGGTTGGTTGGGTTTTTTAACCACAAGTTTGCTTTGGTAAATGATCAGTTTTGTCCCCAGCTTTTGCTCGGTCTTTCAAGTGAAACGCAAAGGAACATGCTCTGGAGATTGGCAAATATTTTCTTGAAGTAGCAGAAGGGCACAACTTTGTTACAAAAGGTGAAAGGGAGATGTTATTATCAAGTCATCTCCTAAGCACCTTGGTATTATATGGTGGTTTTCCAACAGACCAAATCCATCACTTCTTAGTCATAAAAGCTGATGAGATCAAAACACAAAATAAGTGGCAGAGGAATACTAAGCCAATATATAGCATTGCTGCAGAAGCAAAAATAAGGCAAAGCACCTATTTCAAATCAATTACATGCTAATTTTATCCTTTAATAGAAGCTGCAGATTATTGATTAATGCAGGAAAAAAATATGAGCATTGCTATGAGTGAGCATCTGAGAGATGTCTCTTATCTGGTAGTCACAGAGGTACTTGTTCTCTGCTGAGCTCAAAAGCAGGGAAATGTTCGCTAATTTTTGACTGCAGTTTGAGTATTAGCACAGCAATTTTTATTTGTTTTTAATCAGGTTGGCAGGAAGTATATGCACTGATGTTTGTTTCTTGCAGTCATTTAAAAAAATCATCAAAAATTTAACAGTTGCACATTCCCTGAGTTTTGTATCATAAGCATAGGAAGTTTCAGGGTGTGATCAAATATTTTAAAATGGGTGCCCTTTTTGCTTGCTAAATGCACTGTGAACATATAACTGCTGTGAAAACATTTTGCGTAAAAGCTAAAGGAAAAACTGTACATCAAAACCAGGAAAAAAAGCACATTTATCAAATTTATCAAATGTCTTCATCCCTTCAGCCAAGTGCTTTTCTTGAGTACATAGAATGTACTTGGATCCACTTTCTTTTCTTCTACTGTTATCTCTGCTATGGGCAACACCAATCTTACCCTTAAGCCTGAATTCATCACCACCTCCTTTCACCTTGCTTTTACTACAAGTTTTCTTCATCTCTAGTCCCACAGCAGCATTTCAGTAGACCCTGGCACTGTTTTGGTCCAGCTCCCTCCAGTGCTTTCCTGTCCCCTCTCTTCATGCATTGCAGCTCTGCGCTGGTCCCATCCCACTGCTCCAGAAAGCAGGCTGCTTCTCTGCAGCAGAAAAAAGTGATGCTACATTTTAAAACACCCTCCTCCATTCATTTTCACCTTCGTTCCAAAACTGTGTGTGTTTAATACAGAAATAGGACCTTCTCCCTCTTCCTGTTGTCACTGTGCTGTAATGGTGAGTTCCTCTGCATAGGAGACAGCTGCTCTGCAGTTCTTGCTGTCAGCAACATCTATCCTGCAATTCTCAACCTCAATTAAAAGAAATCTCTTTTCATCCTTGCCAAATATACTAGTTTCCCTGTCTGACATATTCTTTAACACAGAATATATTCAATGACACTGGTCTCTTCTGTTTTTTATATGGCAGTCCCTAAACAAATACAGCCAAATTACATTTATTTTTGTAGCATTTATGTTTCAGCTCTAGATCAAACTTCCAGAGGATAGTCAAGGAATCTTGGCAGGTAACTGTTGGAAATCTTCCTGTTTGATTAAACTAAAACCAATTTCCATACCAGCACCAAGGCTCCTCCCCTCTACTGACCCACCAAAAATTTACACCCAAAGGAAAGTTTTCTGTAGCATCTGGGGAGACAGAACAAGATACTCCACAAAATCTCCTCTAGCAGCTTGACTACAGTCAATATGAATGACAGTAAGACAGACAGATAATCTTCTCCAGTTTCTCAATAAATATTTAACAGCAGATGCTTCTGAGGAGGTTTCATATTGCTAAGACTTCATTACTTTTACATAACATACTAGAGGCCATTTCCTGGAATATGTAAAGTATTATACTAAATAATTAAAATTAAATTGTACTTTTCAAAATAAGCCAGACAGATACACTTGGTGATTCAGCTACGTGATTTTACTGGGTGTGTTTGCATACTCAGTCAGTATCTTGCAAAATTTGATCATTCATAAACAGCTTCACCCAGCCATTAGGATGCATTATTTATTCATATTTGTGTATCTATTTCAGGCTCTAACTGCATTATAAAAACGTATACAAAACATTTTTAACATACTAAAGCAGGGCACTCAACCAGGCCTCCACCCGCAGATCACATTACATAAGGAAAACATAGACCTCCCAAGGCATCTTCCTGACATCAAACAATAATTAGCAAGACTATTGTTTTGTGACCTCTTTCCCTGTGGAGTTGCCACCAAAGTTACAACTCTGCATAACCCTGAGCTGGAGCTGCTTGGCTACAAACTAGAAAGAACAGTTCTCTGGCAGAGGACCCCTGCCCAGAGTCTTCTGCTTTGAAACGTGTTCCTTTCCCTCCTTCTAGTTCCCTGAAACCCAGATCTACTGGAACAATCTTACCTAAGTAAATAAATCTGCATGTAAGAGATGATGTTCCAAACTATTCCAATCTCTTTGATGCAAATAATTCCACTGTCTTCAAAAACTACTGCACAGAAGTTACTGGAACTATAAATGTGAGCAAACTGAGAAAGATTTGGCCATCATCCTGTTGTTTAAGTCATCTGCAGGCAATGCACCCCTGAGTACAGTGTGCAGATTTACACCAACACCAGTGGTACCTCAAAAGACCTGAATGGACAATCTCTACACTCCATTCATCACCTTAAAGATGTGCGCTATTTTAAAGTTCCTTCCTATTGAATGAGCTTTAAATGAGAAGATATTAGAAAGAATAAAATCAGAGAGGCATTACACAGGAAATTCTGTACTTAAATTAGCATACAAAATAAAACCAGAACATCACAAACTGCTTTAATTAAAAGGTTATGTAATATCACTGCATCTACTGTGGTTATGTTCAGAAATGAGAAAAAGTATTTTGAGATGAGAAAATTAGTGTTATTCCCAAGAGGAAAAAATACTCCCCCAGTGTTGCAAAAAGGGGGAAATAAAACCAGTCTTATAAGGCTGACACCAAATATGCAAGACAAGCAAATTGGGGGCATGAATAATGACGGTTTATTTACAATGCAACATTTACAAGTTCTTTTGGTATTGCCGTTGATAAATTAAGGAGCTCCGGGTTAGCGATAGCTTATTGACCAGAGAGACAGCAAGGCACCATAGGTCTGACACTGAAGCTACAACCCACCTGTTGTAGCCCGGCCGCTTGGTAAAACAAGCCCATTGGATGCACGAACAGTGCGATAGAAACAAGTATAATCGCGATTACAACACACACAAAATGCACCTGGGGAGAATGCGTGTCACTCAGTGTAGGCTGAGGTAAAGAATCTTACCCACAGGGCATCCGGGGGGGGGGGGGAGAGAGGGCGAATTTGTCAATCTGTCCATTGGTATGGTTCCGAGTCTTCTCCTGTCCCATTTTAGGGCCGACATTAGGGCAATATTTATATCAAGTTTTTCACATTGCATCACCGGGGTAGGCGTGTGTGTGTGGAGGACTGTAGACAGGCTGATCACTTGCGTTAATTGCACAAAGTCCATCAATTTACATCTGCCTGGGTGGAGGTAACAGCTCATTCTGTCCAGGGCTGAACCGTGGAAGAATGCAACCACCAGACCTCTGCCCCATTTCACACCCCTCAGGGGCATCCAGATAACACCTAGCACCAGATATGGATCTAGGGATAGTTGTAATTCTGATTGCTACCTGGCCCAGTGCCAAATTTTATCAACAAAGAGCTCCCAGGCATCCAGCTGCATGGTGTACATGTCTGACGTGACTTGGACTTTGTGCTGGGACTGTGTCCTCTCTACCTACACCCAGTGATTCATTTCCACCAAGTATCCTACAGACACTGATGTGCTCAAAAGGAGTTCATACAGCAGTAATAGTACAGAAATTAACTGACAATAGTCACATATGCAGAACTACGACGATCTTTTTTGTAGGAGTTAGTCATTATTTAACAGATTCCAAATGATGAAAGCAATCTTATTCAATCAAGTCCTCAATATGGGATACCATTAACCACTTCCATTGCTGTCAGCAGTAGCTATGCTTATTTGAATAAGGCCATGAGTTACTGAGCTTCAGCCCTTGCCAAAATTCTGTGCTGACAGGATTGGAACCACAGGTAAACAGCTTGTATGTTTTCAGATGGCTTTTTAACACTGTAGTACAAAGCATATTTCACATGATTTTTATTACACTTGCATCAGCTTTACATTATATACCTCTTCTGACTGCAACAGTTTTGTCTTACACAAATACAACAAGAGCCAGGCCCATACAGTACCATCCTCAACTTTCCTGATGCAAACATATGCAGATACTTTTATACATTGACATTAGGCCATAACTGATGTTAAGGTATCCAACAAATAATGTGTTGTTCTAAACCTCATCTAAAATATTATCAATGGGAAACTAAAACAAATGAATCTGATTTACAGTTTTAAGAACAGGTTCAATAGAGCAATCACCATTAGCACAATTAAGAAATAGGAAAGAAATTTCTTATAAAGGATAAGGGAAAAAAACCTTATAGGATACTAAATATTGTTTCTGCTTTTTTCTTTTTCTATTGTGAATGAAATATTTTACATCTCTAGGAACCACTTTCTTTGATGAAAAATACTGTAAATGGATTATTTTGCCAAAATAAAACTATTTCATTTGCTTATATGCATATATGCACAAATTTCTGCCCTTTAAAAAGGATTAAAATCATATTAGTCAAATAGAGCTCTATTTTTTCTCACTGGTTTTGCATTTGGCTGTTTGTGGAAATCACAGTTTTTTCTATGTTCCCCATAAAGATTTAAACTATATTTTTCACTACATCATGTATAAAGATCCTTCATGCTAATACTGTAAATGTCTGGGAAAAAATTTTCCACAATCAAGTTTCAGTGCAGTTTTCCAGACCTATCACTTTTCAACTCTATTCCTGTAGTGACAACATCTGAACAACAACAACAACAAAAACTTAAAAAAAAGCAATGCCACCAAATTGTAGGTGACTTTCAGGAGCAACAGGTCTTGTTGCTGTCAGATTTTTAACATGAATGGACATGAACGGACATGAACGGACATGAATGGACATGAACAGTGGCTGAAGAGACAAGAATGAGGAAGTAGAATGAAGAATAACATGTACACGAGGAAAAGCTAACTAGCCAATTGCTTTGTTAGAATAGGCGCATGAACCTTGCAAGCAAACCAATTAAATGTAACCTTGAAGCGTGTGAACAGCCTTGTAGACTATAAAACCACTGATAGGAGCTGCAATAAACGTCTGCGTTATCACTTTCATAAAGTGTGTGCAGTCCGTCATTATCGTCCCCGACACCAAATAATGCTGCTGTTCACTTCAAACCTTAAAAGAATTAAAATTGCACTGATTCCTGAAATCAGAGATAAATCCATAGGTAAATCCTTAGACATCACTCTGGTGAGTTAACCTGTCACATCAATTAAATACAAGATGTAATTTATTCAATTGTCAGTCTAGTCTGACACAAACCCTATACTTTTCCTGATTCCTAATTTGTCAAAATACTTTTTTCATGCCGATAATTTCATAACCATTAATGTAAAGCACTAACACATTTTTCTTTCAATCATATTTTCCTCCTGTCAACTGACGCACCTTTTCTAGTGAGTGTACTTGTGCCAATTTCAGCTTTGTGGGAATTTGTCTTGAGGTAATGCTCCATCCCAAACACATAAAACAATAATACATAATCATGATGTTAGGTATGTGAAAAGACATATATATTACCTTAGAAAAGATGAATGGAAAATTATGCACTGGAGGAATGTAGCTGTTTCCATTTGAGTATATTTATGAAACTAAATTGCATAGTACTTAACATATGGTAGAATGTAGCATGATTAACTCCTTGTCAATGTGTTCAGATGGTGTTTCTCATTAAATAATTTAAGGGTTTTTTTGACAGATCAGAATTCTTATAGGGTGCCTAATAATTCTAGGGAAATTAATCCACGTCCAGACAGCTTCTGAATATCTCCAAGGATGGAGACTCTACAACCTTTCTGGGCAACCTGTGCCAGTGCTGGGTCACCCTCACAGGAAAAAAAATGTTTCCTGCTGTTCAGACAGAACCTCCTGTGTTTCAGTTTATGTCCATTGCCTCTGGTCCTGTCACTGGGCACCACTGGAAAGACCCTGGCTCTGTCCTCTTTGCACTCTCCCTTCAGGTACGTATACACGTTGAGATCCCCCCTGAGCCTTCTCTTGTCCAGGCTGAACAGTCCCAGCTCTCTCAGCTTTGCCTCACAGGAGAGATGCCCCAGTCCCTCAGACATCTTTGTGGCCCTTCACCAGACTCTCTCCAGTAGCTCCATTTTTCTCTTAAACTGGGGAGCCCGAATTGGACTCAGTACTCCAAGTGTGGCCTCACCAGTGCTGAACAGATGAGAAGGATCACCTCCCTCAACCTGCTGTCAATACTTTGCCTAATGCAGCCCAGGATACCATTTGTCTTTACTGCAAGGACACATTGCTGGCTCATGCTCAACCAGGACCCCCAAGTACTTTTCTCTAAAGCTGCTTTCCAGCTGGATGACCCCCAGCATATATTGGTGCATGGGGTTATTCCTCCCCAGGTGCAGGACTTTGCATTTCTCCTTGTTGAACTTCATGAGGTTCAAATAAAGCCCTGGGATATGCCTGAACCTCAGCTTCCTGTGGGCTCACCTGTTACATTACCAACAGCAACTCAGATGTACTAGTCTATTTGTCAGGTGAAAATCTCTATAGCTCTGCAGTCAGGTATATAATTACAGTGGGGAACCACATACCTCATGGCTCCCTGAGGATGACAACAGGCTGCTTTGGAAATCGCGCTTCCACTGCCAGAGGAGCTTCTCCTGCATTTTCACACTGTCTCTTTCTCTCTCCACTATTTTCTGTCCCTCCTGTAGCCTCTCCAGGGTCTTATAGTACTCCTGCAGCTGCTGTGCCAGTCCCTTGTGCCTCCTCTCCATCAGTTCCTCTTGGCACCCACGCTCCCTCTCCCACTGCCCCAGCCAGACCTCCCTCACCTCCTGCTCCTGCTGCTACTGGTCACAATCATGCAGCTACCACTGCTGCTCTTTGTTGAAACTGCTGCTTAAGTTTGTGTATGTTTGCCAGTTCCTCCCTTTTTATTTCCAAATTCCGGTATTTTTCTTGTTCCAGGAGGAGGTTTAGCCAAGAACCTGGTCTTCTTGTTCTCTTGCAAGAGTAACCTATGGAGCTCTCTCTGCCTGTCCTGGATAGCTAATGCTGCCTAGAAACCACAACAAAATCAGACACAAATGTTTAAATATTAGCATTAATCATTTTCTGTATTTTTGTATAGAAGCATTATAATATATAATTTCCATAATATCAGTGCTTAATGCTTTTTGGGAAGTTATTCCTCATGCAAGTAGAGAAAATTCTGTGTTCACGCCTATACCAAGAGATGTTTCTAAAAGCACACAACCGTTTCAAGCACTTTTAACAATACTTCGGGTTTACACTTATACATCTTTGTGATGTCTGTGCATATGCACTTCAGTTACAGTTGGGGTCCTGTTCTGTCAGATGATGTTAAGACACATGGGAAAAATGATTTTTCATGGTTAAAGAGGGCATTAAAGCACTGGTCTAGGGAATGCCATACTCAATGAAGTATTCCTAATACATATGTGGCTCATACAGAGAAAACTATACTGTTTCCAGTACAGTTCACTCAAGCCATAAGGCTAACCTGCAACAGTGCAGTCCTACAAGCACATGCCAACACAGCCACGTCATCAGGACCATGCTTCCAAACGCACCTGGCCAAGACATCTGTGCTGGCAGAAATCTGCAGTATAGTCATGATTTTGGTTTTGATGTTTCAATAGTTTATTTTACAACCAAGAGTGCTATATTCCATCCTTCACAAGGATGTTCTGACATTGTTTGCATTAAAGATTGTGATATCCACCAATAACATAAAAATAAATAGCTGAGATTAAGAAGAAAGAAAAGAAAGAAAGCCCTAGATCTACTAAGGAACTTAGTGCATAGCCTATCTTCGAGAGCTGACATGAGAATATTTCAGTGGACATTCACAGAGAATTCCCACAGCCTCATTACCCCATGCCATCCACCACAGAGTTTTGAACTTTATGCAATGCACAATTCCCACTTTTCTTGGTTCTTCTACCAGTATTGGGTCAGTTCCACTGATTTGTAAACAGGGCAAGGACAGGATCCTCTGCTTGTTTCTCTGCACCTACACTGCCAGCTTATTAAAATTTTCATGGTCTGAATGATAAGGCATGATCCCAAGCCTTACTTTACTGCCCCTCTAGTATTAAGCTATGTATTTTTCAATTTTTTCCAAAATTTTGCTTGAATTACAAGCTTTTTATTTTGCTTTTACATTGCTTCAATCCACTTAACTTCTAAGCCCAAGGTTTCCAGGATTATTAGGAAGTATGCTAATGTCAAGAGAGTTTAAAAACTAAATATACTGAAATAAAACATTTTAAAATAAGACTTTAAAATTGCACCTAAGTAAGAAAAAATAAGTTAAAATGTTCAAACTTGGCATACAAGAGGCAAAAACTAAGGCCCTACAGTATATACACAATAATTGAGATTGAAATATCTAAAATGGGTTGATTTGCTACTGAAGTGGCAGAGACACTGTTTAATAGTAGCCAAGAGAATATTCTAAACATAATCACATTTTTCAATATTTTGAACTATAACTTTAGAAATCTGTACATTAAATGGCATCAGTTCTGTTAGAGCCATCCCTAGATTTTTGGACTGTACGCACATCCTTTTTTTGAGAGAAAATTATCTCCAAGCAAACATTATTCAGTTCTTAAAAGAAACACAGCACTGATGTAGAATAAATATATATATATTTATTCATATGACAACTTACGCAAGAGTCAGTAGAGCTAAGTATCCAATGATGTAATGTCTAAAGGTAGGGCAAGATGAAAACAAACCTTAAGTTAAATTATTAAGACTAATTACTCTACAAAAGTAACAGTGGAGTTGTCACCTGCATGCTGTACAAGAGATGGCTTAAGTTCTGGATTGCTTGTACAATCTAGAAAAGAAAAGGATTTTCAAAGTTTTGACCACTGTGAACTAATTACTCCATTCTGTCTGGGGTTTAAATAAATCCACCTCTGCCCCTGTAGATCCTGGGAAACACATACTTCCTCCCTAAAATAAAGAAATGTGGCTTTAAAAGGTAAGTTTTTACTTTAGAATTGTATAATCTAGATAATATTAATTTTAACTAATGGAGACATTCATATTGCTAACATATGCAGTGCCAGTGCTGAGTGAAACTGAGGTAGCAAGTGCCCAGCCCAAGCCCCTGTGGTCTCCTCACCTCAGCACCACTTGAGTGCTGGGAGATGAGCCCAAAGAAGGTTTAGTGGAGCTAGTTTGGGCAACAACAGCATTGCAGCTGCACTGATACAGCTTCAGCATGAGCCCTGTAAGTCTGGCTAGGTCTGAATCAACATATTCAGCTGTTTAACCTGTGGTATGGGCCACCACCATCTCCTTGCCACTCTTCCTTAGCACCCTATTTCAGAGCAATGAGCAGCAGTGGAGACGTGGACTTTCAGATCCTAGGGCAGGCTGTGTGCACAGTGCCTCAGGCAACCATCCGGAGACACAATTACAAGGCAGAAACAGAGGGGACAAGATGGAGACCACCTCCCACTGCTGTCTGCTTGTGATCCCACACATTGCATGGCCAATGCTCTTCCTTCTGCTGCTTGGTCAGCATCTAACCCCGGAGCTGGGGGCTTTTACTCCAGCTTTCTGACTCTCGGTTTCCCAGGTTAGCTGGTCTTAGCCTGGTGCTGTCATCTCATAACCCCAGGGCAGCATACACAATATCAGAAGGCAGACAGGAGAACAACCTCCACCCTTGAAAGCCCTTGCCTTGCCTGTTTTGTTTGCTCGTTCTGCCACCTCCTGGTAAGTCTGATTCTGACATTGTAAGATGTGACATGAGTGTTGCTCAAATAATAGCCTATACCATAATCGTAAGTTAGGGTGGAAGAGCTTGCTGGAGATCCTGTAGTCCAACTGCGGCTCTAAGCAGGGTTAGCTTCAAAGTTAGATGAGGTTTCTCAGGGCCTCCTCCAATCAAATCCTGGAAACTTCCAAGGATGGAGACCCCCACAACCTCTCTGGACAACCTGTTCCCACTTAATCACCCTTGTGGTAACTTTTTTCCTTAAATACAGTCAGAATTTCCCTTGCTACAACTTGTAATCTTTGATATTCATCATTTTGCTATGCACCTCTGAGAAAAGCCTGACTGTCTTCTCTATAGCCCCAAATACAATGTTTTTGTGTGGAGCTACTGGAACTTTTAATGGGCTAGATCCGAGCCATTCTACCCTCTTGTCAAGGGTCGGGGCTGGGTGGGCCACTAGATGAATGCCAGATGCTCTCTCTGAACCCCTCTCCCTTCCCAAAGGGGAAGAGAAAGGGAAGAAGGGAGAGAGACTGATGGGCGGGGAAAGAAAAGGAAACCTGCTGTAATGGGAAGAATGACAATGAAATGAACTGATACAAATATCGACACCACCAACAGCGAACCCAACCCCCTGATGGCACCACGTCCCCCTCACCACTGGTGCTGGGGGCAGGCGCTGGGGAAGGCCCAGGCTGGGCTCAGCAGCAGGCGGGAACCGGATGCAGGAGCTGGATTCCGGAACTGGCTTCAGGGATGCACGGCCTGGGAGCGAAGGCGGAACGGACAGAGTCCTCCTCGGACACCGGCCATTGGAGAAGAGACTCGACCCTCGTGACCCCGCAGCTTGATCCCGGATGTGACGTCTCTGGGATGGAACCCCTGGTTGGGCAGGGCAGGGTCACCCGGCCTGTCGGCCCCTCCCCGCAGCTGCGGCCTCTCCCTTCCTGCCCCCCACCGTGGGACCCAGGGTTGAGCGGTGCCCTTGGGCTGCCCAGCAGCAAGTGTCAGCCAGAGCCTTTCTGCACCCCAAGCCCTGGCCGTGCCTGGGACCATCCAGCGCTGTCACCGCCAGGAGCAGCCACTGTCCGCACAACCCTGCCGTGACCTGCCGCAAGTGCCATCATGGAGCAAAGACTGAGCTGGGCAGTGAAATCATCACTGAGCAGAACGAGTGCTGTTCTAGCGCAAACCAGGACACCTCTATTAAGTTATTTTAGTTAGTCTCACCTAGCTTCTGTACTCCCTCACTTGGACTTTTGCTTTCACCCAATTTGCTTTCCAAATACACTCTTCCTACTCCCTTCTAACGCAGCAGTCTGGTAGGTAAGATGACCATCATCTGAACATTAGGCAAGGTTATAGGGAGATAAGCATATAAGTAAGAGTCTTCCAGAAACAGCTAGAACAAACCCCCAAGATTTCAGGAACACAAGACCTCTTTCAGACCTGATGGAAAGACAATACACTAAGTATCTCCTTTTCTAGCAAAATTTGCTTTCCATTTCAAGTCATGTATCTTCTATTCTTGTCTGTCCCTTTTATTCCTTCTATGGACTTGTTTATCCATCTAAGGACTCCACAATTGCAGTTCAGTTTATTTTTACAACAGAATTCACACTGAGCAGAATTAATCCTGTTCTATCTCAAACCAGGTCACTAGCATTCTAAAATACTTTTTCTCTGATGCAAATTTTGTTTTTTGAAGGTCTGCTGTTTGTTCCAGGAAATGTGTGAGAAACGAGCAAAAACCTCGCAAAAAAGACTCAGGTCAGACCCCACAATGAAGCACGTAATTTTATTATGTTCTTGCAAGACCGGGTGTCTAACAAGTAGGCACACCTGGTTAGAGAAATACATGAAGTTTTATACCCTATTCCCGGCCGCAAAATCCCTACCTTGTTTCCCCATTGGCTGGGTACTCCAAAGTTTACAGACTAACCCGACACGCCTACTACATGTTATGGTACATATCAGTTCATACGTTGCATGTCTCGTTATCTCAAGATTATGCCTCCCCTGGGAGGAGAAGTTAATATTCAATACCCTATTAAGCAAGCGCAGTACTGCTTCAAAAGACCCCATCTATCTCAAACAACCCTAGCTGACAGATTTAAGGTTTTATAATCTCCTGTCTAGCACTTCCCTCCTTTAATTGCTCTCTGGTTTCTTTTCTTGTCCTGCCAGACAACCTCCTGCTTGCCTTATCAGGTTCTTATCATGCAAGGACAACATTCTTTGTCTCACAAAATGTAACCAAATCTTACAGAGTCCCTTAAACTGTAGTTCTTGAACTGCTTCAGTTGATTCCTGATACAACTCAGTCATGTGATTTTCAGCATAATTTGTTTTCAAAATCTCATGAGGGAATATAAGATCATACCTCCAACCCAGTTAATCCCAGGCTGGCAGCTCAGATCACACTTTCTACAACTTCTGTCTTGGTATAATCTTTCTGTGATTAATTTTCACTTCAGTATTTCTGCCTATTAAAACATTTTGCATCTTCGTAATCATGAATTGACCTTGCAATTCTGAAATCTTTCTTTTATATTGATGGCAGACTGTGATAAATCTGAAGCTGAAGCATTTATTGCTTTTACTTCCAATAGCCTGCTATGACTCGGGGTTTTTTTCATCTTGGTGATATAGGGGGAATTGGGATAGAAGACTAACACTTCAGGGTTAACAGGATAGCGATTCTTTAAACTAAACCAATGTATCTTAGAGTCTTGTGTAAGGGAAGCCACCTGCAATGGGGCCTCCTGAAGTCTGATAAGCACAGAGGAGTATCCTGAGAAACACGAAATTTATGGCCTAAACCAGTAGAAACTGGCTCTGCAGTTCGGGAGGATGCCAGGAGACAAGAGAGCATGCGCAAAAGATGGAGTTGAAAAGTTCATGGAGAGGAAGACGTCTTACTTCATCTTTGAGACCCCGGCCCACGACCACCAGGAAGTACTGCGCAGGCGCAAGAAGGAGGAGATCGAGGCGGGACATATGGAAATGACCTCCGGAACTCATTAGCATAGCGAGCGGGGAAAGATTTGAATATGTATAGGTGTTTTATGAATATGTAGTGCTTTGTAGCATATAGGTGCAAGAATCATCACCTAGGTGTGCGTGTTTTGTGGCGGAGCGATCCCCCACGCACCCGACGTCGAATAAACATACCTACTTTACAACCCCATCGGTTGTGGAGTCCTTTCCGCGCATCATTGGCTCTATTCCCTCTTGCTACAGGTACATTGCCAATTTCATTTTGCAATAAATTTATAAGCTTTCTTTTTAGTTTAGATTCCCCCTCCCCCCAAATCTGGTTTGTTCCTTTCCTTCTGAATTAGATACTGAGTTTGCTTGTTCAGATACAGTAATACAGGCTTTTTCTCATTCTTCTCTGAGCAAACTGATTCACTCTTCCAATTTTACAGATATGTTGGACCAAATTTCTTCAGCCCCTCCCATCCTTTATAACTGTTTGATCATCCTCTAATTTTCAGCTGTGATGCTAGTCTGCTGCCAGGTACAGGCTGCTCTTCAGCAGCACCTTTTGAATCATTCTCACTAATCTCAAAAGTCTCAATTTTAACAAGAACAAAATCTTCTGTACAAATTAACACTCAGCTCTGGTGTAGTGAAGAGATATCACAAGAGCAAATCAAATTTAAACACACATGTAAAGCACAGCCTTGGCAAAGCCTTGGCTCTGGAAATTACTAACATGAGAGCCTTAACGTTAATGAATGTAGAAGGATAAATTTAGTATTAACATAGTCTTACAGAAACAAGAACAAAGGGAATAGTTTATTGAGAGAAGAATTAAAATACAGGATGAGATGGCAAGGTCAATAATATTTCTACTGATGCCAGGAAGTCTATTCTGCTTGGTTGCAGTGATGATGGGGGCAGGACTGTAGAGCAACATGGCTTCTCCTCTCTTGTGTCACTCAGTAAGCACATACAGCACTGATGGGAGCACCAGGGTGTCTTCTGCACCCTATTACACAACACAGGTCCAAACCCTGCAAAGGCTGCTTAGCTTTCTGCATGGCAGAAGTGGTCATTAGGGCCAGACACACAAGTTTCCAATAACCATGAGATTAGTCCCACTAGACTCCTCAGAATGGGCAAAACAGAATACCTCAGTGATGCAAAATTTCACTACAGGAGAAAAGCTCTGAGAGAACCAAAGAGAGCACAAACAGTGTGTTCAACAGTGAACAGAAAGCAGTTCCATGTGGGTGCCTGATAACATAAAAAAAAAAAAATACAATCAAAGCAAAAAAAACTCCAAAATAAACATGAGGTGGAAGAAGAGCAAAAGGAAACATGAATTGCCATATTGTTGTCCCAAAAATGGTTTCTTTCACCCAGTGTGCAATGAGCCAATTCCCACAGAGTTGAAATATGTTTTATTGCATTTCTGTGCAGAGATGGGCGTTGGCCACAAAGCCAGCGCACCTTTCCTGTAGTACAGGATTTCTTTTATAGACCAAAGAATGCAAAAATCACCTTATCTCTAAGCATACTGCTAGCATTTGCTTATGTGGTTGGCTAACTAGTCCTTTGCTCCCATTTAAAGTGGTAAGGCATCTACTTTTTACTACACATGCTCAGAGGGTAGAGGGCTTCAAGGGGTAGGGGGTCCTTCTAGCCAAGGGGAGGGTATTTTAGTACGTTAACGAGGTAAGTTCATAGTAAGTCCAAGTAGTCAGTGCTTTCTACTATCAGTTCTATGCCCAAGGCTAAAGACGCTTGTGATTAGCATCTTCCACTGGCATCCTTTCATGGAAGAGCTGAAAGAAGAAAATCACAGATATAGGGACAAGGTTTCAGTTAAGTTTCATAAGAAAGAAAATACAACATTTAACTGTTTTCTAGGAAAAAATAATTTTAAAAAAACAGACCGGGGACGGATCCGCTCGTAGCAAAAAAACACTGCCAGGCGAGGCTGCAAGCGACTGAAGGAAACAGAAGATAGGGGAAGGGGAGCTGAGCAAGGAAACAGATCGCGAAGAGGACTAAGCCTACCCTGAGGGGGCACAAGCTTTACCTTGCACCCCAGCTCAGCCGCACAAATGAATCGACTTTGTGAACCATAACATACTTACGGAAGTCCAGCATCCCCTACAAGCCAGGCAACTCCTACTCCTCGCCTCTCGCAGCGGTGATAGCTCCACCCCTCTAGGTCTTGCCGCTGCAGAGGGTGTCCTCTCCTAGCTTAGGCAGCGGTGTGCTTCTCTTCCGGCCGCCATCTCGCTCTACTCTGCGTGCTGTACTCGGCTCCGATCCCGCGTCCGTGGCCCTCATCTTTCTCCTTCTCCTTCCCCCCCGCGCTCCAGCACTGCTGCTTCCGCACTAAGAAGGTACAAGAGAGATGGTGGGGGGCAACTGGGGCGGAATTTGTTGTTCGGTCGAGGGCTGCGAGTTGGTAGGCGGCGGTGGTTGGGGGAAGGCAAGGCAGTTATGGGCTGGGCCTGAGGGGAGCTGAGCTGAGCTTCGGTGGTGGCGTCGTCGTCGGTGTCATCATCGTCCACCCTCCCTGACAGGTCTGAGGCGTCCTCCCGCCGGGGGGTGAGAGTGGTGAGGGATAGCTGCAGAGTCCCTACTTACCCTACTGTCGGGCCCGGGTTGTGGCCTGCTCTGCCGGGTGGTTCCTCACCGGCTTTCCATGGGTGCTCTTGTTGCTTCTGCAGATGAAAGAAACAATCATGAACCAAGAAAAGCTTGCCAAGCTCCAGGCCCAAGTGCGCATCGGTGGCAAGGTAGGAGTCCCCCCTCCCTGCCCTTGGGCCTAGGACCATGATTCTGAAAATTCGGGTGGGGAGCAGCCCTAAGGACTCTCAGCTTGGTTTGGGTCATGCTTGGGGAACCTGCACTGCTGCAGGGATCTCTCTAGTCAGTTCAGTAGAAGCAGAATGTAGGAGCTGAACCTCTGGCCTTTTCTGTTTGGGTTTGTTATATTATAGCTGACTTGTAGCCTATGTTCTTGTATAGGGTATATTAGAAGGCACTTAAGATTTGAAGTAAGTAGAATTTACAGCAAGTAATCTCGGGTATAGTTTTCATAACAGATTTAGAGGGCTATGTTCCAAATTCTTGTCACAAATCTTTAAGATGCCTATGGCTGTTTTCTTGCTTTTTAGGACAAAGCTGGAGTTTCTGTACTTTTCATATTCTTATCATTGTAGAATAACATGCTTGGAAGACCTTTTTATTTTATTATGACATCTGAATATATGTAGCTGTGTGATTATTTATAATTGGGAAATTTAAAAAGTGTGTTGAATATAGTTGTATGCTAGTAAACATTTTAATTATAGTTTCAGTTTTAAGACAAGAACTTGTTAGTAACTTTTTTTTTATATCTGAGGAAACATACACACAATATTTTAGAATACAAGCTATTCAACAGAACTATTGCTGGCAGTTTCCAGTAGCTTTTATTCCTGTATTGAAGCTTTTGCCTTTAGCTGGAAATTTAGGCATCAGGGTTAATCCAGTAATTAACTGACTTTGTGATTTTGTGTATTCTTTGTATGGGTTTTTAGTTAAGCAGAGAACTGGTCTATTATGTTGATGATTATGTGCATATTACCATCCTGTGTGTATAGAGGTTTTAACATTTGTCACCTGCTGGTTTTTTGGGGTTTTTTCTTCCTTGTGAGAAAAGGTTGCATGTTGCCTCTGTTGGACGATTTTTATGACACTGCAAGCCTGCAGACCTTAAAAAACAAGCTAAATATTATATTTAGATAAACAGCTATCATAGTACTTCATTATGTGAAATTTGATATTTTTGTGTAGGATGTTGATACAGCTAAATGTCACATCATTTCTTCCAAAACCTTTCCCTGGAGAAATCTAGAGCTCTGTGTCTGTGGGGGACCTTACCCTTTGCTTGTTTTGCTTTCTAAACAAGGATGGTCTGGAATACTATGTAGAAGTATATAGTTTTTTAAAAATATTTTTGGAAAATAGTGTTCTTCTGATGGGTTTACACATACAAATCTGATGCAGATGTCTATTTGGAATTTAAAAAATGAGTGTTTGGGGGTTTCTCATATTCATTTGTTAATGAGATGTTGATAACTTTATGGTCTTTGACTCTTTAAGTTGTAGCCAAATTTTGATAATAAAGACAATCTAAGGAAAAATTTATTGGTCTTCAGAAATTACTTAAAACTGTGCTCAGTCTTCAGTTTTATGCCTATGGTAATAGATAAGAATAAACTTGCAATTTTTATTTTCTAAATAGGATGTTGCAGAATCCCCATGAGAATTGTGGAATAAAGGTTCTCTGGTGCATTGCTTTCTAAAATCTCGCACTTCTTACAAATGTGCAAAGCTTGCTTTATAGCAAGGGAAAGACTGCTGCAGTGCAGTTGAAGTGGTGGGGTTGTGTGTGCTGTAACACAAAAATAGAACTTTGTATACAAAGTTGATTTGTAGATTGCTGCAGAGTAGTTACATGGCAATGAGGATTAGAGTTTGTGAAGAACTATTTAAATATTATAACTTTTTTTGCAAAGGGTACTGCCCGCAGAAAGAAGAAGGTTGTCCACAGAACAGCCACAGCAGATGACAAGAAACTTCAGTTTTCTTTGAAAAAACTGGGTGTCAACAATATTTCTGGAATTGAAGAGGTAATTGCTTCAAAGGGAAAAATGCTTTTCTATATCGAAATATAAAATATATCAAACTTAATTTCCTGGTAAGTAACATCTTAAACTTGTCTGTCAATTATCAATAGGTCTTTATTGAACTTTAGAAACTTCAGCTAGTTTCCTGTTAAATTGAAAAATCATGCTAAACTGTTTGAAATACTGGATTTTTTTTTCTTTCAGGTAAATATGTTTACCAACCAAGGAACAGTCATTCACTTCAATAACCCTAAAGTTCAGGCATCTCTGGCTGCTAACACTTTCACTATCACTGGCCATGCTGAGACAAAGCAGCTGACAGAAATGCTTCCAAACATCTTAAATCAGCTTGGAGCTGACAGTTTGACCAGCCTGAGGAGATTGGCAGAAGCCCTACCCAAGCAAGGTAAGTTGAAACTTGAATGCATTTCATGCTGGCATCCAACATGTGGCTTATTTGTATAGCTGCAGTGAAATTCAGTGCACTCTTACTGTTTGCAAGCGTATTATAAAATGCTTATAAAGAAATGGAACTCTTAGATGTTATTTATAATTCAAATCCAACAATTAATATAACAGAATAAAGCAGAAGCACCTGTCTCTTAGCATATCTTACAGCTGGTCTGGAACTAGAAAGTTGTAGCTAGACTTGATTTCATGGTAGTTTACTTCTTGGTGTGGCTACCATATTTTGACAAGCCTAGTTCATTAAAGCTAGGTAGAGTTATTCTGGAAGAATGTTTTAAAAAAAAAAAATACTTTGAGTATGTCTGTTTTGACACTTTCAATGGAAACATAAACAATGGGAAGAGGGACTTGAGGACAGACATCTTGCTACTACTTTTCTCCCTTGCAGGTATGGTGAAGGTATTTCTTCTTGCATGGGCTTTTTTGATAGCTAGGAGGGATCTACACAGTATTTGTAAGAAAATATGTTATTTCTATGTGTGTAGAACAGTGTAGAGAACAGGACTGGCATGATCGTTAAGCTAGATACGCCAACTTCCTATTCCATCCTTAAATTAGTAAAAGAACCTGAACACTTCTTCTCTCTAAAACTGTGTAGGAAAAGTAGAGGAGGGACTTAAGTATGTGGTGTTTGAAAAAGGTGCTGCTGCTACATGGTGAGAATTGGGAGTGAAAGACAGGCTTGTTGACACTGGGAACATTCTTTGTGTCCTGCATGTAGGGCCTTGCTACTTACTTCCTATTTCTTCTGGTAGTTAAGAACTCAATTGCTGGCAGCAAAGCACAGAAAGAAAAAAACTTAACAAAGATAGCCTCTGTTTCCATTCCTAAAGCTGATGATGCTTCCCTTCTGTCAACTTTCCATTGAAAAAAATTCTGCTAGACATAGTCTTCAGGAAGTGAGGTAAACTGCTGCTTTTTAGTGTCACCTGTGTGGCTTCCTTGTGGTAGTAGTGGGGCTTGAAAGAAAGAAAACTTGAAGGATTTAAAATGATCTCTTAAGAGCTCTCTTCTTATAGCAAGGTGAGTATATTCTGGATAAGCTAAATTCTGCAGTTTTGATATTAGAGAAGCTTATTTAAAGTGCTTGCTTTGTATGACCTGTTTAAATGGCTATTTCTTTACACTTTGGGTGGATGCCAGAGTAGTTGCACAAACCTTTCCATTCAGCATTGTCTACTAGATTTGGAAGTCTGACATGATGATTGCATTTGTAGGTGCTAAAGTAAACTTAATCTGGTCTTGGATGAGAGAGAATGCAGACAATTTAGGAGGAAATAATGTGGTTCACTTTTTAAATGTTCTATTTGTCACTAAGATGCACTCAAGCTGTAACAGCTTTCTGCTGTTAAAAAAACAAAAGGAGGGTTAGCAGTGACCTTGTCCCAAGCCCTTTCAGAACAAAGTTTATGCATTCATCTATTTTGGTTCTCTAGAAATCAGGGTATAGCAATTTCAGAAGTCTAGTATAAACCCATTTCTTTCCTCATGCTTTTCTTGAAAACTGAGAAGGATTAATTAGGATAAAATGGAGGTGTTAGGCTAAGCTATTTCATAATATCTAGGTAGTACAGCTAAGGATAGCAGTAAAAGTAGTGGCACAGGCACCTAAGGACCTGAGATATCTATTCCTAGCATTATACTGCTGCAGTTTCACAGATGCTCATTGGTCTGCTACAATGGCATGGTTAAATCTCATTAGCTCTGACAAATATAATGGGAAGTTAAGAAATTACTGAGTCAGCAGAGTTGTGGACCAGCACATGTGGTTACCTCAAGTATAAAATTGTGCATGCAGTTCCATATTCTTCTAACTTTGCCAGGGGACAATAATATCTTTAAGTGCTTCTAGTCATGCATGTCTACCTGCAGCTCTACAATTGCACCTTAGTTTTCCTTGAAGGCCTTAGGATCATAAGATCCTAAGATTTTCTTATAACTTGCTAATGTTGTAAAATATATAAGCTTCAAGAACCACTGAGTAGTCAATAAACCAAGCTATATTTAAGAGAAATTGATAAAATCAGTCTCTGCGCTTTTAGCTGAAAATGATTACCATGCAAGGCACTCTATATATCTTGAACCAAGATGGTGACTAGTAAACTGGTTTAGCATGTGTCTTCTCACTTTCCAGCTGGGCTGTTTGAGCATTATTTGTAGATTTTTATTCAGCAGGGGAACTGGATAGAGCATTGCAGTTTAGCTCAGACTCTTTGATAATGTTTTCAAAAAACACAAAGCAAAACAGCTTTGTAATCAAGATGCTTATGGTGAGCTTGACTGATGCTTTTGAACTGCTTGCTCTTGCAGCTGTGGATGGAAAAGCACCACTTGCTACTGGTGATGATGATGATGATGAAGTTCCAGGTAAGAACAAGTGTGCAAAGGAAGTGAATTTTGCAGAGAGATAACATGTACAGCACAAGATTGGGCCAAGGACAGTAAGAGTATTGACTAGTCACTTGTTATAGAATTTCTGTGTATGTTGTTTTCGGACACCATGTGAGACTTAGATGGAGTATTGGTTTGAGCTAGCATTTTTGTCCTGTGGAAGAGTAGTAGCTATGGCTAAGATTATTTAATATTCAATAAGAGTTGTAAGAAACAACCTTTTTAGTATCACTTTGCTCACTTGTGGGTATGGTGAAATTAAATGCTCTTAGAATTGTGCTTTATAATGAACCATCTAAAACTTACTTGTTTAAACAAGAAGAATGAACCATGAAGCTCTTAAATGATATTTGGTCTGTATTTTATAAGCTGATTTTTTTTTTTTTTCCTTGTAAGTACTTGATATGAAGTAGACGGGGGGGGAATTAGCAAAGCAGAAGTGGGTCAAACCTTAATTTCAACATTTTTCTTTTTCTAGATCTTGTTGAAAACTTTGATGAAGCCTCAAAGAATGAGGCAAACTGAACTAAGTGACACTTTCTGAATAAAATTAAGACTTTAAAAAGATATATGGAGCTGCTGTTTTATATTGTGACTGCTTTGATTTTATTTTTTTCTTGTTGAAATCTGAAGATTTGTAATATTTGGAAACTCCTTGATCCTGCAGCTCTTTTTCAGTTATTGCTTGTACACAATATTTTTGTGGCCTGGTTGAACAACCCTATGCTTTGAAATAGGTCAGATTGCTAATGAATCTCTGCCTAGACACTATTTTTGAGTAATTTGTATACAAACAACCCCATCTTTGAACTTTGGCATACAATAAAAAATATAAAATAAACTTTCTGGTGTGGCTTTTTGTCAGAAAAACAGGGGAAAAAAATGGCCATAACTATTAATCATTAAAGGTCTTGCTTTTCTGTGATAGAACTTTCATTGTGTTAGAAAACTGGCTTCTAAAAAAATTTTCGGTGCAAGATAATTTCAGACTTAGTCAGTGAATTTCCAATGTTTGCAGGTCAGAGCACATACACTGTGTTCCTAAGACACTTTGTAATCTACTGAATTTAAGATATAGACCTGTATTCCAGAATTACTTTATGGTTGTATTGGGTTTACATGGTGAGGTTGTGGGGGCTGCAGGGGTGACTTCTGTGAGAAGACACCAGAAGCTGCCTCCAAATCTGACAGAGCCAATGCCAGCCAGCTCCAAGATGGACCCATCACTGCCCAAAGCTGAGCCAATCAGCAATGGTGGTAGCGCCTCTATGATAACATCTTTAAGAAGGGGTAGAAACTGCTGTGCAACAGCAGTCAGAGGAGAGGAGTGAGACTGTGAGAGAAACAACTGAGACACTGAGGTCAGTGAAGAAGGAGGGTGAGGAGGTGCTCCAGGTGTTGGAGCAGAGAATCCCCTGCAGCCTGTGGTGAAGCCCGTGGTGAGGCAGGTTGTCCCCCTGCAGCCCATGGAGGTCCACGGTGGAGGTGGAGTAGGAGAACGTGCCTGAAGGAGGCTGTGACCGCTGGAACAGGTTTGCTGGCAGGACTTGTGACCCTGTGGGAGACCTGTGCTGGAGCAAGGGTAGAGTGCGAGGAGGAAGCAGTGGCAGAGAAAGTGTTAGGAACTGGCTACAACCCTCATTTTCCATCCCCCTTGTGCCACTTGGGGGGAGGAGGTAGAGAAGTCAGGAGTTAAGTTGAGCCTGGGAAGAAGGAGGGGGGGGTAGGTGTTTTAAGATTTGTTCTTATTTCTCATTACCCTACTCTGTTAATTGGCAATAGATAGCTGCATAATTGTTAATCTCACCCTCCCTGATAAGTAAAGTGGGAGACCTGGCTACAACCAACATGGAAAAGGCTAAGGTACTCAAACTTTTTTGCCTCAGTCTTCACCAGCAAGTGCTCCAGCTACACTGGCCAGCTCGCAGAATCCAAAGGCAAGGACTGGGAGGAGATTAGCAATTATGAAGCTATTTCTAAAAATCTGTCGCAGAAATCACTAGTACCCATTACTGCATTGGAGTCAAGTTGTTACAAAGTTTGATGTGACAGAACCAGAACAATCCCTTAGCTTTTTCAACAGAAAAACATCAAACAGGCCTTTGTTTCAATAGAAACGCAGGTAGCTGGTTTTGGTTCTCCATTGTCCAAGATACTTGGAGTGGAGATATGAAGCTATTTTCCTTGAGCAACACTACAGCTGTGAGTCTGTAATGGTGTAATTACAGTATAGTTCAAACTAATGCAAAACATCACAACTATTTTCAGTTTCTAGCAGTTACTGACAGACTAAGATGACCATAACCCAACTCTTTATTAAGAGAAAATAATCACAGTGTTGAGTCCAAGACTGAGTATTTAAGTGTTAGACATAAAGACTATTACTACTATGAACTTTAACAACAGAACTGCTTCCGTTTAGAATCTGCTATAATCAAGAACATATTTTGATTGTATTTTGATCCTCAGTCACAGTTGAGCAATGTGTAGTATACCAATATTTCTTGATTGGGAGTGTATCTACTGCATAGACTTCCACAGATGTGTCAAGTGGCTGCTTATCACTTGTAAAGTTAGTAGAAACTTAGAGCTAGCAGCTTAAACATTAATAATAGCTAGTGTAGATAAAGCCTATATGTTGTGGCATATGAACTGTAACAACCATATCACAACATGCTGAATAGCTAACTACAGAATTGGCTGAAACTGACCTAAGAGGATGTGATATTGTGGAAGAAGATGACTCAGTGAATCCTGAGACCTGCAGGCTACTTCAGCTTCTACCAACAGTAAAAACACACAAATAAAAATATCTTAAAGATCATCACCCCCAGGTAGGAATTACTGGAGCATGAAATACTGCAGATGTGCATGAGGATTGTTAATCCAAATGTTGCCCCCCAACATATGCTAAAGGCAAACCCTGGCTGCATGATCTGGCTATGCTGGTTTGACACTGTTCAGGGATTTCTCTAAACCAGAAAGAACTGCACCATCTCCTGATGCTGAACACTAAGTGGTGTAAGGCACCCAGAAGGGTAATAAATGAATTTTCACAGGGCTCAACTGGCCAAGTCAAGTCCAACCCTGTTATGGTGGCTGGCATGCGTAATTTCCATAACACACTGGATTAGTATTATTTTGCATTTCAAATATATTATTTTAGAAAGGAACTTTTTTTTAAGAAGAATCAAGTATGTATACTAAATAGTGAGGAAAAGGTTAACACTGTCTAGATGATCTGAACAAGACACTAAGTTACTTCATGAGATGATAGAAAACAATATGAAACATTTCATAAGCAAGGGCTGCAGTGGCTTAGAGTAAGTATTTCTGATGACTTTCATACTTGAATGACAGAATGGGCAACACATTTATTGATTTCTCAAAAAAATCAGCACACATTTATTGACTCAACAGGTCACAGGAAGCATGGTAAAAAAATCTGTAGAATTTGTTTTTCACCTTTTATGGGGCAATTAGCTTAAGGTCACCACACCCATTTTAAAACTCCCCTCCCTGCACTCCCAGGCCATATCCCTATAATCTCCCCAGGATGTGTATCCCTACTTCCACTGCCTGGGCATTTTGGTTTTGTGTTTTAGTTTGGCTAAGAGGTCTTGACTTAGTCAAGATTTGTTTACCATGTTTCCTGTGACCTGAAACAACTTCTGAAAGATGACCATCTTCATCTTTGTATGCATTTTTGTGGGATGCATGGTGATGACTATCTGACAATTGCTTGAAATTCTATAGCAAAAAGATGGAAGAAACTTTATGTTTTGCTGTCTTAATCTATGTCCCTCTATTTTTCCATCTTTCCATATAATCTGAAAATGCATTTTCTAGGACACTTTTTCAGGTAATATCTATTAATACTGACTGAAGTTCAAGACAAAATATGAAGCAGACATTGAATGTTCATCATTTAGAACAAGTGCTATCACTTCATCAGGATCCTGCAGTTGTTTGGGAGTGAAGTTCCAGACCATTGGAGGTGAGAAATTCCCTAGATACTTGCCACCCATGACCAAACTGTCACAGAGCCTGTGTCATATTCCTAAATTGCTTGTTAACCTTAGACAAAACCAAAGCAATATTCCTAAAGAATTACCAATAGAAGTATTTTATCTATCCAAGGATGTTCAAGATAGTGAAAAGTTATTGTAACAAGGGAGAAAACATCACAGAAGATTATGGTAAAGGTGCTATTCTGTGTTTATTTCCTCCACAAAAACACCTCTCAGAGGAAGTATAATTGTTAATTGTCTCCATGAGATGGTACCTCAAGTACAGTAATGGCTTCAGTACAGAGCCCAAATATGAGGTTAAGCTCAAGGTCCGTGTTTTAATAACAAATTTCCCAGGCAAAACATCACAAAGCAGTACAGAGCACAGCTGCAAAAGCCAACACCAATCTTTAACATGTACAGAAAAAAATAAAAAGAGCATGGCACAGATCAGGTAAACTGTGGAAAGATGACATACAAATTTGTGAATTTAATTTTTTTTGTCTTCCCCAGGAGTCAGGACTGGGTCCAGTGGTGTTCAACATCTTCATCAATGACCTAGAAGAAGGGACAGAGTGTCCCCTCAGCCAGTTTGCTGATGATACAGAACTGGAATGAGTGGCTGACACACCGTCAGGCTGTGCTGCCATTCAGCGAGACCTGGACAGGCTGGAGAGGAACTGAATGAAGTTCAACCAGGGCAAGCGTAGGGTCCAGCCCCTGGTGAGGAATAACCCCCTGCATTGGTACAGATCAGGGGTGCCCTGCTGGGAAGCAGCTCTGCAGAGAAGGACCTGGGAGTCCTGGTGGACACCAAGATACCCACGAGCCAGCAATGGGCCCTCATGGCCAGTAAGGCCAATAGTATCCTGGGGTGCATTAAGAAGAGTGGGGCCAGCAGGTTGAGGGAGGTTCTCCTCCCCCTCTGCTCTGCCCTAGCGAAGCCACATCTGGAGTCCTGTGTCCAGTTCAAGAGAGACAAGGAACTACTGGAGAGAGTCCAGTGGAGGCTACAAGGATGAGGAGGGGCTGGAGCATCTCCGTGCTGAGGAAAGGCTGAGAGCCCTGGGGCTGTTCAGCTGCAGAAGAGCAGCCTGAGAGGGGACCTCATCAATGCTTATTAGAGGGACCAGGAGGATGGAACAAGGGGCAACAGGCACAAACTGGAACCCGGGAAGTTCTGTCTGAACATGAGGAAAAACTTCTGTACTTTACTTCTCTGGAGAGATCCCAAAGCCACCTGGACGCCATCCTGGGCACTCTGCTCTGGGGAACCTGCTCTAGCAGGGGGTTGGGCTGGGTGATCCTCAGAGGGCCCTGCCAGCCCCACCAGTCTGGGATTCTGGGATTCTGTGATACTGAGAACAGATGAATCAATATGACCTGCAGCTGTTAACAGATATAAAATCCCTTCTAATATGCTCTGGTCAATCTGTTATTATCTCAAACCCTTTGAGCCCCACATTGGGTGCCAAAAAGGACTGTCATGGTTCAACCCTAGCTGGCAACTAAGCCCCACACAGCTGCTCGCTCACTCCCCTCCAGTGGGATGGGGGGAAAGAATCAGAAGGGTAAAAGTGAGAAAACTCATGGGTTGAGATAAAAACAGTTTAATAATTGCAATGAAAAGGAAAATAACAGAGAGAGAAGTGATGCAAATGAAAACAATTGTTCACCACCAATCAACTGATGCCCAGCCAGTCCCTGAGTAGCATCTTCCCCCCCTGCCAATATCTCCCCCAGCTTTATCTGCTGAGCATGACGCCATGTGGTATGGAAGATCCCTGTGGTCAGTTGGGCTCAGCTGTCCCAGCTGTGTCCCCTCCCAGCTTCTTGCGCAGCCCCAGCCCACGCGCTGGTGGGGTGGGGTGAGGAGCAGAGAAGGCCTTGACGCTGTGTAAGCGCTGCTCAGCAACAACGAAAACATCCCTGTGTGATCAGCGCTGTGTCCAGCACAAATCCAAACCATGGCCCCCAACCAGCTACTGGGAAGAAAATTAACTCTGTCCCAGACAAAACCAGCACAGGGAGATGCATGAGCTGCCCATGTCCATTGTTCTGGCTCGCCTGCATATTTGTTTGCTCCTTGTTCCCCCCTCCCTTCCTATTCAAAAAAGGAGAGAAACCAGCATCAGAAGCCAAAGCAGACCCAAACTGAATTTGCTTGTTATTAAAGGCAGCAATCTTTGCTTTTATAGGTCCTGTGAACTTGGCATCTGATGAATTGTCACAGGATGATGTGAAGGTACAGATTTCTCCTTATACAAATAGATGCACTTTGTTTAGGCTGTGAAACGGCACCTCCCAGAGCTAACAAATATGGTGACTAATGCCTGCCAGACATTTCCTATCCATTCCTATCCTGTGGGAATACTTACATATGTCGATGATTATTATTTGAAGGAACCTGTTATGTGGTTGTGAGACAAAAAGCTAGGTTGCAGAAGCAAGCTCTGCTTTTGGACCGGAAAGCTCTTGTGTTTGCAGTGATCCTTAGCCCCTTGTCCTGGGTTCAGCTAGGATAGGGTTAATTTTCACAAGAAGCTGGGAGGGGCCACAGCCAGGGTAGCAAATCAAACCAGACAATGGGATATCTGATACCATACTGACATCATGCCCAGTATATATAAAGGGGGGGAGCTGGGTGGGAAAAGGTGAAAAAAATTGAGCTTTAGACCATCAGGGCTCAGTGCGGCAGCAGTGGGTTCCCAGCAGTGAGCAGTTGTATTGTATATCACTCACTTTACATGTTATTTCATTAGCGTTATTGTTATTACTGTTGCTTCTTCTCTCTTTGTGTTGCTCAAGTAAACTGTCCTTATCTCAACCCATGAGGTTTTATATTTTTCTCCCATTTCTCCTCTCTATCCCACCAGAGTGAGCGAGCAGCCTCATGGTGCTTAGTTGCTGGCTGGGCTTAAACCATGATGCATGGGTAGATGGCCTTTGTTTCTTCCGAAAGCATCCTGTGACACAGGTTGTGTCTGGCAACTAACTGAAATAGCCTTTTAGTCTTGCTACTTTTTGATAAATATTCTAGCTCTTGCTAACCTGAAGCCTACATTTGTCTGAAGATGCACTGATTCAGTGAAGCATATTGAAGTTTGTATCTAACTTTAAATACAGCATAGTCCAATGCTTTGAGTTAGGCAGGTGTTTAAGTATCTTTCTGAACCATACCCATGGTAGTTTTGCAAATAATCTCTGCAAAACTGAATGACTTCTAATTTGGAAATAGTAGAATGGGCTGTATCTTTTTTTTTCTTCCAAAACAACCCAGATTACTGAATTATTTCTCTTATTTTGCTCTTTAGACAGTTTGTTGAAAAGTATCTCCTTGAGTCTTCTCTACTGTTTTCAGGACATAAGCTTGTAATATGTTACACATCCTGTAATATTCCTCTTTGAAGAGGAATTTAAAATTCTTTAATACTATAGTTAAAGCCACATAAAACAGGTAATTACAAATGTGAGAAGCATGTCATTATGTATTTTACGAAAAATTATCTAAAAAGCAAATGAGGTATGAATCATTCAAGTCTGGGTTGTTAAGAATAACAAAATAGGTTTTTTTTCTTAAAAACAGACTGTTTGCAGAGACAGACATTCACTGATCATTCTCAGTTCTGGCAGATTCTGTCAACTAAACAAATCTTAGCAGGCAGTGGTCTTATCCTAGGAAAAGCTGCTTCTAATGTATATATTTTTTTTGCTTTCCTAATTTTCAAAAGACATTGCAAGTGCTTAATGACAAGCTTGTGGCCTGGTGGAGGTCATGTGTTTCAAATAAACCTGTCAACCTTGCAATATGAGCACTCATTAACTGTTTATGTCTTGCAGAGCAAGTGTACAGTTTGCCCAAGAAGTCCCGAGAGAGAAGGTATCTGTACTTGTCCCATTCGAGTTTTCAGGAACCAGGTCTGTGCAAGAATGCCATCTAGGGAGCAGAATGGTCAAGAGGCCTTGACACCTCGTGCAGTGGGGCTTTTAGCAGTGGTTTAGGGGAGTGCTCCCTGCCCAAGGGATCTGTAAGCCCACACTTAAATCCTCTGCTGAGCTCAGTCTAGCTCTCTGTTTCTATGCTGTCTCTACTGTGCATGTCCCACAGTAGGGAATTGCCATAGGGATGTGCTCCTATCTTTTATAGGAACTACCTGAAGAGATATCCAAAACACCATAATAAAAGCAAGGAATCATTTAATATCAGCCATAATCCAAGAAAGTTTGTAACACATTGCACATTCTTTGCACTCCACAGGCTAGTGTTACTCCTTTTTATAAAGAGGGATCATAATGTTCTTTAAAATTACAGCTAAACGCAGAATTAACCACATAATTGTAAATGTTAGGTGAAACAAGCACCATCCAGATTCTTCTCAAAGGGACTCTTCCTACTGGAATGAGTTGTTTTCACTGGTCTGTGTTTTAGGATTCGGGAGGACAAATGGGATAAATATATTATACCTTTAAAAATTGAATGGAAAAAAATGTAAAATGAGTCAGACTTTCAGCTTTCTGATGAACAGAATGACCAGCACATGAATAAGTGCAAGGTAATTTGGGATTTACGCCTGCTTTATTATGTATAATTATGTCACCATAATGTCACAGAATTATAAATGAGAATCTACATTTTTATGTAAATAAATTGTTGTTTATTACAAAACTGCATAAGCAATAGGAAGAAACTTTTATCTTTATTTTTAATTTTAAAACATGCAGAATACCCTGAAAGAGCCTCCATATTAAGACAGCTTTCCTTTAAAACTACAACCTTAACTGAATAATATCAAGTATTTCCCTTGCCATTTTTTAAAATGTTCTAAATAATGTCATTTGACTATTTAGACAAAATTTAAATGTATGAATTGCCTTTAAGAAATATTTTTCTCTTTGTTAAATAAAATTAAGAGGTATAGACTTCTTGCAATTACTCTCAATAAGTACTTGAGTCTGTAACTTCTACATTGACATGTAATCAGTTGAATCTGCCTTATTTGAAGTTAATGGGACTTCTTTCATGAGTAAGTACTTGTTAGCATTAAAGAGTTGCAGATTTGAGTCAAACATACACACAATGAAAAATAGATTAGAATATTTGTGGTTTGATTTCAAAACATCTGAAATTTAGATTAATGTCCTCAATTATCAACTTGAGAGATGGATTTGGCCTACTGGATGTTTTCAACTGTCCTTTTGGCAGTTTTGCAGGCTTTCTAGTATACTCTCCTGTGTCCCAGGATATCCTAATGTATGTGGATATGAAGATGGTTAACAGACTGCTACTGAGGTGATATCTTAAAAAGTGGTAGAACTGGCTGTGAACACATATGTCCAGTCCAGTAGCCATACATAAGCATGTGTCTGTGTGGTCTCCTAAAGAATAACAACCAGGACTGCTCGGGAGGGGGGGGGGGATGTATACTCACACAAGGAGGAGTATTGTAAAAATAGGCAGAATTTATTAAATTTATTAACGCTTGTTAAAAATAGGTTATTTCTGATGTCTTTTAAGATCTAAAGACAGATTGTCTAAATTTATGTAAATGCAACTTTAACTGCAGAAGCATGAGTTTTCATGTATGCCTCAGGGAGATATAGGCATTGATATTTGCTTTTCTGCAGCAAGTCAATAACATTTCTTAAATTTAATTTTCTGGCCCTTTCCTTTTTGCAGGTTTATAAATGTATTTCTGCCAGTCTTCCTTGATAATGCTTGCTGGCTTAGCTGCCAGTGAAAGCAATGACTGCATATCCTGGTTTGCACTAGAACAGAACTCATTCTGGTCAGTGATTATTTCACTGACCTACAACAATCATCTAGTCCACCTTGGAGGATACAACTGTCATGATTTAGGCCCAGCCAGCAACTAAGTACCCCCGGGCTGCTCACTCACTCCTCCCCCACAGATGGATGGGGAGGAGAAAATATAATGAAGGGTTCATGGTTCAAGAAAAGGACGAGGTCGTCACTCAGCAATTACCATCATGGACAAAACAGACTCGACTTGGGGAAATTAATTTAATTCATTACAAATCAAATCAGAGTAGGGTAATGAGAAATAAAAGCAAATCTTAAAACACCTTCCCCCCACCCCTCCCTTCTTCCCAAGCTCAACTTCATTCCTGACTCTTCTACATCCTCCCCCTCCCAGTGACACAGGGGGATAGGGAATGGGGGTCATGGTCAGTTCATCACACGTTGTCTCTGCCTCTCCTTCCTCCTCAGGATGAGGACTCCTCACACTCTTTCCCTGCTCCATCATGGGATCCCTTCCCCGGGAGACAGTCCTTCACGAACTTCTCCAATGTGAGTCCTTCCCACGTGCTGCAGTTCACAAACTGCTCCAGTGTGGGTCCCTTCCACGGGGTGCAGTCCTTCAGGGACAGACTGCTCCAGCGTGGGCTTCCCATAAGGGCACAGCCTCCCTTGGGCTCATCCACCTGCTCCAGCGTGGGGTCCTCCATGGGCTGCAGGTGGATCTGCTCCACCGTGGACCTTCATGGGCTGCAGGGGGACAACCTGCCTCACCATGGGCTTCACCACGGGCTACAGGGGAACCTCTGCTCTGGCACCTGGAGCACCTCCTCCCCCTCCTTCTTCACTGACCTTGGTGTCTGCAGGGTTGTTCCTCTCACATTCCACTCCTCTCTCTGCTTCAGGTTCCCCAGCAGGGTTTTTTTTCCCTTCTTAAATATGTTATCACAGAGGTACTACTACCATCAATGATTGGCTCGGCCTTGGCCAGAGACTGATCTGACTTGGAGATGGGGAAGCTTCCAGCAGCTTCTCACAGGAGCCACCCCTGTAGTCCCTCCCCTGCTACCAAAACTGCCACACAAACCCACTACAACAACTTCCTTGGAGAGGGCTGGAAACCCATGATCAAAGGAACAGGAAACTGAGAAGCAGCAGTGGCCCAGTGAAAACTATTGAAACAAATCCCAGTCTGCAAACTGTAGGACCAGAGCTTCAGTGTTGTAAATGAAATGGAAATTGTATGTGATGAATTTCACAAGACTGTACTTTCTGCATGCAACAACTTGTCAGGAACAAAATGTAGGAATTTGATGGGGAAAGGGTTGCTAGGGGGCAGCCAGCCTTACCTTATTTACACTATCTGCGCTGTTCACTGACAGCTGCTTAACTGGATACTACTTAGATTGCGTGTGATGCTACAGCAGCATCTCTGTGGCAAAGGTTAGAGTAAATCAAACCTTTGCACAGAAGGGAAAATGAGGCTTTACCTGCCATCCAAACAGCCAGTCACAGGTAAGAAGAAAAGACTGCTGACTTTGCTCTGCCTCCTTTGATAGGATCCAAAGCGGAATCAAGGAGAGGTGTTACTTTAGCCAGATTACCTGTTCAGGGCAGTGGTACCAACTTGAATCCAGTTTTCACTGGAGTAGCCAGCAGGGACTAGGTCTTTTTCCCCTGAAGAAGCTATTACCTCTCTTTAAAATTCAAAGATCCCATGGTGTCTGGAAAATATAAAACTTTTTTCAAAACTATTTTTTAACCTTCATTTAAAAATGCATTATAATTTTGTGATTAAGTAATTATATATAAGGTCATAACTAGATTTATTAGGTACTGTCACTAATACTTGTGTTCATTCTTGGAGGATGGCTTGGCTACTTCACTACATGTAGCTTGACATATGAATGCAAACCTCCTGCACTTGAATTCAAATTTGCTTCCTGTCCAAAGTGGTTCAATACCTGTCCACATTAAAGCATCTGTGCAAATTCCAGGATTGGGAAAAATGGGAAGAAACACTGAACTTCTGCAGCCTGTCAGTGCTGGCCACTGTATCTCTTCCTCCATGTGGGCAACACCATCAGGCTTTTTCTTAGAGGTACTGGACATTGATTGTGTGCCACAACACACTTTGAGACTGGCATCAACATGTGCATGGGTCAGGGACCACATTTGAGCCTGTTTCCTGCACTGTTTGTGGAATGGGTATGGATGAAACCCTTAGAGCATTAACAGATGTATAATATTTTGTTGGGATATTTGGCCTCAATAGGATCACACCAAGGACAGGGTAGTGTAAGGCCAGTGGTGGGGAATCACAGTGTATCATAAGCCTTCCTCCGCATTAACTCTGCAGAGGGCATTGCAGCATGTTTGAGTACCTGCTTGGAGCAGTAGGGGATGAATCAGATCACCAGCTTAATCTTCCAACAGAGACTCTTAGATTTGGTTGGTGGGGTATCTAGCATCTGGTAGACTATCAACTTCTCTGACAGTTTTTCCCCCTGAGTGACAGCAAGAACAAATCAGTAGATACAGTAGATACTTTGGGTGTCTGTATTTTTTTTAAATTATTTTGTTCTTTTCATTGTAAGTAACAGATAATCATAGATGTTTTTATTTGAGAAAATATGAGACAAACTGCTGACTCTCTACTTCATATGTGTTTTAAAAAAATACTAGCTTGTGCTCTCTAAAACTTGATCAAGGGGCCAAGTGATGACCTGGACTATATGTCTGTGCAGGCTCCCCCACTTCCCTGGATCCTCCCACCTTCAGGGTCATGCTCCTGGGGTGTCGTTTCCACTGCTGTGCATTCCATGGCAGAGTGATGAGCCCAGCCTGCTTCCTTTGCGTTCCAGCTACTGCAGCTGGGCTAGTGCTGGGGGGAATCAAAGCTGCCCTTCCATTGGTGTTCCCAGGAGACACGGCATGCAGCATAAAAGTGAGCTGCTCATGCTCTCAGATGGGGTAATAGCAGTAATAATTAATAAAATAATTCTTGATCATCTGTGCCATCACAAAGTCCTGTGAAAATATTTTCATTTGGTCTAGTGTAGCTGTGCCAAACTCCTGGTCATAAAGTAAAAAAATCAGCTTTGATGTAACTACATTAACTTTGGGATGAATGTGGTCAACTCCCAGTCACTGGGCCTGAAGCTGAGATAAAACCAGATAGCACACAATTTTCTGCATCTTCTTTTTGTTCTTGTTTTGTTTTGTTCCATTTATGGAGTGTGAGTATCTTGTATCTCTGATCTCCTTAGTAAAGATCAGGAAAGGTATATTTATTATTATTTTTAGTAATAATTATCTGATTATCTTTATTTGTGTCAATTAGTTTCTGAGCTGAGTAAGAAAACTTCTGTGAGGAATTAAGCTGTATATAAGGAGTATAAATAATGAAGGTTGTGGAAAGAAAAGTTTACGGATTGATTCATCTTTACTAAAGAGCTCCAATATGAAATACATGGGTTCACATTAGAGCCTTTCTATTATGATTTCTAAATCTGTGTGCATCCACTGGAAATGCACTGACTGCAATAGATGTATATGGATGCAATGAAAATAGAATTTGCCTAATATTTCTGTAGCTTTGATTCCATTATAAATATAAATTCCTTGGCTTTCAAGAGCAGCCTCCCAGAAATCATGAGATTGTATCTTGCATGTAACTATTGAGCATGTGTAGGAAAGTTGTACTGTTTGTTTTTCTGGCACAGAGCTAACTTCAAAATGAGATTACTTAACTGAAGAAAACATTTCCTGATGTTTCAAATCAACATTTGAACAAAATCTTCTCCTTTTGCATAAGGAGAGGATGAGCTCACTCTAGCCTGTTTAATCCATGTGGAGGTCAATGAATTAATTTTAACCACTGAGGAATTTGGTAAAACATAATGTAGCACAGTGTGAAACAGCTTGCCATCAGTTAAACAGTTTTGCCCAGTAAGATTGCTTTAATAATAATATTTATAATCTTGTGAAGGGTCTTCCATAATTCCTTCAGATAGGCTGTAGCCCCACAGGCAGAGCAACAGATGAATATAGACTAGTTCAGACAGCACCATTTTTTATGAACACCTATGGCCAATTGTTACAGAGTGTATTGTCATTTGAGTATTGTCTATATATGTTTACACCAACTTTAAGTGTTTTCTAAGCATACTGTCTATATATATGTATGTATATATGTTTATTAGAATCTCTTGGCAATAACATTTATAAAGTTGGAATTGTGTTGGGTCGTTTTCCAGACAACAGGAAATATTAAATGGAGCCCAACTGTTAATTTATTAAGATCAGAAGTCTAAACAGTATTAGTGCTACTAGTGCTAGGATTTATTCTCTCTGGAGTCACTGTCTGTGAGTTGGCTATCTTATATTTTGAGCTGTAGAGCAACAGAAATATGTGACAATTTGGAAAATATCTGGAGATAGGAGGTGATGGAAACTGAATCACCAAAGGGAGTTTCAGTGTCCTGAGTCCCAAGAGAATCCCTTGCACAGGGTAATATCCCAGCCTTTCCCTGGGTGCTCTTTCTGCTGTCCTTTTTCTGCCCCATGCTCCCATTTTTCTGAAGATCACCCTGAGATGTCCCAGTGTCTGAATTACCTTCCTGGGAGGGTGAGTCTCCTCTTCCATTTTGTTTGTTGACTCAGTTTTGAAATCTCATCCTTTCTGCTTTCCCACAGGGCAGATGGCAACAGCCACACAAATCTCAGTGAAGGACACTGATTGCTTGATTATAATTTTTCCACTACTTATTCATGCCAGCACCAAACAACAGCTGACAATATGCATTGTAATTTCAGCATACACCCTGTATTTTCTTCTGTTAACTGTGAAACAGAGATGTTAATAGTTTTCACAATATAGTGCCTCTTGCTTGTGAAAATAACTTGATTTTCTGAGGACTCAATAGAGGGTTATGTATAGATTGTTTTTAGCCCCACAGAAGAGTCTAGTCAGCATTATTAAGCATCTCCACCCATTTTTGTATGCAGAAGCTTTGCAAAGGTTGTGTCCAGAAATCAGACACAAAAGACAAGATATATTTGGTATCAGAACAGATTGCTAATAGCAGAATTTTCCATTGATTAGGCTATCTATGAACACCGACATACAGATTTAGGTATCTACACAAGTTATTTCATATTTAATTTCTAATATATGTTTATTTAGGGATATATTAAACATAAAGGACCTTTCAGATTTTGTCACAAATAGTTGAGTTTAAGTTATTTATATGCAGAAGTGAATATTAACATTACCTGATGGCATTATTTTGTTTACTTTTTTACAGAGGCATTCTTCCTACCAGCTTTTGTGCACATGGGCACTTTTATGCATGCACATGTCTACAAACTGTAACCAGATGTATGCAGCTACAGACTGAAGAAAGTATTTTGTTGGAATTCTGAGCAAAGCAAGAAAAGAGAGGAGAAGGTATGCTTTGTATTAAAATTCCTTTCATGTTCACATATGGTATCACTAGTTAAAAAAATACAATCTGTCCCGCTGAAGGTAGGAGTTTGGCGTTTGCCTGCCAGAGCCCGAAAGGCCTTGCACTGGGACAGTCTCGCAAAGCCAGTAGAAAGAATAGAAGTTTAGTAAAGCGACAGATACCGTAGATTAGGAATTGCCGTTGATCGATGCCCTCACCGCACTAGGCCCAATAACTGATATATCACAGTAGTGCAGCAAAAAGAAACTCTCCCGGGTACCTTCACCGTATGGTGAGAGCGCAGTTCTTCCCCAGCAGCGTCCCTGTCCTGGGTGGAGGAAGAGGAGTCCGGCCCTGACCGGCCCTGCTGGGGCTTCAGTCTTTCCCCCAAGGCAGGTATTTCCCCTTGGGGCTTTTTACCCACCCCCCCAGCTCTGTCTGCCTCTGCTCTCAGGTGACGTTCAGGGGATTTGGGTGGAGAGCTGAGTGACACCGTCATCTATGTTCAGCATGTACTGCTCTGGGCTCATTAGCATATTGCGGGGCGTGGATTTTAATATTCATTTTGCAGTTAATTAGGCAAAGGTCTTTGCCGGGACACTGGGACCTTCAACATTTGCTTGCTTTCTTCGCTTAGCCAACCCAGGGCCCTCTTATCCCCACAGGACTCCCTGCTGCAGCCATCATTGATGCCAGCTCAGGGAATCTGCTCTCCTAGAGATAACACAGGAATCTTGTGCTCGAAAACATCTCGGCCGTTTGTGCCGAATTGCCACATTTGGGTTTGATGTATGTCTGGTTGGTGAGTTGACTCATAGACAGACATGATGCATGCCAGAGCTGGCACAAGGTATACATCATCTCCACCACAGCTAATTTCTTCAGATACTGGATACCACCCTCAATCGTGATCCACTTGCTTCAACAATTTGCAGTTCTTTGAAGGGATACCTGTCCTTCACACTCATCAGGAGTTGCCTCCAGAGGCTGAGGACTGCTGCCCTTTTTCCAATCCCTTTGTCAATGGCCTTTTCCCTAGCAAGGGATCCCAGGTACTGGGTTTCCTTACCTTCTAATTCCTGACTACTGACCCCAATATCCCAGCATTGGAGTAACCAGATGAGAATTTGCTCACCTGGATGATGGTTGAAATATTTTTGTGTATCTCACAGCTCACTTAGGGATAGGGATCGGGTGGTTTCTGACTCATTTATAATTTCAGTCCCTTCCCTGCCCTGTTCTTGGGACTGCTCTGTGACAGAACAGGCTGCCTCTTCTGATTCTCCCTCCTGCTTCCACTTAGGAGAAGCTTCCTTCTCCCTTACTAAACAAGTTTACCTTTGCTTCCATTGTTTCTTCTCGACTATAGGGACAACTGATATAGTTGAGGGTTAGGTCTCTGGTTTAGCCCCAGTGTCTCTTTGTATGTCTCCAGATCCAGAGACCCTCTCTTCTCCTTGAGCATGCTGAAGAGTGCTCAGTAGGCATAGGCCAGGCCCCAGCACAGTGAGATAAATTGTGCCTCTTTGGAATAGCCAGGGCATCCTTTTTTCAAACATTCTATCACTTCATAAGGATCCTGCACTTGGTTGGGAGTGAAGTCCCAGACCATCAGAGGAGACAACCTTTCTAGATACTTGCTCATATTCTCCAATGTGCCTTGCCATCCATAACCACTGTGGTGGGTTGATCTTGGCTGACAGGTTCCCAATAAGCTGCTCTATCACTCCCCTCCTCAGCAGGACAGGGGGAGAAAATATGATTAAATAACTCATAGGTCAAGATAAAGGCAGTTTAATAAAGAAAAGCAAAGGCCATGTGTGGAAGCAAAGGAAATAAAAAGATTCATTCTCTACTTCCCATCAGCAGGTGATGTCCAGCCACTTCCCAGGAAGTAGGGCCTCAGTACATGTAGAGGTTGCTCTGAAAGACAAACACCTTAATAATGAATGCCCTCACCCCGCCCCAATCTCTTATATTTATTGCTGAGCACAACATCATGTGGTATGGAAGATCCCTGTGGTCAGTTGGGCTCAGCTGTCCCAGCTGTGTCCCCTCCCAGCTTCTTGCGCAGCCCCAGCCCACACGCTGGTGGGGTGGGGTGAGGAGCAGAGAAGGCCTTGACGCTGTGTAAGCGCTGCTCAGCAACAACGAAAACATCCCTGTGTGATCAGCGCTGTGTCCAGCACAAATCCAAACCATGGCCCCCAACCAGCTACTGGGAAGAAAATTAACTCTGTCCCAGACAAAATCAGTACAGGTGGGTGAAGAGGAAGAGCATGGCCTATGTCTTTTGGCAATATTGGGCTGTTCAATTGGCCCATCATGAAGCTATAACCTAAGCCATCTTGGGTATTTTTAATTAGTGTAGGCATCTCAATCAGGGGATTATTGCTTTGTGATCATCTAGAAAATCTAAATGTTGACCTTTTGAAGTACCACCTGCTCATACTATTAGTTTGAACTGTATTATAACAATAAATCCAATCAAGTAATGGCGTTTTGTTTGTCACTAATATTTGATTGTGCAATCCAGCCAAGCAACTTAAGATGAGGTATAATTTATCATTTTTTTTGTTTGATCAGAAAGTGTTGTATTTATGTTTATTTCTGTTGCACAACGTTTATATGTTCCAACCTCCAGTTCAGAGTCTGATATGGAGCACTATAAATGAATTGCCCATAATCTCTTCACAGCCAGTAGGTGTGGGGGTTTCTGCAGAGTTTAGGTCCCTCCCAGAGGAAAGCAGCTGCTATACAAATTTATCAGAGCACAGTATTTCTTAACTAGGGAAGGTAAAAGGCCAAAGGGAATCTCCAAGATTAGGTATGGCTGAGGGCGGATCACTTGAATGCTGATAGTATCTCTCTAAGTAAAGGTGTGAGCAGACTGTAAGTAGTTGCAATATGATCCTTACCAGAAGCCATGTGTGTTTCTGATTTAAAAGTATGTCTTGAAGTACAGCAAAGAGGTCTCTTGAATCTTACTGCCATGTGCTTTATTCTGGAAAGATGGCAACAGTTTATTCACTACAAAAATGCTCCCACATATTCCTTGCCTCGACCTGATTGCTGCAATTACCATAGCTGGGTTACAGAGATGACAGTGCATACAAGATGCTGAGAGTATTCTCTGTAGAGCCAGTGAAGTTTGGGAAGAACACTGAAAGATGTACCTGATGTGATCTAACATTCATTTGCATCATTATTTGCAACCTCTGGTGTCACCGGTTGGCCAAGGTAAGCCAATCCCAGGGACGAGTCCTCTCCTATCTTTAAAACCCCTCTCCCCTGCACTGGGAGAGAAATAGTTAAAAAGCAGAGATAGGAAAAGGAAGAAGAATTTGTGAGACCTCTGAGCGTTTGGAAAACTGAAACAAAGTTTAATGACACTAGAACAAAATATATTATATACAGAAAAGCCAATGCAATATTGGAGGGTTTGTACGGGATGGAGCAGCAAGGGTTAATCGCGGGTGAGGGAAGGAACGATATCAAGGAGTGTTCAAAATGGCGTCGGCCACGTGGGCTCTCGTGGAGCGGAACAAAGGAGTCGCGGCTGTTACAAACACCGGGATCCCACGTGCAAACCGCGGGCTGCGCTGTCCTACCGGTCTGGGTGTGCGGGTTGAAGCAAATGGCAGCAAAAGCGGCGGCATCAGCAGCAGGGAAAGGGCAGCCCCGAGGCGCGGCGTCTCCAGTGGCGGGATCTGTCCCATGCGGCGCGGGGGTTTCCGCAGCGATGGCTCCACTCCGGCAGCGGGGGGTGCCGTAGCCACAGGCAAGCAGGCAGGCAAGTTCCTCTGGAGGTTTTGAGCCGAGGGGACACAGCCTGTAAGGTCCCCGGAGCCAAACCGCGAGCCTGGAAGCCTTTCCCGGAGATAAGCCGCTAGTCCGTGACACCCCTCAGAGTGCAAAGAGCAAAGTGTATGGGACGGCCATGGAGCGCAAAGAGAGCGAGGCGGGGGTGATACGCGCCTCTTAAAGGGACAGAACGCTCGCGAGAAACTTTTACAACCAATGAGAGGTGCTAAATGTGACATGGGAGGGAATAGTCCAATTGGTCACTTTAAAACAAACCTTCAAACAGGAGAAACTGTTTTTTTCCTACACTGTGACATTCCACTCCTTATTCCATACCATGTACGTTATGCGCATCTCTAAACATTACATTATACAGGAATTAACAACATGAGACTGTGGTTCAGGGTGTTTCGGCCAAGGTTAAATTCCCCCGTGGTACACAGTGGACTTCACCATCCTCCTGCATTACCCACCAGGTGTGTCCAGGGCCTTGGGCTGAGACAACACCACGGATGGGTCTGTCTGGGGTTGCAGCAGGGGAAACCCAGACAGCTTTTCCCAGCAGATTACTTTCACATACCACAGGAACTCTATCCCCCTCTACGGTATGTAAAAGGTCTGATTGGGCAGGGCCGGCTCGATTGATTGATCCCCTCGTGTTCACTTGCCAGGTGGCTTCTGCCAGATGTTTGTCCCAATTATTGAAAGTTCCGCCACCCAATGCCTTCAGGGTGGTTTTCAGCAAGCCATTAGAGTGTTCTATTTTACCGGAGGCTGGTGCATGGTATGGAATGTGATAAATCCATTCGATACCATGTTCTTTGGCCCAATTGGCCACCAGATTGTTTTTGAAATGAGTTCCATTATCAGACTCAATTCTTCCTGGAGTGCCATGCCGCCACAAAATCTGCCTTTCAAGGCCCAGAAGAATATTACGGGCAGTGGCGTGAGGCACGGAATAGGTTTCAAGCCATCCGGTGCTTGCTTCCACCATTGTCAGAACATAGCACTTACCCTGGCAAGTTCGAGGGAGAGTGATGTAATCAATCTGCCAGGCCTCTCCATACTTGTACTTCGACCACTGTCCACTGTACCACAAAGGCTTCAACCTTTTGGCCTGCTTAATTGAAGCACAAATCTTACAGTCATGGATAACCTGGGTAATTGCATCCATGGTTAAACCCACCCCTCAGTCACGAGCCCATCGATAGGTAGCATCTCTTCCCTGGTGACCGGAAGAGTCACGGGCCCATCGAGCAAGGAATAATTCACCTTTGTGTTCCCAGTCCAGATCTATCTGGGACACTCTGGCTGCTTTGTCCACTTGGTGGTTATTTTTATGTTCCTCGGTGGCTCTGCTTTTTGGGACATGGGCATCTACATGCCTTACCTTCACAACTAACCTTTTCAGCCGGGCAGCAATATCTTGCCACAGAGTGGCAGCCCAAATAGGCTTACCTTTACGCTGCCAATTGTCTTTCTGCCACCTCTCCAGCCATCCCCACAAGGCATTTGCCACCATCCAGGAGTCTGTATACAGATACAGTCTTGGCCAGTTCTCCCTTTCAGCAATGTCCATGGCCAGCTGGATGGCTTTGACCTCTGCAAATTGACTTGATTCACCTTCTCCTTCCACTGCTTCTGCAACTCGGCGCATAGGACTCCATACGGCAGCTTTCCACTTCCGTTGGTTTCCTATGAGGCGGCAGGATCCATCGGTGAAGAGAGCATATCGCTTCTCCTGGTCTGAGAGGTCTTTATATGGGGGTGCTTCATCAGTACGAGTGACTATCTCATTCGGTGGCATCCCAAAATCTTCTCCTGCAGGCCAGTCTGTAATGGCTTCCACAATTCCTGGGTGACCAGAGTTACCTATCCTAGCTCTCTGGACAATCAGGGCGGTCCACTTACTCCAGGTAGCATCTGTGACATGGTGGGTAGATGCTATCTTCCCTTTGAACATCCAGCCTAGGACTGGCAGTCGGGGGACTAGGAGGAGCTGTGCTTCAGTGCCAATTACTTCTGAGGCAGCTCGAATCCCCTCATAGGCAGCCAATATCTCCTGCTCAGTGGGAGTATAATTGGCCTCTGAGCTTTTATATCCCCGACTCCAAAATCCTAGGGGACGACCACGGGTTTCTCCTGGTGCCTTCTGCCAAAGGCTCCAGGTAGGACCACAGTCCCCAGCTGAAGTGTACAGAATATTTTTAATCTCTGGTCCTGTTCGCACAGGTCCCAGGGCCATAGCATGTGCTATTTCCCTTTTGATTAATTCAAAGGCATGTTGCTGATCAGAGCCCCATGTGAAATCATTTTTCTTCCAGGTAACAGTATAGAGAGGTTTAACAATCTGGCTATACCCAGGAATGTGCATTCTCCAGAAGCCTATGACTCCTAAGAAAGACTGTGTCTCTTTCTTGCTGGTAGGCGGAGACATAGCTGTGATCTTGTTGATCACATCCGTGGGGATGTGGCGGTGTCCATCCTGCCACTTAACCCCCAAAAACTGGATCTCTTGGGCAGGTCCCTTGACCTTACTTCTCTTAATGGAGAAACCAGCATCCACCAAAATGTGGATTATCTTCCTACCTTTCTCATAGACCTCTTCTGCGGTATCACCCCATACAATGATGTCATCGATGTACTGAAGATGTTCAGGAGCACCACCTTTCTCCAGCATAGCCTGGATCAGCCCATGGCAGATGGTCGGGCTGTGCTTCCACCCCTGGGGCAATCGATTCCAGGTATACTGGATACCCCTCCAGGTGAAGGCAAACTGTGGCCTACACTCTGGTGCTATGGGAATGGAAAAGAAAGCGTTAGCAATGTCTATCGTGGCATACCACTTTGCTGCCTTGGACTCCAGGTCGTACTGAAGCTCCAAGATAGCAGGAACAGCAGCAGTCATCGGTGGTGTCACTTCGTTCAGCCCACGATAGTCCACTGTCAGTCTCCATTCCCCCTTGGTCTTCTGCACAGGCCATATAGGACTGTTGAAAGGTGAGCGAGCTCTGCTGATGACATCTTGTCTCTCCAACTCTCGAATCATTTTCTCTATGGGGCGCAGAGAGTCTCGGTTGGTTCGATATTGCCGGCAATGAACTGTGGAGGATGCAGTAGGCAACTTTTGATCTTCCACCTTCATTCTGCTAACAACAAAAGGGTCATCCGAAAGTTCGGCCGATGTGGACAACCGGATAATGCTATCGGCTCCCACGGTTGCTATCCCAAAGGCCCATTTATAACCTTTCGGGTCCTTAAAATACCCTTTCCGGAGGAAGTCTATGCCTAAAATGCATGGAGCATCTGGGCCAGTCACAATTCTGTGAGTTTCCCAGTTATGCCCAGTGAGGCTTACCTCAGCTTCTACCAAAGTAAGCTCTTGTGATCCTCCTGTCACACCGGAGATCGTGACAGTCTCAGTTCCTTGATGATCCGATGGTAGCAAGGTACACTGGGCGCCTGTATCTACCAGGGCCTTGTACCTCTGTGGTTCTAATGTGCCGGGCTATCGAATCCACACAGTCCAGTATACTCTGTTATCCCTTTCCTCCACCTGGCTAGAGGCAGGGCCCCTCTAATGCCTAGGGTGTGGTCCACAGTCAGTGGAAGGGTCTATCCGGCTTGTGGTACCTTCTTCATAGGAGTTGCTCCTTGGGCTGCAGCACTTCTCGCCAAAGACTGGAGCGACAACTCTTCGATTGCAGTCGTCATGTTGGTGTGGTCTGCTCTGCAGCTCACGTGCTGGTACCCTTGGGTCAGCGGCAGGTCGTTGTTCCCATCTCCTCGTGTCTTCACGACCTCTCGAGCAGCACTGGCGGTCACATCGTGGCCTGTCCTGTCTGTTCCGCATTGCTCTGGGAGGACGATTTCTCCTAACAGCTGACACATGGGTATACACAGGAGAGGAAGTGTTTTTTTGTTCTAACCTATTAATAGAGTCCAATATTTTCTCTGTCATTTTGTCTGTCACTTTCTCCACTGCTGCAATGAAGGCAGAGGTATGAGAAAGACTGTCCTCATACTGGCGAATCCTGTTAGACACCTGTTCTATGGTGAGTGGCCGATTTTCGCCTGGTCTTTCCCACAGCATTGTGGCCAATGTATGGGCATATGTCTGGGGTGCACTCTGCACAAACTGCCGAGGGGACACAGCCTGTAAGGTCCCCGGAGCCAAACCGTGAGCCTGGAAGCCTTTCCCGGAGATAAGCTGTTAGTCCACAGCACCCCTCGGAGTGCAAAGAGCGCAGTGTATGGGGGTGATATGCACCTCTTAAAGGGACAGAACGCTCACAAGAAACTTTTACAACCAACGAGAGGTGCTAAACGTGACATGGGAGGGAATAGTCCAATCGGTCAGTTTAAAACAAACCTTCAAACAGGAGAAACTGTTTTTTTCCTAAACTGGGACATCTGGTTAGATCTGCTTGTGTATCTATTGTAAACATATACTTCATGTCTGTCTTTAAATATAGCTAATGGCAACAATAACAATTAAAAAAACCCTACCTTGCTGGGAGAGAGGTGAAGAAGGCTTTGCTAAGCATTCACAGTGCAGATAGATAGAGAGAAGTACAGAATACTTTAACAAGTCTGAGAATATAAGGTCTTTTAACTAAAGGAAAATGTCTAGAAGAGACTTAACAAAAATTTTAATGCAGTTGGATAATCTGTCTTTGGAGTGGACAGTTAGGTGATGGCAGATATCGTTGTCCACTATGAACACCGACCAAGTTCTTAAAAATATTCTACTGTTTTCTTGATTCCAGAAAAAAAGCAATAGAAGAGATCAAGGGGGTTTGAATATAGTAGCAGGAGATTCCAAATTGTTAAACTTTTACAGGGTCAATGTAGAAGTCTGTCTTGCTTTCAAACTGTGTTGTATATGGCACAGTATGCTGTGCATACTTCACAGCTTCTATGAAGAGGACATAGTTGGCTACTGGAACTGCTGGACATAGCAACGAAGTCTTAAGATTAGATCCAGATGCTGAAATAATGGGTTATAGACTGTTTTGAGTAGTTGAAATAGTGAAATGTCTGCTGGATATTACTCCTGTTATGTGTTCGTACAAACACATGTTTACCTTTATTGATGACTTGAATAGGAGTATAGCTGAGTCTGTGTTCCCCTGTGTCAGAGAACAATAATGACGGACTGCACACACTTTATGAAAGTGATAACGCAGACCTTTATTTCAGCTTCTAACCGTGGTTTATCGTCTACCGAGCTGTTCATGCACTTCAAGGTTACAGTTAATTGGCTCGTGAGTCAAATTCACACGCCTATTCTAACAATGTAATTGGCTAGTTAGCTTCACCCTGTGTACATGTTCGTACATGTTCTTTTCCATTTACTTCCTTACTCCCAGCTCTTCTGCCGAGTCACTCTGCCTTGTCTTCAGCCACCGTTCATCATGTCCGTACTTGTCCGTTCATGTCCATCCTTGTTTACAAATCTGACAGCAACAAGTCCTGCTGCTCCTTAAAGTCACCCACACCCCTGGACTGGGAATGACTCATTAAGGGTAAAACTCAGCATGTTTTTTGCTTAAAAACTGGTGTCAAGGTAGCAGTTACCAGTTTAAGAAAGATGTGATGTTTTTGGAAAGCTTCTTTTCAACTTGTGACAAATGTTGGCTTTTCTTAATCCCTGGCATCATGAAAAGTAGGAGACTGCACTGTGGCTGCCTACACAGTGGATGAACTGCTTCCTGAAACACAAATCGTGGTTTTACTCTTTTTGACCAAAACTGAGTTATTGTAGGACTGTTTTAAGTTGGATGATCCCTTGGAGGAAAGGCTAGAAGGGTCCACTTGCCGAAAACCCTCTGAATTCTAATATGTTTTTGTGGCATCACTTGGGGATCAGCTGGCAAAAGAGCTGCCACCTTGAGCAGTACAGAAATGCTATAGCTCAGGGAAACAGGGGTACAGGTTCCCCACTTCTCCCTCTTGGAAGCTCCTTGTTGTCTGGAAGCAAAGGAGGACACTTAGGTGAACCACGCTCCCTATACTCAGTCAGCACCAGGTGCAGTAATGCTAAGCCTTAGCTCAATGCTACATGGACAGAGCAGTAATACTTGCAAGGGAAAACATCCTGCAGGCTCTCTCACAGTGTAAAAGAATTAACCCTAAGCTTAATCTTCTACTATTGTAGCATTAGAGAATAGAATATTGTTTCAGTTATTGATACAGGTGTATATGAAACAAAGCTGCTCATTTATCCTTGTATAGTCCTTACCAAGGCTGGCCTAAAACCCAGTCAAGCTGAATCAACAGAAAATTGGCTATATTCAAGGTTAGAGAGTTGATTAACTTAAAATAGATGATTTTAAGAAGTTATCCATTTGAAGTAGACATAGAATACAATAGAACAATTTAAGTTTTCCCAGAATTTCAAAGGTGATTCTCATTCTGTGACCTGAGCAACCGAGGACCGAGACAACCGGAGCGAACTCTGAAGAAAGAAATGAAACAAAGAATATGAGATTTGCTGAGACACACGAATTGAATAGACTTTTTGATTAATGAAGAATGAAGGACTGAGAATTGGTGGGAAAATGTCAAGGACTTTACCTAGTGACATAATGTTAGAAAACTATATATACTAAGGATGTGCGCTGTGTACTTTGCCACTCACTGAGGTGATGGCCCAACTCTGAGTTGTTAAATAAAGCAAGCCTAGAGTTCCCCACAGACTGGTAAAATTCTTTAACACACAGTTTATTGAAGATATCACCTTCAGTTATGGAGAAGGTTGAGGATCTCCCTAAATATTTTGCAAAAAGCAAGAGAATAGCTGTAGTGGCCCATCACCTTGTGTTTGGTTTTGTTTGGTTTTTTTTTTAATTTTTAACTCCTCTATGGAAAAGTTGTGTTAAATACATATTTATTATACCCACCCCCCCACACGCACACACCCGCCCAGCTAAAGGGAACATCGAAGCCTGCATTTGTTTTTCCATGCAATTTCCTTATTAGAGAAGTTATGCCAGAGTAACTGTGTTCTTCTGAAGCAGAGCTTATTGTCCTAGATAGTACAAGATACAATTCTTAAATAGAGCAATCATCTTCTGCATTTTAGACCTTAAATAAAACTAAATTTATTCTGCCACTTGAGTCGTCAAATTCTGTCTTCTCACTATCGAGTGACTCAGAACATGAAAATGTGATTTCAGCAGGAGAAAAGCTGCAGCAGCATTTGGTCCATACATGGGAATAGACTATGATGAGACTTCAGAGAGATGCCAGCTGCAGAGATGGCAGATCACGGACTGTGACAGTCCTCCTGTGATCACATACTCAAGTACTTAATGTGTATTCTGAATCTAGGAACTGCTCAGAAGCAAGAGGGGACTTGTACATAGAGGCTGAGAGAGTCTGATATGCAGATGAGAAACTTGCATTCAAGAAGGACGTTAGGTGCTTAGGGGCTGAAAGTTGTATCTATTTGGACTTTGATTCTCTGTCAAAATCCACAGTCCTTTAAGGGTGCAGAGAAATAAATGCAACGGAAGCAGAATGTAACAAACGTTTTGGGTTTGGGTTTTTGTTTTTTTTCAAGTTGTATTGGTGCATCTTGCCTGGATGCAATGTTTTATCAGTACTAACACTGGGACAGCTTTAATAACTCTGTGTTAGTGATGACTATTTATATAAACTAGCAATAACAGTAGTGGGGAGTGGAAGGGAAGGCTCTGGAGGCTGTGTATATTACATAAGGAGTATAATTACAAAACAGAAGAGAACATGTGGAGGGGAGAATCAGCAATTGTTGTAAAAATGGGCTGCTTCATTTAACCATGATCAAGAGAGAACTGAGGCATTGCTGAGCACGTTACCACTGCTAACTTTCTAGAGTAGAAAACATGACTTAGGAAATGAGAACTTCAAGAAGGGAGATTGGGTGATGCTAAGAGGAAAAGTTGAATCATAATCAGGATGGTGAAGTTGGCATGATTTATGATTGAATTATTGTGATTATTAACCAGTTTATGTTTTTTAAATAAATGGTAGAGTTCTAGTAATGAAAAAAATGCTAAGTCACAGAACAAGGCTTTTTACAAGAAATACAAGTGGGACAAATGGCAAACTGTCTCAGTTTGAGGGAAAAAAAACCAGTTTCTCCTGTTTGAAGGTTTGTTTTAAACTGACCAATTGGACTATTCCCTCCCATGTTACGTTTAGCACCTCTCATTGGTTGTAAAAGTTTCTTGCGAGCGTTTCTGTCTCTTTAAGAGGCGTGTATCGCGCTTGCCGTGCGCTCTTTGCTTTCCGATGGCGTCCTGTACACTTCCTGCTTTGCACTCCGAGGGGCGCCGTGGGCTTGCAGCTTCTCTCCAGGAAAAGGCTTTCCAGGCTCGCGGTTTGGCTCCGGGGACTTTACAGGCTGTGTCCCCTTGGCTCGAACCTCCAGAGGAACTCGCCTGCCTGCCTGCCCACCTGCCTGCCTGTGGCTATGGCACCCCCTGCTGCCGGAGCGGAGCCGTCGCCGCGGGAAACCCCCGCGCCACCTGGGACAGACCCCGCCGCTGCAGGAGACGCCGCGCCTCGGGGCTGCCCTTTCCCTGCTACAACGCCGCTGCTTTTGATGCTTTTCTTCCTTCATCCCGCATGACCAGACTGGTAGGAACAGCACAGCTCGCGGTTTGCACGCGGGATCCCGGCGTTTGTAACAGCCGCGGCTCCTTTGTTCCACTCCACGAGAGCCCACGTGGTCGGCGCCATCTTGGACACTGCCGCGGTACCGTTCCTTCCCTCACCCGCGTTTAACCCTCGCTGCTCCATCCCGTACAAACCCTCCAATATTGCATTGGTTTTTCCCTGCATATAATATATTTTGTTCTGGTGTTATTAAACTTTGTTTCAGTTTTCCAAACGCTCAGAGGTCTCACAAATTCTTCTTCCTTTTCCTATCTCTGCTTTTTAACTCTTTCTCTCTCGGTGCAGGGGAGAGGGGTTTTAGGGATAGGAGAGGACACGTCTCTCTGATTGGCTTGCCTCAGCCAACCGGTGACACAAACAAAATCATACTTAAGGTTATAATAATTAAAATAGACATCCCAGATTTAAAAACAACGAATGGATTCTAAATGAAAGCAGCTATAGAAAATGCAGAATCTTAGTATTAAATGTTTAAGAAGTAATCCAGAAGAGGCCTCTTGTGTTTCTAAGATTATTTTACTCCTTAAAGACTATGCTTTCTATTGGTAATGAATTAACTGAGAACTTAAAAATCAACGTCAGTAAACATGGAGGTCAAACTGAGTTGAGAAGGAATATTCAGTTGTGTAATAATATGCAGAGCTGAAGATAAACATTGAGTTTTCAATTAAGAGGCCTGGTAATCAGTCCAATCAAGGGCACTACACATTAAATATGCTATTTGCTGTGTTAGTACCTTGAATTGTTTTTATCTTACTCTTATTGCCATCTCTGCAGTGTTTTTTTAATATATAAAAGAGTTCATATATTATCATAGAACCACAGACTGGTTTGGGTTGAAGGGACCGTCAAAGCTCACCCAGTCCAAGCCCCTGCAGGGAGCAGGGACATCTGCAACTAGAGCAGAGTGCTCGGAGCCCCAAGGGCCAACCTGACCTGGGATGGTGCCAGGGATGGGGCTTCTGCCACCTCTCAGGGCAACCTGGGCCAGGGGCTCACCACCCTCAGAGTCAAACATTTCTCCCTTCTCTCTGGTCTGAATCTCCCTCTTCCAGTTGAACCCATCAGCCCTTGTCCTGTCCCAACAGCCCCTGCTGAACAGCCCCTCCCCAGCTTTCGGACAGGCCCCTTGAAGCACTGAAAGGCCGCACTCAGGTCTCCCTGCAGCCTTCTCTGCTCCAGGCTGAACCCCCCCAGCTCTCTCCCCTGTCCTCCCAGCAGAGGGGTTCCACCCTCGGGTCATTGCTGGGGCCTCCCCTGGCCCCGCTCCAGCAGCTCCATGTCTCTGCGGGGCTGATTATCTCTAGTACTTATCACTTACTTAAAATAAATTAACACTTTACAAATGTTTAATACAGGCATAGATTTGTTCTATTATTGCTTAGAAGCTCTGTGGGACTAACTGCAAAAGTATAAGCAATATAAATCAGTATCTAAATTATATATTACATGTTTATTCTGGATGCAAAATTTTAAAAAAAATGTATGTTTTATGAAAAATCAGAAGTATTTACAGTTTTTGTAGGATAAACTTGTATGCTCTAATTTTCAGTCCAATGTAGTAACAATCCTTAAAAATTCAGATCCTTTAGAGTTGTGTTTATGAATTAATTTTCTTAGGAGGCAGCCTACAAAGGATAGTGCTGTATACACAAGCAAGAACCAGCTTGCTCCATGTGGTTTTCTTATCAGACACGTACTTTTTACATTGTTTTTTAATTTCTTTACAAAAAATTGTAACCTCCACCCAATGCAAATGTATGTATAATCACCTAGTTTAAAAGTGCTGTCACAGAACTACTTAATTTAACTAAGAAATGAAAGTAATACTTGATTAAAAATAATACAGTTCGGGGTTTTCATTAATAATATATTGTCATGTTAAACATGGTTTGATTGCAAAGCAGATTACAATTAGGATTCCAGTAAAAAGACTGTACCATTTTATGAGTTTAGTTAGAAATTTACCATTCAGTAAGATTAGCAAGTTAAGAGCCAGATAGACTCTTCCAATCAAATCTACAGTACAGTATGTGCTTAGTGCTAATAATGGAACTTTCATCTGCAAAAGTGTGTAGTATCCATCAGAATTTATGTAGCCTCTACAAAGCTTAACTTATTCTAAAGCTTCAGCAGTCCAATTCATTACTCATTTTGCATGAATTAGTTCAAGCAAGTTTTATTGTTTTAATAGAGAATTTAAAGTAGATGCTGGTATTCAAAATGGGCATATAAAATTCCCACTTGTAGGTTATTGAATTACCCTGCCCCAATACTTTTGATTTCAGCATTGAAAAAACACTTCATAATACAAATAAATAAAAGATTTTCAAAATTAGTGTCTTGCTTTAAAAACATTACTAATTTGAGGCATTTGAATAACAAAGTGAATAGGTACAGTTGTTTTGTTTTTTTAAAGGCACAAATGTTATGCAATGCATATAAAAATAAATCTACAGCATTGATTCAAACAATCAATCACAACATCCATAAAATTTACTAACTGCAGAAGTAAATCTCTTCTGTCCTTTGCAATTTTGTAACACATTGCACTTAGGAAAAAACCCTATATAAAACAACTTACCTGTTAATAATATGATACACAGACATCAAGTAACATTTTTTTTAATATATCTCTAACTCAGCTGGTTTTATGGCACAAGTGGGTGGAAGAACTACATGAGACTTTGCCTCTGTTTTCTTTAAAAACTGGCAATTAAAGAATCTGAAAAATGAATATTACTTATTGAAAGCTCAAATATTTCTTGCTTTCCTACATTTTTAGGTTTAATGTTTACAGTATAACATACAATTTCATACTTTCATTACAACTATTGATTATTATTTTGACTTCATCTATATAAATTTACTAAAATTTCAAAAAATTTTTCCAAATGTTGCAGATGATCATTAACAGACAGTGTCAAAGTTAACTTCAGTGCTATTATAAAGTAATAAAAAGTTTGCAAAATTACTTTTAAAAGTGCATTTTCTTTTCTGTAGTTCAGCCTCAAAGTAGGTCAACATTTTAAAAAAATTAATGCATGTTAAAATAGTATTTGAAAAGTAGAGAGGGCAGAGTGAGCTTCTTGCACTTCTTTGATCCAGTGACTCCCACGGGTTCATCAGCAGTCTGCCATATACCTTCCTGAAAAATAAAGGTAGGTTTTTTGCAGTCGGTAGATAAAACAGATTTTGTCAGTATTTTCTTGGGAGCAGTTTGACTAACTATGGAAGAATAAAAAAAGTGAAACAGTTTGCAGCCATGTTTTTGAGGAAAAGTAATTATTTATGCATCACATTCAACAGTTTCATATTTTACAATTTAGCACTATAGACTATATCATATTAATTTGAATATATAAGCATGTCAGTGTCTTACCAGTAGCAAATCTCTTCTTAAGGAGGGAAAGTCGATAGCCAGTGCCTACTAGCTCTACATCTACTCCTGAAAGGGTGCTTCCTTCACTAATGAACTGCATTGCAAGCGTTGCTGGTTTACTGGGTCCTTCTGAAAGTTTGAATTTTGCCCTGAGGGATCCAGAACCTATTAAAATAACAAAACTGAAAAGCTGGTTGTTTTGCAATTTCAAGATGATCTGCAAAAATTTTTAGTAGTAAAGAGTAGAACTAATATGGTGATCTTTAAGACCTATTCCTAGTGACAGTCCTATATAAATTTTCAGAAGAGATGAGAGTACAAGTCTCTTTTTTCCAATACTCTGTTTAAGACAGTGATAGTGACTGATTTAGGGAGAAACAATACACATTTCTACAAGATTATACTCATAGAAGAATGTGTATATCAGACAGCCTAGTAATCTCTTATTACATTAAATACCTGATTGTTTCCTATAATCATCATTTATGCTTGCTGGTCTGTCTTGTATGTAGTACTTTTCATTAGCAGATTTGAAAGTACATCAGAATATCATGATCTGCCTGAATGAATGTACATGAACAAAACCATTGGAAGAAATGCAACTGACCAGTAATGTACCCAGAGGAAATAAATTCTTATTTTTCTAATAAAGACAAGGTCTAATTAAATACATTTCCCCAAAAACTTCAGTTAATTTGTCATGGACAGTGGTGAAGTTCACTTCAGTGCCATTATGAAGTAGTGATAGTTCAAAATTACTTTAAATACACCTTAGTAGTCAATGCAAGACATTTTTAAAAACCCCAACACTAATGCTGGTCTCTAGTTCTTAAACAAGTCTTTTCTTGTTCTTGCAAAATATGCTAGGAAAAAAAGAAATTTAAATAATTAATTAATGGAATAGTGAAAGTCAATATTTTTAGTTCTTTAAAACAACTAGTCAGTAGGAACTTCTAAATGAGGAGGAAAGTTAGTAACTGAAATATTACTAGGTTAAAAGCAGGAATTGATGAATGAAATTGTTTTATGCAATAGCTTGTTCTTGATAAATTTGGCTTAAAGTCCATTTCATTTCTTTAGTAGGTCTGTCAGTTTGTGTAAAACAGAACTTCTTTCCACTCTAAGTATGGAAACTCATAAGTTCAAGTGCTTTGAAAGTTTGTTTTGTGTTTTATCTCTGCAACTGACAGCTCAGGTAATGATGTGCTGGAACATAAAAAACCCAAAACATTTTACCACCCTGTACACCAGGAGGACTTCAAGACTTTTGTCCTAATATTATGAGTGTTTCTGCAACTTCTCCCTTTGTTTCCATAAGTGCAAGACTGGCATAGTATTACTTCCTCTTAAACACTGAATTGTGAGTACTAAGTGTTTATACTTAAAGAGAGGAAGAAAGATGGTGGGAAGAGAAGGGAACATAGCAGAAGCAGTGGGATATGTGCAAGTCTACTGAACACACACAAGACATGATCTGCACCACTGGCAGCCCATTTTATGCTGCTCTGCAGGTGTGCAACGTTACAGGCTTGGGGAGGAGTGGCTGGAACGCTGCCCAGCAGAAAAGGCCCTGGGGGTGTTGGTTGACAGCCAATTGAACATGAGCCAGCAGTGTGCCCAGGTGGCCAAGAAGGCCAATGGCATCCTGGCTTGTATCAGCACTAGTGTGGCCAGCAGGACGAGGGAAGTGATTGTGCCCCTGTACTGGGCACTGGTGAGGCCACACCTTGAGTGCTGTGTCCAGTTTTGGGCCCCTCACTTCAAGGACATTGAGGAGCTGGAGCGGGTTCAGAGAAGGGCAACAAAGCTGGTGAAGGGTTTAGAGGAGCGGCTGAGGGACCTGGGGGTGTTTAGTCTGAAGAAGAGGGGGCTGAGGGGAGACCTTATTGCTCTCCACAACTCCCTGACAGGAGGTTGTAGAGAGGTGGGGGTCGGTCTCTTCTCCCATGTGACAAGTGACAGGACGAGAGAGAATGGCCTTAAGTTGCGCCGGGGAGATCTAGGTTGGATATCAGGAAAAATTTATTTCCACATAGGGTCATTAAGCCTTGGCCCAGGCTGCCCAGGGAGGTGGTGCAGTCCCCATCCCTGGAGGGGTTTAACAGCCGTGTGGATGTGGTGCTGAGGGACAGGGGTTAGGGACCCTGGCAGTGCAGGGGGAACGGTTGGACTCGGTGATCTTAAAGGTCTCTTCCAACCAGATGATTCTGTGATTCTGTGTGCGGTAGCTCCTTATCTGTCTGCATTCTGTTTTAGCATGATTTTTTCTTTTAAAAGAAGTTCTGCAGTTTGGTTTGTCCATTTCTCCACAGAGGCTTTGTGTATGATATGCCTCTCTTTGGCTCCTGTTTTTCCGCTTCAGAAAAAAATTGCATCTGCAAAGGCTGCAGGGGCTGTGACATCAACTGAACCTCAGGGAAAGGCAGCTGGGCAGAGGACAACTATTGGTACCTTACAAAATGCTATATAAATTACCACTCTGTGCAGATGTGCATAGATTTATTTTTTCCTGGAGTCATATATGGTCAAAACAAAACCCCTCAGAATGTTGATCAAGAAACATCTATAGTTGAGCTTATCTCAGCACAAAGATAGGCTCTGTGCTGAATTCTTCCACTTATCTCTTTCTACTTTACCTCAATTGCCAGTGTGTGGAAAAACAGAACACAGATATTAAACATATTTTCCTTTGTATAACTGCTCATTTCCAAATAGCATTGATGTAATAATTTCCTTGCCCAGTCTAAACTCTATTTTAGTGGTACTAGCTGCTTTCAAGGGGCTTCACTATTTTTCTTTTTATAATTAGTTAATATTTTTACATCTCACTGTCAATGGAATCTCTCAGGAGGAATTTCATTGAAAAGAAGGTGAACTGATAAGCAGGATACAGCAAGTGTAAGCAGACATGAGGACATAAAAGCTAAAATGATTACCTTTTTACTGTTATAATTTTTCTGTACAAGAAAACAAAACAAAAGAGTTGAACTTGCCTCCATTCTCAGACTTCTCTGAAATGCTAGATATTTTCCAATAAGCTTTCATTTGGTCTTCATTCCTGTAAGAGAACAGTAGGTTAGTTATAAGCACCAATGTTTAGAATATTATTTCCCTAAATTTAAACTGGTACCTTACAGACCATGTGCATGCATGCTGTCAGTGGAGGTTTATAAAAATATTTGATCATTTTAAGGTGAGTTTGTGGAAGACTATACAATGCAAACAAGAAAACAAAAGGGTGTGTCTGCATTGCCCCTGAGCTTGCAGCAGAGCTCAGATATACATACCACCTTTTTATACAGTTAACACTGTCCTATGCCCAGGTTATGGATCTACTTCACAGCTCAAAACCCTCTGTGGTTTCAAAGGGTAAGGAAAGGCCAAACATGCTGGAAGCACTTTGAAATGTGATTGTCCCCCTGTACTGGGCACTGGTGAGGCCACCCCTTGAGTACTGTGTCCAGTTTTGGGCCCCTCACTACAAGAAGGACATTGAGGGGCTGGAGCGTGTTCAGAGAAGGGCAACAAAGCCGGTGCAGGGTCTGGAGAGCAAGTCTGATGAGGAGCAGTTGAGGGACCTGGGGATGTTTAGCCTGGAGAAGACGGGGATCAGGGGAGACCTTCTTGCTCTTGACAACTCCCTGACAGGAGGTTGTAGAGAGGTGGGGGTTGGTCTCTTCTCCCATGTGACAAGTGACAGGATGAGAGGAAATGGCCTTCAAGTTGCGCCAGGGGAGATCTAGGTTGGATATCAGGAAGAACTTTACATAGAGGGTTGTGAAGCCTTGGAACAGGCTGCCCAGGGAGGTGGTGCAGTCCCCATCCCTGGAGGGGTTTAACAGACATGTGGATGTGGTGCTGAGGGACATGGTTTAGGTACCCTGGTGGTGCAGGGGGAACGGTTGGACTCGATGATCTTAAAGGTCTCTTCCAACCAGATGATTCTGTGATATCTGGGTCTTTATGCTTCACAATGATGATATGAAGGGGAGCATTACTGATTGCTCTCCCCTATATGAGACTCCTGGCCATGTGAATTTTATTCCATTTCCATTCTAGTAAAACTAGTTGGCAGAAGTGACTCAGGGTTTAAGCTAACTTCTGATGCTGTAAAAGGGGCAGAAAAGCAAAGGGCACCAAGCGCCATAGTCTCTAAGCTGCCAGGGTGTTTTAACTCTTCAAGCACTTTACAGCTGTTCCATCAAAGGAAAGTCAACAACTTAAAGCTGTGAGCAGCATAAAATGCTGATAGGCTTGAAACTGTCTTTGGCATTGGTGTAGCAGGAGTGAAATGCTCACACAAGTAGCATAGATAGTAGTGGTTACTTGCAGGAGGTTGAATTATAAAGCATTTATTCTTAAAAAAAAACCAAATCAAAACACAGAAACCCACCACCCAATCATATAGCAGGAGACATGTACTAGAGCTGCCTGGGACATGACTATTTTTTGGTCAGCTTTCAAAGCTCAAAATTCTAGCCTTGGGTATTTGCCTAGGTGAAAGAAAGAATACATGGGGCTTGAGTTCCTTACTCTGATGAATCTACTATTAAACTGTCATTAAGTTTTGAGTCTTCCTAGCTAACACTAGATGTTCTGGATGGGCATTCCTGCTCTCACTCAGGTTTCATTACTGAGGGGTTTTGTAGAAGAAGCCTGAGCAGGGAGGGGGGAGGCTAGCTTCACCAAAAGTTCTAGTCAAGTTGTGCAGGCAAGATACCAAACCTCCCCTTGCTCAGAATAAGCTTAAGGTGATTTGGTTAAAAGTATTGCTCCCTTGAAATACCAAGTCAAGAAAGATTCAGTCTTGCCAGGATTTTTCCATTTAAAATGATACTGTATTACCACTTTGTCCAATTAGCATGTTTAAATGTATTGCCTCCAGAAACATCAGAACCTTTCTGATAAATACACCAGGTTTATTTTATTTCTAAACATTGCTTTATAAGGTAAATTGATCTATAAATACTAAGGTTAACAAAGCCTGACTTCCCTCAACTTGGTATTCTTTGCCCTCTTAACCTTCATGTTAAAAAAACCCCTCTTGCCCCTCTTGGAAATAAACAGTCCAGGAATTACATTACAGCTGGACAAGTACCTATGTGCTGCCAAACCACAGACACAGTGATTAAATTTTGCTCACCTTTTGCTCCAGGGATGTTCCATTCTGCCTAACCTTACTATCCTCTGCTTGTTTTCACAAACTTGCAAAAACGTAATTATCTGAGACAGGTGTCTCACTTTTAAGTGCTGCCATAAATGGTCTGCAAGCTTAGAAGGTGGTGCCAGGTAGCTGCAATTCGGATAATAATCAGCATGACACTTGAATTGAGAGACAATGGTACCTGGCTTATGAAGAGCTCCTCAATTACTGAAGTTTGTTTTAAACCCATTTCAATTAGAAACTAATTTTTAAGCTATAACAATCAAGAAATCTTTTTAAGAACTGCATTTCTTCTACTCTCTTTATATAATCTATATATATATGGATGTATTTATACACACATATATAATGCGGTTTAACCATTAAGATATTTTGGTTTTAAATCACGTTATTAAAATTATCTATCCTGTCTATTGGCCAAAAGAAAGCAAACATTGGAAATTTCAGAAAGGCTTATATTCAGAAAGGTTTGTATTATTACACAGTTGGAATGGGTGTATATAGTCTCATTTTAGTTTATGTGAATTGGCTGTACATGATCTGTTTTGGACCAGAAAATGTCCTAAACATCTGATACCATGCATTTTATCAAGAGGAAAAAAATTAGCTGTTTCTTCCAGTGAAATTTTTCAGGTTGGCACTAATGAATACACTGAAATGAATTAGAAATAATAAAAAGAAAAGTATTAATAGTACCATTTTGCAGGTGGAAGTGATTGCATGTTTGTTACTCCTCCATCTACTGGTACCACAACCTGGACGTGAGACAGCACACTAGGCACATTCATAGACTCTGGATTGTACTTATAATCCACTCTCACATCAGTAGTGCTAGCATTACATTTCCAGTAAGTTGCAAGATTCAAGGGAGTGGACTGGATGCCATATGAAGATACCTGTAAAAGAATAATCCATTGAAACCAGCTTAAATAAAACATCCCCCTTTTGGGCAGAATTAAGGAATGATGGTAACAAGTATAACTCTAAGTCCTGACAAATGACCAAAAGAACAACTGACCTATGAGCCCTTAATCTAAGAATTCTAAAGACTGTTGTAGGCTAAAGTAATTCCTGTTCTTTTAATTTTAAATTAAAATTTTAAAAAGGTTTAAACTCCCTCTGGCCTAGGAGGCTCCTTCCTGTTCTGTTTTTCATAAGTCAAAACAGTTTTGTTTTAGTCTTGTGTTCTGCCTCATACAAGAAACATCCTTGCAGGAAAATGACTTCATCCTTAGCAGTTGTGTGCCATACCAATTCAGCTGCCTAAACAGCCAGCGGCAGAGGGCAATACCTGTCACTGGACAGGCAGTCAGCAAAACAGTTCTTACCTATTAAATGCATTATTTTCCTGCTGCAGTGGGGTTGGATGCTGCTGCTTCTGTAGCTGAGCTTGTGCTACTGCCCTTCTGCACCTCTACCACCTTCCTAGTCTACTTGAGGAACCTTCTATGCCCTGGTGTCCCCTCTTACCTTTCCTTGTCAGCCCAGAACCTGCCAGGGCTTCTGCATGCCAGTGCCTCATTTTTCCCCAACAGTAAAGTTCTTAAATAGATCTCATTCTTTCACAGTATTCATTTCTGCAATCCAAAGATATGTTCTGTTCCTTCTATATTTCTCAGGAATTCTTTCTGTTCCTAACATGCTTTTTATAGATTCAGCATGCCAAGATTTTAAACTATAGTGGGAAGATGTGGAAAGCTACAATGATATTAATAGCTGCACTGATTGATAGGTTCTTTTGTTTTTTGATGTAGAGACAGTTGGCTCAGATGTTCAATCATCTCAATGCAGGCCTAGCAAATCCCTGTTCTCCCTTTTGAGGAGAGTCTGTCTTGAATTTTCATGAAGATTTTTTGTTGACAGCCATTCACAGAATGGTTCAGATTGGAAGGGACCTCTGGAGGTCATCTGGTCCAACTCCCCTGCTCAAGCACAGCCACCTAGAGCAGGTTGCCCAGGACCATGTCCAGCCAGCCAAGGATGGAGATTCTCCAAGGATGGAGATTCCACCACCTCTCTGGACAACATGTTCTAGTGCTCGATCACTCCCACAGTAAAATGTGCTTTCTGATGTTCAGAGGGAACCTTCTGTGTGTCAATTTGTGCCCATTGCCTCTGGTTCTGTCACTGGGTAGCACTGGAAAGAGCCTGGCCCTGTCTTCTTTACACCCTCCCTTCAGGTATTTGTACACATTGAGATCCCCCCTGAGCCTTCTCTTCTCCAGGCTGAACAGTCCCAGCTCTCTCAGCTTGTTCTCATAGTCGAGATGCTCCAGTCCCTTCATCAGCTGGTGCTCAGGGAGAGAAGGAAAGTCTCTGGCCTGTGGAAGAAGGGGCCACTCAGGAAGACTACAAGGATTTGGCGAGGCTGTGCAGGGAGAAAATTAGAAGGGCCAAAGCCCAGCTAGAACTTGGTCTGGCCACCGCCATAAAAGACAATAAAAAATGTTTCTATAAATCCATCAACAGCAAAAGGAGGCTGAGGAGAATCTCCATCCTTTCTTGGATGTGGGGGGAAACAGTGACCAAGGCTGAGGAACAGGCCGAGGTGCTGAATGGCTTCTGTGCCTCAGTCTGTAATAGTCAGACCAGTTGTTCTCTGGGTGCCCAGCCCCTTGAACTGGATGACAGAGACAGGGAGTGGTAATGAAGGCCCCGTAATCCCAGAGGAAATGGTCAGTGACCTGCTGCACCACTCAGACCCACACAAGTTGGATGGGATCCACCCAAGGGCACTGGGGGAGCTGGCGGAAGGGCTCACCCAGCCACTTCCCATCATTTCCCAGCAGTCCTGGCTAACCAGGGAGGTCCCAGTTGACTGGAAGTTAGCAGGGCTGGAAGGAGGAACCAGGGACCTACAGACCTGTCAGCCTGACCTCAGTGCCAGGGAAGGTTATGGAGCAGATCATCTTGAGTGCCATCACACAGCACATACAGGACAACCAGGTGATCAGGCCCAGTCAGCATGGGGTTAGGAGAGGCAGGTCCTGCTTAACTAACTTGATCTCCCTCTATGACCAGGTGACCCACTTAGTGGCGGATGGAAGAGCTGTGGATGTTGTCTGCCTGGACTTTAGTGAAGCCTTTGACACTGTTTCTCACACCATTCTCCTGGAGAAACTGGCTGCTCCTGGCTTGGATGAGTGTCCTCTTTGCTGGGTAAAAAACTGGCTGGCTGTCCAGGCCCAGAGAGTGGTGGGGACTGGAGTTCAATCCGGTTGGCGGCCAGTCACCAGTGGTGTCCCCCAGGGCTCAGTGTTGGGGCCTGTCCTCTTCAACATCTTTATCAATGATCTGGATGAGGGGATTGAGTGCACCCTCAGTCAGTTGGCAGATGACCCCAAGTTGGGCAGGAGTGTTGATCTGCTTGAGGGTCAGGAGGCTCCACAGAGGGGTCTGGACAGGCTGGATTGATGGGTTGAGGCCAGTGGTCTGAGTTTCAACCAGGCCAAGTGCCGGGTCCTGCACATGGGTCACACCAACCCCCTGCAATGCTCCAGGCTGGGGCAAGAGTTGCAGGAAACTGCCTGGGGAAAAGGCCCTGGGGGTGTTTGTCACCAGTGGCTGAAGAAGAGCCAGCGGTGTGCCCAGGTGGCCAAGAAGGGCAATGGCATCCTGGCTTGTATCAGCAATAGCATGGCCAGTAGGAGGACGGAAATTATTGTCCCCCTGTATTGGGCACTGTTGAGGCCACACCTTGAATACTGTGTCCAGTTTTGGGCCCCTCACTCCCAGAAGGACACTGAGGGGCTGAAGTCGGTTCAGAGAAGGGCAACAAAGCTGCTGAAGGGTGTAGAGAACAAGTACTATGAGCAGCAGCTGAGGGAACTGGGGTTCTTTGGTCTGGAAAAAGGAGACTCGGGGGGGACCTCATCACTCTTGACAACTCCCTGAAAGGAGGTTGTAGCGAGGTGGGGGTTGGTCTCTTCTCCTATGTAACAAGCAACAGGATAAGGGGAAATGGCCTCAAGTTGTGTCAGGGGAGGTTTAGATTGGACATTAGGAAAAATTTCTTTACAGAGAGGGTTGTCAGGCACTGGCCCAGGCTGCCCAGGGAGGTGGTGGAGTCCCCATCCCTGGAGGGGTTTAACAGACATGTCGAGGTGGTGCTGAGGGACATGGTTTAGGGACCCTGGCAGTGCAGGGGGAACAGTTGGACTCGATGATCTTAAAGGTCTCTTCCAACCAGATGATTCTGTGATTCTGTGATCATCTTTGTGGCCCTTTGCTGTACTTTCTCCAGTAGCTCCATGTCTGTCTTTTAGTGAGGATCTGAGAAGTGGACACAGGACTACATGCGTGGCCTCACCAGTGCTGAGTAGAGGGGAAGATGCACCTCCATTGATCTGCTGGCAATACTTTGCCTAATGCAGCCCAGGATACTGTTAGCCTTCTTTACTGCAAGGACACATTGCTGCCTCATATTCAACCTGGTGTCCACCAGGACCCCCAAGACCTTTTCTGCAAACTTTCCAGCTGGGTGGCCCCCAGCATGTACTGGAGCCTGGGGTTGATCCTCCCCAGGTGCAGGACTTTGCACTTCCCCTTGTTCAACTTCATGAAGGTTGCTGTCAACCTATTTCTCCAGCCTGTCAAGGTCCCTCTGGATGGCAGCACAACCCTCTGACCTGTCAACCACTCTTCCCAGTTTTGTATCATCAGCAAACATGATGAGGGTACACTCTGACCTGTCATCCAGATCTCTAATGATGTCAAACAGGATCGGACACAGTATTGTCCCTGGGGTACACTGGATAGTTACTGGCCTCCAACTAGACCTCATGCCCTTGACCATTATCCTCTGGGCCTGGCTGTTCACAGCCAGTTTTCAATCCGCCTCACTGTCTGCTCATCTAGCCCATACTTCATCATCTCTATGAGGATGTTATGGGAGAGTGTTGAAAGCCTTCCTGAAGTCTAGGTAGACAACATCCACTGCTCTCCCTTCATCTACCAGGCCAGTCATTTCATTGTAGAAGGTTATTAAGTTGGTCAAGCATGACTTCCCTTGGTGAATCCATGCTGGTTACTCCCGATTACCTTCTTGTCCTTCATGTGCCTGTAAATGGTTTCCAGGATGAGTTGTTTCATTATACTGAGAGAGGTGATTATACATATATTACAGTTGATTAGCTACAGCATCCAAAAATTATGCAATTACAAAATCAAAATACAATATAATTATAAACTCAAACTCTCACTAAACCCCCTAAATTCAAGGAAACCTTAACTTTGTTACCAAATACCTAAAGAAAGGGTGTTTGAGGCTTGCACACATGAATTGGACTGAAGTGTGAGCAAGCTGAAACAGGTCATGAATGAACAGGGAATGACATGAAGGCATAACATGAATTCACTCAGCCTGGGCAGAGCCTATGCATTGGAAACAGTGACATACCCAGAATTGGCCTAGATGAGAGATGACAGTTCATCTGCATGCAAGCAGGCAAAGAACATTTCTTTTAATTTCTGTATAGATATGAGTTCCTTAAAAAACATAGTTCCTTAAAATATTCCAAAGGGGAAAAAGTGTTTACCTGATACTTTAAAACATCCACATTATAATATGATGCAGATGGATTCTGCTCTGATAATTTTTTGAGGTAGACAGTTATAGCTTGCATGTTCATCCAGAAATCCTTAGTACTAGATTCACTTTGTGAATGATCACTACAAAGAAAAAGAAAGGTAGGAATCAGAAGGCAACACTGAGGTTTATTATTTTGGCTGTCTAAAAATTATGACTAGATCATTTTACTATTTCAAGCAATAATTTGTTCTAATTCTTTATAACACATAATTGTACATTCCTAAATATTATGACAAATTAAGTGTTTGTTGTATCTGGCAAAAATTCTCAGTCCAGGTTGTGGAGCAGTGAGTTTCCTCCACTGATGATATGCATCACAAAAATGGAGTTAATGCCAAATTTGGATTTTGCATTTAATAAAACACAATTTTAATACAATCAGGTGCTGTGAGAATGTGTGGGAGGTGAGGATGAAAGTGGTCTTTGAAAAGGAATTTGTAATAAATCTTAAAATCATAATTAGTTTTTGTTATGACATAGCTTCACTAATGCACTGAATTAAGATTTGTGCTATATGTGTTACCACACTTTCACATATTTATGGAGACTTTCAAATTTTTTTCAATTAAAAGTGATTTTCAAATTATTATAAACAATTGTTTCTCAGATTCAATCTTAGTAACAATTTATTATATCATTTCTATATGTAGGTAAGAGTGCACATGACTGCAGAAGAAAAATCCTTGTTGGGAGCTATTGGAGCACGAAAAGGTGTTTTACAGATCAAGAATATTTTCAGCTTTGGTTGCATTGGATTTATTTTTTAATAAGGATGAAGTGTTTAGGAAAATTGATTCAGAAACAAAATTCAAATCACTTAAGAATCAAAGAGCTCCACAGATCATCTGTGGATAAATGGAAGAACTGCATCCACCCCTAAGGGGGCATGCAGAGCGTGTGTGTGCAGAGTGAAAGCTGAAAATGAGCACCTGGAACACAGTAAATATGACTGCAATGGGTTGAATGTCCTAGAACAGTGACTTACATACCAGTAGCCTGTCCAATTTACTTAGCATATGGTTCTCAATACAGTGTTGTCATTCATGTAATTTCCATTTTCAGTGAAATATATAAACACTTATCACAGAGGCCTTCCAAAATTTAAACAAATGAAACCAGTAGCAAAATCCTTCTGCTGCTCCACAACCAAGTGTAATTCAAAAGAAAAATTCTGACATCTCCACAAATATCGCTCGCATTAAAAAGTTCCATCTCAATAAATACTAAGCAAATGTTAGTCATTGCAGTATATGATGAAAAGTCAAATTATTACCATATGGATTTAACTTCATAAATATCCAGTACATGGATCCTTTCTTATTAGAGGTGAAGTGTTACAGCACTCAGACAAGAATACTAGACATTTTCACTTTTTTCCAAAATATAATTTTTCAGTATAATTCACTGTCAGATATGGCTCTGCTAACATTTCAGTTATAAACTGTCCTGTCAAAGAACAATAAATTTAATTTTGTATGAATCATTCATAATGTTATGAATGATCAAAATGAAATTAAATACAAAAGAATGGATGCATGTTGTTTGATTGTCTCAAGTTATTTCAGTAATTAAAAAAATGTATCATCTAGAAGTGTTTAACTGGTTTTCAAATAATTTCTCCAATAAAAGAAATAGAAACTGCTCAGCTGAAGCAGATATCTGCTTTTACAATTGTTTTCTTTCTTTTTTTTTTTTTTAAAGATGTCCAAGTGCTGTGATTTCAACAATTATCCTATTCAAACAGCAGCTTTTTTCTTAAGAATTCTAAGCATGCTGCTATACACTTGACAGATACGGTTATGTAATGGATCTGTTCTACCATAGAAATGATACATCTTTAAAGATACACTAATAACTGACAAATGAGATTAGGTGTAGCTCCTACTACTTGTTTTCTATTTAAGACTACTGTTTCATAATTTAATCTTACCATTGTTGCTACTGTATAAAGAAATCCATATGACAATGTGTCCTGTTTTTGACATCTAATTTTTCTCCTTATCTGTAATTAGTTATATTGTTCATGTAGCTTGATTAGAAAAAAAAATTTGTTTTTTAAAAAAAGTTTATTAAACCATATTATTTATGAAATGTATGTAAAAATACATGGCTACATTTGCAAACTATTTTTTATGGCTCCTGTTATATTCAGCATAAGTTTCAATTTCAGTAATCACTGAAATTTTTAATGGTGGCAGTGGAGAGGAACTGAGCTAAACAAGATTAGTTCAGGAAATTAAATTATGCATAAGCAAATCAACAAGACTGTAGAGAATTCTGATTTACATATACAATAATTCACATTTTACAAATCATGTAGTTTACTATTATATTAAAAAAAATAAAATACAAAACCTGTATACAAGTTGTGCATTTGGAAGAATTTGCTCTAGTTTGCTTGTGTTTTTTACCCTGAAGCAGAGCACAGCTGGAGATGGGTTGCTGGTGAAGACTTTAATAATCCCACTTGGGAATGATACTGTCATATCACCAGTGATCTTCACAATACATCTAGAAGAGAATGAAAACATCAGTTTTATTGCAACTCATTAACTGTCTAGTTTTAATACTAATTTTAAAGCAATCGTACTTTTACAATCTGATGAGCTGAATTCAAAACAGAAAATCTATTTTAAATATGAGTAATGTGGCACTATGACAACGTACTCTCATTTTCAACTTGGAAGTCAGATGAAATAAGAAAAAAGTTTAGCTAGTTAAGCATACAGTAGTATGGGTATAGTAGTATAGGGAATGAAGTGCTTTTAAGCTGTCTAAATTTACATGTAGTACCTACCTGACTATAATAAAAACCCTTCTCATTTTCAGTGTTCTCACCGAACACATTTTTGTAAAGCAGGGATATATGAACCCCTAGTGGGATGCAGGCCAATAGAGAGCGAAAAGCCACTGCTGTCACTTATATCAGGGGAACAACTCCTGTGAATCCCCCTTCTAATTTATATACATTTTCCCCCAAAATATAAAAAAAACCAGCGTGTTTTCTTATTGTAACTTATTACATTCAAAACAATTCACTATTTAACTAACTTTGTGGGATCTGCTCCTTTAAAGTAGGCGTTAACAGATTCAGTGAGGGCTACTGCAACAGGCAAGGTATCCTGGTTTCCAAGTCTGACAGGGCTGGGACCACGTGAAACACCTAGAATACATACAGTGTATAGGTTTAATTTTCAGAAAGCTTAGCAATAGATTTCAGAATGGTTGACTATACCTGTCATTTTTACAAGAGGTTACTACCATCAATGTCAAGGCAGAGTCTGAAGTATTACTTGAAAAGTGTGTAGAAAAATATAAACATAGTATGGTACAATCACAACATCAAAACACTGCTTAGCAGCCTAAAAAGCCAGGACTATCAGTATGATATTTTGTAAATGGACAGACACAAGGAAATACATATGAGACAGAGGAATGCTGCATTAAAATGGCTACTGATGAAACTGAAGTCAACAGATCCAAGGGAAATTACATATTAACTACAATATTTTAAAAAAAGTCCCTACTGTATGCTTATAGTATGGAAAAATGTATTATGAAATAGTCACAAAAATGCAAAGAATTCAGTTACAGTATGTATGAACATAAATGCATGTACATTAATATTATCCCACAAAAGTGAACTGTTGAACATTCTTTTAACTATTTCAGTCAACAAAGATTACAATTCTCAAGCAGAAATTGTGGGATAGGTATTCTGCAAAGTCTTCCAATGTTTACATATTAAAGATTCTGGGAGTACCTTGGAGGTATCTGAAAATACATAGCAGTTTACAAGAAAAATAATTACCAGGCCTGTATCAGCCTTCACATATGCCTGTGCCTACATAACAAAGTTCCAATGTATAGCTATAAAAATCAACTCAGACCCCAGCTGAGGCTTTTTGAAATATGTGTGTATAACTGACAAAACCAGTTGCCATGGGATTTTACTTTTCAGTAGTGTTTTATATGTGTACTGAATATAAAAAAAATAGAACTTCCAGTATTGTCTTTTATTAGTGCATTAGTGTAGTGGAGAGCATCTTACTAATTTTTTGTACCACTGCTGAAACAGCCTGTATCACATGCCTGCTGCAAGCTCTCAGAGTGATGGGATGTCACAGAGCTGTGCCAAGGTAGACTTGATGTATTTCAGGCTGCAGTCCAGTGCACGGGTCCAGTTCAAGGACCTTTGGCAGCACCAGCAAATCTGGCTTTGATGCCCTGCCACCTGCTTCAGCCCCAACTATTGTATAACAGCACTTCAGCTGTGCTGACTCAAGAGCTAATGGCACAACCATGCAAACAGTTACATTGACACACTCGAGGAGGTTGCCAAACTGCAGAATAAAAGTTTTGGTGACTTCAGCAACATATAGCTTGTTAAGTAGTTGAGCTTTCAAGCTACTTATATCTGCTAGGTACCAGAAATAACTGGAGAAATTTGTTTCAAAAAAAATACAATATGATTAGCTGTAGTGCATTAGGATGATTAGTTAACATGTAAATCTGCTTCTAGTACAATACCTGGTGGTATCTCACAAAAGTTTTTCAATTGTAAGAAGTGTTCCAATCAAAAGATCATCCTCTATTTCATTTAAATGAAACAAAACATTGCAAGAGAACAAAATATTTCAAGCAAAAATAGATGTTATAGATGTTAAACAATTTAATATATAAAAAAATACTTTGCAAATGAAAACAAGGCTAAAGCATAAAAGAAATTCAAGTATGCATGCCTACAAGTTCACTTGGAACAAGATAATTATAGTCAGTTATTCAGAACAAATAGGTTAAGGGAAACACTGTATTGCACAGAAGCCAAAAGAATACAGACAGTAGTGCACAGTATATCCTCATACCCCAAAATCATTCAGCCATCTGCACTGCCCTTTCCAGCTCTCCAGGGCTATTTAATTCCACAATCAGTGCAGATGGAATTGGCCTTGTTTGGTTTTTTTTTGCTAGGCCAGGCTAATAACCATATCAAACCTTGGTGTCACCGCACATCTCCTTACCTCCTCCCTCACCTCGTGATTTCGCTCTGTCATTGACTGCAATAAAAACACACACACAGCTGGGGCTATTGATGCTGCTACCACCAACTTCTGGTTCCTTGGTGTGTTGGGTTTGTGTCTGGTGGGGTTTTGGTAGCAGGGGAGGGACTGCAGGGGTGGCTCCTGTGAGAAGCTGCTGGAAGCTTCCCCATCTCCAAGTCAGATCAGCCTCTGGCCAAGGCCAAGCCAATCAGTGCCTCTAGAACAATGTATTTAAAAAGGGAAAAAAAAACCACAACAAAAACACAAGCAAAAAAACCACCAACCTGCTGGGGAACCTGAAGCAGAGAGAGGTGTGAAATGTGAGAGGAACAACCCTGCAGACACCAAGGTCAGTGAAGAAGGAGGGGGAGAAGATGCTCCAGGTGCCAGAGCAGAGGTTCCCCTGCAGCCCCTGGTGAAGCCCATGGTGAGGCAGGTTGTCCCCCTGCAGCCCATGGAGGTCCATGGGGGAGAAGATCCACCTGCAGCCTATGGAGGACCCCACGCTGGAGCAGGTGGATGTGCCCAAAGAAGGTCATGACTCTGAGGGAAACCTGCACTGGAGCACTCTGTTTCTGAAAGGAGTGCACCCCACAGAAGGGACTCATGTTGGAACAGTTTGTGGAGAACTCTCTCCTGTAGGTGGACCCCACACTGGAGCGGGGGAAGAGCATGAGGAGTCCTCCCCCAAGGAGGAAGGAGCAGCAGAGACAACATGTAATGAACTGACCATGACCCTCATTCCCTGTCCTCCTGCGCTGCTAAGGGAGAGGAGGTAGAGAAATTGGGAGTAAAATTGAGACAGGGAAGAAGGGAGGGGTAGGGGGAAGGTGTTTTTAAGTTTTGGTTTGATTTCTCATTATTCTACTCTGATTTGATTGGTAACAAATTGGGTTTTTTTCCTAAGTCGAGTCTGGTTTAGCCCATGATGGTAATTGCTGAGTGATCACCCTGTCCTTACCTCAACTCACTACCCTTTTGTTATATTTTTTACTTCCCATCCCACCGGTGGGGAGGAGTGAGCTAGCAGCTGCGTGGTGCTTTGTTGCCAGCTAGGCTTAAATTGTGACACTTTGCACTAGTGCTGAGGCCTGAGGAAGTGAGGCTGGATGGACTCTGGGAACCAAAATATCAATTATCTTTCTAAGATGCTTCTCAGCATTTGGGAAACTGGTGGATGCTGAACTGTGCCAGCACTGTAGCAGCTAAGGCTAGGCAGACCTTACTAGCTTTGTTCCTGCACAGGATGGAAACTACTGCATTGCTTTCAATGCAGAACTTCGGCTAGAAGCTGTGCAGATGTTCTTCTGAGTTGCTGAGCCTGGGTGAGGAATCCTTGCCATCAATAACATTCATAGATGACTGAGTGTTTACTCAAGAGTCTGATTTAACTTGAGACTAAAGTGGTAATAGCGTTCAGGAATGAAATACTTAAATTCTACTACAGAAACAAGTTAAAATGTCTTTAAAAAAAACCCTAACAAATACCCCCCTCCCCTCCCACAAGTCTCCTTGTTGTTTGTTATAATCAAACATCATATCTGAAGGACTTTAAAAACACGAGAAAACATTTGGAAATTAGTGGCAGCACAGGAAGACTGATTTGCTTTTCTTCTTAATCTTTATTGCTTGGTTGGTTGTTTTGCTTTTACTAAACACCTCTGTTTAGTTTATATACTTCACTAACTTGAAGAAAAAGATGCATTAGGTTTTATTTTTTGGAAATTGCAATTACAGGATAACAAACAAAATAAAAGTAACATAACTCAGTTTTGTGAACATTTATATTAATTCAAATTTATCAGTATCCCAAAATATTTCTGTACATATATAATACACTTATGAACAAATACATTATAATGTTGTGCTTGATGAATGGATATACAAGCACACCAAATACGAATTCGTGTAATATTTTAATTTTGAAAAATATTTCACTAAAGAACATGCCATAATTGGATCTATGGTCTAATCTAGTCAAATCCACTGTCCTGTCTCAGTGTCATTTAGAAGCAGGTATTGCAAAGGATGCTTCAAGTACCTAGAGTGGACTCCCACATGGAACAACTAACTCCAAGGAATGGTTTTTCTAACAAGTGAAATTCAGTGGCAGAATTAAACTGTTTCTAAAATGAGTTAAAATGGTTAATTTAACTTACCAACTGTAGGTGTGTTTGCTGCACTGAGGGAAGCAGAAGAGGATATTGAGGAAATGCTCCCTGCATGTCCCAAGGGAGCAGCAGGTGGTGGACTTGAGATAGCCCTCAATGGAGGGCTGAATGGCCTAGGCTAAACACAAGAGATTACAAGAGTATTACAGAGACAGCAAGTGGTTTTAAAAAGATGAAAAGAGACTGTAAATAGAAGAGTTCTTAATTTCATTCCCCAATTTCATAGTGTTTCTCGACATATTTCTTTTAATGCTTTATCTATCCTAGTTTTTAGTGTAAAATAGAGAACCCACAATTTCCATGGGAATCAATTCCATTGTTTCATAGCTTATCATTATTAATTTTTTTTCCCTGGGTAGTTAAGTCTAATGTATTTGATTATGTAACAGCCTGTCAATAATTGTGCTATAAAACAGTAGCAGAACCTAAGCCTATAGCCCTGTGTATGTGTGTAGCAAATGTAGATTTTCAGAGCTAAAGGAGAGCTACTAACAAACTGGAAGTGAGTCCAGCAGAGGGCAGCTAAAATAGTTGAGGACTGGAGGACATGAGAGAGAGGGAGAGGCTGAAGGATCTCGGTTTGTTCAGCCTGGAGAAGAGAAGCCTAAGGAGGGATCTACTAGTAGTCTTTCACTAGCTACAAAGAAGATGGAGTCAGGGTTTATTCAGAGATGCAAGAGCTATAACAAAGGAAATTTTAGCTGAACATAGGGGGAAAAATTACTTCTTTTAACCTTGTGGTTAAGCCCTGGGACAGGTTGTCCAAAGAGAACGTGAGATCTCCTTCCCTGGATATTTTCAAAACTCAGCACGTCCGTGAACAACCTGATGGAATTTTGAAGTTGGCCCTTCTTTGAGCAGGAGGTTGGCCTAGAGATCTTCAAGAGTCCCTTCCACCCTAAATCTTTGGATAGTTTTATGATCCATTTAACTGTTAAGGTATTACTTTAAAATAGCTAATGATAATTTTGGGATTAACCTATCTAAAAGGTACTGGAACTCCTGAAGCATCTGTTTTGTTTTTTTATTTCAGTTCTATCACACTTGTCACTGAGTATATGACTTTTATACAGACTCTGGGAATTGTAAAAGGAGGTAACATATAATGAAGATAATTTCCACTTGTATCCAGATAATAGCCAATTTCTAAAACATGCAACTTTATAGCAGAACAGTACCATCTAAATTCTTCTCTTTAATTCTGATCATATGAAGAACAGATTTCTTGGTCTAAGAGCAATTACTACAATTTTATATTGGAATGAGAAAAGAATCTCAAAATGAACCCTATTCTGACCTTATAACATTAAAGAAAAGCAAAAGAGTTAAACAATGTTTCAGTTTTGTCAAAGCATAAGACCAGAATATTTTCCATTATGATAATATGGTGAAAGTATCTTGCTACTTTGAAAGACAGTAAGAGGATCTTACCATGATAAAATTTTTCCAAGTCAGTAAGTCAAACAAAACTCAAAGAAACATACTATTCATAGAAGAGATTAAGCATGGCTTGGTCTGATATGCTGTCTGGGTATTTGCATTCTTTATGACATTCCTTATCAGCAGGTGGACCCGCACTGCAAGTAGTGAGCAGAGATGCAGGCAGCATGCAAACTCTCACTATCCTGATGGGCAGCTGCTGCAGTCTGCCACCTTCCTTCTCCACCAACCAGCACCAAGGGCAGTGCAAAGTCACAGCAGGGCTACTTGTGTCAACAAGCGACTGATAAAGATCTACTTAATACCTCCCATTCCCCAAAGCTTTGGTGATATCTCTAAATAAATGGAGTTTTGTTAATAACTTTGCTAGTATTTCACATTTTGAAAACTTTAATCCCACTTATATACTATCCTTTAATTTTCAAGTTATTGTTTTGTTCAATTAAAAACATTCAGCTGATGCAAAGTTTGTTTTGGACCTTTTTAGTTCAGTTAAGAATTATTTTGTTATAGTAACGTGTTTATCATGAACAACTTCCATGTCTACCTGGCAATGGTGAAAATCTGAGTATGTGAGTTCTTGAACATTGGCTGGAAAGTAACTCCACTGTAACAGTGTAAATGATATATCTGAAATTGAGTTACAATGAAGAATTAAAAAAACCCCAACAATCAATACATACTATTTCATTAATTCCACTAAGTTTCCCTGTAGACAACTTTGGTCTTGAAGCAGGCCTTGGAGGAGGTACAATGGTGCCTATAGAAAGAGGAGTTGTGGGCCTTGCTGAAAGAAAGCAAATTTAAGGAATTCAATATTAGAAAGGTCACACTGAACATAAATATATACTCACTTGTATAGAATAACTGGAAGTTATTCTTCTATTAGAAGTTCCTATTTTACAAGCTTCATTTTGTAAGATTTACCACTAATCATAAATGTTTTTAAAATAGGGCCATGTGATACCTTGAAAAGTGACTCTAAAATTGGCATCATGGGCTTTCTCATTGCTCTCAAATGATTTTATACTAACTATTCTCAGAGGTTTTGTGGCAGTTTGAAGAAAAAAAAAAACTGCTTGAAAACTTTTGTTTTAAACTGACCAATTGAACTATTCCCTTCCATGCTATGATCACACATCTCATTGGTTGAGAAAGTTTCTCGCGAGCGTACTGTGCCTTTAAGAGCCGCCGGCTTTTCAGCTTTCGGAGCTTTTTGGCTTTTGGGCTTTTCGGGTTTTTTCGCTCTCCGGACACTCCCGGCTCTGCGCTGCGAGAGGCGCTGCAGAACCTTGCAGCTTTGCTCCAGGAAGAGGCTTTCTCCAGACTTGCGGCTATGGCTCCCCCACGCTGCCGGAGTGGAGCGAAGCTGTGCGCCGGGGAAGCCCCCGCCGCGCCACCTGGGACAGACTGCTCGCGCCGCCTGGAGACCCGCGCCCTGAGGCTGCTCTTTGCCTGCTGCTGTAACGCCGTACCCTCTCTACTGCCAGCGCTGCCGCTTCTTGCTGCTTCGCTTCTACAAACTGCACGACGAGAACTGGTAGGAACAGTGCTTTGCACGTTGGAGCCTGGCGTTCGTAACAGCCGCGGTTTCCCTTTGTTTACTCCACGAAAGCGCACACGTGGCCAGTGCCATTTTGGGACTGCACGTGGTACCGTCCCCCTTTCTCTCTTTTCTCGCGTTTAACCCTCGCCTTTCCGTCCTGTACAAACCCTCAGATTTTGCATTGGTTTTCCCTGCATATTATATATTTTGTTCTAGTTTTAATAAAGTTTGTTTCAGTTTTCCAAACGTTCAGAGGTCTCACAAAATCTTTCTTTTCCTTTTCGTATCTCTGCTTTTTAACTCTTTTCTCTCCCAGAGGAGAGGGGTTCAGGGATAGGAAAGGGCACATCCCTGTGATTGGCTTGCCTCAGCCGACTGGCGACAGGTTTGTATGTAAAAAGATAATTTTACCTGAGTTCCCTTTTGTGTATAGTCTATATGGATTCAGAATACAGGACAGTCTTTCATGTCTCACCACAAATGGAAAATTCAGTGGAAATTGTCCTGGCTGACAATGGCATAACTCTGTTTACATCAATACATCAAGTTATGCCCTCTGAAATCCTACTGACTTCAATAAGTATACACCAGTAGAACAGATAAATTACTCTGTTGATTGCAAGAACACAGTAACTCCATATTATCTCTTAGCTGAGCTATGAGAAGGAAAAAGCAGTTAAAACAAAATACTGCCCTCGTGTCCTTCTAAACCTAACAGACACAACTAATAGATGGTGGCAGCAGTACAAAGATGCCACTTTTACATAGTCACTTTTCCAAATGGAACTGTACTTCAAAATAAATGTTAGATGCCATCCAATGAGTATGCCAGGTCTAAAATTAACTTCAAAATAGACTGAAACCCTAATATATGACTATGTCCCTTAAATTATTCTGGATTTTTTTTTTAATTAAATCAGTTAATGTTTTTAAAAATGTAACTTTTAAGTATGGAATTTTCTCAGGCATTCAGCATAACTCTGCTGTCATTGAAGTAGGGGAGTTTCATTACTGACTCAGGAAGAAAGAAATTAAGCTAATACTGACCACATCCACCTTAACAGTTGTAAACTCAAATGTCCACAAGAAAATTAACTTCTGAAATATCAGTCATTCCTTTAAAATTCTTGTTATGACCAGGAAGACAGTGCATGCTAAACATTGAGTAGTCTGCTGCAGTATCACAGGTATTCAGTGAGTCATGGACCACTTGCCCAAATACACTCTTCCTTTGCCCTTAGTATGTAGCATTACCATGATATCATCCACACTTCAAAATACTGGGTGCTAAAAAGAAAGAGTTTCAAATCCAATTTAACTTTATTTAATCTGAAAACATCTATACATTCCTATTTCTAGAAAAGCAAAGCTCTGCGCAGTTAAGAAAAAGCAATGTCTTTAATTAAATAATTTGAATTTTTCTTCTTATTTCAAGACAAATATTTATTTAATTGTCCTAACTTTGAAGGAAGTTGGTGGTAACAAATACTTTAGTACATTTTAAGTAAGAAGATGAGTTAATTTTAACATCAGGTAAGCAATAATAACAAAAAGAAAAATCAGTCTAAAGCTTGCTTTTTGGAGTCAGTTATTAGCAAAGATGCTTGCAATGCAATGCATGCTTGCTATAGCCTTATTTGTATGAACACAAGACACTATAGTCCAGTAGTGCTGAAGATGATGCAGAAGAAATTTCAGCAGCAGTGCCAGTTTCTTCAATGAATAATTGTTCATGGCATAGAGTATTATTGAAAAAGTCATTTTGATCCTCAGAAGCACAGTTGTTCGAAGAATTCCCAAGCAAAGCAGAAGAGGCAAGGCATGCATTTTCAGTTTTAAAATGCAATCTTTGGGGTTCCTTCTTGTCTGCACTTGTGTGTCTAATTGTTCATCAGCAAAGGAAATCCATTTACTCTGAGATCATGAAACAGAGGATAAAGTACTGGTACTCCCTGATGGTGCTGCCATAACACCAAATTTGCACAAAGTGCTAATGGTAAAGTCTGGTGAAGGACGGCCTTTTAGACCCAGAATTTGTCTGGTGTCCAAGCAAAGACTGAGATACTCTATACAGGCAAATCAGTGGTAGATGAGGAGGAGCTCCTATTATGCTCTTTCAGTGTAGCTGAAGGAAAAGGGAAGAATTGAAACTAGGAGCAACACTGAAATGATAAAGCTTTCAATATAAATCCAGACTTCAAAAACATATTCAATATCCACTGCATGAGGATTACTAGCCAGCATGAAAAATAACTGCTCTACTAGGCTAAAAATCATACCACTTACAAATAAAAGAAAAAAACCCCAGCCATATATCACATGTACTTAATTAATACTGTCAACCATGTAATTTTTCATATTTTTGGTAAGCCAACAAGTAATTTATTGTGTTTCTCTCCCCTTAAGGCCCTATTTCTCATGACTTTCCTTATTCCTCTAACATCTTCCTTGTCATAGTTTCACTTGTCTTTTCCTTCTTGTGTCCTACTCCATGTTTGTTTCCTCTCCACAGCTTTCTGCTTTTCATTTCTTTCAAGTTATTTAATCAAACCTACCCTTCTCTGTTCCTTTCAAACATTTTTATCCTCTTACCCATAACATCTGTAATGGGAAGGCCCAACATAAATTGCTGTCCAGACAATGCAGTCATGAGATCCTGTATGATATTCTTCTGTCTGTATCAATTAATATCTAGTGAGTAACTGTATGTATGAGGCATTGAGTTGGGAAAGTAGAAAATACTTTCTGAAATTCAAGATATTAGCTAGCTTTGCTCAAACTGCCTGTCCCGTCCTGCTCAAAGCTCTGTATAAACAAAAGAAACAAAAAGTGTTAAGACCCTCCCTTGCTCACCAGCCCCGTTATCACTTAAAGAATGCAAGGCCTAGGGAGGGGGGTCTTATCACCTGACACTTCATCGTCCGAGACAAGATAAAGAGGAGAGGCATTGTCTCTACAGGAAGGTATCCCTGGGGCGATGGATACCAAGATAACGACCAGCTGTCCTCCGAACCGCACCTGCTTAATAGACTGATGAATATTACTTTCTCCTCCCAGGGGCGGCTTAAATTCAAGTTAATGAGACATGCGATGCATGAAGTTACATGACTCGTTACATGTAAGAAGACTGCGCGTGTGCAAAGGGGAGGAGACCTAATTTACATCAAGAGCGGGATGATCTAATGCATATGAATGAGACTGTTGAGCAATCCGTGAATATGTCTGTTTCACTGCTTTAAATAAGAGGCTAAAACTACGGCAGGGGTGCATGCATCTTTAGGGGTACTGGACCTCTGCTGCACCCATCTCTATAGAGCTGAAATCACAATAAACAGACCTGCTTCACAATCAATTTTGATTGCAGAGTTCTTCCACGCGTCATTTTTGGCACCCCAGATGGGACAGGCAGTTTGAGCAAAGCTAGCTAATATCTTGAATTTCAGAAAGTATTTTCTACTTTCCCAACTCAGCATCATTTGCCCCAATTTATTTCCTCTCTGAGGGTCTTCAGGCTGCTGGAAAACAGGAGTTTTCCACAAGTATTCCCTGCACTTGGCCGTTGCCTGTTTCAGTAGATGACAACAGAAGCAGCAAATGCAAGGTTAGTGTAGTGATTTAGGATTTGGCCTGGTTTCAGTAGCGGGAGATGGGACTGTTAGCATGGTCCCTGTAAAAAGCTTCCGGAAAAGATGCTCCAATTTGGCCCTGCCTCTGGCCAAGGCTTCACCAATCGGCACCTCTGTGAATAAACCTATTTAAGAGGGGAAATGCCTTTGGGAAGGGCTTTTTGTTTTTGGAGCACTCTTTTGTTTTGGAGGGGGTAGGGTGGAAGGAGAAGCGACCATGCAGTCACCAACCAGGAGAAGGTTGGGGAGACACGCCCTTTGGCCCATGGCAAGTTGGCAGGCTGAAACCCTGCAATCCTCAGAGTGCACTGTCAGGAAAACAGACGGGCTGCAGAGAGCCAGAGAGAGGCCCATGATGCAGGGAGACAGGCAGAGCCCCATGTTACAGAGTGCCAAAGATGCTATAAGAGGCCGTGACTCTGAAGATTGGTGCTGGGTCAGTTCAGTGCTGGGAGAACCAACCCTGGCAGCAGATCCCCATGTGAGCTGGAGAAGTTTACAGAGGACTGTCTCCTGGGGGGGGACACACACACACAACGCATGGCCACAAGGAACTGTGAGTGAGGATTGTTTCCTGTGAAGAGCAAGAGGCAGAAACAGCCTGGAGAGAGCTTTGACTGCACCATCCCATGGGGGGGTGGGGGGGTGTAGGGGAGGGAAGAGGGTCTAAACAACGACAGTCAATTCTCAACATCTTGCAGATTGGCAAAGCTAGGAACAACAGCAGAGTGGCATATGGAATTAAAAAGAGAGCAACATGTTTAAAAGTTCAGATCAAAAATATAGGTGTCCTCTGTACAGTTGTCCTTTTGTCATGAACAAGTACATTCCCCAAGCCCAAATAAACAGAAATTTAACACAGCTTTTCCTTTCTAAATTTTAAACATCATTCCAAGATACTACTACAAATCCTATACAAAAGCAATGTGGAGATGTGCAAGGCTATTTTTAAAAACGCACATGGATGAAAATGAGGAAGATAAATAAAAAGACACATTTTTATAATATCAGTAGCTGCCTAAAAAAAGTTTGTTGTGCTTCTTCAAGATAGCAAAGTTAGCTTAAACTTCTAATAAAGCAGGATTATTCACAGATGACCAAAGTTTACTTCTATGCTGCATAAACCACTGTCTGCTCAAATACCATGGTAGTTTAGATATTCAATGATTAACTCAAAGTTACAAAACAACACCTAAAGAAAAGTTTATAACAGTGAAAAGAAAAAAGTATCTGTGGGACATGCTAGATCATGATATGTATATATTCTGGATGCAAAATAAGTAATTTAAGTAATTTTGGATTGAGATTTTCAAAAGCTTTAAGCATCAGTTTACCTATATTGACCTTCAAGTTGAAGGTAAAACACTGATTTCAAGGAAAATACAATCAGATCAAAGTTGTCTAATTTTTTAAAGTCATCATAACTAAGCTTCAGGTTAGTGAGCATCAGAAGCTAACTTGATTTAAACAACAATATGGAATACCACAATTATTTTTTTTTCCAAATGTATTAGTAATTTGTTATACTTAATTTAGAACACTCGGATTACATGGATCATTTCACAAATGTATATAGCTTAGTTAACTTCTAGAACAATGCTTTAAATAATTATTTAGCAGATAGATAGTTTGCCAAAGCACAGATGTTTCATAACTAAAATCTACTTATGTCCACAGGGCACTATATTCCACCAATTTCAATGAAATGTAGAGCACTCTACAAAAACCACTTTCAGGTATGAGGCCTCGGATAGATGACTCCCCCCAGATGTGGCTATAGAGGATGTTAGAGATACCAATTACCTGTCACTACTCATCAGCCAGAGGCTACTCTCTTCACAGTTCTGCTGACAGGAGGGACTGTATGAACATTTCCTAACCTGCTTCAGCCTCATATCCAGGTGTAGCAATGAAGAAATGGATATAGTAACAACCACCAACAAATTTGCCTTCCTCTACAGACTCCAACACCAGATCAATGCAATAATGCAGCTAGTAAAACAGATTATTTTGAGGAAGCACAACTTATTTTCAGCATATTCATAGAATCACAGAATCATTTTGGTTGGAAGAAACCTTTAAGCTCCTCGAGTCCAACCGTTCCCCCAGCACTGCCAGGTCCCCACTAACCCCTGTCTCTCAGCACCACCTTGACACGGCTGGGAAACCCCTCCAGGGATGGGGACTCCACCACTGCCCTGGGCAGCCTGGGCCAGGCCTGGACAACCCCAACAGGGAAGAAATGGTTCCTCAGAGCCAACCTCCCCTGGAAGAACTGGAGGCCGTTTCCTCTCGTCCTGTCACTTCTTACATGGGAGAAGAGACTGACACCCCCCCCCCCCTTGCTACAACCTCCTGTAAGGGAGTTGTTGAGAGCAACAAGGTCTCCCCCTAGTCTCCTCTTCTCCAGGCTCAACCACCCCAGGTCCCCCCTCGGCCGCTACTCAGCACACTTGTGCTCCAGACCCTGCACCAGCTTCTTTGCCCTTCTCTGGACACGCTCCAGCCCCTCAATGTCCTTCTGGGAGTGAGGGGCCAAAACTGAACCCAGGATGCAAGGTGCAGCCTCACCAGTGCCCCCAGTACAGGGGGACGATCCCTGCCCTGGTCCTGCTGGCCACACCAGTGCTGGTACAAGCCAGGATGCCATTGCCCTTCTTGGCCACCTGGGCACATCGCTGGCTCTTCTTCAGCCACTGGTGACCAACACCCCCAGGGCCTTTTCCCCAGGCAGTTTCCTGCAACTCTTGCCCCAGCCTGGAGCATTGCAGGGGGTTGGTGTGACCCATGTGCAGGACCCGGCACTTGGCCTGGTTGAAACTCATACCACTGGCCTCAACCCATCAATCCAGCCTGTCCAGACCCCTCTGTGGAGCCTCCTGACCCTCAAGCAGATCAACACTCCTGCCCAACTTGGGGTCATCTGCCAACTGACTGAGGGTGCACTCAATCCCCTCATCCAGATCATTGATAAAGATGTTGAAGAGGACAGGCCCCAACACTGAGCCCTGGGGGACACCACTGGTGACTGGCCGCCAACCGGATTGAACTCCAGTCCCCACCACTCTCTGGGCCCGGACAGCCAGCCAGTTTTTTACCCAGCAGAGAGGACACTCATCCAAGCCAGGAGCAGCCAGTTTCTCCAGGAGAATGGTGTGAGAAACAGTGTCAAAGGCTTTACTAAAGTCCAGGCAGACAACATCAACAGCTCCTCCCTCTGCCACTAAGCAGGTCACCTGGTCATAGAAGGAGATCAAGTTGGCCAAGCAGGACCTGCCTCTCCTAACCCCATGCTGACTGGGCCTGATCACCTGGTTGTCCTGTATGTGCCGTATGATGGCACTCAAGATGATCTGCTCCATAACCTTCCCTGGCACTGAGGTCACACTGACAGGCCTGTAGTTCCCTGGATCCTCCTTCTGGCCCTGCTTGGAGATGGGAATCACATTTGCTGACCTCCAGTCGACTGGGACCTCCCCGGTTAGCCAGGACTGCTGGGAAATGATGGGAAGTGGCTTGGTGAGTACTTCCGCCAGCTCCCTCAGTGCCCTTAGGTGGATCTCATCTGGCCCCATAGACTTGTGTGTGTCTAAGTGGTGCAGCAGGTCACTGACCATTTCCTCTGGGATTATGGAGGCTTCATTCTGCTCCCTGTCTCTGTCTTCCAGCTCAGGGGGCTAGGTACCCTGAGAACAACTGGTTTTGCTATTAAATATATATATATATATATAAAATTTATCCTTAAGTATGTTACAAATGTGCATCCACTAGCCAATAATCTTGACTGGATATCCAAGTGAGGAAGAGACAATCTAATGATTTAGGGAAGATAGATTTGTTATAAAACATAATTTTTAAGGAACATGAATTTGTAGTGGAGGAATAAGTTCCACTTTACTTAAAACCCTAAGGGTTACATAGCAATGATGGTTCCTGCTAAAATGACATTACTAAGGCCAAGAAGATTCAGCACTAGTTGTACAGAATTCTCCTATCAATATGTGTGCTCTTTTTTTTTTTAATCTGTATGATCGAGTACAGATGAAAACAGTTAGAAAGTCACGATCGCAAACAAGGAAGTAAGGTCTATTATAATTTTTGGAATAGGAATACCTATCCAAAGGAAACAATAAACACTTCCTTTGTCAGGCACATGGGAAGAGAAGTGTCTCAACATTAAGACAGTAGGGGTTGGAAAATAGACTTGCAGTAGGTAGATTGAAGAGAACTATGAAACAGCATTTCTACTGCTGTTAGTAAATAGTAGATTCTACCTTAAATCCCCATAGATAATCAAAGTAAATAATTTAAGTAAATACTTTTAGTAAGCAGGTCCTAATATAGCCATAATATCTATTTTTGTTTCAGTCTCTCCTTCTTCTGTCTGAACTAGTTTCTCAACATTTCCTGCTCTCAACCTCTTCAATATACACACCCACTCACATGCTATTTTGCCTCCCTCTCCCTCACTGCCTTTTGAATGCAAAAATGAATATTGCCTATTTCTGTAAACTTTTTCCCCCAAAGACCAAGTTTCAGGTGAGCCTGCCTGTATCCTGCCCACATCCTCCAAAATCCTGCACCCGAAATTCCCACACAGTATCTGCCCCCTCCACCTCCCATACTCCTCAGCCCACCCTCTTCCTCCCAATACACCTACTCTCAGGTGGTGCCAGGAACTCACTCTTAATTCCAGTCAGTCCTGCCATTTTTCTCCCGCTCCCCTTGGATTATGCCCACGCATCTCCTAACAGATTCATGGTTTCCTACAGGAAACAAAGTTCCTCACAGCAAAGCTCCACAGTGACTTTGTACTACATAGTTCAACAGGCTTTCCTGGAAAGAAGAAACCCATCCCTATTCACAGTGCAAGCTGAGCATCTCTCAAGTGCTGTGACAACCTCCATTTAATTTGCCAACTTTACCAACTGAAAAAATAGGATTATATTCTTCCTCCAGCATAGATGATGATCATTTTTTGTAAAGGGAGAGAAGGAGAGAAAAAAATTACAAAAGCAAGATAGATTTTTCCTAAGGCTTCTAGTGTTCTCTCTTTTCCCTTGCTCTTTAGCTTGAAAGCCTGACATACTGCACCCTGAGTTGTATATTACTCATAACATAGGATGCTGCTTTACAAAATTCTTTCATTTAAATAGTCAAAGCACATCCCCTTGCAATGATTAAAAAAGCAATAACAGAACATCCTAAAGAATACGCAGAAAACATTTTCTACTATCAAATATTTTACCTGAGGAGGATGAGGATGTCAAGGAAGCTGAAGAGGAAGCTTCAAGAGACCTGCTAAAGAGTGGATCCAATGCCAGAAGGTCACTGTTCCCCTTTCTATAGTAAGAGTTACAATTGGAATATTAATGAAAGATGTATATACTCATAAAAATAAAATTACAACTTTGGTAATTCATCTGTATTAGTTAGTCTTTGCATCTAAAAATTAAAAGTACTTACAAATTGCAGGTCAAGGAACTGATTTACACATAAGGAAACTATCTGAACTGATACCTTGGTGCAAGTTTGTGTGTGGACATATTTCATAATGTCAGTAAATTATTTTAATTTTCAACAAGACATATGTCTACAAATCAATTTATTTCAGTATATACATATATGAGCAATGTATATAGACCTGTCCAAATTTGGGGCTTGTAATCTTAAACACTTTACAATGGAACACTATATGATAGAAACTAAATCCCCATCTTATTTAAAACCTGAAATTTTAACAAAAGCCAATATTTTGTAATCACATAATTATAAATATCAATTGAGACAGAGCACAATGAAGCAAATACATTAGAAGGGGAGAACAAGTGAATAGAAAACTCCATTGTTACATAATTACTCCTTTACTCTTACGATGCAATAGATGCCTAACTTAAAATAGCAGTCAGCTGATATTTCCAATGAGTCTTGGAGTCTTAGATCAAAATAAGACCAAATTCCCCCCAAATTACACTTGATATAATTTTAAAAGTTGAACTTACTCATTAGTTGGAGTAGAAAGTTTTGATTTTGGTAGCTCTTCACCTAAGCAAAAGACAGTATTATCACCACTCTAAAATAAAAATGCATTATCTCTGATAATATAAATTCAGATGCTCCTGAAATATACCTTCTAAAAGGAGAGGACTAAACAGAGCAATGCATTTCAGGATGGGTTGGTCACTTGAAATTTCTCCTTATATTATACTGTTTACATCAATATTATTCTTCAGGGAACCCGGCTTGGTTTCCCACTGAGAAAAACCCTAAAGGATAGAGACTAATGCTCTATCCTCTATCTCCATGGCTATGTTTTGTGGTTTTGACTATAAATCAGAGAGAGTGTGCTTTGCTGTTTTGTGGATGATACTCAACTTGAGCAGGTGGAAGGGTTTTAAGAACTTATACAAGACTCATTTCCATGGCATTTCCCACCCCCCATCTTTGGCTCTTGGACTTGTTCCTCATCACTGTCACAGCCTCATCTGTTTCCTAGAACAGGGAACAGCTGAGTATACAGAAAAAGAAGAGGTATTTGGGTGGCTTCTACTAGCTGCTTTGAAATTTTGACCAAATAACTTAATTTTGTCCTTTGAATTTACTATGAGTAGTTCAAAGGCAAATATCATAAAGGTACCTAGAATGACAAGAGAAATATTTTTTCTACTTAAAATACAAAAACTTAATAAGTTTATTTCTTCAACAATAAAAAAAAAAACTATTTTCATGCTATGTTAAAAAACTAACATAAATAGACTAAAAATCCAATATTTCACACTTACTGGATGAATTTCGATTCATTTGTGCCTGAAACAAAAAAAACCCAATTCATAAGAATAAATTCTTTTACCAACTGTCAAATAAAACACTTAATAGTCCCAGGGTTCTTATTTCCAATCAACTTTCCATGTGATATTTTGCTTTCAGTGCCAGGCAGAACATTCTGGAGCTTGTGGAAGACCAGAGCATGAGCCAAGACAGAGCAACTAATGCATGCCCGCCACACTGTTAAGAAAAGGCAGGAATGAAGACTGCAGAGCTGACAAAAGCAACAGTACAACTAGATTCCTTGACAGGCTGGGTCAGTAAAATTAAACAGCTTTTTTATTACATGGTATGCCTGAGGGGTAAGAATAGAAACATTCCTAAGGTTTTCCCAATAACTTTCTCACATACTACACTTACTTGGTTTTAATCTAAAAATGTGAATAAAAAGCCATTCTATATTTACAGAACTGTGTTTCTGCTTTCAAAACATGGAGGGGGGGGGAAGAGAAAAATAATCATTAATATTTTAATATGCATAATATTTTCCTTAAAATCAGAGCCATCTATATTCTGATCTGAATACTGTACTAGCATACTTTAATACAATTAAAGGATCATTCTGTGGTTTGGCAGAATACATACAATAAAGCTGCACTGTAAAAGTTATATGCATCCACATTACATGATCTGTTTTAAAGGTTTATATATTATTGAATATGAATTAGTAAACTATTTTAAAAGCCATGCTCAGCTAACTCCATATGTATTCAAATGTCTTCTGGTGGCAACAGCAGAAAGACAAGGACTGAGCACTTCAAAGACTCAAAGTATAGTTAAAATCTGAGAAGGGAGAATTACTTAACATCATTACATTGCAATGAAGTGTATCAAAGATGACCTAGTACACGCACAAAAAAAATCATTGAACTTGAACCTAGAATAAATTCTGAAAAGTAAAATATATGTTAACACTAAAGATTCATCACCACTTTTCTTCTCTACTCATTAAAAATACAAGGAACAAAATTACTTACAGATATTGCTGGAGAAAGAGTGATGTTCCCTATAGATACTTTTAATTCATCCAAGGAAGGCATGGTGTATTGAGAGCTATTATTTGACTGGACAGGTTTTATTTCTACATGGAACCTCCTGGGTTCATCATCTTCAGAGTCAGAATCACTGGATGAATAGAAATGGTTCTCTTTGGTATGTTTTTCTCAATTAAGGTGGAAATACTTCAAATTCATCTATTTAACCTGTTTCATAATTACTCTCTAAAAAATGCTCATATTAAGTAAACACCATAGATAAACAATGCTGCCTAAGCTCTTTGTATGCTTATACAGACACTTCAATTATATCCACTGTCCAAAATTCACAACTCAGGGTTAAAATTTAGTTTTTATATTCCATTCATCTTCATAATGGTATTCTGTTATCAAAGGCATGATGTCATATAACTGAACAACTGCATATCTGAAAGCATCAGGATAAATGAAAGATTCTACAGTAGCAACACTTCTGTATGTTAAATTTATGATTTTTAAGACTCAGCAAAGGATTCTAGTGCATGTATGAAAAATGTATGCATTTAGAAATCCTTTTAAACCAAGTGAGGGCAAGTCCTAGCCTTTTTAATTAGCAATGAAGTGCCCATGGTACCTGTGTCAAGCATAACAGTAGAGGAAGCAGCAGCCACCATTACCTGCCCTTTTTGCAGAGGTACTGAAAATTTTGCAACAAAGGATGCCAGTTACGCAGAAGGCTGCACATTAAACTAAACCCCATCAAGCCACTTAAAGCACTGTCATCCTTGGCTAAGGAGGAATCACAATGACAAGTCAGCCCTCAAAATAAGCAAAATATACAGATGAATTTAGGCTTGGTTCTTTATATGCACAGAAACTGCACTCAACAAAAGCTCTGAAAGGCCTATGCTAAGTCTTAAAAGATGCAGTTATTTTGACAAGAAACAAGCTGAAAATTTTCCTCTGCTGAAACATAGAAGTGTCTTGCCACCTAGGGGGAGCATACATATTCTATACCTCACTTTTGTTATTTTCACTTGGAAATATGTCAGCCTTTTGACTTAAACTTCTTCAAACTATTTCCTGACAAAGATTAAACCCCTGAACCCTAAAGACATTCAAAATCCAATTCAACTGAAAGACACCCTGAGACATGGCGAGGAAAAAGTCAAACATCTTCATCTTACAGAAAATTTTAAAAGACAAGTCATTTTTCTTTTCACCAAAAGATTTCTTGCCTTGAAAGTTAGGACCAATTTTCAAGATTAATTTCCTATGAATCAGGTGGCTCTTGTAAAGTGGCATGAGCCAACCACTGAGGTATTAGGTCTATTAAATTGTTACTAAGAAAGATCAAGTTTAGACCTGAACGTCATGAACTGAAAGGTCACTCAGCAATTTTTAGGATGAGTGTTTTTCCAACACTTTAGACTGGCCTTATTAAGACTGACTGTCATTATGGTAAAATAATGGCCTCCAACAAATCATCTCAAGAGTTCACACCAACAGAATAAATATCCTGAAAATAACATAACATTCAGGGATACTACCTGGCTGACAGGAATTGCAAACCATTGAGCGTTTTCACTGAATGTATGGCCTTTTCCATTGCTTCATGACAAAAAGAATAATGGAGAAGAGGACACCCAGACAAATCATTTACAAAGCATGAGTATTATTTGCTCCTGCCTCCAATTTCATAAAAATATACAAAACATGAAATAATGCACACACACCCCTGAGCTGGATATTAGTCTTTCGCTTTTATACCAATTATGTAAATAAGAGATAACATGAACTATTTTTATCAGTACAGGAACCTTCACTGGGGGCAACAGAGGCATATTTGTCAAAGTTGAGAAGCTATGATGACGGACAGGCCCACTTTAAGGTGCTCTCAACTGGTTAAAAGTTTTCACAATTAAAGTAATTGCAAAGTGTAAGTTTACCTTTTATTTTATCTGAAGTCCCCAGAAAAATTGGTGAATACATTTCAAAAAATTAGCTATCTTGATAACATATTAGGCTTGTTTAGATCTACAGCAATTATTCCCAGCTCTTAAGTAAGCTTCCCTCTGTTTCTGATGGAAGAAAAAAAAAAAAAGAGGACAAGAATCTTTTTCTTCAAAGGAAGAGCAGAGAAAATAATGAAAACCATAAAAAATGACTGATAACAAAAACCTATTCTGCGTATCAAAACTATCATTAAAAATACAATAAAAGTTAGAAGCGCCAATTAGAAACGGCATACTTCATTAATTAACAGAAATTCTATTTCTAGACTGCTGGAGCTCCCAATCTTTTTAATGGTGTTATTAAAAAGTGGGGAGGGCACAGATACAAAACAGAAAACTGCTCAGTATGCTTAAAAGAGTTTACAAACTTTACAAACTCTGAAAGCTTTTCATGGAGAAAGATCCCCATGGATACCTTAAAGCTTTTGTTCAGGCTTTTTGTTTTTTAACTGTCAGACAAAAAACATCCTCTTAAAGTTCCTACGATGTCTGATCTAACCTTTAACATTTACATATACACAAAATCTAAGCTAGACAAAACTTTGTGCATTTTCAGAAGATATGAACATAAGACTACAACATGCAACATAAGCATGAGTGTCATTCATCTTCCTTGACTTAATACTTTAATGAATACTTCCCCATCCCAAATAATTGTAATAACAGGAAATAACTTGGCACAATAATAGCAAAAAGGATATCCTGTGATGCTTCTGGTTTAACGCTGTATCCTTCATCATCTACATCAGGAATGTTCTAAAAAAAACCAACAGAAATTATGGTATTGACAAATAACTAAAAAAAAAGTTGTTCTTACATCAGACTGAATTTTTTATATCATTGATAAATTAAAAATTTATTACAACATCTCATGAAAGTAATTGTTATTAATTATTGATTATTACAGTTATCTCAAGTTATGCTCTATAGTTCAGAAGTAGTGTGACAGATAAGATACCTCAGGAACACAATGCAACAAAACAACCTCCAAATTTCCTATGAAAATTGGCAAGTTTTAATGGCGTTCTATCAAAAAGGTCAGAAACCAACAGAGGCATTTTAACTATACTACTGAACATTAAATAAGCCTACAATCATCTCAGCCACAAATATTTTTCCAATTTCTAATTCTTTCAGCTAAGCCATTGAAGGCTCTGATGGTGCAGGAGCATAACCTTTCTAAATACTAGTCAGTACTTTAACATGTGAGTAAAAGCAGGTTATATAGGTTGCAACTTCCTCTCTCCCCCTTGAAAATACAGCAAGCCTGTACTGTTGCTTTAGCAAAAAATATCCATATTAATTAAAATGAATGGATGAAACTTAAAATACAAGTGTTCAAAATCAGGTTCCAAAGTTTTCATTATGCATCTCCAGCACTGTCCTGGATTTTTAAAGCTAATAAGCATCTGGGAACTTCAAACTAGATCAGTTTTTCAGTTCTTGCAGGCAATTAAATATTAATTGAAGAGAATTATGTTTAAGATAATTTAGAATTCTTAGCTAAGCACTTAGTTTCATAAAAGTGCTTTGGGACAGAGAGAAACAAGTGTCTAATATGATCCTCTAAATTTTAAAAATGCGCAAAAACCCACACTCATGTATAAAGGGATAGACTTGGATACACAGATGCTTTCCCCATTCAAAACAGAAAAAGAAAAGCCTGCTTATGACTTTGCATAGATAGTTAGTCTATGTGAACTGTTGAGATGCTACAGTAAGTTTATTACAAAAAACACAACCCAGATGTCTTCAAAAATTCACCAGTTATAAATTTCTTATAAAAATGACAAAAGGTGAAAGAGATATTTAATGTACCTTTGTATTGACAAAGACAAATTGTGTCACATACAAGTAAAATAGTATCTCAAAATCTTACTTACAAGTTAAGTAGTAATTTCAAAATATTGTTTTCAATATTTTGAACAGTTGGACAGTTCTGCTTTCTGAAACATCAGAATTTTATTTACTAATCTACATTTTGTAACAGTGGTAGAAGACACAGCCCTTCAGGTGAGATATATAATCACAAATCTCATGTTAATGAAGGCATTTACATTTACTTGACTAATTCTTACTCCCTTCTCCACACTCCTACAAAGACAGAACTATACGTTATGTGGTGGATCACAGTGTGTCTTTTAAGTACCAGGCACACAATGAAGACAAGACCTGATTTGCCTACCACACTGAATGGAGGAAGAAACCACAACCTTCCTGTACACACGTAATTTTTGAACTTCAACACAGAGGAAGAAGATCTTTGCAATTTTTGGATTTCTGTAAGTAGTTATTAATATGATTGGAGATGAAGGTCTAGCCCCCTACCCAAACATGTTATTTGTAGTACTTGCAGTAAAAATAAGCTCAATATGGATGTGACTTAAACTCTCTGGAAGTCACTGGACAGGTGGACATCCTTGGAAGTTGGTTTCACATTCTCAGAGGATTTATCAAACAATTAAATATATAACAATAAAAACCACTATGTTTGCAGATGTAATAACACATTATTGATTAAGGTATTATATAGTTTTAAATATACATAAAAATGTAGGTTTTATAACTCTGTCTTTGCATTAGTATGTTCTACAAACTTTCTGGGGTGAATAATTTTTTAAAGAAATACAACATAAGGACATAATAAATAACAAAGTAAAACTGCCTGCACAAAAAGCATGAGGACTGAGCATTCTATCTCCAAAACTTATTTTTAAGAGTTTCAGTTAATACTTTGACTCAGTTTCCTTGCTCTGACCCATCTGGCATCCAAAAAGCAATGGAAGAAGCCACACCATAACCATGTCGTTGGTTCCTCTGAGGTATGTACAAAGGACAAGAGAGGAACATGTGGAGCATACTGCAGTCTAGCTACTTCATTTGACCCTTCCTCAGCAGTGTTAACACTGCTCATAGGTTGGTCAACAGGTCAAGAAGCAAAGAACCTTCACTGCACTTCAGTTTGATTTCTGCTCATTTTCTCTTCTCCTGGGATATCTACAGTGGTTATGAGAGCTCCTTATCAAGTTTTCCTCAGAGTATGCTTCAAGATACTGCTGAGCTGAACAGCTCACTGTTTCTGTTTTTGCCAGATGAACTTTCAACAATTTTACTGAACTGGACTGACTTTCTGTACATCCAGATGAGGACCAAAGTGAACTCAAAGTAAGCAGTTGAAGCTCCTAACGGAAACAGGAGAAAAAAGAGCCTCTCTGCTTGTGACATATTTGAGATGTAAATTTGACTCAAGTATATCCTTAAGTTAAGACATATTGTCAGCTTCCTCTCCTTAGTGTGCCCATTAACCCAAAAGACACAAAACCCAAAAGACACAAAACCAAAGAGCAGCCAGTCACTTTCTTCCATTGCCAGAGATGCAGAAAGAAAATCAGGTATACAGATAGCTCCTGTCTTGTACTGTGACTACAAAGTCTTGTACCCTGTATCAATGGCAGATATTCAAAATATGTCAGAACTAAACATCACAAAATGAAAATAAAACCAAATTATTTAATTTCACTAAAGGTTACATTTGTGTTCCATGAATTAGAGTTTGAAAGTTCCAAATTCAATCAGTCCCTAGCAATAAAAATGGTGTATAATTCTATATAACCTTAATTATGCTACACTCACATGTAAAGAGGTTAATGAAAAGTTTTGGATGCCTCGATATATTTGTTTGCATTCCAATTTCCTATGAAAAAAGGTTCAGCATTATTTTCTGTGCATCTGTGGTTCTTTTCTTAATTACTTTTAACTTACTGGACAATTTCAAATGTATTTGACAGACAGAACAGAGGACTCAAAGATAATAACATTACTACAATCTTCATGAAAATAGGCAGTCAAGTGGAAGAGAGATCTGCAAGTATCCCAAACAAGGGAAGGGCTGCAATCCAACCTCAGATCTTACTGGACACAAGTGGAACCTTGTAAATGCTTCCCCAGAAGAAAATTTTCTACTAGAGCTCATATCTTCCTGTAGATCATCCCTAGAGACATGGCAAACCCATGGGAAACAAAACAATTAGTCCTGCCCATAGAGCATCTTGCTAGGTAATAAACACACGCAGAGCCAAACTTCAGTTGTTATCTCTTTCAAGTGCACACACAGTTAACTTGTATTTTTCTTAATTATCAAGGCTTAACTTAATGAAAGTTACACATGTAGACAGACAAATAACAGCACAGAAAATTTTAATCTCATGACATACTGTAATTCATATTTAAACAGAGACTGCTTAGTGAAGCAGTCAACCTTTTTAACCAATACCAGTTCTCATTTCACAGCTGCCTTCCTACTCATGATCACATAAAACCCCCTTATAGCAGTTACAAAAAATTAGGGTTGACAGGAAATAGCAATTTATTCATATGCATTAAAACTATATTTTCCAATATATATAATCTGGCAGCTACAAAAAAAGGATGAGCATAAATTGATAGCTTGCCAAAGATAAATTTGAGAACTTCCATTTTTGGTACAAAAGACATTTCTTAGGACCATCTCACTGCTTTGTTTTCTGAAAACAGAGAATACAAGTTAGAACACGCTGCATTATACACTTTGGAGTAGTGAGAAGGCTCTAATGGTATTTGCTACATACTGTATGTTAAAAGATCCACAATATCACATAGTATCACTGGTAGATAAGCTATTGAATCCAGTTCTTACCAGATCCATAATTTCTAAAATTTCAGTATATTTACCTCACTGTTTATAGCTATAAATAATTGTAGAGTGGTTTTCTCCTACATTCCTTTCACACATGAGAAAAACAATTAAAATTCTTGACAAATAAACAAAAGGTACATTAAAAAAAAACCAAACATGTTAATAATATAAAAGGCAGTCATAGAGATTTTCTGTGAGTGACCAAAGCTGACCAAAATCATAATTGGGGCACCTTAAATAAGTTGAATTTTCTGAGGGCTTGTTCTTGGTATTTTCTAGCAATCAAACAAAAATGGCAGTTGCTTTAAATTATTTTTTCAATAATACTTTTCAGAGTTCAATTTCTTGAAATGTGTAATTTATCGCAAAGATTCATACAAAACAAATCCTCATAGATATAACAATATAGATGTCTATAACTATTTAGATAATTTGAAAAATGAAACAGAAAGGAAATCTTAAAGACAAGAAAAATGAAAAACATATGAAATAGGACCCTCTAGAAGAGGATGCCAACCTTAAAATGTAAAAGCACTCTGAGGTGCTTGTTTGTAAAGGATAAAATTAATCTAATCTATGGTATGCTGCATCATTTTTCATGAAAAGGACTGTAATAGCTTCTGCTATTAAAACATTCTACTATTTGGAATAACAGTGTTGCTTGTGAAAAGCAGGAAGAAATGATAGACCACATTTTAAATTCCAAATGCATTCATAAAATGTTGGGCATAAAAAAAAAAAAAGAGAATGCAACAAAAGTATTAGGTTTTTTGTTAGACAATATGAAAGTTAAGTCTTTTTTTAAAAACCATATATAAATTACATCTAGACAGAACAATTAAATGATATGTGCCTCATGCAGCCAGAAAGAATGTTAGACACACTTACAGTTGAACTTGTTGAATTATTACTTTTTTTAAGTGTAGGGACCAAAATAAGCAAGGAAGAAAATAAACACCAAACCCAGTTGTGTTTCACTCTAAAGACTCAACCTGAACTGTCAAAAGACATTATTTCCATGAAAAACCTGATAATTATAGGGATGATTCTAAAGTTACTTTACTTTAAACATACCCAAGAAATGTGCTCTAAAACAAGATGTCTTTGTACAGGTGAAAATAACTGTCTCGATGCTTATAAGGCTGTTTATGCACATATAGTTCTATTATGTGGCAAAACTTAGTTTTCCTTATTTAGGAGAATGCTTCTACTAGACTTTTTGACTTTATTAAACCAAGTTTCTCAAAATAAGTTTTAATATTAGGTACTAAAACTCCCAGATATTAAATGCAAAGAAGAAAATCCACAAAACAGGTGAACTTGGAAACTTAAATTGTTTAATATAATTGCCATCTAAATAAATGAACTGAAAAACAAATCAGTCTACAGAAAGTCACTTAAATCATTCTGTAAATTATTCCCTACTATAGTTATAGGGAGCTGCAATCTTGGTTACATATAATTCAAGACAACATACATGTTTAAATAAAAAGAAAATGATCCATTAAGGAAATAAAAAAGCATTAACATACCAATTTCACTTATTTTCATTTAATAAATAAAATTGTAAGACATATCACAGATCAAACTGAGAGCAATGAAAAACAGACCATGAATAAAGTGCGTTGAGATACTGCATTTAAAGCCATATTTAAAAAAGTGTATTCCTACACATTATTTCCAGTGATCACACAGAACCCCATTAGTATTAGAAGGGATCTCCGAAGAGCAAGTAGTAAGCAGAGAAACATGATGATGCAAATTTGGGTCCTCTGAACCTTTTTCTTACTTGGAATCTATTAGTCAAGCAATTTAAACTATTAACTTGTAAAACCATGTAGCAAATAATTACAGTAGAAACATCTTGTTTAAAATCTAAGATTGTTAGGAAATATAAATGTATTACTGATGCATATTGCATATACTGCTAAAGATTATGTTCTGAAGAAAAATTAACGCTTCAATTATGTTAAAATATTAAATACTCTATCACATAAATAATTCATTGCAGGTACTGTATATAAGTCAAGTTTAATCAGATTGTAGTGCTTGACAATGTTAGCATATACATTTGTGTTGGAAATAAGTCTACTTACAACTGAGTCTGTATCTGGACAGCCCCTATAAAAAAAAATAAATATACAATTATAAAATGCATAAATGAGTTGATTTATACAGTTCTGGTAATTCTTTTAATATTTTCAATTAATTTGAAACATTGCATTTGATCCATTTGCCTTTCAAACTGTTAAAATTTTCATTATAAGTAGTCCACATTAAACTGAATGAGATTTACACAAAAGAAGCTGAAAGTTTATGCTAAAAACACTGCAGAAGAAAAAGTCATAGTAAATGCTGAAAAAAAAAATTCACATCATAGTGAAAAAAAAAATCAAGGTAAGTTAAGTATCATGCTGTATTTTGGATGAATATACTTTAAGAATCAGGTCTCTATGGATGATGTGCACAATAAATAAAAGTCACCAATCCTAATGAAATAGTCCACATGCAATTCCAAAACATTTTGGACCATAACCAGTTCTTAAAGCAATTATGACTATTCTTAAAGGAATTCAGAGCCTCTCTCTTTTGGAATTTCATCCTTAGTTTGAGTTTGTCAAGCACAATTGCAGTCAAGCACCAGAAGATGCTGGGAAAAACAGAATACCCTCTTAAGAATATCACAGGTCGGGGCTGGGTGGGCCACTAGGCAAATGCCAGCTGCTCTCTCTGAACCCCTCTGCCTTCCCAAAGGGGAAGAGAAAGGGAAGAAGGGAGAGAGACTGATGGGCTGGGAAAGAAAAGGAAACCTGCTGTAATGGGAAGAATGACAATGAAATGAACTGATACAAATATCGACACCACCAACAGCGAACCCAACCCCCTGATGGCACCACGTCCCCCTCACCACTGGTGCTGGGGGCAGGCGCTGGGGAAGGCCCAGGCTGGGCTCAGCAGCAGGCGGGAACCGGATGCAGGAGCTGGATTCCGGAACTGGCTTCAGGGATGCACGGCCTGGGAGCGAAGGCGGAACGGACAGAGTCCTCCTCGGACACCGGCCATTGGAGAAGAGACTCGACCCTCGTGACCCCGCAGCTTGATCCCAGATGTGACGTCTCTGGGATGGAACCCCTGGTTGGGCAGGGCAGGGGCACAAAATGTGGTTTTTATATAGTCAAACTGAACATCTTAAATGTGTACTTATTTAAAAAAAGAGAAAAAAATCAAATTTGTAGCAAACTAAATAATCTTTTCTGAAAGGCTAAATGGGTTAAATGTAAAAACTACAGTGTCTTTAAAAATAGATATGAAAACTTGTTAAACATGGAAGCATTAATATGGAATTCAGTACAGGCTGTTAAGAAATTGACAGTGAGATGAAGGATCCCATCTCCCCTGAAAGGCCCCACACAAAAGAAAACACGTGACCAAGTTTCTAATTGATTTATGTCTTATCTCCCTCTGCTACCTAAGCTGAATTCACAGCAATATAAATAGCTATTTTAAAAGCTATTTTACAGAACAAAGAGACATATTAGATTTCTCTCAAAGGGTATAACAAACAGATGTGATGACATCTGATTTTAAAAAGCATCTGTACCTAAACAAGACAGCCTGAAGTCCATAATAAGAAATGTGAAAGATGTGAGGCAAACTACAATGAAAGCAATTCAGCTCATAATGAAGATTTTCAAAATTAGTGAGCTAATAGATCTCAAAAAGTAATGGCACATCTAGTAACATTCAGAGGATTGACATCACCTCACAGGATCCATTCTCAAAATACAAAGCAAAACTCAATAGTCTACAAATGCTGGTGAAGTGGAGAATGAGGACATCAGATTTTAGATGGATGTGCTTTTATGCCTGTACTATAAAAGGTAACATATTTCAGCAAATGGGGACTCTGTAAGGGAATTTAAGGATTGTAGGTAAAAACTAAACCAACCAAATCATGCAAAGCAGCAATTAGAAAAATAAGTTAAATCCTTGTCTAAACATGTATAACAATATGTAATAGAATACACTGTGTATGGTATTTTTCTGTGTAAAACCATTACTAGATACAATATCTGGTTTAGATGTCAACACTTTAAAAGCCTGTGCTGATAAACTACAAAACATGAGAATTTTTCTAGGTGTGGAAAGCCTGCCCCACACAAACTAAACAAGCTTTTACAGCCTAATTTATCAGATTAAGAAAGGACTTGACCTTTATGTGAGAGAGAAGTTTCTGATGATACAGAGTTCTATCATGTACAAGATCATCATATAACAAGATCATCAACTGAAGATGAAATCAGACAAAATTTAGACTAACAATAAATTTTTTTAAAGAAGTCATAACTATTATAATATTTTACTTACTTTCCTCTATTATTTGAAAATCCTATGTTAAAATGTGATGTTCTAGTTAATTTAGAAGTTATGGATTAATGCAAGAATCTCTGTAAAAGCCTATGGCATGTGTTACATAGAAGGTCAATAGCATGCAGTTACACTTCATTCTTTCTGACCTCAGCATATATTCATTTCTGTATATAAATAGAGAAGCAAATAATATAAATAAAGTTTCAGTCCAACTTGTTGAAAGAAAGTCAAATTATTTTCCCATTTCAGAGTGGCTGTGCTGATTAATATTTTCTGATTACATCATTCTGCCATGAAAACCAAAATTTCTTCTAGAAAGAGAGATCCATATTATCTTTCAACATGAAACAAAATGTCTTTGGGAAAAGACAGCATTTAGAAAAATATTGAGATCCAATGGACAAGAATACAAAGGTACAAAGCATCTCACATAGTTATAGAAACCAGTTTTCAGCCCTCGGTGCCTGAGAAAATTTTCTTTCAGTTACAGGTCAAGGAAAAACATGATCTCTGAGTAAGGATGCATTGAGTAATACACCTGGGAAGAGTTAATTTGGAGCTTCCTGGCCTTTACTGTCTCCAGAAAACTACTATGAGCCTTGAATCTTTGCTGGGGCCAGATTAAATTTCAATATCTGCCAAAGAATGGATGGAAGGAGATGCCTGGTTTGCAAGCAGGCTAATATAATGACATGAGATTAGCTTGAGTAACAGCCCATGTGGTGGCAAACTATTTTTTTTGTTCAACAAGAAAAGCTGACAGCTACAGAACTCAATCATACAACAATACTCAATACTATCAAAATCATTACTTTTCAATTAAGTAAATGCAAGAAACAAAAAGGCAAATGATCAAGCATACTTTTTTGCAGCTATTTGATACTGCAACAGTTTTGCATCACAAACAAAAAAAGTATAGTAAATAACTTTCGAAGAGAATGGATTACTTTTTTAAAGGGGACTAAAACTATTAAAAATGCTAATATCATCAAATATTTATAACAATTTAAATATTAAAATTAAATCATCATCAGAAAAAATAATTCTTTGTAACAGAATAGTATTTTCAGAGTACTGTTCACCAAAATCACACTATATACAATATTCCCTTCATCATTTACTTTAGCAAAATGAAGTATAGAAGAGAGGGTGAGGAAAAGATTATATCACAGAAAGAACAGAAATAGAGAAGAATGACTTTAAAAAAAAAGTGATGGTTTCACTGCCCAGCTCAGTCTCTGCTCCGTGACGGCACTTGCGGCAGGTCACGGCAGGGTTGTGCGGACAGTGGCTGCTCCTGGCGGTGACAGCGCTGGATGGTCCCAGGCACGGCCAGGGCTTGGGGTGCAGAAAGGCTCTGGCTGACACTTGCTGCTGGGCAGCCCAAGGGCACCGCTCAACCCTGGGTCCCACGGTGGGGGGCAGGAAGGGAGAGGCCGCAGCTGCGGGGAGGGGCCGACAGGCCGGGTGACCCTGCCCTGCCCAACCAGGGGTTCCATCCCAGAGACGTCACATCTGGGATCAAGCTGCGGGGTCACGAGGGTCGAGTCTCTTCTCCAATGGCCGGTGTCCGAGGAGGACTCTGTCCGTTCCGCCTTCGCTCCCAGGCCGTGCATCCCTGAAGCCAGTTCCGGAATCCAGCTCCTGCATCCGGTTCCCGCCTGCTGCTGAGCCCAGCCTGGGCCTTCCCCAGCGCCTGCCCCCAGCACCAGTGGTGAGGGGGACGTGGTGCCATCAGGGGGTTGGGTTCGCTGTTGGTGGTGTCGATATTTGTATCAGTTCATTTCATTGTCATTCTTCCCATTACAGCAGGTTTCCTTTTCTTTCCCAGCCCATCAGTCTCTCTCCCTTCTTCCCTTTCTCTTCCCCTTTGGGAAGGGAGAGGGGTTCAGAGAGCGTGGCTGGCATTCACCTAGTGGCCTGCCCAGCCCTTACCCATAACAGTGTAGTGAGGTTTTGGTAGCAGCGGGGGCTGCAGGGGTGGTTTCTGTCAGAAGCTGCTAGAAGCTTTCCCTATGTCAGAAAGAGCCAATGCCAGCTGGCCCCAAGATGGACCCACCGCTGGCCAAGGCTGAGCCTATCAACAACAGTGGTAGCACATCTATGATAACATCTTTAAAAAGGGGGGAAAAAACCCCAAACAGCACAATTGCATCCAGGAGAGAAGAGTGAGACTGTGTGAGAGGAACAACCCTGCAGACACCAGGGTCAATGAAGAAGGAGGGGGAGAAGGTGCTCCAGGTGCCAGAGCAGAGGTTCCCCTGCAGCCTGCGGTGAAGCCCATGGTGAGACAGGTTGTCCCCCTGCAGCCCATGGAGGTCCATGGGGGAGAAGATCCACCTGCAGCCTATGGAGGACCCCACTCTGGAGCAGGTGGATGTGCCCAAAGGAGGCTGTGACCCCATGGAGAGCCTGCACTGGAGCAAGCTCCTGGTATGATCTGTGGCTCCATGCAGAGAGAAGCCTACATGGGAGTGAGTTTGCTGGCAGGACTTGTGGCACTGTGGGACTGTGGCAATTCGGCACAAACAGCCGAGATGTTTTCGAGCACAAGATTCCTGTGTTATCTCTAGGAGAGCAGATTCCCTGAGCTGGCATCAATGATGGCTGCAGCAGGGAGTCCTGTGGGGATAAGAGGGCCCTGGGTTGGCTAAGCGAAGAAAGCAAGCAAATGTTGAAGGTCCCAGTGTCCCGGCAAAGACCTTTGCCTAATTAACTGCAAAATGAATATTAAAATCCACGCCCCGCAATATGCTAATGAGCCCAGAGCAGTACATGCTGAACATAGATGACGGTGTCACTCAGCTCTCCACCCAAATCCCCTGAACGTCACCTGAGAGCAGAGGCAGACAGAGCTGGGGGGGTGGGTAAAAAGCCCCAAGGGGAAATACCTGCCTTGGGGGAAAGACTGAAGCCCCAGCAGGGCCGGTCAGGGCCGGACTCCTCTTCCTCCACCCAGGACAGGGACGCTGCTGGGGAAGAACTGCGCTCTCACCATACGGTGAAGGTACCCGGGAGAGTTTCTTTTTGCTGCACTACTGTGATATATCAGTTATTGGGCCTAGTGCGGTGAGGGCATCGATCAACGGCAATTCCTAATCTACGGTATCTGTCGCTTTACTAAACTTCTATTCTTTCTACTGGCTTTGCGAGACTGTCCCAGTGCAAGGCCTTTCGGGCTCTGGCAGGCAAACGCCAAACTCCTACCTTCAGCGGGACAGGGACCCATGCTGGAGCAGTCTGTTCCTGAAGGATCGAACCCTGTGGGAAGGACCCACATTGGAGAATTTTGTGAAGAACTGTCTCCTGTGGGAGGGACCCCACACTGGATCAGAGGAACAGTATGAGGACTCCTCCCCCTGAGGAGGAAGGAGCAGCAGAGACAACATGTGATGAACTGAGCACAAACCCCATTCCCTGTCCCCCTGCAATGCTTTGGGGAGAGGAGGTAGAAGAGTCAGGAGTGAAGTTGAGCCCAGGAAGAAGGGAAGGGTGGGGGGAAGGTGTTTTTAGATTTGTTCTTATTTCTCATTACCCTACTCTAATTTATTGCCATTTAACACCAATTTCCTGGAGCTGAGTCTGTTTTGCCCTGATGGTAATTGGTGAGTGATCTCCCTGTCCTTATCTCGCCCCATGAGCCTTTTGTTATATTTTCTCTCCCCCATTCAGCTGAGGAGGGGAGTGGGAGAGCAGCTTTGGTGGGCACCTGGCGGCCAGCCAGGGTCAACCCACCACACTGGGTTATCAATCATGAGTTAGAATGATGGTCTTTCAGAAATGAATGTGCACATGATTTACTGAAAAAAAAATGCAAATTTTTTTCTGTCCTATACAGTGCACAAAATTTTTTCTAAAAAAAGAATAACTGAAGATTCAATTCTGCAAACACAGACATACAGTACTTTTTCCACATACAGAGCTACTATTACATTAGGAGTACACATGAGAATCACATTATCTACAACATTCAAATGTAGAACAAGGGAGAAGTACTTATCTATGCAGAGGAAAGAATGAAACATGAGTAGACTACCATGAATATTATTTCCTTAAAATCCTTAGTTACAAAAATCTTAAATAGCTGTGATGTTTTCATACTCATAGCATTCCTCTAAACTTCTGTTATAAAAATATTTTTTTGTTAAACATCAGCTAATGTTTATCTCCATGCATTTACTAGTTTTCATACAAGACAAGGCTTCAAGCTGGAAATATACTTACACAGACTCAGTATCTTTTTCTTTTTTCATTATTCCTGATAAACCAAAATGCTTCCTCTTCCGTGGTTTTATCCCTATGAAAAAAACACTTTTTGTTTAAAGCTCAAAGATATGAGTATATATTTAGCAATGTCAAACACTGCTGAATACCAATGCCTTTTAAACACGTGATACAAAAATCTAACAGTGGAGGTACTTATGCAACCAAACTATGGGAACATAAGAACAAACTAAGGGAATATTAAATTCCAATATGTTTTTCAGTAACACAGTGTGCTGGTTTTGTCTGGGACAGAGTTAATTTTCTTCCCAGTAGCTGGTTGGGGGCCATGGTTTGGATTTGTGCTGGACACAGCGCTGATCACACAGGGATGTTTTCGTTGTTGCTGAGCAGCGCTTACACAGCGTCAAGGCCTTCTCTGCTCCTCACCCCACCCCACCAGCGCGTGGGCTGGGGCTGCGCAAGAAGCTGGGAGGGGACACAGCTGGGACAGCTGAGCCCAACTGACCACAGGGATCTTCCACACCACATGGCGTCATGCTCAGCAGATAAAGCTGCGGGAAGGAGGAGGAAGGGGGGGTGTTTGGAGTGATGGCGTTTGTCGTCCCAAGTCACCGTTACGTGTGCTGGAGCCCGGCTCTCCTGGAGCTGGCTGAACACCTGCCTGCCGTGGGAAGGGGGAATGAATTCCTGGTTTCGCTTGGCTTGTGTGTGTGGCTTTTGCTTTCCCTATTAAACTGTCTGTATCTCAACCCACGAGTTTTCCCATTTTTACCATTCCGATTCTCTCCCCCACCCCACTGGAGGGGGCGGGAGCGAGCGGCTGGGTGGGGCTGAGCTGCCAGCCAAGGGTTAAACAACATCAGCTTCATACAAAAAAAATTCAAACAAGTGGCTAAAATGCTAATTAAAATTAGCTTCATGTGCTGATTAGGACTGCTGTAAACTGTAAATTTAAATTCTCTTATACTATAAACTAATCATTTCTATGTAGAACATCCAGATCTCACTTTCAGCATGTTTAAACAGTAATACCAAGTTACTCATGCCCTTGGTTGAAGAACTAAACATGAGTCTGCTCTGGTGTAACCGAAAAATCTAGCCTGTTCTTTTTCTACTCCTCCCCTTGTCCTAACAATTTAGAGAAATTTTCAGCAAAAAGAGCTCAGTGAAGAGAACTTAAACTGTTGCCTAAAGTTAAATTATTTCTCTGTTTAGGTCAGTTCTGGTAGCTTTTTTCTTATGGTTCATGCTATATAACACTTACCTGTTAAAGTTGTTTCAAGCCTTTTTTCTTCTCCCTCTAATTATTCATTTAATAGATTAATTAGAACAGCGGGTATCTGAAGGGAGTACAATATTTTGTAGAAAGATTTAACACGATTTTTTTTGTGGGAGTAGGGGGTGGCAGACTTACTGCATAGTCCCTGCCTCATTTCTAGGTCTTACTATGGTGAAAGCTGGGTTTTCATCTATTTCATACACCAATAGTGCTACAGCAAGCCTGTCAGTATAATCAGAATGTCTGAATATCTTTGATTGACTAATCTTTTTCATTAGTCTCCTATATCCTATGTGTTCAGATCTATTCCTTGCTTATATCTATACAAAACTTTCTTAAAATGTAGAATTTGCAATACTGATATTCTAATTTTGAATAAATAGAAATAGTGAACTCTGAAACTAAAAGAACTTTGCTATGTGAATCGATGGGTGTATTTGGAAGGAGAGGGAAAGAAATAAAGATTAATATCTCTCACTATGAGCTTTGATCTCATTGCTTTGTTCTGGAAATCTGCTTTATCCTGTGAGCTGATCAAATTTTGAATGTAATTATTTTCTGTTGCAGATGAACCGACACGTTCCTTGAGTGGACTCATCTTGAAGAATAATGTAAAAGCACATTTTCACAACTTTCCAAATGGGGTAACTGACTTCATTAAAAGTGAATGTCTGAACAACATTGGTGATTCCTCCCCCTTAATTAGAGCTACTGTAGGTAAGTTTACTCTTATTACTGTCTTCTGCACACTAAAAATGTTACTGATATAAGTGATAGCTGCATTAGTGAAAGTCATTAAACTCCTAAACCTGTTTGCTTCTGATAATTGTTACAACTACACCATGTTTTGATGCAGATATTAATCTTTGATATGAATATATGAAAGTCATACTTTTTTTGCTTCCTGTTCTCTTAAAACTGATTTAGCAGTTTAGTTCATATCTCTTGAAATGTAACTGATCATATAAGTTTACTTGAATCTACTATAAATCAGCTTGCTGCCAATTTTTATACCTAAAACCAGGAACAAGGTAAAGGTCTGACCTCAGAACTATTTCAGCACTCCACTTGCATCAGTGAAACACTTCTGTTTGTTAGCTGATTTCCTCCCTGCCTCCCCATATGCACACCCCTTCAGGGAATCGTTATATCATGCATGACACACATTAGCATAATGAGTTTCTGTTTTTTAAATACCTTCTGTCAGAAAGCAGTAGATAGTGTGGTGATCAGAACATCAGCTAGAAGTGTTTTTGTTGCATGGACTTCTGATTTCCTAAATACTGTGGTTTAGTACACCTCTTCCATAACATGCATATTTGTGTTATTTTTACTTATTTCTAGGTAGCATTGCTTTTCTCTCTGCTCTTTGAGAATATGATTTCACTCAATTACTACAATCATAGTAATTTTCCTCGTCCACTCCAAAAACTAGAAAAAAGTAAAATAAATGTATATTTAATTACAGTCGAAAAAAACAGGGGTGGGTGCTAGTTCAGAGAGGAATTCAGCTTGTATCAGCTGATTTCTGTTATAAAATAATCTATCAGTTATTGCTCCTTTAGATTCCTTTGCTTTTTCTATAGGATTCCTTCTCCAGACATCTGGGTTAAGGACTTTGGACTAGAGAAAAACGTTCATCTCTTCTTTGCTTTTTCCTGCTGTCTCATCCCTTGTGAAACTGCTTTACTGTGAATTTTATTAATGCCCCATTTCCTTAATGACAGTAGAAACAAGTCTTTGAGTGGCAGGTACTTTCGTGATTTCAGGTTGTAGAAGAGTTGTGCTTGTTTGTTTGTTCATAGGAGCTGTCAGTGGAGTACAAGGGAGCTGGCTAAAGAATATAAGAATATATTACAGCTCTGTTTGGATTGCTGTCTTAGGGTGGTGTGGTGGCAGCCAGGGGAGGGGGCAGGGTGTGGGCTGTTGTTTGGTTGGTTTTGAGCAGTTATTCTTTGATTACTCCTAGTAGGAAACATTTGTAGATTAGTAGCTCAATTATTGTTGAGCTTTAAGTGGTCCTTGCAGGGATTATTCAGGCATATATGAACTCAAGATGTGTACCAATTGATGAACTGTATGCTTACATAATAAGAGTTGCTATTTAGCATGTGTTTTGCACCCTCCTGTGTGAAGTAATTAAATGTTGGCTCCTTGTAGGCTTCTGTCTTAATAGTGACATTGGTCTAGTACTCACTGGTCTCTTGATACTAGCTATGTGTAAATGTATTGCAACCTGCCTAGGCTGCCTTATTAGCATATGAGTTGGCATCTGCTAGTCATAGCTGCTCTTTGAGATGCGTACATGTTTTTGCTGTTCAAGCACTATCAATTTAATGAGCCAACCACAAATAAGATCTCCAGAATTCTGAGAGGAAGATGAGCAAGTACATCAAAATAGCATCAGGGAAGAAGTAATGGAGCCTTCTTAGTCTCTGGCATCTGGTGCTAACCAAACAAAAGCTGATACCTTTTAACCAAGATAGAGGCAAGCTGATTAATCCCTTTCTTGGAAGTCACCTCACTGAGGATAATGAAGATGGCAATAGAGTCTATGTTTAGAACTGTGATGTGAGACCAAATGGTAACTAGATATTGCTGTATCCTTACTTAGCTTTTCCCTGTTTTAACCCCCAAATGAGTAACGGTGTGGAACTTATCTGTGCTGTGTGGTACAGGTTTTAAAACCCCTCGTGGCAACAGTGAAATATGGATCCAAGTTCAAAAAAGATAGCTGTATGACCTGAGGACACACAAACTTACCTGGAAAAAAATACATCTATGTAGGAGGTGTCTATGACTGTTCTTAAAACTGTCTGGGGATTCTAGTCTAGGCAGGGCCTTGGTGTAGCTCCCTGCTTAAAAGCAAGCAGGGGAAATAGTTTGAGTGTTTAAGAGTAGTGGCAGGACTGGAGAGCTTCATTGCAGAAGGAAAGTGAAAGTTAATGATTGCCCTATGAGGGGGGAATTTTGTAATGAAGTTCAACTTTTTAGAATGATGCTCCAACTCCCCAAAAGAGCACTGCCACCATTCCAAGTCCAGCAACACAGTAATAACGTAAGTCTTTATAAAACTGATCTGCATTGTACATTCAACTCTCCAAGCTGGATATGCTAGACTGTCACTTTTTTTATATGAGGTGGATGCACTGCCCATTTTGAGGAAAGGGACTCTGATCACATAAACTCAACAGAAGCTATTACTCCAGCTGCTCCTGAAAAGCCAATGCACTTGGATCAGAAACTGAACCCTGTCTCTCTCAGATACTGCAGTTCAACAGCCTGTTCTTATTTCCCCGCATGTTCCTGGTAGCTGCAAGCCCCAAAATGAAAGAGTGCAAGCTTCTGATCCAACTAGTCTATAGTTTTGTTTCTATGTAAGATACTACCTACAGCAAGCTTTTGAGCAAAATGGTGGAAATAATTTGGTTTCCAAAATTCAATCACGTCATTAAAAAACCCACTATATTCCCTTTTACAGAAATACATTACACAGCACATAAGGAATCTTCACTTTTAGAAATGTTCTCAAAAATTCTGACAAATCAGGTAGCTATAAACTCAGCCATATCTTATAGTTTAATAGAGCCAGAAATTGCTCCAAAATTATTTTCAAGTGTTAGTCTGGGATTTATTTCCTTTCTGTGCTTTATCCAGCCCAAAACAATAACAAATGGAATATGAGAGTAATTTCTTCTGAACATAGATCTTCTCTGCTTCAGTCAAAAAAGATTTTTAGTCTCAGCTGCAATCTTGGCAACTTAAAAGTTGTCGGCTGCTATAGCTATACTGTCAACTCCTCTGTCCCAAAAGTAAATATATAGCTTATTCAAATAAAACAATTCTCAACCACTGAAAACAATCACCTAGGCAAAAGCTACACCAAGAAAGGAAGGCTTTACAACCATAAGACTGCATTAGAATTGGTATAACTGACATGGCAACAATGGAAAAAGCCTGGGCCATGTTTTGACACTTGTAAATTAAATTACACAGTCATAAGCAATCCAAATCCAAACCTCTGCAAAGACAGGGTCTTAGCCAAAGTATATTTATAAGAAACATTAAAATTCTCTGACCATCATGCATTAAGCTTATAAAGTATCATAGGTCTCATTTTCATAGAAGTTTGTTTCTCAAAAGAAAACCAGCTTTTTGGTCTATTGGAATATTTTGAAGTCATACAAATTCACATGTGAATATCCTTCTCTCCTCAGTTTCAGGTCCTACCCACAGGATTCTTAGGTAAATAACTATGCTACAATGACTCACCTTCAACTGCACTGTATGTGTTACATTCTTCAAATTCAATACAGCCTTAAAGAAATTACAATAAAGATAAACATTAGGTTAAATTTCATCTCAAATGAAGGTCAAGCCCTAAGATATTAAAATATTAACTATCAATATTGCCTGAAAATACATATAATTTACTGAAAAATTTTGGTGGTAACTGAAAACCACAATTGCTCTGCCAATGGTCAATCATTGCAAAATCATACACGTGCAGCAAATCATTAAATATTTTCGCTCTTTCATACTGAAAAAATACTACTGCTCACTGTCTAAACACAATTTAATTGCCTATGTTATTACGACCACATAGAACATTTCCAATTTGTTTCCTCTTCTCATTCAAAATTGCATCTATGATATCATGTAATGCTTTTGCTTTATCTTCTTTTAATGAACAAGAGCTATGTAAAGAAAAATCAAAAAGAAAAAAAGCATAGCTGTAGCCCTAATTTTGAGATTCACACTTTTTCTAACTCTGTATTGTTCATTTCTCTGTTTCCTCTTCATAGTCAATTACCTGGACAGTTAAAAGTGATGTACAGAATCTTAAACATAGCAATAAAGATAAAAAGCTTTTTAAAAATCATTAAGACTAAACAGGACAAAAAAGCAAAGAGCACTGGTTAAGTGCCATATCTAAATTAATTCATTATTATGGCTTTCCATTATAAAGGTGTGAGTGATGCACTTGACTCCTTTACCAAACTAGTGGTAGTTTGGTACAGGCTCCAAAGGAGGCAAAGGCTTGAGTTTTAACCAGGTCAAGAGCTTCTCTAGTTTCAATCTGTTCTCTGAAAACCCACAAAGGAGCAGAGTGACCCAGTGAGCAGCAATGCATAGGAGCTTGGATCGTGGATCATGTGATTAACACATGACTAGTGGGTGGCTTTTCCAAGACTCATTTATCAAGCAACAAAGAAAGTTGTAGGTACAAGGAGTCTCAGGAATACAAGCAGTGATCTCCACTTGAGCTGGGACACATCTCAAGCTTGCTCCTAGAGGCAGAGAGACCTCTTACAAACTGTAGATCTTTGGTAAGTGACCAATATCACACATAACCTTTTATTATAGTGCACTAAGATTCTGTATGGGTAACTTTGAATCATTCTTATATCACAGAATCATAGAACCACAGACTGGTTTGGGTTGAAGGGACCTTTCCAGGTCACCCGGTCTAACCTCCCTGCAGTGACCAGGGACATCTGCAACTAGAGCAGGGTGCTCAGAGCCCCAAGGTCCAACCTGACCTGGGATGGTGCCAGGGATGGGGCTTCTGCCACCTCTCAGGGCAACCTGGGCCAGGGGCTCACCACCCTCAGAGTCAAACATTTCTCCCTTCTCTCTGGTCTGAATCTCCCTCTTCCAGTTGAACCCATCAGCCCTTGTCCTGTCCCAACAGCCCCTGCTGAAAAGTCACAGAATCATCTGGTTGGAAGAGATCTTTAAGATCATCGAGTCCAACTGTTCCCCCTGCACTGCCAGGGTCCCTAACCCCTGTCCCTCAGCACCACATCCACATGGCTGTTAAACCCCTCCAGGGATGGGGACTGCACCACCTCCCTGGGCAGCCTGTTCCAAGGCTTCACGACCCTCTATGTAAAGATCTTCCCGATATCCAACCTAGATCTCCCCTGGCGCAACATAAGGCCATTCCCTCTCGTCCTGTCACTTGTCACATGGGAGAAGAGACCGACCCCCACCTCTCTACAACCTCCTGTCAGGGAGTTGTCGAGAGCAAGAAGGTCTCCCCTGAGCCCCCTCTTCTCCAGACTAAACACCCCCAGGTCCCTCAGCTGCTCCTTATCAGACTTGCTCTCCAGACCCTGCACCAGCTTTGTTGCCCTTCTCTGGACACACTCCAGCACCTCAACGTCCTTCTTGAAGTGAGGGGCCCAAAACTGGACACAGTATTCAAGGGGTGGCCTCACCAGCGCCGTGTACAGGGGGACAATCACTTCCCTGCTCCTGCTGGCCTCACTATTGCTGATACAAGCCCAGATGCCATTGACCTTCTTGGCCACCTGGGCACACTGCTGGCTCATCTTCAGCCAGCTGTCAACCAGCACCCCCAGGGCCTTTTCCACTGGGCAGCTTTCCAGCCACTCCTCCCCAAGCCTGTAACGCTGCTGCAGGGGGTTGGTGTGGCCTAAGTGCAGGACCCAGCACTTGGCCTGGTTGAATTTCATACAATTGGCCTCAGCCCATCGATCCAGCCTGTCCAGGTCCCTCTGTGGAGCCTCCCTACCCTCAAGCAGATCGACACACCCACCCAACTTGGTGTCATCTGCCAACTGACTGCGGGTGCCCTCGATCCCCTCCTCCAGATCATTGATAAAGATGTTGAAGAGGACAGGCCCCAACACTGAGCCCTGGGGGACACCACTGGTGACTGGCCGCCAACTGGATTGAACTCCAGTCCCCACCACTCTCTGGGCCCGGCCAGCCAGCCAGTTTTTTACCCAGCAGAGAGGACACTCATCCAAGCCAGGAGCAGCCAGTTTCTCCAGGAGAATGCTGGGGGAAATGGTGTCAAAGGCCTTACTAAAGTCCAGGTAGACAACATCCACAGCTCTTCCCCCAGCCACTAAGGGGGTCCTCCCCAGCTTTCGGACAGGCCCCTTGAAGCACTGAAAGGCCGCACTCAGGTCTCCCCGCAGCCTTCTCTGCTCCAGGCTGAACCCCCCCAGCTCTCTCCCCTGTCCTCCCAGCAGAGGGGTTCCACCCTCGGGTCATTGCTGGGGCCTCCCCTGGCCCCGCTCCAGCAGCTCCATGTCTCTGCGGGGCTGAGGAGCCCAGAGCTGGACCCAGCGCTGCAGGGGGGTCTCCCCAGAGCGCAGCAGAGGGGCAGGATCCCCTCCCCCGACCGGCCGCCCACGCTGCTGCAGATGAGCCCAGCACACGGGGGGCTTCTGGGCTGTGAGCACGCGTTGTCGGCTCATGTCCAGCCTTTCAACCCCCAGCACCCCCAAGTCCTTCTCCGCAGGGCTGCTCTCCAGCCCTTCATCCCCCAGCCTGTGCTGATACCAGGGATTGCCCCGACCCAGGGGCAGGACCTTGCACTTGGCCTTGTTGAACCTCATGAGGTTCACATGGGCCCACTTCTCCAGCTTGTCCAGGTCCCTCTGGATGGCAACCCTTCCCTCAGGTGTGTCCCCGCACCACTCAGCTCGGTGTCATCTGCAAACTTGCTGAGGGTGCACTCGATCCCGCTGTCTGTGTCATTGATGAAGGTATTAAACAGCACTGGTCCCAGTACGGACCCCTGAGGGACAGGGACACCGCTTGTCACCGATCTCCATCTGGACATCGAGCCGTTGACCACCACCCTCTGGATGGGACCGTCCAACCAATTCGTTACCCACCGAACAGTCCACTCATCAAACCCATGTCTCTCCAACTGAGAGAAGGATGTTGTGGGGGGACCACGTCAAAGGCTTTACAGAAGCCCAGAGAGACGACATCCACAGCTCTTCCCTTGTCCACTGACGTAGTCGCTCCATCCGAGAAGGCCACTGGGCTGGTCAGGCAGGACTTACCCTTGGGGAAGCCATGCTGCCTGTCTCGAATCACCTCCCTGTCCTCCATGGGCCTTAGCAGGGCTTCTCGGAGGATCTGTTCCCTGATCTTCCCAGGCACAGAGGGGAGGCTGGCGGGTCAGTAGCTCCCAGGGGCCTCCTCTCTACCTTTTGTAGAAATGGCTGCAATGTTCCCCTTTTTCCAGTCACCGGGGACTTCCCCTGAGTGCCAGGACTTTTCACATATCACGGAGCGTGGCTCGGCAACTCCATCAGCCAATTCCCTCAGGACTCTGGGAGGCATCTCGTCAGGTCCCATTGACTTTCATGTATGTTTGGGTTCCTCAGGTGGTCTTGAACCTGATCTTCTCTTACAGTGGGAGGGGCTTTGCCCCCCTGGTCCCTGTCTTACGGTCCATCCACTGGAGAGGTGTGGGAAGAGAGGTTGTCAGTGAAGACTCAGGCAAAAATTGTTGTTGAGTACCTCAGCCTTCTCCTCGCCTGTTGTTACCAGCTTGCTGTGGGAAAACAACTAATATGGGGAGGTGAGGGAAACTCTGTTCCCCAGATTTTAGCTCACACCTTGACATGAAGAGCAGCCAGGAAGCGGCTATGAAGCAGTTCGCTGATCCCAAGAATGGAATGCAGTTACCACGGATGAGGCCTACTGCAGCCGAGCGCAGCGTACCGTACCTCCGAACGAGGGAGGGAGTAACGTGGAGACGATACGGTCCAACCTTGTTCTTGGAGGTAACAATGGGCTGCTGCAATTAACTGCATTAACGGCTATCAAGAAAGATGGATCGCAACTGCTGTGCCAGCAACGATGGTGAAACCGTGTCCTCTAGGTGAACTTTGCTCATTAGAATCTCGTTATAATACCAAAACACACCTCCATCCCAAAGGCTACCCGCCTCCAAGGTACGACCACTCCCCACTGGGCATGCGCCCTATATTTTAACACCTGTACCTTTAAATGTGAAGCGAGAGATTTTTAATCCAACCAGAATAAAAAGAAGGTATGACTAGAGTCACTCAAGCTCCACCTAAAAGTATAGAAACAATATAAAAAGTGGCAAATTAACAGGGGATTTGGGAGGGGAACAGAAGACCACCAGCAAAACTTTGGGATCGGTCGATGGGCTGAACCGATCTTCTCCCTCCCCCCCCCCCCCCCCCCCATAGGGACGCCTATTGGGTAAGAGCTCTGTGTTTTGCGCGCTTAAATATTAACATCAGGCTAGCTATTAATAATCATTAGTGTTTAGGTTTGTTTGTATGTTTAGCTTTGTATGTGTGTCTAGTGTTTGCTTTAAATCCATTTTGCAGTCAATGCACTATCACCGGTATCATTCGAACCTGCATTTTGTCACGAATCTACACAATAAATTGTTATTGTTGGTTTAATACTGAAGGGATTTGTCTCGGTGTCGCTGCTCGCGAGGGTCCCTGGATAGGTTAGGCGAATATCCTCCGATCCTGTGGGCCACCAAGAGGGACTCTGGTTTCAGTGACGCTGCCAGCGTGAGCCTGGCAGGCTGGCCACGATGGAAAGAACCCGAGGAGGTTCCCCTTCTCCCGAACAGGAGTGTGGTAGGCAGGTTGGGTGTCAGGATCTCGTCTTTCTTGGGAAGCTCGTGGGCTGGACAAATTGTAAAGGGCTTGAGAAACCCCCTTTCTAGGCCAGGAATTTTAATAATCAGCTCTATCTATCCTCCCGGCTCCCTTATCGTGACACTTGCCAGTCTTGCTCATTGAGGGGGGGTGGGTGTGGGCGTGGGTGTTACTCAAGAAAAAAAAAAATTCAAAAAAATTATACATTTGCTTGCCTTCATACAGGTCTTCCTAGATGCAAGGCTGCACTAATTCCATGAGCACAATACTGTGACAACAGCGTTACAAATTTTATTATCTAAAATTAACATCATCTTCTGGAGAACCCAAGGATTAAATTGCAATGAAAACAGTACTCTGTATATGATCACTTTGTTGAATTTCCCCTGAATTTGAGTTATCTCTTAATCTCCACAGAAGATGAAGTGATGTTCCAGAGCTCAAAAGCACTTACTATAACATCTTTTCTAGCATTTCTTCTGACAGATGTTATGTTTTATCACAGATATCAAATTCTTCTATACTGGGTAACTTCTGAAATGAACACCTGACCTTATTTATCACTTTATCATTGAATTTCTCAATTCTAACACTTCATTATGATTCCTGCCATTACCTTTGATAAAACAAGAGCATCAAGAAAACTGGATGAAAAATATAAATTAATTCTTACTGCTGCCAAATTGATAAATGTTATTGTCTATTATTGTTTTCCCTACATGTAGAAATATTTGGTCCTAATGTAAAAATCTAAGTTACTTGTGAAAATAGCAACTCAGATTACTAATAACTCACAGGCCAACTTTTTAAATTTCTATCATAGTATAAGCTCAACTTGCATGACCTCAGATAATTTAAGATAGTTAATTTGTTTTCAAGGTTATACTCTTTCTCCAAAGCTTCAAGAAATAAGAAAGTTTTAAACCATCCTTATGTCAAATTAAATCTGCATTACTTCTGAATTTAAAAACATCCTGAATTATGGTTATCCAAAGCAAGACCTACAAGAAATTTCTCAAAAGGCAGCCTCTGCTATTTTATTTATCTATTTTAAAACAAGGAGAGTTCCACCCCAGTGGAGCTGATGTTATCAAAGCCTCACTATGCTCCATTAGCCCTGTTACCTGGCATAAAAGAAACAAGGTAATGGCAATAATCTCAATGTCTGCTGATTCTCAATCATCTCATGCACAGATATAAAAGTCCATATTCTAAAAAGGAAAAATAAAGCATGCAGCTTCATATATTATATTCTTTTTTTTCTTATCTAAAAGAAACCTATCTCATCTTTCAAACACTGTATGACTATTAATGAAAGATAGGCTGAACTCTGTGGTGGTTACATGCAAAATTCACCTCTGTCTCCTAAATTTCCCTTATCAGTATCATCTTTTCCAATCCACATTTTAAAGGATTGCAAATGTAAGTAGCAAACAAAACAAAGCACACCTTGAAATGTACACTCCAAATGAAGGAAGCTGTGAAAATACTGCCAATTGTGCTTTATTTAATTTTTGTTTGCTATTTTGATTCTGTGCGATCACCAAGAAATTAAGAATCACTAGAAAAGACAGTGCCTAACCTAAAATATGCTTCCTTGCTAAACTGAAAGATATATTATTGTTGTAAATTGTAAAATAGAAGCATTCATTGGCTCAGAGAACAACTGTAATAGGATATTCTCCAGAAGCAAAATACTGTGTGAAATTACAGTGCATTACCCAGTTTTTAGTCAAGAAACAGAGAGACTATAGAAAGTCTTCTACAGAGAGGAAGGGAAGCTGTCTGAAAATGGTAATGTGACCAAGTGACCAACTGGTTTTTTACATATCGAAGGTTAAAAGACTTTAAGATAAGCAGATATCTGAAGACGTGATACACAAACACACATACTTGCACTAGTGTATACACTTTGTGCTAGAGAAAAACATGAAACAACCTTAGATTGTTTTTTAACCCAATCATTTCCTCTCATCAGTTTGTCTAATTTCCAGCTCCAAAAGCACCTCCACTTCAGACTCCAAGAGTTTTCAACCTAGTGCTGACTACTTTCTCACACACAAGTGAAGAATGTAATTACATGATTCTAGTGTTCTTGTTAATGCAATTGGATCCCATTTGTTCAAAAGGTCTATTCAAAACTGATCTTGGTTTTTTTTAACTACTTATGGACCTGATTCAACAACTGAAGCTTTCACCTCTTATGCCAACTCCACTTACCCACATTACACTCAACAGAGTGTGGTGAAGTCACTACTGATTTCCAAACACATGGCTCAGGGCTTGACTGTGCAAGAAAGTTATACCAATTTAGCTTAAATTTGCCTATACATCTATTTGCAAAATCCTGTGTGAAACAATGTATTTAAATTTAAGTCTGGATTATGTCTTTTTTTTCTTCAAGGAATGGACTCAAGCTCAACTGATGTAAACCAGACTGAAATACAGGCACCTATTTGGATTTTTGCATTGATTTAGCTTATTTGGTTTAAAAAGCAGACCTGTGCTTTTTATTCTCCAATGAGAATTAGACTCTTGTCTCTCCACATGTCTGCTACTGACTTTCCTTGTTTATAAGAGAGGTGGACAAACTGTAGTGCACATACCACTCATGATTGTTTTTGTGATATGCTCAATGCTGAACCGAGCCACAGCTCCTAGCTCTCACTGCTCTTACACAGGCAGCAGAATAACTGCCTGATAGGTCCTGTAAAGCCTCTGTAAACAGAGTTAGGAACTACTGCAGCCGCCACCTACATCCAACAATAATGAAAAGCTCTGCTGCCCCCAGGCAGACGTGCACATCTGGTTCAGGATATCGGAAGGGGACCAAAACACGGTAAAGTAAGAAGACCAGGATTAGGGTGATGGCATTCACACAGGGGAAACTGAGGTTCCACTCTGTACTTGCTAGAAGTGAAGATTCATAATTTCAATCTGTGCAGGGGCAAGGATGTGGCTGCAGTGCAAAATGAGAGTAAACTTTTGTGGGTGCATGAATGGATGGGGAAGATGAGTGTGAGCACTGGACTGCAATCCAAGCTTGGAAGACAGGAACGTGCAATAGGAAAGCTGGAAGAAGAGACATAGATGAGGCTCTGGTTTTGTGTGGTTAGAAAAAACATGTGATCCTAGATGCCAGAAGTTACTAATGACAATCATATACCCACGAACTAGGTTTGGAAACCTCTGGTCTGTGCTACCTGACCACCATTTCCACAAGTATTTCCTTTCCGAGTTCTAATAGAGGGGTCCTGGTTTGCGCTAGAACAGCGCTCGTTCTGCTCAGTGATGGTTTCACTGCCCAGCTCAGTCTCTGCTCCGTGACGGCACTTGCGGCAGGTCACGGCAGGGTTGTGCGGACAGTGGCTGCTCCTGGCGGTGACAGCGCTGGATGGTCCCAGGCACGGCCAGGGCTTGGGGTGCAGAAAGGCTCTGGCTGACACTTGCTGCTGGGCAGCCCAAGGGCACCGCTCAACCCTGGGTCCCACGGTGGGGGGCAGGAAGGGAGAGGCCGCAGCTGCGGGGAGGGGCCGACAGGCCGGGTGACCCTGCCCTGCCCAACCAGGGGTTCCATCCCAGAGACGTCACATCCGGGATCAAGCTGCGGGGTCACGAGGGTCGAGTCTCTTCTCCAATGGCCGGTGTCCGAGGAGGACTCTGTCCGTTCCGCCTTCGCTCCCAGGCCGTGCATCCCTGAAGCCAGTTCCGGAATCCAGCTCCTGCATCCGGTTCCCGCCTGCTGCTGAGCCCAGCCTGGGCCTTCCCCAGCGCCTGCCCCCAGCACCAGTGGTGAGGGGGACGTGGTGCCATCAGGGGGTTGGGTTCGCTGTTGGTGGTGTCGATATTTGTATCAGTTCATTTTATTGTCATTCTTCTCATTACAGCAGGTTTCGTTTTCTTTTCCAAGCCATCAGTCCCTCTCTCGCTCCTTTTCTCTTTCCCCTCTTTGGGAAAGGGGGGGAAGCGGGGAGGGGTTCACAGAGAGTGTCTGTCATTGTTCTGGAGCCAGCCCAGCTCTAAGCCTTGACAGATTTATTAGCACCCAACGTGGGGCTCAATAAGGAGCTCTGATTAACTGCCCGAATGGTTTAAATTCCAGCTTGCTCAGTTGAGAGTATATCAGACTTTTTCTCTGAGTTTTTAAGGATTGGAAATTAAAACGGACTGCTTACATCATGTAGTTCTGGGGAATAGAATTATATTGTATTATATCATATCTTTTTAGAATTTTCTTCGGAGTTAAGTATCGTAGTGTTGCCGTACCTGCTGTATGTGCTGTGTTATTGTTTATCTTTTCTGAGTGTTTGTTTGAACATTTCTCGTTCCCAGCGCTGGGCAAAAATCGCTGCTTTGTTGTGGTTTCTGTCACTGATTTATGCCGCGCTGAGCTGGGCAGCGACTGCATTGATATACTATGGGTGGCACATAGTGGATCTTGCAGCTACTCAGACCCCGCAAGGCTTTATGACATGCTCTGCAGCTACTCAGACCCCACCAGGCTTTATGACATGCCCAACCTGCGCCACAACCGCTCACACCCCGTGAGCCCCCCCCACAAGTGCTGCCGCTGCTCCAGCTCCTGATAAGGGCACTGCTGCTGCTCCAGTGCCCACAACAAACCCTGCTGCCGCTTCAACTGCGGCAAAGACTACTACAGCTCCACAGCCAGACACTGTGGCTACTCCAGAGAGCACTGCGGCCACTCCAACTCCAGCAACAAACACTGCGGCTCCACAGCCAGACACTGTGGCCACTACCACTCAATCAGCATCAGTACAGGTTCCTCCTGTGAGGAAGAAGAGAAAAACAAAACAGGTATATTGCCCATATAGCCCATCTCTCCCAGCGACGGATGAGGGAGAGAGTCCTTCTAAAGCACAATCATCAGAGGAGGATTTGGAACCAGATGGGAAGGCTGATGCCCCTGAGACTGGGAGAGAACATTTAACTGAAATAGATCAGCTGGTGTCTGACGATAATGGAGAGGGTCCTTCTAAGGCAAAATTATCGGCGGAGGATTCAGAATCAGATGTGAAGACTGATGTCCCTGAGACTGGGAAAAAACAACTAACAAAAACAGATCGCCCAGTGTCTGATGATAATGGAAGTGGGTCCTTCTAGAGCAGGTCCTTCCAGAGCAGGTCCTCCCAAATGGGGTTTTTTCAAAACAGATCCTTCCAGAGCATACTTATCGGAGGATGAGAGCTCAGATCTAGAGGTTATCATCCAACCTTTATTTATGAGGGAGTTGCGAAACTTGAGAAAGGACTATGGCCATCGTGACAAAGAAACACCACCTGGTTGCTCCGATGCTGGGATACCGGGGCTGATACCACAGATCTGGATGGTAGAGAAGCCCGGCAGTTGGGACCCCCATCCAGAGATGGAGGCATTGACAAAGAGCTTGTAGAAAAGAAGACACCTGCCAGCCTCTGGAGGAGACTCTTGCCAGCTGTCAGGACCAGGTATCCCTTTAGGGATGACATTGAATGTCGCCCGATCAAATGGACCGACACAGAACAAGGTATTAAGTACCTGAGAGACTTAGCGGTGCGACAGGTGATTTATGGTGACAGGCGAGCAGTTGTGGATCCCCATGCCAGGCCATGCCAGCGACCCGTGCTGCGGAAGTTTGTGCAGGGTGCACCATCGATGTGTGCCCACGCATTGTCAACGATGACCTGGGGAGGAGCTGACCAGACACCAGACACCAGCCATGTCTGAAGTGGTGGACAGAGTACGGCAGTGTGCAGACAGTGTCACTGGTCCCCTACAGCCCCACGTACCAGCTCTGGAGGAAATGGCTGAGGAAACCAAGAAATCAGTTGAAAAGCTCTTTGGAAAACTAGACCGAAGGGAGAACAGATTCTATTCTCCCCCGGAACGGACCCGCATTGCAGCCATGAAGAGAAGGCGCTCTTCTCTGAGACCAGCTAAAGAGCAAGAGCGCATGTCACGAAGGACCCTGTGGTCTCTCCTGCGTGAGTATGGAGAGGACGTGAGCAGATGGGATGGAAAACCTACCTCTGCCCTACAGGCACGAGTAAACCAGTTGCAAGGTAAAATAAATAGAAGAGAGAGTTTGTCCAGGGGGAGAAAAGTTGCTCCTGTCCACTGTGAGCAGTTCTCTGGTCCGAGCAGATGGGCCTCAGATCCAAACGTGAGTAGGGGGAGTGAAAATGTAATGCATGTGGTCCACCCAAACCCTGTGAACTACGTAAACCCTGTGAACCCGGTGAGCTACACAATCCCAGTTGTCAATACTGGGTATTTACTGTTGGAATGAGAGGGGCCCTGCCTCCAGCCGGGTGGAGGAGAGGGACAACCGAGTTTATTGGACTGTGTGGATTCGATGGCCTGGCACGTTAGAACCCCAGGATTACCAGGCCCTGGTAGACACTGGTGCTCAGGGCACACTATTGCCATCGAATCACAAAGGGACAGAATGTGTTACTATTTCTGGAGTTACTGGAAGATCTCAAGAACTGACTGTATTGGAGTGCCAAAGGAAGCCTAACTGGGAATAAATGGGAACCCCCCCTAGAGTGACTGGTCCAGATGCCCCGTGCATCCTTGGCATAGACTTCCTCAGGAAAGGGGATTACAAAGACCCCAAAGGGTATCGGTGGATCTTTGGTGTAGCAGCTGTAGAGACCGAGGACACTGAACAGCCGACCGTCCTGCCAAAACCTACAGAGGAGTCTGCCGCTGTGGGGCGGAGGAGGGTAGAAGACCAGCAGGTGCCTGTTGCTACTAAAACAGTGCATCGATGACAATATCGTACCGACCGAGATGCCGTGGAGCCCATCCAGGAGTTGATCCGTCAACTAGAGGAACAAAGAGTGCTTAGCAAGGCCCATTCACCCTTGAACAGTCCTGTATGGCCTGTGCGGAAATCTGATGGGGATGGAGATTGACAGTGGACTGTCGTGGCCTGAATGAAGTGACACCAGCCATAAGTGCTGCTGGGCCGGGCACATTAAAACTCCAGTATGAACTGGAGTCAAAGGCAGCTAAGTGGTACGCTACAATCGATATTGCTAATGCTTTTTTCTCCATTCCTTTGGCAGCAGAGTGCGGGTCACAGTTTGCTTTCACCTGGAGAGGTGTCCAGTACACCTGGAATCGACTGCCCCAGGGCTGGAAACACAGTCCCACCATTTGCCATGGACTGATCCATAGTGCACTGGAGAAAGGTGGAGCTCCAGAACACCTGCAATACATCAGTGACATCATTGTATGGGGCAATACAGCAGAAGAAGTTTTTGAGAAAGGGGAGAAAATAATTGACATTCTTACAGATGCTGGTTTTGCCATAAAAAGCAGCAAGGTCAAGGGACCTGCACGAGAGATCCAATTTTTGGGAAGTAAATGGCAAGATGGGCTTCGCCAGACCCCAATGGCCGTGGTTAACAACATAACAGTCATGTCCCCACCAACTGAAAAGGAAATATGAGCAGCATATGAAGGAGTCAGAACTGTTTCAGAAGTGATTGGTACTGAAGCACAGCTCCTCCTGGTGCCACGATTACCAGTCCTAGGCGGGGTGTTCAAGGGTGAGTTTCCTTCCACTCATCATGCCACCGCTGCTACATGGAGTAAATGGGTTGCATTAATCACACAGAGAGCTCGAATAGGAAATCCCAATCGTCCAGGAACCTCAGAAGTGACCGTGGATTGGCCAGAAGATAAAGACTCTGGAATGCCACCAGAAGAGGCAGTGACACGTGCTGAAGAAGCCCCACCATGTGATCAGTTACCAGAGAACGATAAGCAATGTGCTCTGTTTACCAATGGATCTTGCTGCCTTGTAGGACATCACTGGAGGTGGAAGGCTGCTGTGTGGAGTCCCACATGACGAGTCGCAGAAGCGGCTGAGGGAGAAGGTGAACAGAGTCAGTTTGCAGAGGTGAAAGCATCCAGCTGGCTTTAGACCTTGCTGAGCGAGAAAGGTGCCCAGTGCTCTGTCTCTGTACTGACTCCTGGATGGTGTCTTGTGGGGGTGGTTACAGCAATGGAAGTGGAACAACTGGCAACGCCGAGGTGAACCCATCTGGGCTGCCCCAGTGTGGCAAGACATTGCTGCCCGGCTCAAGAACCTAGTTGTGAAAGTACGTCATGGAGATGCCCATGTGCCTAAAAGTGGAGCCACTGAGGAACATCAAACCAACCAGCAAGTGGATCAGGCTGCTCAAGCATTCCAAACAGATCTCGACGGGGAACACAAAGGTGAACTGGTTTTAGCTCGGTGGGCCCAGGACACTTCGGGCCATCAGGGAAGAGATGCAACATACAGGTGGGCTTGTGACTGAGAGGTAATAGAGAGCGTCTGACATTCATCTGGAGCCGGACCAGGTCTAACTCTTGACATACAGATATAAAGAAAAGTAAACTATGCTATGAAGTACTATAACTACACCTAGTATATACTGAAATAATCTAAAATACTTTGTTATGCATTATCCTTTTAGTTTATTTTGTTCTCAGAATTCAGTATTTCAGAATGCAGCCCACCAATGAATTCAGTATATTAACCCACAAATAATACGGGAAGTAGAAGGCCTATGTAGTCCTGGAGTTTTTAAAAATATTTCATTCAAATAGATTTAGGACTGCAATCTTAAGCAACAGTGACAGCCATAAGACATTCTTTCCACGTTTGTCTTGTACACCAAGTCAGTATCATTTTTATATGCTGAATACTTAGATTTATCCAAGAAGCCATTTCCTTCTCCACTCTAATTAGTAAATTCACACCATAGAAAAACTTCTAACATTTGCTCTGAGTTAAAATACATTTCAATTAAGAACAGTTCTCAGTTGCAGAAAAGTATTTTTTCCCTCCCATACTGGATGTGTCCATTTCATTCTTAGAAGACTGATACCTCACTGGTACAAGATTTGCCTTCCAAATCTTTGCAATTATCAAAGCTATATAATTTTAAGTTAATAAAATTAATATAATAGAAGCAGTAACCATAATTAACATCACTAGCAGTCTGTGTTTCTAGTCTCCTATCTTTGACACTTCATGACTTCTTGTGAATTTATATTATTCTTTTGCTGCTTAATTTGTCTATGCTTTCCTCTGCACCATGACTACTTTACCAAGTTGATATCAATATAATAATTTCACTCTGTAAAAGAAAATTCAAGGTGCATAGATTTCCACACTAAAAACATAATCCTTCTTTAAAATATTTTGCTGTTACAATATTTGTAGGATCGAAGCAAGTAAATTTACTATGGAAAAAGCTTTTATTTGACCCCACAGAATACAAATGGGATTTAAAGAACTCTGTAAAGTAGCAAATAAGTACACATTGTGTATAACTTCTCCCACTAAATTAAAAAGTGTTATTTTTCTTATTATTACTATGTTGTCTATCAAAAAAACCCCACACTAATAATGTAGATGACCTGAAGTGCACAGTACTCTAAGATACATTAGCAAGGCCCTTTGTAATCCAGGGAGTCAGGATCCTAAATGCAATGAAATAAATCCTAAATAGCCATGACATCTCGGCAATAGCTAATCAAAGAAGTCTGACCACTGAATTTTCACGTGTCTTTACCCTGATTTAGGATCAACTGAACTTGAACCTTTGAAGTTCATACTTTCTTCCTTACTCTTTATTGAAAAATTGTAAAATATACAGGAAACATTCAAAAATTGTTCCATATACAATCTTACCTCAGCCCACTCAGGTATCAGCATTAGCGGATCACAGAAAGAATATGAAGGTGTTATGTTAAAAATACCTCACAGAGGCATTATAAGACACCTAGTAACCATATTTAACAATTTAATATAATTTCCTCAAGATCTACTCTGCTATGCACATCATTGCTCTAAAAAAATCTTGTGCTTCTGTACTAGAAGGCAGATGCTAGCCAGGACTCCCAATGTTCAAAGAAAAATGGTACTACTAAATTCCTGTACTCACACACCTAGTGACCATGTACTCATTCCCAAATATTAAAGTGAACTCTATATTTTTCCTATAATGTTAGATACACAGTACTGTGAGATTGTCTTTTTATGCCAGTCCAGGAAAGTCTTATACGCTGTACCCAACAAGCAGTACTTTCAGAAAGTACTATTCAATATGCTGCTTATTAAACAATCTACATATAATGTATTAAAATGCATAATTTTGTAAGCTAACCAAATAAACTAATGCAACTGTTCCAATAGTTCTATAAGCTGTTTTATAGACATTTGTTCTGAATATATCCATAAATTTATATTAAATAAAATTTGCAAATATAATTTACACAGAAGCCCATAGCAGAGGTAAGTTTGCACAAGGAACTTCAGTTTCTTTACATTTTTCACAGATATACCAAGGAGCAGTATAGTTTAAGAGCTTCCTCAAAGGTCTACATAGAGGGACCTAGAGCTATAAAATGCTATGCTTTATGAACACAAATACTACACTTACATAATAAATCATTTTTAAATTTCTATGAATCATTTAATATAAAAGCTAATGAATTCTGAGAATTTGAAATTGTAAGTACATTACCACTATAACACATTTACAAATAGGGTTTGACCTTTTATTAGGAGTGGAAATCTACAGTTTTTAAATTAACATTTCCTACTCTCTTATTTTTAATCTCTTACCAGGTCTTTCCTTGCCAGTTCCTTTTGACTCAGCAAATTTCCGAATTAAACTCTCAACTGTAGTATTTGTCATGTTATTAATAAACTCTTCATGCACCTTCAAAAAAAAAAAACAACCAAACGACACACCACACAAAAGAAATTTTAAAACCAGTAATTGAAAGAATGCAATTAACTTTAAAAAGTGTTTTTCTCTAGAGTTAAGGTTCAAAATAATTGCCTCTAAAATATATTACAGGGCTTCCAAAAATCAACAAACATTTTACCAAGGAAATCTCTTCTTTGCTTTAGTATTAGCAAGTATGTGTATGATACAGATACAAACGAAGAATGAAAGAATTACAGCTTGATGATGGGTCTAGGATTTACTCCCATTTCTTCCATCTAAACCATTTTTGTAATCCATAATTTTCTGAATTTGTCAGCAATATGTCCCACTATAACATCAGGAAGACAAGCAGTCTCTTAAGACAGCACCATTTAAGGGTGTGAACTGTTACCACTGTATTATCACAGTTCCCACCTGCTTAAGTAAAAGCATTATTGTTGTAATGTTTTTTGGTCTGACAAAGGAACAATCACACATTGTTAATAAGTAGTTTTTCCAACAAGGTAGCATGTATATGCTTTTGAAATAAATAGCATGACCCTTGTGACCACCATTCATTAGCAGAAAACCTCAAAACTGAGGAAAAGTGACAAAAATTAAGGGTATACAAATAAAACTACATTTCAGAAGGTAAAAAAATTAAGGACTACTTATAAGGATTATTAGTTAAACCAACTTGCATCTAAAGAAAAGATACTACCAAAGCTCCTTTTAACACTTTTACCGCAGGTCTTTTGCTCATAAAATCCAAAGTGTATCAAAAATTTGGAAGCTTTTCAGAGAGATAAATATCAAGTTTTAGTTGAAGAAAAGTACGAGTATCCTGCAATATGTAAAATGGGTGCCAATTAATATGTAGGGAACAGAACTTTGAAATACACTAACAATTCTTCAAATTGTCAAAATATTTTGTTTTCTGTTAACACAAAATTTAATGATTATTCAGCAGTATTCTGTAAAATTTGCAATACTGAATTTATAAATAAACCAGGAAACAGTAAAAAAAATTCAACTTATGTTGATTTTAGATATTAATTTCCAATACAATAAATAAAATTAGAAAATGATCCATTTAATAAAAAAATTTCAGACACTTGAATAACAAAAGAGAATACACATATAGAAACATCACAAAAGACCAAAACAGCAATTTAGTAGATGTTCAAAACTCCTTCAAACATCTTATAAACAAGTTCAGTGCTCACATAATCTTTGATATCTGTGGTAAAAAGAACCACATCTACTTAAAAGTCTTCTGAACTCTGTGGATCATTTCTGTTTATCTCCTTTTATTCACACTGGTTTAAAAAGTTACCATCATTTGAAAGATGGAATCTTGTAATTACCACAAACACAGCAAGAAATGTTTAATTTAATAGTTAAGAAAAATATACAGCATAATCCAAACAAATGAGAATATAAAAATTACCTCTCCTATTTGAAAATGAATTTCTTTTATGGTATTTGACAATGATTCTATAATCTCTTTCATATGAAGAAGGTGTGTTTCTTCAATGTCTTGAAACTTCTGTAAATACAAGCAATTATTCATAATGAAAATAATTCTTGAAGTACTAAATCTTAAATTTTAATAACTAAATATAGTAAACAGAAAAACTTTTTTTTTCAGATCTTGACCATGGTAATTACAGTGTTTAAGAAAGGAAGGTGCAGAATTCATAGTTATGATATAACGCACATTGTAATATCCTTTTAGAAGCATTATTCAACTTAATCCTTAAACCTTCATCTATCTTGACTTTTTTAAAATTTGGACCTATTTCATAGAATCACAGAACAATTTGGGTTGAAGGGACCTTAAAGATCATCCATTCCAACCCCCTGCCATGGGCAGGGACACCTTCCACTAGAGCAGGTTGCTCAGAGCCCCAAGGTCCAACCTGGCCTTGAACACTGCCAGGGATGGGGCATCCACAGCTTCTCTGGGCAGCCTGGGCCAGTGTCCCACCACCCTCACAGTGAGGAATTTCTTCCTAATATCTAATCTAAATCTGCCCTCTTTCAGTTTAGAACCGTTACTCCTCATCCTATCACTGCACTCCCTGACAAAGAGCCCCTCCCCAGCTTTCTGACAGGCCCCTTGAAGCACTGAAAGGCCGCGCTAAGATCTCCCCGCAGCCTTCTCTGCTCCAGGCTGAACACCCCCAACTCTCTCAGCCTGTCCTCATAGGGGAGGTGCTCCAGCCCCCTGATCATCTTCATGTCCCTCCTCTGGACTCACTCTAACAAGTCCATGTCTTTCTTATGTTGGGGCCCCCAGAGCTGAACACAGTACTCCAGGTGGGGTCTCACCAGAGTGGAGTAGAGGGGGGAGAATCACTTCCCTCAAACATGGGCACTATCATCTGGCAGAAGAGCCCACCATTTTGTCAGCCTTGGCTTGGTTTTTTGTTTGGGGTTTTTTTTCTCTTTTTTTGGAGGGGTCTAGGACAACTCATTGTGGCCAACCCAACATGAGAAGCTGAACTGTCCTAGATGGTTTCTGCTCATGTATATGTGGTAAAATTTGGAAATGTTAAAAAAAAGCAACAGTAAAATATAAAAAAATACTTTATTAAACTAATTGATAATTATGAGCTATGGCACACGAGTATTCTGTGGGTCTTCTATTATCATGGCTGGACACAATCTTTGAAATACGCTCATCTGCTTTACAGTATTTCTTCAATTTGACCAGAGGACTGTGGCCTGAAATGAGCTATTTGTAATAGGCATCTCAGCCCTTCTGCACCTTTCAGAGGCCATCAATAAACTTCCAGATGGTGGGGTGGCACATTTCCAGTTTGGCTTGGAGGAGATGATGAATGGTTGTTAGTGCAAACCTTGGTGCTTCGTGTTCTGTCAAACAGATTTCCACATGGGTAGTGGAAACAGAGGAGCTTGTCTACCATGTCCTCTTGTACCTGAGCAACCGATGCAGCTGTCCTCAAACCAGTTGAGAAGAGGTTGAAGCTCTTTGGGCAGATATTCCTCCAGAATAGCAACATACTCCTCCAAGTCCAGGACAGGCATGAATGCTAAGGCCACAACCATTTTGGCCTTAAGGGGAAATCTGTGTTCATGTCGAATTCTTGAATGGCACCTATCAATACCAAATGCTTCCTCATATTCTGAACCAGGTGGAAGAAGCAGCATTTTAGAGCCGGTTCTGAGAAGCACTCCTTTATGGCATTCATGAGAGCCATTCTGTAGTTGCAGTGAATGGACTGCAGTCGCATATTAGACACCAGTGTTTTCATAAAATCAAACAACCACTCGCACATGATGCATGCAGCAGAAGTGTTCTGTTCCCTTGTAAATACCAGCCTGTACAACAGAGATACAAAAACCTTGGCAGTCTGGGAAAGGAATGAGAAGAATCTGAACAGCTTGGGAAAGCAGACAGGAGGAGACAAAACAGAACAGAGAAGACAAGCTGAGCTCTTTGAAGACCAGATGAAACCAGCATAAATCACAACAAGCTCTGATAACTTGGTTTTCTTTGCCAAATATCCACCATACATAGGAAATATCTGGGAAATTCCCAGGGCGGAGCTTAAAGAACTATTTCTTCTGTGACCGGCAGGACACACCATACTCCACCATATGACTCTTTCTAAGCTCAGAACGCATACATAATAGCTATGCAAAATTATTAATCAGTTTTTAGAACTAGAATGAATATGTGTGATTATTTTGAGGAAAATAATGTCTATGTCTGTAACCGGGTGATAAAAGCTTTGGTTGGGGCAGCACACAGTATGCACGTTAGGCAGAATGATCCCCCGTGCATCCGGTGCTGCCAATAAAGAAATGCTGCTGCTTCATGCTACATTGGGGTGAGGGAGTTTCTTCCAATTTCAGTAACAGAAGGGCATACAGCACCAGATGCACACACTCGTACTTCTCTGCCAGGACCACATAGACCTGGGCAAAGAGTTTGGGGGCTATTGCAAATGTGCTCTCCACGTACCAGGTGTTGAATACTTGCAGAATTTGCAGCCAACTTGTTCTGTCAAATATAAGACTCCTAAATCCCTCTTCAGTATCACCAAGCAAGAACAATTCATGCATGTCTGGTGTTGATGAATAGGTTTTGTATTCCTTGGTAATACAAGTTCATCCAGGCTCACTGGGTCGAAAGGGGCTGCATTTAATTGATTCCGCCTTCACGGGACTATTTTTCATAAAGCTTCTGTTCTCAGAATTAGAGCATGAACTGTTGAGCTCAAGCTGGACAGGTAGGAAAGAATAACTTCAGTTGTACCCTCCACCATTTCTTCATCTTGCTACTTTATCCTTGTCACAAATCTTGCCACTTAAGCATTTGCTAATGTCCTGGTTTGCGCTAGAACAGCACCCATTCTGGTCAGTGATGGTTTCACTGCCCAGCTCAGTCTCTGCTCCGTGACGGCACTTGCGGCAGGTCACGGCAGGGTTGTGCGGACAGTGGCGGTGACAGCGCTGGATGGTCCCAGGCACGGCCAGGGCTTGGGGTGCAGAAAGGCTCTGGCTGACACTTGCTGCTGGGCAGCCCAAGGGCACCGCTCAACCCTGGGTCCCACGGTGGGGGGCAGGAAGGGAGAGGCCGCAGCTGCGGGGAGGGGCCGACAGGCCGGGTGACCCTGCCCTGCCCAACCAGGGGTTCCATCCCAGAGACGTCACATCTGGGATCAAGCTGCGGGGTCACGAGGGTCGAGTCTCTTCTCCAATGGCCGGTGTCCGAGGAGGACTCTGTCCGTTCCGCCTTCGCTCCCAGGCCGTGCATCCCTGAAGCCAGTTCCGGAATCCAGCTCCTGCATCCGGTTCCCGCCTGCTGCTGAGCCCAGCCTGGGCCTTCCCCAGCGCCTGCCCCCAGCACCAGTGGTGAGGGGGACGTGGTGCCATCAGGGGGTTGGGTTCGCTGTTGGTGGTGTCGATATTTGTATCAGTTCATTTCATTGTCATTCTTCCCATTACAGCAGGTTTCCTTTTCTTTCCCAGCCCATCAGTCTCTCTCCCTTCTTCCCTTTCTCTTCCCCTTTGGGAAGGCAGAGGGGTTCAGAGAGCGCGGCTGGTATTCGCCTAGTGGCCCACCCAGCCCTGACCTGTGACAGATTTATTGGTGCCCAATGTGGGGCTCACTCGGAGTTCTGATTGATTGCCTGAATAGTTTAAATTCCAGCTTGCTCAGTTGAGAGCGTATCAGACTTTTTCTCTGAGAGTCTTTACGGGTTGGAAATTAAAACGGGCCCCTTATATCATGTCGGTGCTGAGAGCAATATTATATCGTATCTTTTTAGAATTTGCTTCACACTTAAGTGCTGTAGTGTCACCATACCTGCTGTATGCACTGTGTTATTGTTTACTTGTTCTGAGTGCTGATATGAAGGTTACTCATTCTGGGTGCTGGGTGAAAGTTGCCGATTTGTTGTGGGGTTTATCACTGATTTATGCCACATTAAGTTGGACAGCGACTGTGTCGATGTACTATGAGTGTCATATAGTGGATCTTGTTACTAAATACATTTTCGGTTTCACCTGGGGAAGCTATAGTTCTCCTCATTGTGTTAATCTGTCTCCACAAGATTCTGGGAATCCATTAGATTGTGAGGGTAGCCGATATGGTTATTGCAATCAAAATATCATGTTATTAACACTATTATTGAATTTACACCTGATTCTCTTTACTGTGTGGTGTCAAATTAAAGACTGGTGCAGGTACATCCATCAGGCAGCCACCTCAACTCCTAGAGTGGGTACTGCTTTGGCAACACACATCACAGCTACTCAGACTCCATGAGGCTTTATGACATGCCCAACAACTATTCACATTCTGCCTCGCCCCAAGCACTGACGCTGCTCCAACTCCAGCAATGAACACCGCATATACACCAACAGCCACAGCAGCAACTCCAAAGAGCACTGCAGCTACTCCAACTCCCACAAAGAGCACTGCCACCATTCCAAGTCCAGCAAAAACCACTACAGCTATGCAGAGAGACACTGTGGCCACTCCCACTCAATCAGCAGAGAAAGAAACAAACATATATTACCCATATAGCCCATTTCACCCAACAACAGATGAGAGAGAGGGTCCTTCTCAGGTGGAATTGTCAGAGGAGGATTTGGAACCAGATGTACCAGATGTGAAGGCCAATGCCCCTGGGATTGGGAAAAAACACCTAACCAAAACAGATCGCCCAGTGTCTGATGATAATGGAGCGGGTCCTTCTACAGTGGGTCCTTCCAGAGCATACTTATCGGAGGATGAGAGCTCAGATCTAGAGGTCATCATCCAACCTTTATTTATGAGGGAGTTGCGAAACTTGAGAAAGGACTATGGCCATCGTGACAAAGAAACACCACCTGGTTGCTCCGATGCTGGGATACCGGGGCTGATACCACAGATCTGGATGGTAGAGAAGCCCGGCAGTTGGGACCCCCATCCAGAGATGGAGGCATTGACAAAGAGCTTGTAGAAAAGAAGACACCTGCCAGCCTCTGGAGGAGACTCTTGCCAGCTGTCAGGACCAGGTATCCCTTTAGGGATGACATTGAATGTCGCCCGATCAAATGGACCGACACAGAACAAGGTATTAAGTACCTGAGAGACTTAGCGGTGCGACAGGTGATTTATGGTGACAGGCGAGCAGTTGTGGATCCCCATGCCAGGCCATGCCAGCGACCCGTGCTGCGGAAGTTTGTGCAGGGTGCACCATCGATGTGTGCCCACGCATTGTCAACGATGACCTGGGGAGGAGCTGACCAGACACCAGACACCAGCCATGTCTGAAGTGGTGGACAGAGTACGGCAGTGTGCAGACAGTGTCACTGGTCCCCTACAGCCCCGCGTATCAGCACAGAGAGCTTTGCAAAGCCCTTGAACATTGGCAGGGCCTCTGCATGGTACCACAGGGAGCCCTGAGTGCCTGGCAGTGATCAGCCTCTTATGGGAGGCAGGGGAGGGGGGGGCACCCACAAGCTTGTTCTTGCTATGCCTGCAGTATATGTTATATGTATATAGCACCTCTCCTCATCAGCTCCTCTATCACTTGGAGAAGGAAATTATCATCAGTGCATTCCAGCAACCTCCTGGATTGCTTATGCCCTGCTGTGTTGCCCCTCCAACAGATATGGGGGTGGTTGAAGTCCCCCATGAGGACCAGGACTTGTGAACGTGAGGCTGCTCCTATGTCTATAGAGGGCCTCATCCGCTCAGTCTTCCTGGTCGCGTGGCCTGTAGCAGACCCCCACTATAATGTCACCTGTCCGTGCCCTCCTGTTAATCCTGACCCATAAGCTCTCGGTCATCTCCTCATCCATCCCCAGGCAGAGCTCCATGGACTCCAGCTGATCATTGACATAGAGGGCGGCACCCCCTCCTGGTCTCCCCTGCCTGGCCTTCCTAAAGAGCCTGTATCCTTCCATTCCAGCACTCCAGTCATAGGAGCCATCCCACCAGTCTCCCTGATGGCACTCAAATCAGAGCCCTGCAGGCGCGCGCACGTCTCTAACTCCTCTCCTTTAGTCCCCATGCTACGTGTATTTGCATAGAGGCATTTAAGTTGGGCCCCCCATGAAGCTGACTTACTGGCTTGAATTCCTTTGTGCTGCTCTTCAGGTGCCTCTCCTGCTGACCTGTGATCCCTTTCCAGGCTCTGGGCACCTATTGTGGGCACTGGCATCAAAGTGGTAAGAGTGGGATAGATTGAGGTTCTTCAGTTTAAAGCCCTCTTCACTGGCTTGGCAAGCCTATGACTGAAGATGCTCTCCTCCTCCTCTGACAGATGGACCCCCTCAGGGCCCAGTAGACCAGGTTTCTCAAAGCAAGTCCCCTGGTCTAAGTAGCCAAACCCCTGGCTGTGGCACCAGTCCTGTAACCAATTGTTGAATCGCCAGATTCGACTGGCCCTTTCAAACCCCTTCCCTTTGACCAGGAGGACTGATGAAAAAAACTACCTGTGCTCCAGGTACCTGGACTACGAAAAGAAAATAGTGTTGGAGGGTGTTTAAAGAAAAAGATATCTTTTTTTCAATAACTGAAGAGTTTTGGTTTTTCATCTAACCCCAGAAATTGTATTCCTGGATCTGTTTTGCACCTCCTCCTTATCACCCTCTTGTCCTGCTCACAATATACACGTGCTTTCTCTTTCTCTAGTTAAATCTATATCCTTTGCTTCTTTAAATGTGATTCGTTTAATCTTTATAGTCACTGTATAAAAGCTTTGCAGTTTTCTGGAATTTGTCCTCCTATTCCACCTTACCCAGCCTTCCATCTGACAGCCATTTAAAAACTATTTCCAGTGTCTCTAATGACCCTTTCCTAGCCAAAGATCAGAACTTAAAATGTCCTCATCCTCAACAATCAACCATAATCATCTTGGAATCTGTGTTTACTCCTGCTCTGTCCTAGTTCTCTTTCTACTTCTTTAACTGTTCAAACTTTGTAGCACTACTTAATCCTCTCTCCAATTTTTCCAGGGTTCTCTGAAGACCATCGCTCCACATTTCACAACTCCTGGTACTCTGATTCACAAACAAGTACAACTCCATACAGACAAGTCAAATATCTCTTAACTTCTAAACTCTCAATCTTTCTTTTGTCATACTTATATGCCTCTCTAGCTATCAATCAAGCAGACTAAAATGATTTTTTTCCTCAAGCAGCCTTCCTCTTAATTACAGAGGATATGGCCATCCTCTGTAGCCTATTCTACAATGTTACTTCTTTTACTGACTGCTTGATTACATAAACTGTATTCTTTTGTTTTCAAAGCTATCTATGGTCCATCTCTATAATATCTGCTCTCAATCACTATTAGGGTGTACACAATGTGATCTTCCATCCTGTTTGCACTACTTAATTTTTACCTAAACTCAAAGTCAACTTTTGGTATTATGCCAATGATACTTCCTTTGTGTTTGGTTTGAGTTCCCCATAAAACTCTGCAAAACATTCTCCTTTAAACTCTTCTCTATAATGCATATCAAAACAGCTGGCCATTCAGAGACTTTTTTTTTTTTTGGTCCATTATGTCAGCGGACAGCAACCCCCTCATCTCAATTGTTTGCTTATTTCTTGTTTATTGTTTTATACTTAAGATTTAAAGTCTTTGAAATAGAAGCCATCTTGGCCTTGTACAGTACATAACACAAAGGGGTCTGAACAAAGACTAAAGTTATCTAGATACTATAATACAACCACATCATTCATATCACAGATATAATCATTAACTAAATTGTTTACTTTCACTTTTGAAAGATCAGTCTATTTTGAAAAGATCACAGAATCATTTGGTTTCACTTGGAAGAGCAAGTCTCTCTTGATTGCCCTCAGGCTTCTTGTTTTGAGTTCATTGCTGCCTACCTGAGAAGACGGTAATGGATAATAGCCTGAGGGCTGTACCAGGGCAGGAAGCTTTCTTGCCACATCCTTAACCCGGGCCCCAGGGAGGCAGCAGACTTCCCTCAGAAGTGGGTCTGGTCTGCACATCGGGCCTTCTGTCCCCTTCAGAAGGGAGTCTCCTATGACAATGACCTGTCACTTTTTCTTTGTAGAAGTGGTTTCGATGCAGGGCTTGGGCTGACTTAACCCCAGCAACACTTCTGAGCTGGATGAATCATTGTTCTCATTAGTGATTGTCTCCACTTGCAGGGCCTGTTAGGCCAGGGCACCTGGGAAGGTATTCGAGTTTCCAGGTGTTCATTATGACATTAAGTGAAAATTTAATTCTTGAGTAAAAGGGTTGTTGCAGTTAAGGAACTAAGGTTGTTTACACAAGTGTGGTTTGTATAAGAGGTAAATTTGTATCATTTTTGTATTGCAAAACAAAATAAAGAGCCCAAAAGCACAGTCATATTTTCCGAGTTGTAACATCTGGTAGAGAGAGAGAAAAAAAAAGTCTTTTTACTGTACATCTCAGCCTGGTTTAAATATCTAATGCCCATCTAATAACACAAATAAAGCCGAACAAAGCATCTTCATATTCTGCCTCTAGATACAAAATAAACGGTTTCTTTTTTCATTCTTTTGTTGTAGTGAATTGTTCAAATTAAGCCATGAAAAGCCCAGCTAATTAGCTTGCTGAAAGCCCCTACATTTTCCTTCACTAATTCACTGACCATAAAATCCATTCCAAATACTCTTCATGTTTATCTTCTGTCAGTTCTACAGAAGAACTCCTTTTCATTACTCACAGCTGTCTTGCACATTGGACACAAGTTTGCAGTGCAATTTTAGCAAGGCCAGTTAATTAAAGTAATATTTGTTAATCTTTTTCTTATTATTTCAGAGAGCAATAAGTCAACTGCTATAAACACAGTCTCTTTCTAGTAAGGTAAGGAATAAAGAGGAGACAGTTTTTGTCAGACTAAATAAAGACTTAAAGCAACCTGACTGAACTTGCTCTGAAGTGGATCAGAAGCATTCACAGGATCTATTTCAGTGGGGGTTCAGTAACTTCCAGAGCAAGGTAAACAGGGTAGGAACTTCTTCAATTATTCTAGATAAATCCAGAAAAGCCGTGCTTGTATATGGGTTGAAACAAATCAACGGAACAGTTCAGTATTTTTCTGATATTACTTGATTTGTATCAAAAGGTGGAGTCTACAGCAAAAGTCAGGCTGAACTACAATTTATCCATACCACGCAATGATGGAGATACTGGAACACTTACTGAGCAACTACAATAGTTACATTAACAGAAACACTACAAAAAAAGTTACCATTTGGGGTAACAGCAGTACATGTTCACATGTCAGTTTTCTTCCACCTTATTTGTGGAAACTCTCCAAGAGGCATGTTACACTTGAATGGTAAAGATTCCTTTCTTACTACTACATTATAATTGTTTTTAAGAACTGTTTTAAGATAAATTTAAGTTTAAAAATGTTGCCTAGTCCCAAAATTCTCAAGTGACTGGAATCACACATTTCAATGCCAATCCCGATCCCAATCAAATTGCCTAGAAGAAACTGATACACAAATATTTTAAGTTACAGTGAGAGACACAAAATGCTAAGGCAACAGATATAAATGTATAAGGTGGACGCACTTTCACGGGATCACAGAATTGTTTTGGTTGGAAGAAACCTTTAAGCTCCTCAAGTCCAACCGTTCCCCCAGCACTGCCAGGTCCCCACTAACCCCTGTCCCTCAGCACCACCTTGACACGGCTGGGAAATCTCCCCAGGGATGGGGACTCCACCACTGCCCTGGGCAGCCTGGGCCAGGCCTGGACAACCCCAATGGGCAAGAAATAGCTCCTCAGGGCCAACCTCAACCTCCCCAGGAACAACTGGAGGCTGGTTCCTCTTGTCCTGTTGCTTGTTCCTGGGGAGCAGAGACTGACCCCCACTTGCTCCAACCTCCTGTCAGAGAGTTGTTGAGAGCAAGAAAGTCTCCCCTCAGCCTTCTTTCCTCCAGACTAAAGCCCCCCATGTCCCTCAGCCGCTCCTCAGCACACTTGTGCTCCAGACCCTGCTCCAGCTTCATTGCCCTTCTCTGGACACGCTCCAGCACCTCAATGTCCTTCTGGGAGTGAGGGGCCAAAACTGAACCCAGGATTCAAGATGTGGCCTCACCAGTGCCCATTAGAGGGGAACGAAACCTGTCCTGGTCCTGCTGGCCACACCAGTGCTGATAGAAGCCAGGATGCCATTGGCCTTCTTGGCCACCTGGGCTCACTGCTGGCTCCTCTTCAGCCACTGGCAAACAACATCCCCAGGGCCTTTTCCCCAGGCAGTTTCTAGCTGCTCTTCCCCCAGCCTGTAATGCTGCAGGGGGTTGGTGTGACCCAAGTGCAGGACTCGGCACTTGACCTGGTTGAACCTCAGACCACTGGCCTCAGCCCATCTGTAAGGGACCGGACAATGAGCCATTTGTCTCAAAGCTTGCCTGCACAATTGCAAGGCGTAACCTGAGACCTTGCTGAGGCCCATGAGCTGATAACGACCACTGCAAGGCCCCAATTACATCCTGCCTGAAATGGACAAGTACTTGCAGATATGCGGAGGGGCATAAGAACGGCTGCAATGTTAAAATATCATTCCTCTTGGAACTAACAGGTCCTTACAATTGCCCACCAGTGATCACACGAATGCCACATGCAAAGCAGGGCTGGGGGCACGTGGAGCGGAGCTGGGGCGCATGGAGCATCTACGCATGGGCAATGGCTTGGAAACGTGCCATTGCCTTAGGAACTGTGCCTCTCAAGAGGTATAAAAGGCCACCCGTACAGACCCCTGGGTGATCACCCAATACCGAAGACTCAAGAAACTCGAACCCATGGGACGCCATGGATCCATGGTGGTGACTATTTGAACCTTTCTATCCCAACTTCTTGCTTCACTTTTTCATCCTATTTTCTACTCTTTCCTATCGCTATTCCTCCTTTACTTCAGTTAATAAATGGGTGAACCGACAACATCTGACCTCATTTGCATCTCAATCTCACTTAAGGTGATTGAATCTGAAATGAACAGTTGGTCTAGCCGCCCCTGAGCCTCCCAGATTTATCCGAGGTCAGCCAGAACACAAGTGGGCCAACCTCTCATCCAAATTGGACCTTTACATTAATTGGCATCACGGGACAGGATCCCTCGAAATGAGAGTGTCATATTGTTCACCCATTTTGTCTTGTTCACGTGAAACCTCTCAGGAATGTAAAGGGGAGTAGAACAGTTTGTGTTTGAAATTTACGTGTTGCTTTCCTGAGATGCCCCACTCCTCGTTAATTGAGAATATGGGGGATGAGAAAAAAACCCCTGGGGGCAAAGAAGTTTTGTTTAATTTTTTGGAAAGAAGTAATGCTCAACCTTCTGTGCTTGGTATGGATTGGGTGCAGGAGAATTGGTATAATTTGCAGAGCGTTGCAGATTGAATAGGTGCTCTGCAAAAAGACGCCAGAGTTCAATCTGGAAAAGGAAAGTCAATTATTTGCGCCGTTCTCGGTGCCAGTTTAATTGCAGCAGTGGAAGCGAGAGATCGCCACCGTGCCGCTGAGTCCCAACTCGTTGAGTCCCTACAAAATTTGATTCGAGCCCTTCAGGGGCAAGTAGTGGAACTAAAAGGACAACTAGAAGAAGAAAAAAAGCAAGTGAAGCTTCTGAAAACTACTCTTAAAGAGCAACTCCTTGCAGATACTGCCCACGGAGAAATACGCCCCCGACCACAGCCGGGTTACCCTTTTGACAATTTACAGATGGTGAGGGAAAGAGTAGAGGAATTAAGAGCCATCCTCACTGCGACCCTTGGTTAAGACCGAGTACGTTTTCGATAATGAACAAGATCAGTTTCCCCAAGTTACAACCAAGGAAGTCCCCTATACTGCCACTGAATTGGCAAGTCCAGGCAGACAATGTCCACAGCTCTTCCCTCAGCCACTAAGCAGGTCACCTGGTCATAGAAGGAGATCAAGTTGGCCAAGCAGGACCTGCCTCTCCTAACCCCATGCTGACTGGGCCTGATCACCTGGTTGTCCTGTATGTGCCGTATGATGGCACTCAAGATGATCTGCTCCATAACCTTCCCTGGCACTGAGGTCACACTGACAGGCTTGTAGTTCCCTGGATCCTCCTTCTGGCCCTGCTTGGAGATAGGAATCACATTTGCTGACCTCCAGTCGACTGGGACCTCCCTGGTTAGCCAGGACTGCTGGGAAATGATGGGAAGTGGCTTGGTGAGTACTTCCGCCAGCTCCCTCAGAAGCCTTGGGTGGATCCCATCCGGCCCCATAGACTTGTGTGGGTCTGAGTGGTGCAGCAGGTCACTGACCATTTCCTCTGGGATTACGGGGCCTTCATTACCACTCCCTGTCTCTGTCATCCAGTTCAAGGGGCTGGGCACCCAGAGAACAACTGGTCTGACTATTACAGACTGAGGCACAGAAGCCATTCAGCACCTCGGCCTGTTCCTCAGCCTTGGTCACTCTGTTTCCCCCCACATCCAAGAAAGGATGGAGATTCTCCTCAGCCTCCTTTTGCTGTTGATGGATTTATAGAAACATTTTTTATTGTCTTTTATGGCGGTGGCCAGACCAAGTTCTAGCTGGGCTTTGGCCCTTCTAATTTTCTCCCTGCACAGCCTTGCCAAATCCTTGTAGTCTTCCTGAGTGGCCCCTTCTTCCAAAGGCCAGAGACTTTCCTTTTCTTCCTGAGCTCCAGCCAAAGCTCTGTTCAGCCAGGCTGGTCTTCTACCCCACCAGCTCACCTTCTGGCTCACTGGGATGGCCTGCTCCTGAGCTTTGAAGATTTCCCTCTTAAGGCTTGTCCAGCCTTCCTGGACTCCTTTGCCCTTCAGGGCTGCCTCCCAAGGGACTCTGCCAACCAGGCTCCTCAACAGGCCACAGTCTGCACTCTGAAAGTCCAAGGTGACAGTTCTGATGACTCCCTCCCTACCTCTCAAAGGATTGAAAACTTGACCATGTCATGATCACTATGCCTAATACGGCCTCCAACCTTCACATCACCCATAAGTCCTTCTCTGTTGGTGAACACCAGGTCCAGCAGGGAGCCCTCCATGGTTGGCTTCTCACCAGCTGTGTCAGGAAGTTGTCTGCCACACACTCCAGGAACCTCCTGGACTGTTTCCTCTCGGCTGTGTTGTATTTCCAGCTGACATCTGGTCAGTTGAAGTTCCTTATGAGAACAAGTGCTGGTGATCGTGAGACTTCTCCCAGGTGCTTATAGAATATTTCATTCACCTCTTCATCCTGGTTGGGTGGCCTATAGCAGACTCCCACCGTGATGTCTGCCTTGTTGGCCTTCCCCCTGAATTTTAACCATAAACACTCTACCCTTTCATCACCACTGTCAAGCTCCAGACAATCAAAACTCTCTCTCACATACAGGGCCCCTCCCCCACCTCTCCTTCCTGGCCTGTTCCTCCCAAAGAGGTTGTATCCACCCAACGCAGCTCTCCAGTTGTGTGACTCATCCCACCATGTCTCCATGATGGTGACTATGTTATAGTTTTCCTGCTCTCCAATGGCTTCCAGCTCCTCCTGTTTGTTGCCCATGCTGCGGACACTGGTGTAGATGCCCTTCAGTTGGGCTGTTGATCCTATCACGTTTTTTTGGGGGGAAGGCCAGGTAAGTCCAGGACAGTCTAAGTCAGCTTAAAGACACAAGTCTCTGCCCTTAGTACCACATTGCATCTTCCTTTGCTCCAACACAAATGCTTGTGTTATCTCTCAGTAAACTGGACCACAGGTCTCTTCTGGGTTAAAGCCAACCTTCCTCAACACATTAGTTTTAGTTGGATTAGTTCTATAAGGTAGTTGCTCACACAAATAATTGACAAAGAAAGAATTATGGAAAGAGGAAAACTGCTGATTTTGACAACAGTACTAATTTAAAACATTTATTGAAAACACAGCTTCACACACCAGAGTGAAGTACCACTTTTATATCAATGTCTTACACTACGCAATAAAAACCAAACATTTAAGAGTCGTGTATATTTTTTAAATGGGAGAAAAATAATGCACTTAAGCAAATTTACCTCAAACTGAAAAGGAAAGCATAGAGAGTACAGCTCCTCCAACCAGAATGTAGTTAGGGTACTGCACAAAAAGATGCCTACTGTAAACTCTTCAACAAAAAGATGTCAAGACTCTTAATGTAACAGTCACATTAAAGGCAGAATTTTGCAGTAGTGTGCCTGAGCACTACTTTGCCAGAAATGCCTGGACTGGAGGGGTGGATAAGAGGTAAGAGTTCTGGTATGTGATATATTTGGTACCCTTTCTGTTGTGTTGAGTATCTACTCAGAGATGAACCAGATCAAGTTGTAATTAAGTTTTCAAAGTAGTAAAGATGTTTATAGTTTAGGACGGGGCAGCTTTTTACATGTCAGCCTACATAATCCCCATACAGTAAAATCTTAGTTTCCAAGGAGTTAAGGAAAGCCCTAACACTTTTTCATTTCTATGTTAATAATACAAGTATGACTGAATCTCCCTAATAATTCCATCTGCACCTAAAAATTAATCTTTGAAACTAAGGAAAAGAGCAAAGAATCTTCAACCAAAAAAAAAATTCCTATCTTGTAAAAGCTTTACTAAACCAAGAAACATATACAAATAAATATGCCAACCAATCCTCAACTAAATATTACTATTAAAAGCAGAAACAGCAAGGTTTGCTTTTTGAAATCTGGGGCAGTGGAAAAAAGTCTAGTATCAATAGATTTGAAAAAGAAACTTTAAAACATAACAAGCAGCAGCATGTGCAATCATACAGAGAACTTGATAACTTCTGAGATACAGATTAAAACAGCTTTAAAAAAACCCAAAAATCTGAATAGATGTAGGGGCTTTTGACCACCTCGGATAAACCCTGGAAAGACACTTTAACAAGCTGTTAATGAAGTGTTTTGCCAGAATGATAATGAAAATCAAACATTATGGATCCCAGTTTTAAAACTCCTATGAATGAGTTCTGGCTCTTCAGCAATTCACTGCATTTCACACACGATCACAGTGCATCTACAATACTTCCAAAGGTTCACTTTGTTTTCTTCCTAAAAGTTTCTTCAAAAAGTCTTTCTAGAGTGCTAGTGTTTAACTGTGTCATTCAAGGACACTGCCATCACAACATACATGGTCAATGTTTGCCCTTCAAACATTACTTCTGACATCACTGTTCAATTTCCAAAGGAGATCATTCTATCTTGAACCAATTTTTCAAAATAGAACATATTAATTTATTTTAATGGTAACTCATTTAATATAACACTTACCTGTGCAGTTTCTGTCATTTTCTGTTCAAAGCCAGATTTAACCACAGCATATTTCTCCACATATAGTTTATAGGTATCTGTAGCTTTTCTTGATTTAACTGCTGCCTATAGATTAGTACAAAAAAAAGTGTCAAATGTCACACATCCAATCTGATCCAAGGCTTTTAAAGTCAGAAAAGTCAGAAAGCCTAGGATGACCTATAAAAATATTCAGGGGCATATCAAAACAGTGAAGTGTCATAACAAAATTTCACCACCAAGTAACTCTGATTCAAGCCATTAGAGATTTATATTTAATGTTATACATAAACCACATTAAAAAGGTAACAAAGCACTTACCTCATTTAAATCTCTTCCTCTTATCAGGAATGACTAACTTATACTTGTTTTAAAATAAATATTTTAGAATTTGTATTGCTGAAGTTAATTAATTAGCTCATGCCAAATATTTAGATCTGCAACAGAAAAGCAGGAAGAAAGCAGGGCTAGAATACAGAGCAAATAGTTATTAGTGAAATTTTGAGTTAATGGTAAAAAGAACCCCACAAGGTGGCACAGTTCTCTGTTAGAAGTGAAGGAAGAAATAAGGGAAAAGTACCAGTGCTACATCAATGGAAATTTTAAGATTAAAAGATATGTGAAAGTAAAGATAATGTAGAACATACTGATGGCCAGATTTATGCACCTCGGTTGTTTATAATAGTCCTTTTTGGCTTTCTAATTTATTGATTTGTTTCATTATTTGTTGCTAATAAACCAAAATATTCTTTTTTTGGATTTGATATTCTTAATAGACAATAAGAAATACAGGAGAATCCCAATATTACATGGACAACAAAACTGAATGAAGTGATAGTTTTTGGCAGAGAAAAAGTTATTTTCAAAGTCTACAGCATGACAAACATGAGATTAAGGTTTTCAAAACTTTGATATTCTTGCTATTTCCAAGTTAAAAGCCAATTAAAATAAAAATTATTTGCCTTGAACAACAGCTTTTCTCCAGCTTATGTGTTCAACATGCCTACTTTATCTCACTGAAATTTCCCATCAGCTGTAACTCAAAAGTATTTCTGAATTAATGACATCAGTAAAGACAGTTGTATATTTACTATATCTTTTACTCCCAAATAGCTTTCCTCCCCTTTTTCAAACAAATTTCATCTATCCCACAGTAAAAATGGAAACTATTTCTCACTTGCAATGACTTCTAAAGCTGACCACTATCTATAACTTTCAAACTAATTAATATAAAGATGCCCTCTGGAAAGATATAGCCAATATAGAACGTGATAGTCAGCCCAGTGAATGGACAGAGGTTGGAATAAACAGGAGAGCTGTCCTCAGGAGAAGCATGAGGAGCGGGGTCAGGAGAAACCCAAGCAAGACCCCCAGCAAACTTGCCCCTTTATACTGAGCGTGATGTTTCTGGTCTGGGATCCACCTGTAGCCAGCTTGGGGCAGCTGCCCTGGCTGACTCCAAACTGATAATGGCCTGCACGCCATGGCTGGCCTGGGGGTCTGTCCCAGCAAAACCAGGACACTAGCGTATCTTATCCTTACCCTCAAAATATATCAGAGGAAAACTCAGGTCAAAATTAGCAATTTTTGTGTGTATAGTTCAGTTGGAAGGCACCTACAATTTTATGAAAAATTTCTTCCCTGTTGGAGTTGTCCAGGCCTGGCCCAGGCTGCCCAGGGCAGTGGTGGAGTCCCTGTCCCTGGAGGGGTTTCCCAGCCGTGTCGATGTGGTGCTGAGGGACAGGGGTTAGTGGGGACCTGGCGGTGCTGGGGGAACGGGGGGAACTCAATGGTCTTAAGGGTCTTTAACAACCTAAATGATCCTATGATCACCTGACCAATAGCTAAACATGTTATTAAGGGCTTTGTCCAAATGCCTCTTAAATGCTGACGGGCTTGGGGCACCCACCACCTCTCCAGGAAGCCTCTTCCAGGGTTTGACCACCCCCCCCCACCCCCAGTAAAGAAACGTTTCCTCGTGTCCAGTCTGAACCTCCCCTGGCGCAGCTTTGAGCCGTTCCCACGTGTCCTGTCCCTGGATGCCAGGGAGAATGGACCAGCACCTCCCTCTCCACGTCCCCTCCTCAGGGAGCTCTAGAGACCAATGAGGTCACCCCTCAGCCTCCTTCTCTCCAGACTAGACAAGCCCAGAGTCCTGAGCTGCTCACAGACACAGAATCACACAGAATCTTCCGGTTGGAAGAGTCCAACCGTTCCCCCTGCACTGCCAGGGTCCCTAGCCCCTGTCCCTCAGCACCACATCGATACAGCTTTTAAACCCCTCCAGGGATGGGGACTCCACCACCTCCCTGGGCAGCCTGTTCCAAGGCTTAATGACCCTCTGTGTAAAGTAATTTTTCCTGATATCCAACCTAAATTTCCCCTGATGCAACTTGAGGCCATTCCCTCTCATCCTGTCATTCATAACATGGGAGAAGAGACCGACCCCCACCTCACTCCAACCTCCTGTCAGGGAGTTGTGGAGAGCAATAAGGTCTCCCCTCAGCCTCCTCTTCTCCAGGCTAAACACCCCCAGGTCCCTCAGCTGCTCCTCATAAGACAAGTTCTCCAGACCCTTCACCAGCTTCGGTGCCCTTCTCTGAACCCGCTCCAGCTCCTCAATGTCCTTATTGAAGTGAGGGGCCCAAAACTGGACACAGCACTCAAGGTGTGGCCTTACCAGCGCCGTGTACAGGAGGACAATCCCTGCCCTGCTCCTGCTGGCCACACCAGTGCTGATACAAGCCAGGATGCCATTAGCTTTCTTGGCTGCTTGGGCATACTGCTGGCTCATGTTCAATCGGCTGTCGACCAGCACCCCCAGGGCCTTTTCTGCTGGGCAGCTTCCAGCCACTCTTCCCCAAGCCTTTAACGCTGCTGCAGGGGGTTGGTGTGGCCCAAGTGCAGGACCCGGCACTTGGTCTTGTTGAATTTCATACAATTGGCCTCGGCCCATCGATCCAGCCTGTCCAGATCCCTGTGTAGAGCCTCCTGACACTCAGGCAGATCAACACTTCCTCCCAACTTGGTGTCATCTGCGAACTTGCTGAGGGTGCCCTCGATCCCCTCATCCAGATCATTGATAAAGATGTTGAAGAGGACAGGCCCTAATACCGAGCCCTGGGGGACACCACTGGTGACCAGCCGCCAGCTGGATTTAGCTCCATTCCCCACCACTCTCTGGGCCCGGCCAGCCAGCCAGTTTTTGATCCAGTGAAATGTACACCCGTCCAGGCCATAGGCAGCCAGTTTCTGCAGGAGAATGTTGTGGGAAACGGTGTCAAAGGCCTTGCTAAAATCCAAGTAAACAACATCTACAGCTCTTCCCTCATCTACTAGACAGGTCACTTTGTCGTAGAAGGAGATCAAGTTGGTCAAACAGGACCTGTCCTTCATAAATCCATGTTGACTGGGCCTGATCATCTGACTATCCTGTACGTGCCGCATGATGACACTCAAGATGATCTGCTTCGTGAGTTTCCCTGGCACTGAGGTCAGACTGACAGGCCTGTAGTTCCCTAGCTCCTCATAGGACATGCCCTCCAGCCCCTTCACCAGCTCTGCTGCCCTCCTCTGGACGCATTCGAGTCCCTTCACATCCTTCTTAAATTTTGGGGCCCAGAACTGCACACAGTTCTCAAGGTGAGGCCTCACCAATGCTGAACACAGCAGGATCAACCCCTCTTTTGACCGGCTTTTTATGCTGTGTTTAATGAACCCCGGGGTGCAGTTTGCCCTCATGGCTGCCAGGGCCCTCTGCTGGCTCCTATTGAGCTTAGCACCACCCAGTGCCCCCAGGTCCCTTTCTGCAGGGCTGCTCTCTGGCCACTCCCCTCCCAATCTATACTTGTGCCTGGCATTACTCCATCCCAGGTGCAGAATCTGGCATTTGGACTTGTTACATTTCATCCCATTAAACATAGCCCAATGCTCCGATCTATCTAGATCCCTCTGCAAGACCTCTTGTCCTTCAAGAGAGTCAACAGCACCCTCCAGTCTAGTATCATCAGCAAACTTGCTAATGGTGCATTCAACTCCTGCATCCACATAGTTGATAAAAATATTGATCAGAACTGGCCCTAGAATTGAGCCCTGAGGAGCATTGCTGGTGACTGGTCACCAGCCAGATGCAGCCCCATTCACTACAGCCCTTTGAGCTCTGCCCTTCAGCCAGTTCTTTACCCAGCGCAGCGTGGACCTGCTCATCCCACAGTCGGACAACTGGTCCAGAAGGATGCTCTGAGGGACAGTATTAAAAGTCTTCCCTTCATCCACTAGGTGGGTGACCTTATTGTAGGAGGAGATCAAAGTAGTGAGACAGGACTTCTCCTTTTTAACCAGTTGCTGAGAAGAGCTGCTCCGGAGCCAGCACAGCCCATAGCAGAGGGGTAGATCTCGGTGTACAGGGGGCTTCCTGAGGTTTTTCCTTTGGCAGGGAAACTTCAGGAGAGTGGAGAGACCCCCAGGAGCCAGCAACTCTTCCAGGAGAGGCTGATGAGGAGAGGGCATTGCCAGCGCAATAGTGACCACACCCACAGCTGTAAAAGAAGCCCTTAGGGAGTGCAGTGACTTGGAGCTGCGAACAGAGCAGGCACGAGCGTGGCGCAGCAGTTTGTGGGGGAAAGGCACTGAAAGCTCTGCCCAGGGAGCGACGGTTTCCACCCGGCAGAGGACCATGGCCTCTCTAAGTGCTGCACCCACCATGACCGACGCAGCTGCCCAGACAGAGCTCCAGTGGGAACATGCAGCCACCCAGGCATCAGGCTGCAGGGTGGGCCCTGCTGTGACACCGGTACCGGCCGGCAGCCGGGAGCACCCCCGTGGGAGGTGACCCCGGGGAGATGAACTCCTCCGCTTAGGGACAGAGCTCTGGGAGGAGGTGAGCAGGTTGAGGAGTGTCAGGGAGTGTGAGAGAGAGATTGACCACTGGGACCACATCCTGCCTTCCCTGGGACAGGCTTGTCAGGTAGACAGGACGCATGACACAGGGGGTTCCCTAGAATCTCTTCACCCGGTAGAACGAGGTGACTTAAGGGATAGCAGGGAACGGAGACAAGTTCTTGCCTGGCGCAGCAGTCACGTCTCCTCTGCAACTACCTCACTTTCCCAGGTGCCTTTGCATAATAAGTACAAGACTCTGCAATTGGAACCGAACAATGATGAGGACGATGGTTCAGCTTGGAGGTGCCACCCTGTGTCAAAACTGCTTCCATAAAGAAAAAAAAAAGTAATTGTCATAGGAGACTCCCTTCTGAAGGGGACAGAAGGCCCGATGTGCAGACCAGACCCACTTCTGAGGGAAGTCTGCTGCCTCCCTGGGGCCCGGGTTAAGGATGTGGCAAGAAAGCTTCCTGCCCTGGTACAGCCCTCAGGCTATTATCCATTACCGTCTTCTCAGGTAGGCAGCAATGAACTCAAAACAAGAAGCCCAAGGGCAATCAAGAGAGACTTCAGGGCCTTGGGACGACTGGTCAAGGGATCAGGAGCACAAGTGCTGTTCTCCCCTATCCCTCCAGTTGCAGGGAACGATAAGGGAAGAAACAGGAAGAGCCACCAGGTCAACACCCGGCTCCGAGCTGGGTGCCAGCGGCAGGACTTTGGGGTTTTGATTGTGGGTGGGTTCACACGACACCAGGGCTGCTGGCGACAGACGGGGTACACCGGTCCCAAAGAGGGAAGAGGATCCTCGCACAGGAGTTGGCGGGGCTCATCGAAAGAGCTTTACACTAGATCTGAAGGGGGGAAGGGATAAAACCAGCCTCGCTGGAGCTAAGCCTGAGAGCGGCACATCAACATTTGTGGGAGGACGTGCTCCTGAGTTCCTTGGGTCTGCCACAGCAGTGGAGATTGAGGATGGTGTGCCAAGAGAAAGCACATACACCAGGGATACTAACAAGCTATAGCCTGGTAGCACCTGGAATGGACAGGCAGGAATCAGGCCTCTCCCCCCAAAAAGGTGACATCTACACCAACGTCCGCAGCATGGGCAACAAATAGGAGGAGATGGAAGCCATTGGAGAGCAGGAAAACTATGACATAGTCGCCATCACAGAGACATGGTGGGACCACTCACACAAATGGAGACCTGCATTGGGCGGATACAAACTCTCCGGGATGGTTGAGTTTTCAATTCTTGAGGCAATAGGGAAGGGGTCAGTAATACTACCACCTTGGACTTCCAGAGCGCAGAGTGTGGCCTGTTGAGGAGCCTGGTTGGCAGAGTCCCCTGGGAGGCAGCCCTGAAGGGCAAAGGAGTCCAGGAAGGCTGGACAAGTCCCAGAAGGGAAATCTCTAAGGCACCAGAACAAGCCGTCCCGGTGTGCCGTGAGATGAACCGGCGGGGTAGAGACCGGCCTGGCTGAACAGAGCTTTGGCTGGAGCTCAGGAAGAAAAGGAAAGTCTCTGGCCTTTGGAAGAAGGGGCCACTCAGGAAGACTACAAGGATTTGGCAAGGCTGTGCAGGGAGAAAATTAGAAGGGCCAAAGCCCAGCTAGAACTTGGTCTGGCCACCGCCATAAAAGACAATAAAAAATGTTTCTATAAATCCATCAACAGCAAAAGGAGGCTGAGGAGAATCTCCATCCTTTCTTGGATGTGGGGGGAAACAGAGTGACCAAGGCTGAGGAACAGGCCGAGGTGCTGAATGGCTTCTGTGCCTCAGTCTGTAATAGTCAGACCAGTTGTTCTCTGGGTGCCCAGCCCCTTGAACTGGATGACAGAGACAGGGAGTGGTAATGAAGGCCCCGTAATCCCAGAGGAAATGGTCAGTGACCTGCTGCACCACTCAGACCCACACAAGTTGGATGGGATCCACCCAAGGGCACTGAGGGAGCTGGCAGAAGGGCTCACCCAGCCACTTCCCATCATTTCCCAGCAGTCCTGGCTAACCAGGGAGGTCCCAGTTGACTGGAGGTCAGCAAATGTGATTCCCATCTCCAAGCAGGGCCAGAAGGAGGATCCAGGGAACTACAGGCCTGTCAGTGTGACCTCAGTGCCAGGGAAGGTTATGGAGCAGATCATCTTGAGTGCCATCATACGGCACATACAGGACAACCAGGTGATCAGGCCCAGTCAGCATGGGGTTAGGAGAGGCAGGTCCTGCTTGGACAACTTGATCTCCCTCTATGACCAGGTGACCCACTTAGTGGCAGAGGGAGGAGCTGTGGATGTTGTCTGCCTGGACTTTAGTGAAGCCTACTAAACTAGTTATTTTAATAAGATTCTATGCCCGAGAGACTGCTTCAGGAAATCCAGGTTTCGGATTGTGCTTCTTTAACACTGGGTCTTCCCTCATGCCCTTTTTGTAGATTGCAATAACATTGGCCAGCTTTCAGTCAGCAGGGCCCTTCCCAGACTCCCATGACCTTTGTTACATGATTGAGAAGGGTCCTGCCATAACATATGTTACCTCCTTCAGTACTCTGGGATGAATCCCATCAGGCCTCATGGACTTGTGAACATTCAGCTGATACAGCTGGTCCCTTACAATTTCAGTGTTCAGAAATGGAAAGTCACTGTTCTCACACTCATTGTCCTCTGACTCAGACCTTGGACTGCCCAGTCCCCTATCAGTATTATTAATAAAGACTGAAGCAAAAAAAAAAAAAAAAAAAAAGCATTGAATGTCTTCACTTTTTCTTCATCCCTAGTAGTCAGATGACTATCTTCGTCAAGTATTGGTCCAATGTTTTCTTTAGACCTCCTCTTGCTATTAATGCACTTAGAGACATGGACATACTAGAGAGTCCAACGAAGGACCACAGTGATGATGAAGGGACTGGAGCATCTCTCCCGTGAGGAAAGGCTGAGAGAGCTGGGACTGTTCAGCCTGGAGAAGAGGAGGCTGAGGGGGGATCTTATCAATGTGTACAAATACCTGAAGGGAGAGTGCAAAGAGGACAGAGCCAGGGTCTTTCCAGAGGTGCCCAGTGACAGGACCAGAGGCAATGGGCACAAACTGAAACACAGGAGGTTCCCTCTGAACATCAGGAAACACTTTTCTACTGTGATAGTGACTGAGCACTGGAAGACATTGTCCAGGTATGTTGTGGAATCTCCATCCTTAGAGATCTTCAAAAGCCATCTGGTCATGGTCCAGGGCAACTGGCTGTAGGTGATCCTGTTTGAGCAGAAGGGTTGGACCAGATGACCTCCAGAGGTCCCTTCCAACCTCAACCATGCTGTGATTCTGTGAATTGATCAAACTCCCCCATGGCCCAAGGACAGTACTAAATACAACATCAAGTTACTCATCCCTCAGGATTTTGGTCCACATTATTGGAACCTCTTAAATTATCATTGAAAATAATGTTAACTTGCCGCCTTCTCAATGGAATAGACTCCAAATACTCCTATAATTAGGTACTTTGTCTGACTTGAGGAGGACAACACAAAACTTCCTACATCTTAATTCAATAACAAAGGCATTGAATGTTTGCATATTTACTCAAGAAAATGCATCCAAAAACATAATAGAAGCTGAAAAATTACATGCAATTTCTGCAAAAGCCACTGAAGAAAATTATCATATGATGCAGTTAATTACAAAATAAAGAATTAGAACTGCAGTGCAGTTAGAACAGATAAGGAAGTGTAAACAAAAAACTTAACTAGGCATTCAAGGTACTGTGCACATTATGAAATAGCCACAACTACTTTTAGCCCTTTTCTTATTACTTACTATTACAAGGTGAATGAGTTACAGATCGACAACACAATGAATTTAAGTAAGATGTCTCAGAAGTACCTTATCAACTTCTCTCTGTGTTGCTCCTTCCTTTTTCAAACGTTCTTGTTCAACACATTTTGCATTGTAGTTTTCCTTTGATTTCTGTAAGGCCTGAGTGATACTTTGAATATTTTGCACTGCTTCCAATGTTCCCGAAACATCATCTTTAGTCTGACAAATATCACATAGTTGTCAAAACCAAACCATTTTAATTTTACATTAACAAGTCATTGGACACACATAAGAAAAAAAATAACCTTTTTATAAGTTTTGATTTGTTCATCTCCATACTTGTGAACTTCTTTTATTAGCTCTTGTAATCTCCGCACAAGGTCCAAGTGACAGCTTGCTAGTTTTTCTGTTGAGGTTTTGAAAACGTCCCAAACTGGTGCAAATGTCCTAGATTTAAGGGGAAAAAAAATTAATGCTCATCTGGATTTTTTCCTTTCAGTCAGCTACTTTTTTTTTTAAGTGCTAAAAGTATAACTGATGTTTACAGAATTTCAGCTCTGTTCCTAAAACTGAAACAAACAAAATACCCAATAACTGCTATAAATGATGTTCTTATTAAATGTTTCAAACATGCTTGGAATCCTACCTAAGTGTTTTATGTTTTACCTGTATTGACTAATGAGTAAAACACAGCAAAATGAACTTATTCTTCTCCATCATTAATACACAATAATGACAAATTATATTCCTAAAGATGATGCAAAGGCAGCTGTGAGAGTCTGGACTTTTGTTTGTCTCAAACTTTGTGCCACCAGAAAAGGAAGAGCCCAACCATTAGACTGTTACATTGGCAACAGCACATCGTCTTGGTGGAGAAAGACTTGCAGCTGGACTTGTGGTTAAATTTCTTTGGTAACAGCACTTTGTCAGCAAACATCTTGTGATCTTTATGTTCACGTTAGCAATATTAGCTAATGCGCAAGAGAGCTTGCTAGCTATAGAATGAAGGTTGTATAGACAGTTAGCTCATGAACAGCGCGTGAAAAGAGCATGCAGCTTGCTGATTGGACAAGGACGCTTAACTCTCAACCAGATAGGTTGAAGGCCCTGGACTCTGAAGATTGAAAAGCGGGCATTACGAGAAGACTGGTGGCCCTCTCAAAATTGGACTGCCACCGGGACAGAACTTCAGATCTACGGGACACCACTGGATCCTCAGTGATACTTGTAAAGGCCTCTCGAGACTGGACCCCCGCTGAGACTGATTTCCGGATCAGCAGGATGCTGCAGACCCACAGTGGTGAATGTTCTATTAACACTCTCCCTCTTTCTCTCTCCCTCCCCCCCCTCTCTTTTTGATATAGATAACTGATAAGGAAAATAAAAGTCGCTCTTTGGCACTGAACATATCTGATCTCGGTTGTATCTTAATCTCACGGTGGTTATCTGAAACAATCCGTCACTCCTGCTTGTGACAGCAGCTCAAAAAGAAAAAAAAATACTTGTACATGTTGGAGTTTTTATGTGCATACTTGAATAGTGAAAAAGAAACCAAAAGTTACTTAGCTAGTTAAGTTTCCAGTTGTCCTGCATCATTACAGCCACAAGATTAACAATATGGTAAAGGAAGGTGTGGGACAAGTCATTCCTCAGATTCAGATTTCTATACCAAATGGACTTCTCCACCTATTCTAAAGATACACTCCTATCTGTTTCCAGGTCAATGCTGCTGAAAAATCAATACCATGCATAGCCTTTAAAGCACTGTTCAAACTAACATGCAGGTACAGAACCTTTGAAGAGCAGCAACAAATGGTATCAAATTATTGACTGATGAAAACTCTCCAAGTTTTTAGCTGTGATTACTACAAATAAAAATAATCTTTAGCCTCATCTAAGGAGTCTGAGGTGTTAGCATAATCTAATGAAAACATCATCCATTAATCATTCCCTTTTTAAAAAAAACATATCCCATGTATAAAATTGTAATTAAATTATGAAATAAAACTAATGAAAAGTCTCATTCTTAACATGTCTGAGGACAGAGATAACACTTAAGAAAGTAGAAATAATAAAAATAAATTCAATGCCACATTTGCAGACCATATGTTCTCTCTTCAAAATAATTATCACAGGCTTGGGAGTACAGAATAGAAAAATCACATTCTTTATTATGTCTGAAAAGAACTCAACCTTAAACACAGAAGAAAAGACAATTCCTCCACAGCATTGGCTTTTTTTGTCATTGTTTTGTTGGTGGTTTTTTTTTAAACTGTGAATAAAGAACTGTACTGCCTTGTTTTTGTCACAGCTGCATAGTAACTGAAGAACTAACAATCATTTTTCAAGGTGGCAAAAGTTATGCTACCTTCAACATGATCAATAAAATATTCAAAATCAAACTTGATTCTTAACATGTATGCAGTTAATTATTTCTCTCTTATACACACTTACCCAAGTTGTGTGTAATTGCTCGCTGATTTGGCTAATTTTGTCATCGACCTTGAATATGCCTCCTCTATCATAGCCCTATCAAAGAAAGCAATCAAATCATAATCAAAATTTAAAAAATATTTGAAGACAAATGAATACGCATTCTAAAGGTGCAAAGCATAGGACATTTTACTTTAGCTGAAAATTACTCCATTTTAATGGCCCCTCAAAAACTATATGCAAAACCACAAAAGCATATTTTAAAAAATAATCATAGAACCACAGACTGGTTTGGGTTGAAGGGACCTTCAAAGCTCACCCAGTCCAAGCCCCTGCAGGGAGCAGGGACATCTGCACCCAGAGCAGAGTGCTCGGAGCCCCAAGGGCCAACCTGACCTGCAGTGGTGCCAGGGATGGGGCTTCTGCCACCTCTCAGGGCAACCTGGGCCAGGGGCTCACCACCCTCAGAGTCAAACATTTCTCCCTTCTCTCTGGTCTGAATCTCCCTCTTCCAGTTGAACCCATCAGCCCTTGTCCTGTCCCAACAGCCCCTGCTGAACAGCCCCTCCCCAGCTTTCGGACAGCCCCCTTGAAGCACTGAAAGGCCGCACTCAGGTCTCCCCGCAGCCTTCTCTGCTCCAGGCTGAACCCCCCCAGCTCTCTGCCCTCTCCTCCCAGCAGAGGGGTTCCACCCTCGGGTCATTGCTGGGGCCTCCCCTGGCCCCGCTCCAGCAGCTCCATGTAATGTAAGAACACTGTGACAGAATGTTGCTGGGAACAGAAATGAGTAAAACCTAAGGGTTCAAGACTTGCAAAGACTATTCATTCCTTTTTACACTCTCTGCTGTTCCCCTTTGCCTTTAACATTCTTTAGTAAGAATCAGAAAACAGTGACATAACAATTACCCACCTAACACTGTCTAAATATCAGAGATTTACAGTGCAACAACATCAAATATATTAGTAATGAAAACATTAAAAAAACCCCCAAGTTGAATGCTTACTGAGTAATCACATTTGATCACATTAAATAAAATGCGGTCTTTTCTAGTTGGTTGGTTTTTTGTTTGGTTTTTTTAATGTTCTTTGCATAGTAATGTTTGAGTTTGGAAAACAGTCAACATGTAATGAAATGTATTGTGTTCTACTGTTTAATTATTTTTAAAGAAGTTTTTCTCAATACATTCTGATTTCTTCCGGATAAACTCTTCCCTACATGAAGTTTCATTATATTTTCCTGCCATCAAACCCACATTTTCACTTGTCTCTTGGAGATTCAAAATCCAAGAGTCCACATAGATTTCCTCCTTAGAGCCTGTGCGGGGGCAATTGCCGTGGAACAGCAGTCACACACAACATATCATGTCAGTGACTCCCCTGGAAGTCCTTCCCCCATCAATCTTCCTCACCCCCTTATTATTAAGGTTAAGATACACACTATTTTAACTTTCCACTCTAAATCAATACTCAATATGTACCATCAACTTAGACTTAGAAGCATCCTGTATTTGAGCAAGTACTGTAATTGCCTTTCTTGAAAATTTGAAAGCTTGAAGCAATTTCTTTCCTGCTTTGTAATACCTTTATTCAGGGGCAGAAGAGGAAAAAAGGGAAATGCCAAATTCACTGATCTCTCAAGTTACCATGACTATAACCACTCATTGCTGAGGCACATGGGGTTTTTTCTCCTACACAGCAACAATTTACAAGCAAAAATAGTTTTCTTATGAAAATATGAAACAAAGTAGTAGCAGTCACCTGAAACTTTGACAAAAGATCATGTATTTAAACCTACTAAACTTCCAAAGTAACAATCCAGTCAGTTAGACAATCAATTTGGAGACAGGGATTAAGTTGTAAAATGCAGTAATTGAATTACATTTTACAGAACCCCAGAATCACCTGGTTGGAAGAGATCTTTAAGATCATGGAGTCCAACCGTTCCCCCTGCACTGCCAGGGTCCCTAACCCCTGTCCCTCAGCACCACATCCACACGGCTGTTAAACCCCTCCAGGGATGGGGACTGCACCACCTCCCTGGGCAGCCTGTTCCAAGGCTTCACAACCCTCTCTCTAAAGAAGTTCTTCCTGATATCCAACCTAGATCTCCCCTGGCGCAACATAAGGCCATTCCCTCTCGTCCTGTCACTTGTCACATGGGAGAAGAGACGAACCCCCACCTCCCTACAACCTCCTGTCAGGGAGTTGTAGAGAGTGATAAGGTCTCCCCTGAGCCCCCTCTTCTCCAGGCTAAACAACCCCAGTTCCCTCAGCTGCTCCTCATCAGACTTGCTCTCCAGACCCTGCACCAGCTTTGTTGCCCTTCTCTGAGCCCTCTCCAGCACCTCAACGTCCTTCTTGTAGTGAGTGGCCCAAAACTGGACACAGCACTCAAGATGTGGCCTCACCAGTGCCCAGTACAGGGGGACGATCATTGCCCTGCTCCTGCTGGCCACACCAGTGCTGATACAAGCCAGGATGCCATTGACCTTCTTGGCCACCTGGGCACACCGCTGGCTCTTCTTCAGCCAGCTGTCAACCAGCACCCCCAGGGCCTTTTCCGCTGAGCAGCTTTCCACTGGGCAGCTTTCCAGCCACTCCTCCCCAAGCCTGTAATGCTGCTGCAGGGGGTTGGTGTGGCCCAAGGGCAGGACCCAGCACTGGGTCTTATTGAACTTCATACAGTTGATCTCAGCCCATCAATCCAGCCTGTCCAGACCCCTCTGTGGACCCTCCTGACCCTCAAGCAGATCAACACTCCTGCCCAACTTGGTGTCATCTGCCAACTGACTGCAGCTGCCCTCAATCCCCTCATCCAGATCATTGATAAAGATGTTGAAGAGGACAGGCCCCAACACTGAGCCCTGGGGGACACCACTGGTGACTGGCCGCCAACCGGATTGAACTCCAGTCCCCACCACTCTCTGGGCCCGGACAGCCAGCCAGTATTTTACCCACCAGAGAGTACACTCATCCAAGCCAGGAGCAGCCAGTTTCTCCAGGAGAATGCTGGGGGAAATGGTGTCAAAGGCCTTACTAAAGTCCAGGTAGACAACATCCACAGCTCTTCCCTTGTCCACTAAGCAGGTCACCTGGTCATAGAAGGAGATCAAGTTGGTCAAGCAGGACCTGCCTTTCATAACCCCATGCTGACTGGGCCTGATCACCTGGTTGTCTTGTACATGCCGAGTGATGGCACTCAAGATGATCTGCTCCATAACCTTCTCCGGCACCAAGGTCAGGCTGACAGGTCTGTAGTTCCCTGGTTCCTCCTTCCGGCCCTGCTTGGAGATGGGAATCACGTTTGCTGACCTCCAGTCGATTGGTACCTCCCTGGTTAGCCAGGACTGCTGGGAAATGATGGGAAGTGGCTGGGTGAGCCCTTCTGCCAGCTCCTTCAGTACCCTTGGGTGGATCCCATCTGGCCCCATAGACTTGTGCACATCTCAAACAACTACATAGTTATTCACCGTAAAAAAAGAATCAAAACTTTCTCCTCCTTCTCCATATGCAAATAATCCTTGATGATCTGTAAAAGTGTTTCCAAGGTTTAGAATTCTTGCTCACTGCACAGCAAGTACATATGTAGAGATACCCAGAAGAGACACTGATGGTTTTTTAATTGCCATGATGAACAGTATATTTTTATTATCAGTAGCTTCTATCAAAGTTTTCTAGATTTGAGAGCTCAATGCTTTTTTTATTATAAACACAGGTTTTCTGAACAAAATCCACACCTCTCTTTGGTCATGTAAGTATTTTGTAAATTGCTGCAATCTCCACAAAACTGGGAGTTCCCCAGTTTACTACATGGCTTGGCTTCGCGGACGAAGATTTGGGAAGGGCTTTGCCCACGCTTATTGCAAGCGCGTTGATGGCTGAAAAGGCCAATGCGGGATAGGCAAGACCGGTTGCAAAGAGCACACCGGAGGGTCTCCTTGGGTGGTATAGTCGAGGCACGGTTCTTTCTGCGCTGTCTTTTCTCCTCGAGCTTGATTCTACGCGTGCTCTCAAAGGAGACAGCAGCGTTATGTATGGTGTGTCTCCAAATCTCCCAATTGGAGGCCAGGGTGGACCACTGATGGTGGTCAATATGGCCTAGGCTGAGGTGTTGTTTCAGGGAGTCCTTCTATCTCCTCTTTGGAGCTCTTCTCTTGCGGCAGCCGGTGGCAAGTTCACCCTAGAACACGATCTTAGGGAGGCGGTGATCCGCCATCCTGGAGATGTGCCCTGCCCAACGCAGCTGCGTTTTCAGCAACATGGCCTCAATACTGGTGACGTCTGCCTGTTCAAGGACAGCAACGTTAGTCACGTAGTCAGTCCAGTGGATGTTTAGGATTGTGCGGAGGCAGCGCTGATGGAAGCGTTCGAGGAGTCGCAGATGGTGGCGGTAGATGACCCATGATTCAGACCCGTACAGAAGAGTAGGCAGTACCACGGCTCTGTAGACACTGATCTTTGTACTTTTCTTCAGGTGTTTCTTGCACCAGACTCTTTTATGGAGTTTTCCAAAAGCTCTGTTTGCCTTTGCTATTCTGTTGTCTATCTCTTTGTCGATCGTGGCATCTGAGGAGATGATGCTACCCAGATAGCTGAACTGCTGGACTGGCTGAAGCTCTGACTCGCCAATGGTGATGTGGGGATGATGGTAATCATCTTGTGGTGCTGGTTGGTAGAGAACTACTGTCTTCTTCAAGCTGACTTCCAGCCCAAAAAGCTCAGCCGCCTCTGCAAAGCAGGATGTTAAGCGCTGCAGAGCTGCTTCTGTGTGGGCAACAAGGGCGGCATCGTCAGCAAAAAGCAGCTCGCGGACAAGGTGATTCAGGGTCTTGGTGTGGGCCTTCAGTCGCCTGAGGTTGAAAAGGCTCCCATCGGTACGATATCGGATATAAATGCCGTCTTGTTCGTCGAGGTCTGCCGTGGCCCTTTGGAGCATCATGCTGAAGAAAACTGTGAATAAAGTTGGTGCGAGAACGCAACCTTGTTTCACACCATTGGCTATTGGGAAGGGCTCAGAGAGTGCACCGCCATATCTGACTTGGCCGCGCTGCCCCTCATGTAACAGGATAATCATTTTGAGGAACTTGGGGGGACATCCTAATCGTTCCAAGATCTGCCACAGACCTTTTCTGCTCACAGTGTCAAAGGCTTTGGTGAGATCAACGAAAGTTACATAGAGACCCTTGTTCTGTTCCCTACACTTCTCTTGCAGTTGTCTGAGAACGAATACCATGTCTGTGGTACTTCCGTTGGCTCTGAAACCACACTGACTTTCAGGTAGAAGTTCTTCTGCGATAGCGGGTACCAATCTGTTCAATAGTATTCTTGTGAGGATTTTTCCAGCAATGGAGAGCAGAGTTATGCCTCGGTAGTTTGAGCAGTCTGACTTGACTCCTTTTTTCTTGTACAGGGTGATGATGATTGCATCACGGAGATCTGGTGGTAGTTCGCCTTGTTCCCAACAGCGCACAACTAGCTCGTGAAATTTAGCATGGAGCGTTTGGCCTCCATGCTTCCAGATTTCAGGCGGGATTCCGTCGACCCCAGCTGCCTTGCCGGTTTTCATCTGCTGTATGGCCTTAAGGGTCTCTCCCATAGTAGGGGCTATATCCAATTCATTTTTCACCGTTTGTTTTGGGGTGAGCTGGATTCCTGAGTCTTGGACTACACGGTTGGCACTGAAGAGAGTTTGAAAGTGTTCAGACCATCGATTCAGGATGGAGGTTTTATCTGTGAGAAGCGTTTGGCCATCTGCGCTGAGTAGGGGGCTTTGAACTTGGCGTGTGGGTCCGTACACTGCTTTCAGAGCCTCATAGAATCCTCTGTGGTCACCCAAATCTGCGCATAGTTGAGTCTTTTTTGCTAGGTTGAGCCACCACTTGTTCTGGATGTCTCGAAGTTTCTGTTGGAGTTTACTGCATGCAAGACGAAAGGCTGCTTTTCTTACATGGCAAGATGGCTGAGCGAGGTGTGCTTGGTGAGCAGATCTCTTCTTTGCCAGCAATTCCTGGATCTCTGGATTGTTTTCATCAAACCAGTCTTTGTTTTTCTTTGTGGAGAACCCTAAGGATTCTTCGGAGGACTGCAGGATGCTGTTTTTAATATGTTGCCAAAGCGCTTCAGGAGAAGAGTCTATGGGACGGTCTTCAAGCCTAGTTTGAAGGTTTTCCTGGAAGCTGTCTCTCACTGCAGCTGTTTGAAGATTGTTAACTTTGAGCCTCCTCCTCAGAATGCCGCCCCTCTTAGGTTTGGGCTTAAAGTGGAGGTTAAGTTTGCAGCGCACAAGGCGGTGGTCTGTTTGACATTCTGCACTAGGCATCACTCGGGTGTGACAGACATCGCGAACGTTTCTCTGGCGCACCAAGATATAGTCAATGAGGTGCCAGTGTTTAGATCGAGGATGCATCCAGGTTGTCTTCAGGCTGTCTTTCTGCTGGAAGATAGTGTTGGTGATGGTAAGCTGCTGCTCAGCACAAAACTCTAGCAAGAGGCGACCGTTGTCATTGCAGTTTCCAACTCCATGCTTGCCTAGTACTCCTTTCCAGGCTTCAGAGTTCTTACCTACTCGGGCGTTGAAGTCACCAAGGATTATGATCTTATCATCCGCAGGAACCTTTGAGTAAGGCGGCGCAGATCGGTGTAGAATTTGTCTTTTTCTGTAGGGTCAGCTTGGAGAGTTGGGGCATATATGCTGAAGAGAACAACATGTTGCTTGTTGTGTAGCGGGAGGCGTAAGGAGATAATGCGATCGGAATGACCTGTTGGCAAATTTTCAAGTTTAGAGGCGATGGAGTTTTTAATCGTGAAGCCAACTCCGGAATGATGACTTTCGGTTTTGGGTTTGCCTGACCAATACAGTGTGTAGCCGGCACCATGTTCTTTAAGGCTGCCTTCCTCATGAAGGCGAACTTCACTGAGAGCAGCAATGTCGATGTTGAGTCGTGACAGTTCGTGAGCAATTATAGCAGAACGGCGTTCAGGACGCCCACTGTCTGCTGTATCGAGCATGGTTCTGATGTTCCAACATGCGAGTGTCAATCTGGACACACCTTTGGAGGCAGGTGTATGCCTTTGTCTCTTTGTCTTTGGTTGACCGCAGAAGAAGATGCCTGTTGGCCGCGGCTAGCCAACCGGATTGGAAGGGGAGATGAGCTTTGGTTAGGCCACCTTTTCTAGGCCCCTCTCCATGCGGAGCAAGCAGTGCTCTCCTTGAAAAAGGCTGCTTGGTCATTCAGGATGCTGCCGAACGAGACTGTCATCTCCCGGGTCAGTCTCAAGCGACCAATGTCCTGAACCGCCTGCATGCAGGGTTGGGTCTGCGGCTTCCAGTGACATCTTTCCACCTGCCGTTTCGTCCCTTGCCTGTCGCTACAGGGCTTTGCAAACGTGAGTACACCCTTCAAGCCTGCGCGGTGGATTTTTTAGGTGAGGCGCAGCGTGCGCGAGACTGGCCCCACCCTTTACACCTGAGGTTCATCTGCCAGGGCCTAGCGAGCTTGGACGGTGACAGCGAAGTCCTCAGGTCGTAGGTTTGGTTAGAGTATCCTTCTCTTAGATGGATGGCCTTACAGGGCTAAACGAGCTCCATCTGCCCGGGTTTGGAGTTAGAGTTGTCCTTCTCCTAGGATGGTTGCCCGAAGGCTAGTGAGCCCATCCTGCCCGTGGACACACATTGTCTGACCCTTCAGTTGAGACCTGTCCGGCTTGGGAGACCCTACCGGAGGCATATGCCACCACCAGCATAGCTCTCAACTTCGCAAGGGCACGCAAGCTCTTTCCCCACGGCAAGGGGGTGCCCATGAAAGAGCCCAGTTTACTACACATTTTCAACATATAACAAACACTAACAATCGAAATATGCTGTTGCTGACCAATTGAACATGTATATCTACACTTGTTTTATCAACTGACTTCCCAGAGCATTCTGATGCATTGGTAACACACTATGAACATCTGAGTAAATTAATTTTCACTGTTTTGAAAATCTGTCTTTGATTGCAATCTGTTAAACATTTAAACTGAAATCAGTTTCTTCTCATCAAGGAGTTTCTTTATGATGCTTAGACAACTGGTGCAGAAAAATGTTTGAAAGGTTTCTAGAGAAAAAGCCAACAATGCCTATTCAGTTCCTAGCTGAGCACAGTGGTTTCTTACACATAAACATTTTAGATGTTAAATGTACTCAAGACAGTTCACCTACATCTTCCCAGTATTTAAAGAAAAAAAAAGCAACAAAACACTGCAGGGGCAGTCCAATCTTCTTATATTTTAATTTCTTTAAAAACATAAGTTCTACATGCTTTAACAAGAATAGAACAAAGATACCTATATTTCAGCAATGTGGCAGGTTGAAGGAAAAAACCTGCTTGAAGGCTTTTGTTGTAAACTGACCAATTGAATTATTCCCTTCCATGCTACGATCGCAGCAATCTCATTGGATGAGAGTTTTCTCGGGAGCGTACTGCCCCTTTAAGAAGCTGCGGGCCGGGACTTCCTGGGCTGCTTTCCGGACGGCTTCGGGGGCATTCGCGGTTTCTCGGCTTTCTGGCTTATTCGCGGCTTCTCGGCTCTCCGGACACCCCCAGCTCCGCTCTGCGGGAGTCACTGCAGGACCTCAGCTTCGCTCCGGGGAAGAGGCTTCTCCAAACACTGCGGCTCGGCTCCGGGGACTTTACAGGCTGCCGGAGTGGAGCTGTGCGCCGGGGCAGCCCCCGCCACGCCGCCTGGGACAGACTGCTCGCCTGGAGGCTGCTCTTTGCCTGCCGTAAGGCTTTACCCTCTCTGCCTGCCACAACGAGAATCCGGTAGGGACAGCGCTTTGCATTGGAGCCTGGCGTTCATAACAGCCGCGGTTTCCTTTGTTCGCTCCACGAGGGCGCACACGTGGCCGGTGCCATTTTCTGGACTGCACGTGGTACCGTCCCCCTTTCTCTCTTTTCTCGCGTTTAACCCTCACCTTTCCATCCTGCACAGACTCTCAGATTTTGCATTGGTTTTTCCCTGCATGTTATATATATATATTGTTCTAGTTTTAATAAAGTTTGTTTCAGTTTTCCAAACGTTCAGAGGTCTCACAAAATCTTTTCTTTTCCTTTTCGTATCTCTGCTTTTGAACCCTTTTCTCTCCCGGAGCAGAGGGGTTCAGGGATAGGAAAGGACTCGTCCCCATGCTCGGCTTGCCTCAGCCGACCGGCGACAAGCAGCCATACAGATATTTGCCCCACCAAAGATTTACCAACACTGAGCAGATTACCTGCCACAAAATTCAGTTTCAGGAGACATAGCTCTGAAATCTCCTAGAAAGCAATAACTACTGACTGAGCAAGTCCTACCCATTCACAGTAGCTGAATATCTGGACAAAAGGCAGTAAAGAACCTGTTGTGGTTTAGGAATTGGTGCAGTTTTCAATCCAAGGAATGGCCCCACCCCACCCATGCACAAAAGGAGGTTTGCTGCCTTTGTTTGGGCACAGTTAGCGGCAGGGGGGGGGCTGCCACAGGCCCCCTGGTTTCGATTTCATGCCCAACCATAATTTTTTTCAGCGCACTCTTTCATTTGGAAGGGGAAGGACAAAAGAGAAGAGAGAACCAACTGAGCAGTTGCCTTGGCAACCAGGAAAAGTTTGCTGGGACAGTAAAAATCATATTCCATGTGGCAAGTGAACTTAAAAATTTGTGGATTGCTGGTGGGGAGAACGGGGGGGGTGTAGAAGAGGGACCAGGAGGCAGGGACCCAGGATTCCCCCCCACCCACCTGGAAAAGTGATTGAGCACCGGCAGGGGAAGACAAACAGGTTAGAGAGCTGACAATGAAGGCACCACTGGAGTCTGGAGACCTGGATATCCCATGGAGATACAGTGACTTCAAGCTTTGGACCCAGGCCAGCGCAGCACTGGGGAAAGTCAGCCTGAGCAATAGACACCCCCACACACATGGAATGGAGGTGGTCATGCTGAGCTGCCTCCTGAGGTGGGGGGGGGAATGCCACTTGAACAGAGGAAGTTTGTCCCATGAAACAGCCTGGAACTTAATTGCCAGAGGTTAAATGGACTGCACCTACCTCTCCTGTATCACACACACACCCCCCGCGGCTATAAGTGGCATGTTAAGCCCTCCATTCATTCCCACCTTGATCACTTACATAGTTGTTCTGAACACAATTGTTGCTTGAGCTGGGTTTTTAAACCTCCACAGAACCATAGATCCAACTGTCCCTCAGTTCTTTTAGTACTTGATCATTAACGAATACTCAAAAAAGTGAAACAGTTGAAAATTGAATTGTCATTGACTAAATGAACACAGCCAAAGGAAAAACCTTCCACTCCTCCTAGGGTTATCCAGTTTTGGTCTTTTTTCCAGAGGAAACAACTCTGCAATTTCAGAAGGTTCTTACAGTTATTAAAGAAAAATTTTCATTAAAATGCTTAAGCTGTCTATAATTTTTTTTTAAAAAAAAAATTTTCCACATGCTAGACAATTTTTCTTTTTTATTTATTACTATTTCTAAGGCTGGAGAAAAAGAGAACACCACTCTTCCCCAATTAGGCTGCACACAACCAAAACACTATTGTGAACAGCACAACTAATGGAGACTGACTTCATACAGACATATCCTTTGTGCCCTAAACAGTCTGTACATCCAAATACACTCAACTGTCTTTCTTCTCTCTTTTATGCCAGTCCCATAAAAAAAAGCAAATATTCTGGCTAGTCTGGAGACTCCAGCAGTACTGACTGATCAGCTGACAACTGTATATACTGTTTGACAGTAAAGTACTCTAACTTTTTGTAAATAGTATCACCGACTCAGATGTGTCTCCTCTACCTAGCCAATAATTTTCAGTTTTCACTCTCCTATATCTCCACATCTGAATAAGACCGGCCAATATGTTCAGAAGGAACAGAAGGGCAGACATGAAGAAACTGCAAACATACTTAAGTTTAGTTTTCATAGGGAACAGCTCTGAAAATCAGGCGTAAGCAGGGCATAAAATCACTAGATCTAGGAAACTCCTAATGAATCTTGCTCATCTACTTGCATATTTCTAGCAGAAAATAGTACTGCAAAATAATATTCAGACTACAAAAGAGGAACAGATAACTGTGTGCAACATCTCAATTTCTGTTTTGCATCTTTGTTTATTGCAAAGAATATGGTCAAGACAATCAGATTGTTATAAAATACTGCTGAAGTACTGCCTGATACAATTTCTTCTGAGATCATGAATTTGACCCACATGAATAAATGCATGCTACTGAACCATATTTATTTCCTGGGAAATAGACTGACATACTGCAATAACCTCACAATGGTAGTGGAAAGGCTTTGCTACCTAAATATATGGACACTCAAACATTTTAAAATATTTGTTGTTCTCACTTTACTAAAGTCCATCTATTTCTTTGAAACTTCAAACTACATGCCACAAACTACCACTAGCTTAGACCGAGATTGATCAGTGATGCACCCTTGACTTGAAAAGAAGCATCTATTTGGCATTCAACTTTTTTTTTTTAATGGCAGTCTGGCATACTGAGATGGATCAATAAAGCAGAGTTGAAGAAAACACAATGGAACAGATAAGATACCAGGTTTAATATCTGACAGGGAGATCACTGGGAAGGACTGAACTTATTGCTGCTGGTCTGCATCACTGACATATTTTCCAATCCCAGGGCAAGTTGTTCTTAAGGAAGTATACTGAAGCCTTGTCAAATAAATTAAAATGTAATGCTAAGATTCTAGTGAATCTCAGTGTGTTAACTAGAACTGAAATTTTTCATATATTTTACAAAAAGTACTGTAGGTAAGATGGCTGCACATCTCTTGGCATGTCCTGATCTATTCACAAGAAGAAAAACTACATTTCTTGATGGTCATTAATCTTTAGTCTTAAACGTTATTTAAACTTGTTCACTTGGAAAAAAAATAATTGCCTCCTTCTTGCCAAATTACTAGAATTAATTAGTAGGAACTTCAACTACACTTTTAATATGTGGAGAAAGGTCCAAACATTTATTGATTAAAAAGGCACATGTCATTTGAAATTTCATTTGGAGGAGCTGGTAGATTTAAAAGTAACCTAGAACACCACATTCTTTTTACTGGTAATTTTGTGTAGAATGAACTGTCAAGTTTTATGTCACCATAATAAAGCAAAGAATCCAAGAGAGATATAGCATCAAATTATTTTTACCCATTTACATAAGACTTCTCACCTTAGGATCAGTATGAATAAAATGGAGCATGCCCAAAGAATACATCATAAAAGGAGATAAGAAGCAGAGTGAACAAGCAAGCTTCTGATCTAAATGTGGAGATAAATCAAAACACAACAGATGTAAAACTAATAAAGTTGAATATGTGTCCAGGTGATGTACAGCTTAGGTCTATGACTTACTACTATAACAAAAAAAGACTGATTCCAAGAATTAAAGCAGGATTCAAAGGAAAGATCCAGGCACTCACAAAGATAACACAAGGCTAACTTTTATAACAATCAATATTAAAAGCAGTTAAGCAGTTTTAAACTTAAAAAAAAAAAAATCTTTTTTTAGCAGCTTGTGAAGCCCTAAACATTTCATACTAAACATCAACAGTATGATATCCCTCCATTAAATCCAGAACCCACTAAATCTGGAACCCTGTCTGGCTTTACAATGTGTTCTCTGGAATCAGGGATTCTTGAAACACAACATTCCTTAGTTTGTGCAGTCCTTCCAGCAGGATACTGCCTATTACATATAGATTCTGGAATTCACCTGTTTCACTGGTTTTTGTAATTTTCTCCAACTCACTTTGAAACTAGGCAAATATCAGCATCACTGAGTACCTGCCAGATCCATGATGGTTACATTTTATGGAATTTTTTTTTTAAATTTTGTTGAGGTCTATTTCAGGCCAAAAATGAAATTTTGATGAAACAAAATCCAGAAAACAAAAGGTTGGTCTTTTAGACAGCTTTTACTGCAAGAAACCTTCACTGAAACAGGTCCCCATATAGCCTCTTCCAAGTTTTTTCCATGCATCATCTGGTGTCAGTAACTGAGTAAGACAAAATTCTGAAGCAGATATATCATTAATTTCATCCAGAATGGAAATTCTTATGTTCAAAGTAGCAGCAGCAGCCTTTTATAAAGAACATCTGTTTAGGAAGTTGTCACATTTGCAGATTTCAGTTCTGTCCCTTCCATCCCATAAAGATGAACCTGGGTTGTTTTCTGCATATTATTTTCTTGTCCATACATATCACTCCTTTTTCTTTAACCAACTTAGTTTCTCAACACCTAAAAGTATGATTTTTTTTAAGATCATACTAGAACATGCTAATACCCTAATTTACATGTAAGGTCAAAAACTTTGAAAGACTGATGATTTTTACTACTTAAATTATTGTTCTTCTTCCAAACATGACAAAACAAAATTGGGATTAATTTAAATAAACTGCTGGACACCTAACATGACATTTCTAGTTTTTTATTCTTGTTTTTTTAATTCAAACCTAAAAATTAGAAGCTTGTTATTAATTGATGCTTAAGAGTCACTATTCAGTTCTAAGCAAATGGAATAAGCCTAAAAGTTCTTGTAGGATATGAGAGAGATTTTTAAATGCTTGTTGATTCTAATATATTTTGCATGTTACTGAAACAAATAATGATAAACTCAAATAAAACCCACAAACAGTATATTAAATAGCCAGGGTTAGGAAGGATGAATGCTTACCTTTCTCTTATAAAGTCTGCTAAGTCTTTTGTTGACAAATGTCCATGTTTCATGTTGTGATAGAGGACATCAAAGCCATTGTTCCTTTCCCCCTAAAGATTAATAAAAAAAGAAAGTAGAACTATTGAAACACAATATGCTAAACCAAATACAGAACAAAGTCTAGAACCTATGCATTTTAATAACTGATCAAGTTACATAAAGTGAATTTCTAATGCTTCGACTTTTTAGCAATCCCTTATATGTAAAGCTAAAATTACCTCAACAGCCACTACTACCCTTTGAATGACAACTCTTCTATTACATATTTCTAGATTATATTTAAAGCCATTTATTTTCTAGATTTCTACAAGTCTTGTATTCTTTCACTTCCCATCTTAAACACATACTTAATACTGCATTCCCTCATATCTTTTGTTATTTCCCCATGAACTAAAAATCATGCTTTGGGATCACTGTATATCCCACCTCTCCAATTCTTCATACTTCATGGATATTTGGGTTTGGGGTTTTTTTTTGTAAAATTGGTAAAAATCACTAATTTCTCCCTTCTCACAGGTAACTTCCCTTTGTCTATTCTTAAGTTTAGTTTTAAAACTTAAAACATTTTCCAATCAGTAAGGCACATCTCACCATTAAAACTGAGACACTGCCCTAAAAACTGATTCATAAACTCAGCCAGCTTGTTGCTTCTGGCACTATGGTGAACTTCCCCCAAACAGTAGAAAGCAACAATAAATGAAAGGAGGGCGAGGCAAGGCACAGCATAACACTGCCGCTACTATAAGAGTTTTCCTGTCAAACTATCCATTCCCCTCCTGTCTTCCAAAAGCTTCAGACCCATAATGCTGCCGCTACTAAAGACACAGAAACACACCTTCAGGAAAATTGCATGCATGTTCTTGTTGGAAGGGAAAGAAGGATAGGAAACAGAATCCTGGCCTTTTCACAATAGCAGCTCTACATTTCCAGTGAAAGAAGCCTGAGGATTTGGTCAGACACCACTCCCATCATTTCTGTCCTTTTTATTCTGGAAAAATTTGTTTGTGCAGCTATAAGGCACGCCTGATCATGGAAATTATACATCTGAAAAATAAAGCTAACAAATAAAAATAAAGATCAGTGATCCAGATCACTATAAGTACATGAACAGCTACACTGCTCAGCAAAAGAGATGGAAACAAGGAGGAAGCAGCAGGGATCTTCCAGCTTAAGTGGAAGCAGCCACAGGTAAATGGAGGAACCTAGCAGCAGCCACAGTAGTAGGCCACTTCTGTGAAGTGTTAACTGCACTAGGATTATTTGCTTTACTTCTTCCAAGCATTGGGGAAAACAAAAAGCAAACAAAAAAGAAAAAAGACACCTATAAAATGACTGTTCCTAAGACTGCAGTAAATTGTAACCTGAAAAAATTTAATCAAAACACAGATTAGTTTAAGTGCAATTACAGAAAGGTCTGTAAAAAGTACAAGCAGAATTAAATACACCAAAATACAGCAAACTTTAAAAGGACTATCTACAGAGCAAGGCTTTTATATGTTTGAAAAATAAAAGGATAAGAACACCAACTAGTAGGAAATTGATTTTTTTTTTTTAATGTAGTCTTATTATTCCAAGTACCAATTTAATCACAGCAGCTCAATGAATTGTTTGGAGTAGTTAATGATAACAAATATGATGCTATACAAACACTTTTTAAAATGCTTTGTGCATGGAGAATGCAATTAAGAACTAATAACCAGCAAATTAGGTTTGAGGAAGCCAGATCCACTTTTATTTAAATATCTGCAAGTGCAAAAAGTGAATAATTTCACTCCACTTTCACTCCTATCTAACCAGTTTGAAGCTCAGAATAATTTTGACTATTGGTACACTAATAGGTACCTTATTAACTTTCTGTATTTACTCAATATAAACCCTGAATGCCACTGCATTACAAAACCACCAGAATAACTCTGTAACTAAGATCTTACTGATATTTTCATTCAGAATACAAAAAAACCTCCTCTTATTTAACTACTCCAAAGTTATTATTGTGCCCAAATTCGGAGATAAACTTTTACAAATAAGTGTTAAGCATTTCTTCCAGAAAAACTAATAAAATTCTCCTTTGTGAAATGTTCTTTCCCTTCCTTTAAGATATTTCTTCTACCTAAACCAACACATTGGTCAAAGTGTGCTGAACAGAGATTGCTGCTGAACTATTAACAGCAGCTTTTCATAAATAGGGCAAGCTTTTAATCTTTTCTATACTGGAGCTCCTTAAATTTCCTGCCAGTTTAGAAATACAGGAAGGGCAGCATAGCCATGACCCAGCCTCTCTGGCTGCAGCCTTCCTGAGGGCTGATAATCTATCAGAAATGTAACTTTGTAAACCTTTACAGAATGAAGTGAGCCAGAAAAACCAATTCCTGCCATCATCTTGTTCCCTAACCATAACTGAAGATTACTGCAAACAAACTAGTTTTTCCACTTAAATAACATCTTCAAATCAGTCCAACTCTTGTTCTTGACTTCACATTGAATAGCAGAAAGCACAAGAGAGAAACAGAACAGATACTTTCCTCAATTAAAAAAGTCTCCCAAAAGCCACACCTTTTATACATTATCAATATTTATCAGAGGCTAAGAGGCTATGTGAAAAGTATATTAAGGTTTAAACAAAGCAGCAAGTCCAAAGCAGACTCACAGATTTGAGGGTCTATGTGAATTAAGTTTGGCAAAGCTAAAAGATGCTTTGACTTGCAAATATAATGCCAAGTGCAGCCTACCTTACCAATATATCAGTAAATTACATTATCTTCTGCTCGTGTTTGGAGACCTATACTTTGACATAGGTACGTATGTTATCTCAGTGCAAAGAGCATATATTTTTCTGCTTAGGAAAAGCTGTACAGCCTATCCACAACTACTTAGTAGTTATTTTCATGAAGAGTAGCTCAAGCAATTCATACACTTGAGTAGCAGAGTTCAGACTCTATTTAGGATAAAGACACATGTATGCTGCAGCAAAGAGGAAAAAAGGTAGATGATACATACTTGTTTGTTGTAAATTGAACTATGTGCACATAGGCCATCAATGTTTATTTGTGTTTTGGTTGTTTTTCCTCAATGCTACCCCTCCCCATACACATTGTATAAAACTCTGTACATGGAAATTGTATGTCTAGCCAATTTTTCTTCATTACATGTTTTTACTGTTACCATCAGGAAGGAGCAGGTAATAGATGGGATCACAAAAATCCCAGTACCAGCCTACTTAAATAATTTTAGGAAAAAATCTCATTCCTTAACTCATCATACCAATTAGTCTTTATAGTATGAAATCATATGAACTTTAAGATACATTTAGTTTGCATTGTACACTGCACAGTCATGGTTCAATCAGCATGACTAAAGGACCCCAGTTCATTGCAAGAAGGAGGACAACAGCCCCACCCTGAAGAAAGGATACCCCTGGACTACCCAGATCTCAAGAGCATCCTAGCCCCTCTAACACCTCTGTGAAACCCTCCCATTATCTGGCGTCATGGATAAGTAACTGCAGCAAGACCAACTCTGGGGACATCTAGATCAGGAAAGAAGCAGATAGATGATGAACCCATAGAATTAGAGTTGCTTTGCGAAACAGTAGGGTGTGTTAAGTAGTGACTGGCCAAATCATGTTGTACCTGAACGCTTGAAAGGTATAAGAACCCTGTGTAAAACTGCGTTTGGGGTACCCCAATTTGAATGGGACACCTCATGCGCATGAACAAAGAATTATGCTAGTAAATCTATACTTTGCATCTTAGCCTCTCTCCTCAACAACACAAGCCAGTTGTGAAAATTTTGTAACAATAAATGCAGGCAGATAGCGGACATGAGACCTTCCACTCCCATTCAGAAGTGATTACCATCCACTGCTATGGCAGACAGCGAGCAAAGTCAGATGCAGATTCTTCTAGAAGTTTGATCTTGGAGAAAGAGGAATTTCTTTTATCATTTATAATATCAGGTTATATGCAACATACTTCAACATTAGTTTGAAAGACCATTCTGAATGTCATTTCAGGGGTAAAACACCAGCTGTTGAGGATCATTACTCAACAGAAAACAACTGCAAAACTGTGTATGAGAATGCAAAATGTGAGCAGTCCCCTTTCCATATAGGCTCCCTTTAATTATTTTGAAGTTCATTAACAGTTTTCTCCTCTTTCCCTAGAGCTAACAATACTCTCTTCAGAAGTTGGTGTTCTTGTTGAGGTTTCCCATTTTACACTGCCATAAGAGAACTCTTCTGTGGATATAGTATAGATGTCTCCTGACAGCAGGTCATAAGAGGAAACAAATTCAAATACAAGTAAACACTTCACTTACATAAGCATTGCTTACATAGGCATTGCTGACCAACTTCGGATACAAAATAAATTAAGAGTCATGGAAAAAAAAAAAAAAGAGGGCAGACAGTCTTTCCATATCCCTTCATCAAGAACTAACTGCAATGATTTTCTCATGGAAATAAAAGTAACTCTGTCAGCAATTGTGAAGTCAGAATTCAGCATTTCCATGACTTGTACATAACAGAAAACAGATTACAGGAACTCTGTTTTACTAAACTGCTTAATAGAATTTGAAAAATTTTAAGAATAAGTTTGTGTTGCATATAAAAGATAATTCTGAGTTTAAAACTTATATTTGGTAAAATAGCCAGAGATTTCTAGGCATTCTGTATCAGTATTTATTTCCTATGTTTCTAATCAAGTTGTTTAAGTGAAAGCTCCATCTACTTTGGACCAAAACCATTCAACATTAACATCTATTAGTGTAAAAAGCTAATACTCTCTATTATAGCACCCCCTTTTTAGCCAATGAAAATGAGTGTTTCTCAACTATTAAGGTGATGGTAAAGTTCCCATGACTACTCAGATACATACTAGTTCTTCAGCTAGCATGAGAAGCAAGAAGAGGACAGCTGCAAATACTGTTTTCACAGAAAAACAGAGCAGATGAGACAGTAGAAGGCACATGCAGTTCTCAAACACATTTTGATCAAACTTCAGAAGCTTGATGAGAGTTCAGACAAAGTTTGATTTCCCCCCTCCCCCAAGTTCAGCAAGTAAAGAAACATTTGACAGTAAGTGAATTACCATCATTTCAACCTATGCTTTTATAAAGTGCATTAGCAGTAGTTAAGCATGCATAATCATCCTTCACCCCTATTCAACCCTTTAGACATGACCATATCACCGCATTACACAGAAGAAATGGAACAGATTGAGAAAATAATCTATAATCAAAAGTATAGTTTTAAGTCATAACCTGCTTAATTTTCTTTTTAAAATAGCCTATTAAGCCCACAACTTATTCTTGAGGAAACAGGCAGACAAATATTCAAACTGCAATGTTTAGAAGTGGTACTCAACCATAAAAAGTTTAGGTCCCTAATTTACTTCAAATTGTCATAAAATGAAAACTGGATAATCTCCAAATTAAGTTTACAAACCCTAGTTAAGCCTTACGACCATATACAGCAAACATGATATATCAATGAAATATGACCAAAACCACACCCCTCTTGTTAGATAAATGCTAAATAGGAAAAGCCTAGAAAAGAATGAACATAGGAAAGAGTCATGTGCTTCAATTTCTGGGATAAGAACTGAAAAATTTGTATCCTTCGCCTCTTGTTTTGGTCAGCTCCAGAGAAGCTATTCTACAGCTAGTTTTACACTTAAAAGTACTACCCATACTATTCTGTCAGATAGGAGAATGAAAAAAAACCACACCCCTGTCCAACAGATCATGCATACAAGAATCCTAATACAAATAAATCATAATGGCATGGAAATCCTTTTGGTAGAAAAAATTACTATATCCAGAAAATTCCAGAGTCGTTCCAGAGTTACACCAATATGCCAAATAATAACTGTAAACAATCCATTAACTGGGGGAGGGAATACAACTCCCTCATATAGGTAAAATAAAGTATTTGCTGAAATAAATTAAGTATAACTTTTCAACAACTACAAGATTTTATTTATACTGCTTAAAAGATACCCTATTTAATAATTAATTTACAAATCTTAGTCCAACAAAAACTGTCTGTACATTCCTGTAATTCTAAAATGAAAGTTCCAAATATTAACCAAAAACAATCTCCTCTTTACCCACAAACTTAGAAAGACATATACTAGTCATTATGGTTTGTCCATTTATATTGTAAACTTCTTTTCATTCATCTAACTCAAGGTAAATTTAAACTCATTTTAGATGCTCTGATAAACATCACTGTCATTTTGTTTAAACTGTTGCTGTTTGCTGCAGTTTCAAGTAACACGTGTTTCATACTTTCTACCTAGACAATTATTTAATGGACCCTGTATACATGAAAATATTCCTCTGATTAATATTATGGTGCTATATTTTTGAAAGCTAGCTAACAGTAATTTTCAATTACTAAGCGTGAGAAAGAGCTACATAAAATTGAGAACAAAGCCAAAAAAAGTAGTCACTTAATGTTTACACTGGCAACATATCATCTTCAGTTATGAAAGTTTTGAGGAGTTTGAACACAAAAGCAACCTGACAATTTCAATTTTCTTCCTCCAGCTTCAATAAATTAAGATTAACTCCAAAGAAACTCTACACATATGAAGAACAACAGATATTTTTAATCTACTTTTTTTTTTTTAAGAAAAAGATTAAAAGTTGCCAATTCATGCCAAATGCACAAATGGAGGGAGGAGACTGAGCAAATATTGCACAAAATCTCTCTTGAAACTGAGCATCCAACTGTATGCCAAGCAGAAGAGTAGCACTGTGTAAACATGTGAATGGAACTCCAGGTGAAAACATGACAAGTCTCATTATCACTCATATCACATATGCACATACAAGAATATCTTACACTCATTAGAGCAAGCCTCTTCACCAAGCTAAGATAATTAAGCCTGGACGCAGCCAGCCCTTACACATTACAAAAGAACTTGAAAAGAAAGTAATCTTCCTCACAACCATTCTCAAAAATCTACAGGCAACACCAGCATCTAAAAAGATAAAATAACTCATTGAAACCAACTTAAACACACATTTTTTTTCCAGACTTACCATGTGCAGCATTACACAGAGACCAGTTTCAGATATACACAGAACTTCCAAAAGCTGAATCAAATTAATTTAAAACAAGTAACAACTATATACTGACTGGCTTAAAAGTGACTTATTTTGGTTGACCTGAAATGCTTTAATAGACTCACCATTAAAAAAAGAGTATTGCCTGCACCAGTCAGTTTAAAAATCAAACTTATGTCAAAGTTTATGCAACACTTCTGAAGTAGTGCTAAGAAAACAGTAAGTCAATAATAATGAATACTTTTTATTTTACTGTACCAATGTGAGTGTACTCAAAATGACAAAACCTAGCTACTTATAATGGAAATAACTTACAAGAATGCTTACTTTAATGTTTCAGACCCAGCTAGTCACAACAAAAACAAGTTTAATTTCACACAAGGCTCAATAACCCAAATCCAGATTTTAAGTTTTTCTCCATGTATAACTACCCAATTAAAAATATTAATATCTGCACAGAAATTACTGACTATGTTTCTAAAACAGAGAAACAACAGGCTTTCCAGTCTATCTGGCTGCTGTTCAGACTATACCTTCTATCATGGAGATAGAAATGAGTTGTCGGTGGAAAAGCATAAACTTCTAAGATGCAGTTTTTCTTTTGCATGATACAACTATAAGTTGTTACAGTTAGTGCCATTCCCCTAAACAACCGTATTGTATGGAAGACTTAATGAAGAGAGATCAGACTGCAGTAGAAGCCCCATCTATGCACCACAGTGGCTGCAAGAGTAAGACCCCCTAGCAAAAGGTCTCCTGCTCGTATCTGCACATCCCTTAGCCCAGCAAACCTTCTCCCCCATCGTTTCTCTCTAACGGACCACCGCGTACCGCGCGAAGCAGGGGTAGAGCGCTTTCCCCACGGCCCAACCCGGCCGAAGCGAGCCGCGGCAGGCGCAGGAGACCGCCGCAGGAGGCAGTGCCGCGGCGAGGACGGCGGCCACCATCCCTCCGCGGCGCTCCCCGCAGCAAGGCCCAAGCCCAGTACCCAGTGTGGTGTAAGAGTCGAGGCTACTCCTGCAGAAAGTACGCCGACTACACCGCACCGTGCCCTGCCCGTCCCACCCGCGACACGGAGGAACCGGCCCGCGACACATCCCTACCCAGAAGCTCTCCGCGAAGTACGCCATTGTCACGCCGCCGCCGCCACAGCCCTCAGCGAGCCTGGCCTCAGCCACCGAGACGCAATGGAAGAAACGAGGACCGTCACGGCGCACCACCCTTCCCGTTACGATGCAACCGCCTGCTTCCACACAACTTCACCAGCCCCTGCCCCGCGCATGTACCCAGCTGCCGTCGGGCGACGCGTTTCCTGTGCAGACGCGTCGCATTCCCCTCCCCCAGGTAGAGGCGCGGCGCGCGCATGCCGGCCACACCTCAGCTGAGAAGTGCTATCTCAGAAGTGAAGAAACCCTGATCTCTATAGAAATATGAATTATAATTGCAGAAGGCAGACTCAGAAATCTTGAGTAAAATTCCCTCTAAAATATTCAGTAACCGCTAAGGAGTGACTATACTGAAGGCTGGAATGCATAAGAATTATTTGACACCCAGGAGAATAGATTCATGCTGTTTGAAGTAGCTTCATAACCAAGCATCTTTCCATCCACATAGGAAGACACCCAAAACCTATGGAGGACAGGGAGGTGATTCGAGACAGGCAGCATGGCTTCCCCAAGGGTAAGTCCTGCCTGACCAGCCCAGTGGCCTTCTCGGATGGAGCGACTACGTCAGTGGACAAGGGAAGAGCTGTGGATGTCGTCTCTCTGGGCTTCTGTAAAGCCTTTGACGTGGTCCCCCCACAACATCCTTCTCTCAGTTGGAGAGACATGGGTTTGATGAGTGGACTGTTCGGTGGGTAACGAATTGGTTGGACGGTCCCATCCAGAGGGTGGTGGTCAACGGCTCGATGTCCAGATGGAGATCGGTGACAAGCGGTGTCCCTGTCCCTCAGGGGTCCGTACTGGGACCAGTGCTGTTTAATACCTTCATCAATGACACAGACAGCGGGATCGAGTGCACCCTCAGCAAGTTTGCAGATGACACCGAGCTGAGTGGTGCGGGGACACACCTGAGGGAAGGGTTGCCATCCAGAGGGACCTGGACAAGCTGGAGAAGTGGGGCCATGGGAACCTCATGAGGTTCAACAAGGCCAAGTGCAAGGTCCTGCCCCTGGGTCGGGGCAATCCCTGGTATCAGCACAGGCTGGGGGATGAAGGGCTGGAGAGCAGCCCTGCGGAGAAGGACTTGGGGGTGCTGGGGGTTGAAAGGCTGGACATGAGCCGACAACGCGTGCTCACAGCCCAGAAGCCCCCCGTGTGCTGGGCTCATCCGCAGCAGCGTGGGCGGCCGGTCGGGGGAGGGGATCCTGCCCCTCTGCTGCGCTCTGGGGAGACCCCCCTGCAGCGCTGGGTCCAGCTCGGGGCTCCTCAGCCCCGCAGAGACATGGAGCTGCTGGAGCGGGGCCAGGGGAGGCCCCAGCAATGACCCGAGGGTGGAACCCCTCTGCTGGGAGGACAGGGAGAGAGCTGGGGGGGTTCAGCCTGGAGCAGAGAAGGCTGCGGGGAGACCTGAGTGCGGCCTGTCAGTGCTTCAAGGGGGAGAGAGACTTTTTACCAGGGCCTGTAGTGACAGGACAAAGAGTGATGGTTTTAAGTTGAAAGAGGGGAGATTTGGATTGGGCATAAGGAAGAAATTCTTTACTGTGAGGGTGGCAAATGCTGGAACAGATTGCCCAGAGAGGTTGTGGATGCCCCTTTGTGGGAAAACAATGGAAGATGATTGGTGAGGAGGATTGTAAACATGCTCAAGTGACTTGCAGCTGGGGTGTCAGAAAAACACAGATATCATTCTAATTGTTGTTTAGCTTTGTGTGCTTGACAAACAGAACATCTCTGTTCAGATCACATAGGGCTGTGATAGACTCAGGCACCTCATCGAACATGCCTGAGATTCCTGCCCTGCTGTGGGGAAAATCAAAGCATGGTGGAAAACTGCACCTGCAAGAATCCCTGATATACAGGTGAAAACAGCAGGTTCAAAAGCTGTATTGCTCTCTAGCAAGGCCCGAGGTACGTGGTGCCAGGATCCCTGCTTGCATGCCTCCACCTAGGGTGCTGCTGCAAAGATGCCCCAGCTCGTGAGATAATAAGTTTACTCTGCATTTCAACCGTGGTTTTGGGGTTGTTCTTGCATCCTGCCTGGATGTATGGGGCTCTGAGCAACCTGCTTTAGTGGAAGGTGTCCTTGCCCTTGGCAGGGGGGTTGGAACTAGATGATCTTTAAGGTGCCTTCCAACCCAAACCATTCTATGACTAAATACAAAGACAATACTACTTATTCTGAAAGTCCCCAATTTGCCATTTAGTGAAGTCTGTGGAAATACTTTTGCAAAAGTATTATTTATAGTACTTTAATCTTATTCTTTTCCCTAAGTATTGGCTTTTAGTGGTTGCCAAGGACAGGATACTAATTGTTTGTGTCAGTACAATTGTTCTTTTGTTCTTATAGTGTAATAAATCAAACATTCCCATTGCATGTTATCAGCAGCTTTCATGGAACATCCATGTAGTTTTCTGGATTACTAATTTTTTTAGTAGAGTTAAAGAATTCCTTTTCCATTTTTGCCATCTACATGAGTAAAGGTTAAAGAACCACAACAGTATACCTCACAGTAAGGGTATGAATAACTAGAGACTTCTTGGGTATACTAGTGTCATGGAGGCACCCACAGAACCAGACAGCAGCAGCTATCTGAAAAAACATGGATTTATTGCAAACAAATGTGCCCGACACTCCAACTGTACAGGTTCAGATGTCAGTTGGGAATTATCACTGCACAACAGATTCTTGAACACTAAAGAACAAACTCTAAGGAAGGATGACCCAAAATGTGCACAGCTCACTGACAGAAAGGGAGAATCTCTCACCTAGTGATACCAAGAGGGTCACTTACCAACGCCGGGGTGAGGATCACTCAATCCCAGGGAGGTACACTCGGACAGCATCCTGACCCGAGGGGAGTCCCGGGAAGTCTCCTTGACCGGCGTCCCGACTCGAGGGGAGAGTCCCCGACTGCACGGCCTGCTGCTCTGAGGACAACCAACTCAAAAAATGGTTCTCTGGCAGGGCCCCATTTATACCCTGGTCAGTGTGAGCTGTGCTCACTTTCAGGCAACACAGGCAGGATGCAGCTCACGGAATCTAGGCTCTGAGGCACCAATACCCCTGGGGGGGCGGGGTTAGCTCCTGATGTTTATCAGGTGCTGTTGCAAGGCCTGTCTTTTGTGCAAGCTCTGTGCTAGCAGTCGGGGGGGTTGCACTGCCACAACTAGTTAACAGTTATATTTCATTAATACAATCCTCATTTTGAAAAATTATGCCATTTGTGGGTTGCATATGTATGAAAGGAAGTATTTAGCTCAGAATTCCCCTGTCAGGAAAGCATTCCTGATTGCAGTTTGCTCTCTGCATGTCCATTTACCCATCTCCCATATTTTCAGCTTCTGGTTCTATAAGTGTTTCTACTAATTTATTTTCAACAATCAGTTCTTTTAAAGGGTGTAGATTACCTGAGATGTAGCGTTGTATACACTAAGTTGCTTGTCAAAATAACTTGTCAAATATGATACTAAGGATACAGTGCATCTAGACTACAGTCATTAATATGATTGAAAAATAAAGATTGGATATTGTATTTTTACCTACAGTAATTAAATTTATTTGCCCTATGTCTAAGCCATTTGAAAATGGATTATGAGCTCTAGGTAAATTAACTGCATACAATTATTAGTAAAACCCTTGATACATGAACCTACAACTGAATGCAGTAATATTTTAAGATAAAAAATGAATTATGATAAAGAATCCAAATAATCTGGATTATATTTGGCAATTATTACATTATTTAATGAACTGCCAAAGAGCCAGTGGATATTTGAAGCTCTTTATGAGTTAAAAAATAAGAAACCAATTCAGGCAAAATATGTAATCTAACACTGCACTTTATTTTTAAAGAGAACCTGAAGAAGCAGATGGAAGTGGAGCCATTTTATATAACAGATTGAGGATATGCCTTGAAAAATGCAATTTCTTTACTGTCCTTGTTAAAAGAACTACACAAAGAATTTTGATATGTAAACAGGAATTTATACTGCCAGTTCAGATAAGTTCCAAAAGATTATTAGCACCAGAAGAAGATATAAAATCAGAGCTGTTTACCACTGTGGTGCAGAACAGAAGATGGGAAAAGAAGACGACAGTGAATTGTTAGGTAAATCCATTTCAAGAGTCATTTAACTTTGATAAGTACTATCAGGTTACATTGTAGGATTTCAGCAACATCAGGAATATATTCTAACCAAACAATTGTGCCTGAATACCTGCAGACATTACCCAGAAATTTAATAATTCAGTTATTATGACCTACACATCACCTTCATGAGCAGAGATTTATTACAGCCTGGTTTTCATACAAAAAGTGTAATGAAATCCCATAGACAGAAGATAAAGGTTGTGTTCGGTTTGTGTCAGGCAGGGTTTTGGTAGTGGGGGGGAGTGGCTATGGGGCGGAGGAGGGGCTCATGTAAGAAGCTTCTACAAGCTCCCCTGGCTCCAAGTTGGACACATCTCTGGCCAAGGTCAAGCCAATCAACGCCTATGCAATAACAAAATTAAAAGGGGAAAAAAAAAAACAACCTGCTGGGCAGGTTCTTGGAGAGGAGTGAGACTGTGTGAGAGGAACAACCCTGCAGACACCAAGGTCAGTGAAGAAGGAGGGGGAGGAGGTGCTCCAGGTGCCAGAGCAGAGGTTCCCCTGCAGCCCCTGGTGAAGCCCATGGTGAGACAGGTTGTCCCCCTGCAGCCCATGGAGGTCCATGGGGGAGCAGATCCACCTGCAGCCTATGGAGGACCCCACGCTGGAGCAGGTGGATGTGCCCAAAGGAGGCTGTGACCCCATGGAGAGCCTGCACTGGAGCAGTCTGTTTCTGAAAGGAGTGCAACCTGTGGAAGGGACCCACGGTGGCGCATTTCATCAAGACCTGCAGCCTGTGGGAAGGACTCATGTTGGAGAAGGTTGTGAAGGACTGTCTCCTGTGGGAGGGAGCCTGCACTGGAGCAGGGGAACAGTGTGAGGAGGAAGGAGCAGCAGAGACAGGGTGTGATGAACTGTCCACAACCCCCATTCCCCCTCCCCCTGCACTGCTGGGGGGTGAGGAGGTAGAGAATCAGGAGCAGAGCTGAGCCCAGGAAGAGGAAAGGGGTGGGAAGAAAGTGTTTTAAGAGTTGGTTGTATTTCTCATTATCCTACTCTGATTTGATGAATACATTGGTGGTGGTGTTTAAATTAAATTGATTTTGTTTCCCAGGTCAAGAAAGTCTTTTGCCCATGACCATAATTGGTGAGTGAGCCCTCCCTGTCCTTTGTCTCAACCCTTGAGCCTTTTCTTATATTTTCTCCTCCCCATCCCACCAGAGGGCGGTAGGAGTGAGTGAGCAGTTGCAGCTGCGTGGTGCTTTGTTGCCAGCTAGGTGGGTCTAAGCCACAACAAAGCTAGAAAAGCTTAGAAAAAATATCTGGTTAGAGTAAGAGATTATAAAATTCGCAGTGAATACAGCTAATTTGAAGCCCTCATAATCCCAGAGGAAAAGGTCTGCTGCACCACTCAGACCCACACAAGTCTATGGGGCCAGATGGGACCCACCCAAGGGAAATGAGGGAGCTGGTGGAAGGGCTCACCAAGCCACTTCCCATCATTTCCCAGCAGTCCTGGCTAACCAGGGAGGTCCCAGTTGACTGGAAGTTAGCAGGGCTGGAAGGAGGAACCAGGGACCTACAGACCTGTCAGCCTGACCTCAGTGCCAGGGAAGGTTATGGAGCAGATCATCTTGAGTGCCATCACACAGCACATACAGGACAACCAGGAGATCAGGTCCAGTCAGCATGGGGTTAGGAGAGGAAGGTCCCGCTTGACCAACTTGATCTCCTTCTGTGACCAGGTGACCTGCTTAGTGGACAAGGGAAGAGCTGTGGATGTTGTCTGCCTGGACTTTAGTGAAGCCTTTGACACTGTTTCCCCCAGCATTCTCCTGGAGAAACTGGCTGCTCCTGGCTTGGATGAGTGTCCTCTTTGCTGGGTAAAATACTGGCTGGCTGTCCGGGCCCAGAGAGTGGTGGGGACTGGAGTTCAATCCGGTTGGCGGCCAGTCACCAGTGGTGTCCCCCAGGGCTCAGTGTTGGGGCCTGTCCTCTTCAACATCTTTATCAATGATCTGGACGAGGGGATCGAGGGCACCCGCAGTCTGTTGGCAGATGACCCCAAGTTGGGCAGGAGTGTTGATCTGCTTGAGGGTCAGGAGGGTCCACAGAAGGATCTGGACAGGCTGGATCGATGGGCTGAGGCCAATTGTATGAAATTCAACCAGGCCAAGTGCTGGGTCCTGCCCTTGGGCCACACCAACCCCCTGCAGCAGCGTTACAGGCTTGGGGAGGAGTGGCTGGAAAGCTGCCCAGTGGAAAAGGCCCTGGGGGTGTTGATCACCAGTGGCTGAATATGAGCCAGCAGTGTGCCCAGGTGGCCAAGAAGGCCAATGGCATCCTGGCTTGTACCAGCACTGGTGTGGCCAGCAGGACCAGGGCAGGGATCGTCCCCCTGTACTGGGGGCACTGGTGAGGCTGCACCTTGAATCCTGGGTTCAGTTTTGTCCCCTCACTCCCAGAAGGACGTTGAGGTGCTGGAGCGTGTCCAGAGAAGGGCAAAGAAGCTGGAGCAGAATCTGGAGCACAAGTGTGCTGAGGAGCGGCTGAGGGACCTGGAGGGGTTGAGCCTGGAGAAAAGGAGGCTCAGGGGAGACCTTATTGCTCTCCACAACTCCCTGACAGGAGGTTGTAGCGAGGTTGGGGTCAGTCTCTTCTCCCATGTAAGAAGTGACAGGACGAGAGGAAACAGCCTCCTGTTGTTCCCGGGGAGGTTGAGGTTGGCCCTGAGGAGCCATTTCTTGCCCATTGGGGTTGTCCAGGCCTGGCCCAGGCTGCCCAGGGCAGTGGTGGAGTCCCCATCCCTGGAGGGGTTTCCCAGCCGTGTCAAGGTGATGCTGAGGGACAGGGTTCAGTGGGGACCTGGCAGTGCTGGGGGAATGGGTGGACTTGATCTCAAAGGTTTCTTCCAACCAAAACGATTCTGTGATTCTAATTTATTCAAAGCATTTTGAGAATTCTCCAACACAGTCTTAAGATAGGATATATCTTTTTCTGAAGTATATATACAAACTGAAATTATGGCATGATGAGAGATGACTGATGAGTTGATGGCCTACCCTACACTTCTGGGTAGGATGAATGTTTTTAACATCTTTTCTGAATTTAAGATGAGCAAAAATTGTTGTGCATAGCCACATTTATTACAGTACCAAGCCAGCTGATCTTTTTTCAGTTTTATGTAATACCTCATCAAAGTTCTTTCAAAACTACTACTGATTTCCATGTTTTATTAAAGCATTCACTAGCAAATTTTAACAGTATTGTATTCCATTAGGCTGCATCATCTGGCTCACTGTATACTTCACTGTGCACTTCTACTAATCTAGTTATCAAGCTTGATTGCATCCCATTGTAGTGGGTTGACCTTGCCTGGCCACCAGGTGCCCACCAAGCTGCTCTATCCCTCACCTTCCCCAACAGGACAGGGGAGAGAAAATAGAATGAAAGGTTTGCAGGTTGAGATATGGACAGGGAGGTCACTCGCCAATTACTGTCACAGGCAAAATCAGACTTGACTTGTGGAAATTAATTTGATTTATTGCCAATTAATAACAGAGTAGGATAATGAGAAATAAAAACAAATCAAAAACCACCTTCCCCCAGCCCCTCCATTCTTCCCAGACTCAAATTCACTCCCAATTCTCTCTACCCAAGCAGCACAGTGGGATGGGGAATGAGGGTTGTGGTCAGTTCATCACACATCTCTGCTGCTTCTTCCTCCTCACTCTCTTTCCCTGCTCCAGTGTAGGTCCCTCCCACAAAGTCCAGTCCTTCAGGAACAGACTGCTCCAGCGTGGGTCTCCCACAGGGTCATAAGTCCTGCCAGCAAACCTGCTCCAGTGCCAGCTTCTCATGAGGTCACAGCCTCCTTTGGGCATCCACCTGCTATGGCATGGACCTCCATGGGCTGCCTCACCATGGTCTTCACCAGGGGCTGCAGGGGAATCTCTGCTCTGCCATCTGGAGCACCTCCTCCCCCTCCTTCACTGATCTCGGTGTCTGCAGGGTTGTTCCTCTCTCACAGTCTCACTCCTCTCCTCTGACTGCCGTTGCACAGCAGTTTCTACCCCTTCTTAAAGATGTTATCACAGAGGCACTACCATCATTGCTGATTGGCTCGGCCTTGGCCAGCAGCAGGTCCGTCTTGGCTGGCATTGACTCCATCAGACATAGGGGAAACTTCTAGCAGAGTCTCACAGAAGCCTCCCACTACTAAAACCTTGCCATGCAAACCCAATACAGCCATTCATTACTTCAGTTACTTAAATTATGAACCCCACAGCATTGTTTCAGGGTGAGTCACTTGGTATCAATTCATTCATCATGGCTTGGCTTCGCGGACGAAGATTTGGGAAGGGCTTTGCCCACGCTTATTGCAAGCGCGTTGATGGCTGAAAAGGCCAATGCGGGATAGGCAAGACCGGTTGCAAAGAGCACACCGGAGGGTCTCCTTGGGTGGTATAGTCGAGGCACGGTTCTTTCTGCGCTGTCTTTTCTCCTCGAGCTTGATTCTACGCGTGCTCTCAAAGGAGACAGCAGCGTTATGTATGGTGTGTCTCCAAATCTCCCGATTGGAGGCCAGGGTGGACCACTGATGGTGGTCAATATGGCCTAGGCTGAGGTGGTGTTTCAGGGAGTCCTTATATCTCCTCTTTGGAGCTCTTCTCTTGCGGCAGCCGGTGGCAAGTTCACCCTAGAACACGATCTTAGGGAGGCGGTGATCCGCCCTCCTGGAGACGTGCCCTGCCCAACGCAGCTGCGTTTTCAGCAACATGGCCTCAATACTGGTGACGTCTGCCTGTTCAAGGACAGCAACGTTAGTCACGTAGTCAGTCCAGTGGATGTTTAGGATTGTGCGGAGGCAGCGCTGATGGAAGCGTTCGAGGAGTCGCAGATGGTGGCGGTAGATGACCCATGATTCAGACCCGTACAGAAGAGTAGGCAGTACCACGGCTCTGTAGACACTGATCTTTGTACTTTTCTTCAGGTGTTTCTTGCACCAGACTCTTTTATGGAGTTTTCCGAAAGCTCTGTTTGCCTTTGCTATTCTGTTGTCGATCTCTCTGTCGATCGTGGCATCTGAGGAGATGATGCTACCCAGATAGCTGAACTGCTGGACTGGCTGAAGCTCTGACTCGCCAATGGTGATGTGGGGATGATGGTAATCATCTTGTGGTGCTGGTTGGTAGAGAACTACTGTCTTCTTTAAGCTGACTTCCAGCCCAAAAAGCTCAGCCGCCTCTGCAAAGCAGGATGTTAAGCACTGCAGAGCTGCTTCTGTGTGGGCAACAAGGGCGGCATCGTCAGCAAAAAGCAGCTCGCGGACAAGGTGATTCAGGGTCTTGGTGTGGGCCTTCAGCCCGTGGACACACTTTGTCTGACCCTTCAGTTGAGACCTGTCAGGCTTGGGAGACCCTACCGGAGGCATATGCCACCACCAGCATAGCTCTCAACTTCGCAAGGGCATGCAAGCTCTTTCCCCACGGCAAGGGGGTGCCCATGAAAGAGTGGTATCAATACTCCACCTTTATTACTCCTGCTCTGTTGCTGCCAAAAGTGTGTTTCATCAAATCAACCTTAAATGAAATGGAAGAATTAGAAAGCATTAGTTAACATTAGGAACTACAAGCTGCAATAGTTTAATGGTTGTAAATTCCATTTTGACTTTTTCCAGTCACACTTTGGCCCTGTGTGAAAAATCCTTTGTGATTTCTAATATATTCAGGAAACACATTACTACAGATACACCATACTGTTTTCTCATCTATATTCTATGTAAGATGAGGGAATAACATGATAAATTATTATACTGTAATAATGTCAAGTACCCATGTGACTGTTCACTTAACTCCTGCTCAGATTTTGGATAAAAGCTCATGCTAAGGCCTGATGCATGCTGGGACCAGTGCCATTAGGTCAAAGTAAGGGCACCAGGTAGGCAGGACAGGTGGCCAGAAAGAGCTAAAGGGCCATTATGCACCATGATCACCTGCAAATTACTGTATCCAGCAGCCATTATCTTTGTATTTTGAGTGTCTGGCAGTTTCCTCAGAATCTGCTAGCTCATGGAAATGGCATAGATCAAACCTCCAAACCGAAAGGTATAAAACATGAGCTTACCCAAAAAACTTTTGAAGCAGATCCAACAATAGCTGGACTGCTGAGGCTTTCCTGCTTCCCAGTGTGATACAGAGGATGCCCACACTATGACAAAGGAGGAAGGATGAGCACTCTCACTGATGGCTAGGTAACTAATTTTGCTCATAGGTGCACAAGTTAAGAGTTACAGGTTATAAGTTATGAAACCTCATGACTTGACTGGTGAATATGTGAATTCACATGATAGACTAGTCTGGGCAAAGGGGATTGAGCCCTTGCTTGTCATGTTTGTTTGTTTTATTTCTAATGAGCTTGACGCGTGGAAGAACTCCGCAATCAAAATTGGTTGTGAAGCAGGTCTGTTTATTGTGGTTTCAGCTCTATAGAGATGGGTGCAGCAGAGGTCCAGTACCCCAAAGATGCACGCACCCCCGCCGTAGTTTTAGCCTCTTATTTAAAGCAGTGAAACATACATATTCACTGATTGCTCAACAGTCTAATTCATATGCATTAGATCATCCCGCTCTTGATGTAAATTAGGTCTCCTCCCCTTTGCACACGCGCAGTCTTCTTACATGTAACGAGTCATGTAACTTCATGCATCGCATGTCTCATTAACTTGAATTTAAGCCGCCCCTGGGAGGAGAAAGTAATATTCATCAGTCTATTAAGCAGGCGCGGTTCGGAGGACAGCTGGTCGGTATCTTGGTATCCATCGCCCCAGGGATACCTTCCTGTAGAGACAATGCCTCTCCTCTTTATCTTGTCTCGGACGATGAAGCGTCAGGCGATAAGACCCCCCCTCCCTAGGCCTTGCATTCTTTAAGTGATAACGGGGCTGGTGAGCAAGGGAGGGTCTTAACACTTTTTGTTTCTTTTGTTTATACCGAGCTTTGAGCAGGACGGGATAGGCAGTTTGAGCAGAGCTAGCTAATATCTTGAATTTCAGAAAGTATTTTCTGCTTTCCCAACTCAATTCCCCCCTTTTCTTCTATCCTAGTAAATTCTTTTACTACCATCGCGAAATTCGTCCCATAGCCTACCAAGTTCCATATTTTGTCGCATTTGAAAGGCATACATCGTTTGCTGTGTTCGCCTCAACAGTCTCCAATTCACAATATAGAGTCCAATACAGAAGGCAAAGCACAGCAGAGTTAATACAAAAAGGATTACAATGGGGTGTAATATCTTCTTTACAAGTCCCGTAGCGGTGGGTGACCATCCAAAAAGTGTTTCCCACCATTTATGTTCTCCCTCCTGTTTTACTCGCTGCAGGATTTGTTTTATTTCATTAACACCATGATGGACTGTGATCAAGGTTTCCTGACCACGTGTTTTTATGTCTTCTAACGTCCTTATCAAGGCTTCGTGTTGCAGCAATTTCTTTGTGAGGGTTAAGTCTACTCCAATGGGAGTGGGAATTAATTCGTGAATTAAAGGATTGTTAGACTTCAGTAGCTGGTGGGATGTTGCTGGAGCCGAGTCATTAAAATCACACCCATGAATTTTGGTAAAATTGCAAACACAAGTATTAGAATGACTCGTGGTATCCACCTCTGTACTCCCAACAAAGATGGAGTTACAGGGGGTCCTTAAACACACGCATCCTTTACCTGTATATACTAACAAGGTTTTGGGACTGATATCAGGGCGGACCTTAAAATGACAAATCTTTTGATCCGTATCCAGACAAACATCTTGTGCTATGATGGTGTTACTTTCACAAATAAATCCTAACTGTTCTCGCACAATGCAGGACTCGAGGTCTACTGTTTGCCACTTGCCCTCCATCTTGCGGGCCCAGGTTCTATGTTCTGAGGGATATAAAACTGTCCCATTGTGGTTTAACCCTAATGCCAGAATTGGGTGTATCATAAATACTACAGCTTTGTGGATGGTCAATACAAATGTAGTGACAGTGTTCGTGATAGGGTCATATGTAAAATTTACCATATTCCACCAAGAATGTAATTCCTTCTCAAAATCCGTGGCATTGTCCCAAACTATTTTCCGGATTTCGGTCGGGAATATTCCTTCTTCACCTTCTCTTATAATGGAGGCAGAGACCGTTTGCATCCACAACTGTGCCTGGATGCAACTAAGAGCTAGAGAAACCTTATTTGTATACCCACCAAACATATCCACAAGCAGTTCATGGTCTTTAATGTTTGTCCTTTCCCAGTTAGGTCACACCTTTGACAATAGCCATTGTTGAGTCCCCAGGGCTGAGAGAGAGCTTCGCAGAGGATGCTGGAGGTTTGCCAAGTCTGCTGTGGATGCGGCTAACTTGTTCATTAGTACTTCGGAATCAATACTATTCAAAACACCTAACCCTGTGCCCAGCAGCCCTGTCAGGTCCCTCTTTATTCGAGTTTGTCTTAATTCAATCCGTTTAAGGGACCATTCAGGGTTAAATAGCAATTGTTGTTGACCCGTATTCCGCATTATATATGGGCCAACCTCAAAGATCATGGGTTTAAGGGCTTGCAAAGAGACATTAGTGGGGGTTACAGGTGAGCTACGAGGCCTAGGAGTCCTATGGGGACCGTCCGTAACATTGATCTGGAATCCGAATGAAAGTGCAATAGATCCAAGGTACCACATGCAGTCCGCAACAGTAGTGTGTGTTAGCGTAAAGTTAAGCCAACAATCGGGGTTTGTTAAGTAGCAATCAGTGAATGTTTCGTTTTCAAGGGCCTTTGCGCTCACCTGAAAGCCCCTATGGATTCTGGGGTATGCACTATAAGGTAGCGGATAAGGACTATTAGTGGTGCTATTTATTATCCAGCAGCCAAACGCGATTCTCTCTCCTTTTGTTCCCTTCAGGGAGTTTTCTACCATTCTGTCCTTTTTATAAAAGAGACTATGTTCCCACTCTTGGGGCTGATATAACCGATCGTTGTGCATAAGAACGATGGACAAGTCTAAAGCTATGCCTGGCCCGTGGCGCGCCCTCCCCTCTAAAGCCAGGGACCAGGGCCATTCAGGGACAGAGGATCCTTCGTGAAGTCTCTGGATTATCATCAGGACCGTGAAAAGCGTAATTTTCCCGGCCATACTTGCGTGACCTTCCATGAGGGCCTGTCTGCCTTCTTCACCCGAGTATGATGAATCCAGGCGTTGTGTTCTTTGATTTTGATTGCGGTGAACGTTGTCAACAGCACCTGGAAGGGTCCTTTCCACTGAGGCTCCAGAGTATTTTCTGCAAGGGACTTAACATAAACATAGTCTCCCGGTTGGATATCATGTACAGGGGCATCCAACCCTCTACCCCGAACATCCAGAACCCTCTTCCTGATCTTGTTTAGTTGTTTCCCCAAGGCTGCCATATACTCCGACATCATAACTTCCCCTGATTGATCAGTCATTCCCTTTTGCACACCATATGGTCGGCCATACAGAATTTCGAAAGGACTTATGCCTTCCTTTGCTCGAGGACGAGTCCTTATTCGCAACAAAGCCAGTGGGAGAGATTGAGGCCAGGGCAAATTTGTCTCCTGACCCAATCGTACAATTTGCTGTTTTATCAGGTGATTCGTTTTCTCCACCTGTCCACTTGACTGAGGATTATATGGGGTATGAAGTTGCCAATCAATCCCCAAATGCTTACTCAATTGTTGGACTACCTTGGATACAAAGTGTGGGCCCCTATCTGAGGAGATATGGGCCGGCACTCCAAACCGGGGGATTATTTCCTGGATTAGTATCCTAGTAACTTCACGGGCTTTGTTGGTTCTAGTTGCAAATGCCTCTGGCCATCCAGAGAATGTATCAGCAATGACTAACAAGTATCGATACCCCCCTTTTCTTGGGAGTTCTGTAAAATCAATTTGCCATGTCGTTCCAGGCTCATTGCCCTTTAGGATCTGTCCAGGTCCCTTTATCCTTCCCACCTTTGGGGCGGTTCGTAAGCAGAGGTCACACTGCTGGGTTACCAATCGGACAGTAGTATATAAATTCCTTGCTCTAATATCTTTAGTTAAGTCTTTGTATAGAGCTTCAATTCCCCAATGCCTTTTTCTATGCTCTTGCTGTACTAGTGACCAAAGCAGATGGAAGGGTGTGACCCCTTTCCCCGTGGGGGTTACTGCCCAGCCCTCCTGGTTGATTTTCCCTCCCAGATCCTCAATCAATTTTTGATCTTCCTTGTCATACCTGGGAGGCCCTTCTGGTAGGAGATTTCTATCCGGTATTAGGCTCCCTTCAGTCACATACTTACGTTTTGCTGCCTCTTTTGCTTCCCTGTCTGCCAGAGCATTGCCCTTTTCTATGGTTGTTTCCTCCTGTTGGTGTGCCTTCACATGCATCACTGCGAGATCGGTCGGTAACTGGACAGCCTGCAATAGTCCCAAGATTTCCTTTGCATGTTTAATAGTCTGTCCCTGGGAGGTTAGCAAACCTCTTTCTTTCCAGATGGCTCCATGGGCATGTATTACTCCAAAGGCGTACTTAGAATCTGTGTATACGTTTACCCTCAGGCCTTTTGCCATTTCTAGGGCCCTTGTGAGGGCTATAATTTCCGCCTTCTGAGCCGATGTATTTGGGGGTAGAGGCCCTGATTCTATGACGGAGTCTTCAGTGGTTACTGCGTATCCAGCTAACCGTTCGCCTTTCAGAGCATAACTGCTGCCGTCAGTAAACCAATTTTCCGCCCCTTTTCTTGGATTGTCCTTTAAGTCAGGGCGGCTGGCACATGTGGCCTCGATAGCTTCGAGGCAGTCATGTATTACTGGTTCCCCATCATTCCCAGTGAGGAATGTAGCTGGATTCACGATATTTGTAACCACAATCGTCACGTCGTCTTGTTCCACCATAACAGCCTGGTACTTCAGGAACCTCTGAGGGGAAAGCCAATGCCCCCCCTTTGCCTCCAGAACCGCTGAAACAGTATGTGAGACCATAACAGTCATTTTCTGCCCCAAAGTAAACTTCCGGGCTTCTTGGATGTTTAGTGTAACAGCTGCGATAGCCCTTAGACACCCAGGCCATCCCTTGGCAGTCGTATCCAGCTGTTTCGATATATAGGCCACTGCTCTCCGGTACGGCCCAAGGTCTTGAGCCAGAATTCCGAGAGCAATACCCTGCTTCTCGTGTGAGAACAAAAGGAACGGTTTACTCACGTCAGGTATTCCCAGGGCAGGGGCCGATATTAGCGCTTTCTTAAGGTCTTCAAAGGCCCTTCCAGCGTCAGCATTCCACTGAGTCTGCTTAGCGCCTGTATTAAGCAGAGCATAGAGGGGCTTGACGAGCAAGCCGTAGTTGTATATCCAGAGGCGGCACCAACCTGTCATTCCCAGGAATGTCCGCAATTCCTTGTCGGTCTGAGGCCGGGGCGTCTGGCAAATCACGTCCTTCCGATCTCGTCCCAGTGTCCGTTGACCTGCGGATAACTCATATCCTAGGTAAATAACCTTAGCTTTCACTAGCTGCGCCTTTTTCCGGGAGACGTGGTATCCCTGGAGTCCCAGGAAATTTAGCAGGCTTACGGTGTCTTCCCGGCAGTCCTCTGGCGTCTTTGCAGCTAGTAAGACATCATCAACATACTGCAAAAGCTTCCCTTCACGTGGAGGGACCCAAAGTTCCAAGTCCTTAGCAAGCTGATTTCCAAAGAGAGTGGGACTATTTTTAAATCCCTGTGGCAGCACCGTCCAAGTTAGTTGGCTTCTCCGTCCAGTACCAGGATTTTCCCACTCGAAGGCAAATAGCTCTTGGCTAGACTCATGGAGAGGGATGCAAAAGAAGGCGTCCTTCAAATCAAGGACTGTGAACCAGGCCAAATCAGGAGTTAGTTCCACTAGCAAGGCGTAGGGGTTAGCTACTACCGGATGAATATCCTCAGTTATTCTCTTTACCTGTCTCAGGTCCTGCACTATTCTCTATGTCCCATCCGGTTTCCTAACTGGTAGAATGGGGGTGTTGTAGCTGGACTCACACTCCTTCAGCAGGCCCGTCTGCAGGAAGCCTTCGATGGTGGGCCTGATCCCCTCCCTATCCTCCTTTTTGAGGGGATACTGCTTCACCCTTACCGGCTGCTTTCCCTCTTTGAGTTTTATTTTGACAGGGATGGCATTCTTTGCCCGTCCAGGGACCTTTGTTGCCCACACATGTGGATACACCTGATTGTCAATTCCTTCTGGAATATCTTCCTTTGTTTCCACCCCAATTAACATTAGGCTCATTATATCCACACATTCCTTATCATTTACCTGCAGTGTGATCTCTCCTTGTTCGAACCTGATGATGGCATTCAATTGTTCTAGCAGATCCCGCCCCAACAGCGGCTTTGGGGCATTTGGCATGTATAAAAACTTAGGAGTTCCCCACTCTTTCCCAATTTTATAGTGCAATGGTTTACAGAAATAGGCTTTCTCCATCTGGCCAGTGGCACCTTTAACCGTTACATATTCCGAGCTCAGAGGGCATGAAGTCTGGTTTAGTACAGAAAAGGTAGCACCAGTGTCTACAAGAAATTCAACAGGATCTTTTTTCTTCCCTAGCTTGATTGTAACCATCGGGTCCGCTAGGGTGGAGTTCCCGAGTCCCCGTCAATCTTCATTGGTATATGCGACGATTCGAGCCCTGCGGCCCGCCCCCCTGTTCTCTTTCTCTGGGCATTCATTTTTCCAGTGGTCAAACCGTTTACAGATTGCACATTGGTCTCGTCCCAGGCGGGAGCCTTTTTCTCCCCTCTTTACTAGCCCCGCCTGGCCCCTCCCCCTGTTTCCCGGGTCTGTCTTGAATACAGGGGCTATAATTTTCCCTTTCCATAGTTCTTGCTCACGGTTACTAAAAATTCTCCATGCCTCATCCAAGACTAGTTCAAGGTCCCTTTGGTCCGGGGGGCTTAGTTTCTGCAACTTCCTCCTAATATCTCCCACCGACTGTCCTATAAATAAAGACCCTAATTGTTGGAGCCCTATTGGATCGGCCGGGTCCAAATGGGTGTGTTTGCGCATTACATCTCTTAGTCTGTCCAAAAATTCTGAGGGGGTTTCTGTCATCCCCTGCCTTACTGAGTACAGTGCTGACCAGTTTATTGTCTTGGGCACTCCCTTCTCGAGCCCTAATCTGATCCATCCCTGATATTCTCTCAGCCTTTCCTGTCCCACACTTGTATTAGGATCCCAGCGAGGGTCCTGTAGGGGGAAATGATCTTTTACATCCTCCCTTTGTGGGACCTTATCTCCGGCAGCACTCTCTCCTGCCTTAAGCACCAACGTTCTCTCCGACTCTGTCAAACAGTCCAATAGAAGCTGTATATCATTCCAATCGGGATTGTGCTGTTCAACTATGAATTGGAAATGCTTTGCCACCTTAATAGGGTCCGTCCGATACTCTGATGCCACCTTTTTCCATACCTCCAAATCGGTAGTCGAAAAGGGGGCTTTAATAAGGATCGGGTTTCCATCAGCTCCTACAGCCTGTCTGAGTGGGGCTTGTATTACTGCTCTAGTTCTTGTCCGAGACGCGACTGGACTATCCGGGGGGGAGTTAGTGGGAGTGGTCTCCTCGTTCTCTTCTCCCCCGCCCGCTGCCTCTAACCTTTGATGACGCCGAGGTGGTGGTTTGAACACCGATCTATCTATTTCTGACTCTTCTTCTGGATAGCCCAATATTTTCTCCTTTCTACGGCACCTTTGACCTATGCTACACGAGGAGCAACATCTGCGCAACTTATTATCCATCCCTTTCTGTCTTTCCTTTTCTAATGCCAGTACCAACGGGTCCTGAGGAGGGCCCATCCCACAATCTGTCTGCCAGTCAGGATGATTTCTTAACGTGAAAAACATATCTGCATACCCTGCCTCATCCCATTTACCTTCCCTTCTCAAAAACAACATTAATTCCAGGATCGTATTATAATCTACGGATCCGTTTGCAGGCCACTTCGCCCCATTCCCCAATTTATACAGCGGCCACCACTGATTGCAGTATTTGATAAGTCGCTGTTTGCTCTCCGTTCCCCCACTTCCAGCAATATCCTGCCAGTGCTTCAGAATACAGCCCAGCGGGCTCTTCTTCGTTACTTCCTTCGACTGTCCCTTCCCCATCTCTATATCAGTCCTTTCTCGGCTTTACACCTCCTTACCACCTCCCAATCCTTCTCTCAAACTTTCCAGCACTCAGGCACTAGCTACGTCCACCCACACTCGAAACCTACTATTTTCCGCTTCCTCTGTCTCCCGGAGTCCCACAGCAGAGACACTGAGACCACCTTATAACAAACACAAGACCACTTACTCTTACACTCTTCCCATTCCAATAAACCCCCGCAGGATGCCACTAAACTTTCCGAACCACGCGACTGCGTGGTCCTCTGCCGAGGACCCTGCAACTATAACAGGGAATAGTCCCAGGAATCTCCCCAGTCCCTTGGTCTGGCTCCTGTTCCTAGTCAAAGCAACGAAACAACCTCTTGACGTTAAATATCCTCAGTGATCGCTAAATCCTTTTCTCCTTCTGAGAATTTTGTTTAAGTCTTTCTCTTTTATATCCCGGTACCCTGGTACTGGTATTTCTTTTCCGCAGATAAGCTTTACTATGTTTGCTTCCTCACCTAACTCTTGCTGATCTGCCCTTGGTAAGCGTGCCCGGCAAGTTGCACAAGCCTTGCTCCTTCTTGCCGACCTACAGTACCATCCTGTGGTGCCAAAACAACATTGCAGCAGAACCCAAGCCTCGTGCCAGCCCCGCCCCTGTGCACCACTGCAGGCGTTAGGGGTTCTATAAATCCTTAATTGCCCACACTGAAGGCACGGTATTTCACGAAATGGAGAGAAAGTTCCCCCCAGGTTCCCTGGGTCCGGGTTTTCCCAGTCAAAAGTTACGAGCCTGCCCGTATGTGTCGCATACAATCCCCCCAGATAACCGCTGCGACTTCTTATTCTAAGGTAGGGGTTCAGAGTAATCCATTCACGTACCTCATGTAAATAACCCCATGACTCTGAACCAAACCACCTGAGAAGCCTCTTTTCACTCGGGCGGGCCTTTTTCGCGAGTGCTAGATCTAAAACTGAATGCGGGTGGTGGGGCCAGACCTCTCCGAACTTATATAAAGGGGTAGGAAGGGGTCTGTCTACTTCCACCGGCAATGCGACGCACTCTCTTTCGGTCGCCACGATAATTTCTTTCGCTCCGCAGCGAGGCTGCGCCCCGTTCACACGCTTCCTATCCTTCTCTGACTGCACCTCCCCCGCGGAGTTAGAGAACCGTGTCTTAAACACACTAACCCCCTTAATGCACAGACAGGGAACTTACAGACGGCTCTCAACAAAACGCACAGACGCGAAATCTGACACCCGACCGAAACCCAGCACACAAACGTGAATCCTAACAGAACACACCGTTATGACAAAAGACAGGAAGACAAAAAACAGAAAAGAAACCGCTTCATCCGTTTCTGGCGGGACTCCCACTCACTTTGCAGCAAGGCTGCGTCTCAGGCGCACACACGCACTTACATACACCGGTTTTCACTCAGCGCTCAGTGTGACGCCACAACACGCTCCTCTCCAATCGCCACAATAATTCTCTCGCTTCCCTCGTCCCTAGCCCGGTCCCTCGCGGGATACGGGAACCGTAGGTCGGAGGTCCGCTCTCGCTCCGTAGCGGGGGCTACGTCTCACCCACACTCTCTCTCACAGCACACAGAAAGCCGACAGCGCCCGGGCACTCACACACCAATTAAAATCCCCGTATCAACACGTACATAGCTGCTAAAATTACCCACAGAAACATTTTACTACCAATGTCCAAACCTGACCGTGCGTCCCAGGGTTTCCCCCTGGCCCCCGACTCACCGGCCTTTATACCGTGCGCCCCAGACATCTGGCCCCTGTCGTATCAGCCTTTAGACCGTGCAACCCAGAGTTCTGGCCTTCAACTTACCGGCCCCAAGTTATTTTGCGTAAGCGTCCTTATGTCTTACGGGCTTCGCGACGGGGCGTCCCCCGGTCGTCTTACAAACCTCCCACTGCCCAGGATCCCAAGAATAAAAATAGAACCCCCTTTTAAAACATACCTTCGCCATCCCAGGGTCCTTATCCTTCGCCCGTGGTGAGATCTGGGTGAGCTGAGTCCCTCCGAGAATTCTTTGGGGGCGCGCCTAGGAGTCCGCTCCTCCAGGTCTCCCAGCGGAGAGACGGAGAAGTCCCATCTGGGGTGCCAAAATGACGCGTGGAAGAACTCCGCAATCAAAATTGATTGTGAAGCAGGTCTGTTTATTGTGATTTCAGCTCTATAGAGATGGGTGCAGCAGAGGTCCAGTACCCCTAAAGATGCATGCACCCCCGCCGTAGTTTTAGCCTCTTATTTAAAGCAGTGAAACATACATATTCACTGATTGCTCAACAGTCTAATTCATATGCATTAGATCATCCCGCTCTTGATGTAAATTAGGTCTCCTCCCCTTTGCACACGCGCAGTCTTCTTACATGTAACGAGTCATGTAACTTCATGCATCGCATGTCTCATTAACTTGAATTTAAGCCGCCCCTGGGAGGAGAAAGTAATATTCATCAGTCTATTAAGCAGGTGCGGTGGAGGACGGCTGGTCGGTATCTTGGTATCCATCGCCCCAGGGATACCTTCCTGTAGAGACAATGCCTCTCCATCGCCCCAGGGATACCTTCCTGTAGAGACAATGCCTCTCCTCTTTCTCTTGTCTCGGACGATGAAGCGTCAGGCGATAAGACCCCCCTCCCTAGGCCTTGCATTCTTTAAGTGATAACGGGGCTGGTGAGCAAGGGAGGGTCTTAACACTTTTTGTTTCTTTTGTTTATACCGAGCTTTGAGCAGGACGGGACAGGCAGTTTGAGCAGAGCTAGCTAATATCTTGAATTTCAGAAAGTATTTTCTACTTTCCCAACTCAGTAGCTTGTGACTGAAGAATGATCTGGCATGGAGGGCAAGAAGGCCCAGTTGCAAGGAGTTAAACTGGCTGGAAGCAGGAATGCCAGAGGCAGAAGTGTTGTCCTGAACCTGGGTTCTTTACCCAGTGTGTAAAAACCAATTGACACACAGAGTCAAGATATTTTTTTATTCCAGTTTTGTGAAGAAAAGAACACTGGGCAATAATTCACAAAGCCATCACACCTTTTGAGAAATAAGCCAGGTTTTATATACAAAATAACAACAAAGAAGAAAGTATAGTAAAGTAAATGATTAGTTTGTCATTGTCACTCCTAACTTTACATATGAAAGCAGAAATTTACCATTCTCTTATCTCCAGGCTCCTGCTGTCTTTCTTTGAGATTGCTTCAGTGCTGCCAAGGTCTGATGGGACCCCCTCAACTACACAAGTCCACCTGGTTTTGAAACCTGGAATCTTTGTGACTGTTAACCCTTTTCTTTCATCAACAGCAGGACTCCTTGTAAAGGAGTGAAGTTTCCCTTGGTGATAAGAAACATCCACGGCATTGTCTTGTAGCCATCCTGGAGTGCTCAGGGGCCACGTTTGGGAAGCAGAGCTGAGTGGTGGGGGATTAGTGTATATAAGGAATCTCCTTGTGCCACATCTTTGCAGACTCCTTGTAAAACTGTTTATGGCAGTAGGACTCTGCCCAATGTAGTGTTCATTAATATATATAATTTTTTAATATTTAAGCACAAACCTGTGTTTAATTTGTCTCAAGGGGTACCATAAAAATTCCCCAACAGGGTGATAGGCACAATGACTCTTTGGTTCTATTTGTACAGTTGCACAAATTTTCTCCAATATTTGTCCAGTGAAATGGGTGACCTTATTGCTATCTAGTGTTAGGGTAATACTAAACCCAGGAATTAGTTCTCTCAGCAATATTTTTTTTTTTGCAACAGTAGTTGTGACTTCACTAAAGCATTACATTGCTCTCATCACATTCCAAAATAATCTTGAGAGTAGACAAATAACTGAAAAATATGAGCACAAGAAAAATTTGGGGCAAACCAATCCTTTCATATGGCTGCAATCATTCCCCTTTGCTGGTGTGGGCCACTGAATGGGTCATGAGATGTGGTAGATGCACTTGCCCCAACAAAGACCTGATAAAGATTGGGGCTTTCCAGACTTTAAAACCTGATTACTCTGCTTCAGGCACTTACCTTGCCTTTTTCACATGCTTTCTCCTAGCAAATTAGAATTGACCACAGGTCAGACTCAACTATGGTATATAAATAGAGCCCCACTGGAGAGCCAATTTGAGTCAGTCCTCCTTGGAGCAGCATGTCTGCAGTTGGGGACTCTCCCCTTGGATCAGGATGCCACCCAAGGAAGTTTCCTGGGATTGAGTGAGCCCTCACCTCCCCCCCCCCTTTGGTGAGTGAATACTTCTGGATATATCCTTGAGTGAGCCCTCACCCCATTTAGGTCAGTGATCCCCTTTCTGGGTACCCTTGAGTGAGAGGTTTTCCCTTTTGTGAGTGTGTGCACATTTTGAGTCATCTTTCTAAAAAGGAATATTTGTGAAACTTAGGAATTCTTAAGTTGTGTAGTAATATATTCCTGCCTGACATCCAAACTTGTCATTATCTCATCAGCAAACTTCACTCCCTTGCAGGAAGTGCTTCTGTCTCTGGCATTCCTGCTTTCAGCCAGTCCCTGAGCAATGGCAGCCCCAGTATCCCAGCATTGGAGTAACCAGCTGAGAATTTGTTCACCTGGATGGTGGCTGAAACCTTATATTGCATATCTCACAGATCACTTAGGGATAGGGATTGGGTGGTTTCTGACTTATTATTTCAGTCCCTTCCCCCTCCTGTGCTTGTAACTGCTCTGTGACAGAACAGGCTGCCTCTTCTGAGCCTCCTGCTCTCTCTTAGGAGAAGCTTCTTCACCCCTTACTAAACAAGCTGACTTCTGCTTCCATTGTTTCTTCTTGACTATAGGGGTGAGTGACATAGTTGAGGGCTGGGTCTCTGGTGTAGCCACAGTGCTTGTTTGTATGCCTTCAGATCCAGAGACCTTCTCTTCTCCTTCAGGGTGCTGAGTAGAGCAGAACAGTGTTTGGTAGGCATAGGCCAGGCCCCAGCACAGGTGGAGAAGATGTGTCTCTTTGGAATAGCCAGGACATCCTTTTCCCAAACATTCTATCACTTTATCAGGATCCCGCACATGTTCAGGGCTGAAGTCCCAGACTATCAGAGATGACAATCATTCTAGGTACCTGCTTATATGAGGGCTACTCCAAAAGTAATGCCTCCTATTTTATTTTGGTGGCCCATGACATCAGAGGCTGATGTTGGTGGTCTGGCAGTACAGGCTGAACCTCTCCACCAATATTCCATTCAATTGTGTTGCCGTGTGACAGACGGCAGCAGAGGGGTAGTCTGACAAAATGGCATCTGATGTGGCAGTGTGTGTGGAGCAAAGGGGTGGAACTGAATTCCTCCATGCGGAAAAACTTGCACCCATTGACGTTCATCGACGCTGCTGAATGTTTACAGAGACCAAACAGTGGGTGTCAGCACAGTGAGGAGGTGGGTGGTGTGTGTCAGCAGTGGCGACAGTGCGGGTGGGTCACCTCCACGGGTGCAGATTTTTACGAGTGTGGCACGCAGGTTCTTCTTCATCACTGGCGAAAACACACAGCCCACAGACTGGGTTGAAAAACAGTGTTTTGTAGCTGAGAATTTGCTCTATCAAATAGTGTTATTGTGCTCTTTGTAGCTGTTGTAGTTTCCATGGAAACACAACATAAATAGGAGGCAGCACTTTCAGAGTGACGTACATACATTTGCGTCTATGCCAAAAATGAACCACATATATTTCTTTTGAGATCCAAAATATTTCATTGCCATTCAGTTTTATTTGCATTCCTGATTTTTTTCTGACAATGAAATAGAAATTACAATATTTTAAAAGCAAGACTGCAATGATTTTTGCCTAGCTCAAAGAATTGGAGATTTTACAAATTAATCCTCTCTTGTAATATTTAATGTTGCTTTGCAGGTGCAAAGGGTTTGTATAGTTTAAAAAAAAAAAGCCGTTTCAAGACTTTTTTCCTTTAGTATTACTGCTGAATTTGAATTACACGACTTAAACATTAACTTCTCCAATGTGGGTCCTTCCCACAGGCTGCAGTTCTTCATTAACTGCTCCAGTGTGGGTCCCTTCCACAGGGTGCAGTCCTTCAGGAACAGACTGCTCCAGCGTGGGTCCCCCACAGGGTCACAAGTCCTGCCAGCAAACCTGTTCCTGCATGGGCTCTCCACAGGGTCACAGCCTCCTTCAGGGCACATCCACCTGCTCCTGTGTGGGGTCCTCCATAGGCTGCAGGTGGATCTGCTCTACCATGGACCTCCATGGGCTGCAGGGGGACAACCTGCCTCACCATGGGCTTCACCAGGGGCTGCAGGGGAACCTCTGCTCTGGCACCTGGAGCACCTCCTCCCCCTCCTTCTTCACTGACCTTGGTGTCTGCAGGGTTGTTCCTCTCACACAGTCTCACTCCTCTCCCGATTGCTGTTGTGCAGCATTTTTTACCCTTTCTTAATTATGTTATCATAGAGGTGCTACCAACATTGCTGATTGACTCAGCTTTGGCCCTCAATTGGTCTGTCTTTGAACCAACTGGAATTGGTTCTGTTGGACATGGGGGCAGCTTTTGGTGTCGTTTCACAGAAGCCATCCCTGCAGCACCCCCTGCCCTGCTACTAAAACCTTGCCACATAAAGCCTATACAGAGAAAAGTGAGAGAGGTAGTGTCACAGGAGAAGATCTCGACACAGTTGTGATTAAGCAGAGATCTAAGATTTATTTAATAGTGAGGGGTAGATTTTTGTAGCAGCGCTTAATCACCCACCAGTTTAAAAGTAACAGGGTGACCCAGTCAAATACGTTACAGTCAAATAGCGACTGAGTTACCGATTCGATGGTGACAACATTCACACCAACTTACTGCAGGAGATCCTTTGTATATGTATATATATGTGTGTGTGCATCTGCATCGACACCACCACAAAACACACCCACAGACACGGACAAACATAGACCCATCCCCACTCGTGTCAGCGAGGCGAACGAAAGAGAGGCCAGCCTAGGGTTAAAACCCCCTTCCCCAGTTCAGAGCAAACGCTCACGATGCTCCGGCCATCTCAACGGACGATTACTGAGTCTCGAGCAGCCTGACTTCCTCCTGGCCTTTTCGCGCAGTTGGTACCCGAGAGGCTCCCGACGCAGGGGAGATGCTGGACCCAGCCGCTGCCGCCCAGGAGAGCTCACAGGGTCTCGCTTGAGGATCGCTATTTATAGGGGTCGAGATGATTGGCTTTCGCCAGGTATTTTCCTACTCCGGCCCGCCTCCGATGTCAAAATGTTCTGGTATTTTCTGCCAGTTGTGCAGGCCCAGAAACTGTTGATTTCCAATGTTTGTATCGCCCCCCCGTTGGCCTCGGCCCAAGTGCAGATCCACCAGGTTATCCTGACCCAAGTGAGGATCTACCAGGTTATCCTGACCCGTGGGCGGATGTACCAGGCTGTCAGGAGGTGACTATCTCCCAAGGACAGGGAGAGCAGTACAAGGCTGGGAAAGCAGAGCCCAGCACACCAGGGAGGCGCCTTAGTGTCCTGATTTTCTGTCCTTCGCAGTCTGTGCCTGACTGACCCTGGGCTGGGCTGTGGCCCAGGGAGCAGGAGCAGGGGGTGTGAGGGAGGCAAATTCCTTCAGGTCTCGAGTGGGCTTCAAGTGACGGGAGAACTGTACCACCACAGGTGGATGGAGAGTATGTAAATGTGCACTACCAACTGGTGATGCAGTGGCACTGCTTTCATGTGGGAACTGCTTCCCACAGTCCATTCCAGGCTGATGTGAGCTTTCTCTGCTCTCCTTTCCATGATACTTTGCACAAGACCTGAAAGTAGATAGTGTTCTAAACATCTTCTAGAATTGCTGGTGTGCTTGCTTGGATAAAAAAGATGCTGCATCTACTTTCCCTAATTTCTGGCTACATGTGTTTCCTATTTCAACCATAGGACTTCGAAGCACTTTAAATCATGTTGCTTTATATATAAACCTCCTCATTCAATTCACTCCTGCTTATCAGTACTATGTGGTGCTTCACTTCATGTTATGGCATTAACATAAAAGCAATTGTTAACCTTAATGATATTCAAGCAACTATTATGCCCCTCTCTTTGCTAGTGACCCAAAGACTAAATCCAGAATGTCTCCCTCCAGCTCACCTATTGCAAGAAACCTGGCTACTCAAACGTATGAAAGTAGTAACAGTCCTCTGCCCCAAGATGGCTGCTACTGCTGGGGGAGTGATTCCATGACTCCTCTCTACCACATTAGGATATCCAATTATTATATTAAGTTTCAAACAATGGAAACAACTCTTTAGAGACATCATAGAACCACAGACTGGTTTGGGTTGAAGGGACCTTCAGAGCTCACCCAGTCCAAGCCCCTGCAGGAAGCAGGGACATCTGCACCCAGAGCAGATTGCTCAGAGCCCCAAGGGCCAACCTGACCTGGGATGGTGCCAGGGATGGGGCTTCTGCCACCTCTCAGGGCAACCTGGGCCAGGGGCTCACCACCCTCAGAGTCAAACATTTCTCCCTTCTCTCTGGTCTGAATCTCCCTCTTCCAGTTGAACCCATCAGCCCTTGTCCTGTCCCAACAGCCCCTGCTGAACAGCCCCTCCCCAGCTTTCGGACAGGCCCCTTGAAGCACTGAAAGGCCGCACTCAGGTCTCCCCGCAGCCTTCTCTGCTCCAGGCTGAACCCCCCCAGCTCTCTCCCCTGTCCTCCCAGCAGAGGGGTTCCACCCTCGGGTCATTGCTGGGGCCTCCCCTGGCCCCGCTCCAGCAGCTCCATGTCTCTGCGGGGCTGAGGAGCCCAGAGCTGGACCCAGCGCTGCAGGGGGGTCTCCCCAGAGCGCAGCAGAGGGGCAGGATCCCCTCCCCCGACCGGCCGCCCACGCTGCTGCGGATGAGCCCAGCACACGGGGGGCTTCTGGGCTGTGAGCACGCGTTGTCGGCTCATGTCCAGCCTTTCAACCCCCAGCACCCCCAAGTCCTTCTCCGCAGGGCTGCTCTCCAGCCCTTCATCCCCCAGCCTGTGCTGATACCAGGGATTGCCCCGACCCAGGGGCAGGACCTTGCACTTGGCCTTGTTGAACCTCATGAGGTTCACATGGGCCCACTTCTCCAGCTTGTCCAGGTCCCTCTGGATGGCAACCCTTCCCTCAGGTGTGTCCCCGCACCACTCAGCTCGGTGTCATCTGCAAACTTGCTGAGGGTGCACTCGATCCCGCTGTCTGTGTCATTGATGAAGGTATTAAACAGCACTGGTCCCAGTACGGACCCCTGAGGGACAGGGACACCGCTTGTCACCGATCTCTATCTGGACACTGAGCAATTTACCACTATTCTCTATATGCAACCATCCAACCAATTCCTTATCCAAGAGAGAGGATACATAATTATGTAACTACTTGTGTGCAAATATTTTATTCTCTTCCCTTTGTATTGTAATTTAGGTGTGGTGGGTTGACCTTGGCAGGCCCACCTAGCTGCTCTCTTGCTCCCCCTAGCCATTCTCTCATTCCCCCTTGTGGCAATTCAGCACAAACAGCTGAGATGTTTTTGAGCACAAGATTCCTGTGTTATCTCTAGGAGAGCAGATTCCCTGAGCTGGCATCAATGATGGCTGCAGCAGGGAGTCCTGTGGGGATAAGAGGGCCCTGGGTTGGCTAAGCGAAGAAAGCAAGCAAATGTTGAAGGTCCCAGTGTCCCGGCAAAGACCTTTGCCTAATTAACTGCAAAATGAATATTAAAATCCATGCCCTGCAATATGCTAATGAGCCCAGAGCAGTACATGCTGAACATAGATGATGGTGTCACTCAACTCTCCACCCAAATCCCCTGAATAGCCCTTCAGTTGGGTTATTGATCCTGTCACCTTTTTGGGGGGAGAGGCCTGATTACCATGTGAGTGTTGTCAGGTGCTTCCGTGGTTTCTAACAAACACGTCAATAACCCTTGCATTTTTGCTGCCGCGTGGGTCTCCATCCCCTACCTCCACTGAGATGGCAGACCAAAGGAGATTACTAGCACGTCCTCCCACAAACGTTGATGTGCCGCTCTCAGGCTTAGCTCCAGCGAGGCTGGTTTTATCCCTTCCCCCCTTCAGATCTAGTGTAAAGCTCTTTCGATGAGCCCCGCCAACTCCTGTGCGAGGATCCTCTTCCCCCTTTGGGACCGGTGTACCCCGTCTGTCGCCAGCAGCCCTGGTGTCGTGTGAACCCACCCACAATCAAAACCCCAAAGTCCTGCCGCTGGCACCCGGCTCGGAGCCGGGTGTTGACCTGGTGGCTCTTCCTGTTTCTTCCCTTATCGTTCCCTGCAACTGGAGGGATAGAGGAGAACAGCACTTGTGCTCCTGATCCCTTGACCAGTCGTCCCAAGGTCCTGAAGTCTCTCTTGATCCCATCTGCAACTAAACTGGGTGGGGCTTAGTTGCCAACCGAGGGTAAACCACGACAAATATACATAAAAATACATTTTACATCATATTACACTATATATATACGCTAATGAAATGTGGCAATCTGATGTCACACATATCCCAGAATTTGGGAAACTTATGTTCATGTGACTGTAGATACCTTCTCCCGTTTTATTTGCGCTACAGCTTTATCTGGAGAAGGTGCTAATCATGTTCAAAGACACTGGACAGCTTGTTTTGCAACTATGGGACGTCCTAAACACATCAGAACTGACAATGGACCCGCTTATGTCTCTAGCCGTAGCAAGACCTTTTTGCAGCAATGGTCTGTAATGCATGTTACTGGTGTCCCATATAATCCAACTGCTCAAGGCATTGTTGAACGAGCTCATCCCTCTCTCAAAACACTTTTGTTTAAACAAAAAAGGGGGGATATGTTATCCCCTCAAGAATGGTTAGACAATGTATTGTTTACCCTGAACTTTTTAAATCGTGATGAACAAAATTATACGGCGGCAGAACGCCATGTGAAAACTTTTATATCAACAACTCGCTCTCCTCAGGTTTTATATAAGGACCCCCAAGGGAGTCCTGAATGGCAAGGTCCCGTTTCATTACTAACCTGGGGGAAAGGGTATGCTTGTGTTCTATCACCTACAGGTCCTAGGTGGATACCTGCAAAGTTCGTAAAACCCTATCATGAGCTGGAAAGATCAACTGGTCAATCCGATCCTTCAAATGGAATATATGAAGCTGCAGGATGGAAAGATACGAATGTCCAGATGACGACGAATTCAGTCTGATTCAGGCCTCATAACTTGGGGAAGCTTGAAGCAAGTACATCAGAAAGCAGAAAATATGCTACACTGTCTCAACATTCCAGGAACCCCTGAGAATTTGTTCTTGGCTGTTCTGTCCCAGGTTTCTAACAACAGTATCGTAAGGCTGCTGTTTTTTATTTTTCTATTCTCAAATTGCAATCACACTCTCTGTACTGGGCACATATGTTAGATCCTCCTGCGATGAAACCATTGACATGGTGGGATGCAGAACCTCCTCTTGCATCCAATGATACCTATTGGACAGGAGGCGTGTGGAGAGGATCGGCTGGACGCAATACAGAATTTAAAAACAAGTCAATCATACTGTTAACTACACAACAGAAGCACCGCCAATCTGCTTTACGAAACAATGACACAATTCTTGCTTGAGTATCACGTCACAGTTATATTTAGTTAAAACGAAACGTGTTACTCAGCAAAGGGCAAACTTATTCTTTATCTCTTCGGTCTCATTCATGAGAAACCCTGACTCGGAGCCTTGTGCGACAGATAAAAGACATTAAACAATTATTTGATCTATCAGTTGCAGAGAAAGTTTGAAATAGCCTCAATTGGCTAAATCCTTCTCATTGGTTTTCGGGGTTCAATTTACGCATTTAGATTTTTATTGCAATAGGATTTCTTGCTTTAATGATTATATTTGTAGTCCTCAGAATCATCTGGCTTGGGATGTCCTCCTTAAAGAAAACTGAGAAGAAGAAAACGGAGAAGAATGTGATGAACGCCCCTTGTTGCCTCTCTGTGCAAGTTAAAAAGAAAGGGGGAAATGTAGCAGGATGCTGAAGCCCCTGGCTCTTGCATCAATCATCACAGATGGCTTTTTCTATTAATAATCTTCAAGACGCTGTTTGTTTGTATTAGACGCTGTAGATGGCTTTGCTTTTAGGAACTGCTAAAGAAATTGCTTGCATTAAGAGCTGCAGGTGGCTTTGCTAACAATAACCTTTAAAGGTATGTTTGGAAACAGAGCAAAGGCTTGTAGGACAGATATCTAAGACAGGGGAGTGACGGCCCTATGAGAACATTGAGATAAGGAAGCAGAAACAGAATGAACGTGGAATGATTGGATGTTAACTGAGCGAAACACTGCTCAGGGTGTGTGATAGTGACCAAAAACGGTCGCTGTGTGCCTGGCTGAGCATGCCTGAGAAAAGAGCCAAGGTTAGGAAACAAGAGGATGAAAAGGGTCTCGGGCCTGTCTCCCACAGTGATAAAGAATTCTAATGTTAGCCTGTAGAGTTAGAAAAAAAGTTGTATAAAAGGGTACTGTGATAATGCTGTGCTAGCTAGGATGCTGTGGTGCTGTGTGAGCTTGAGTTTTTTTGAACTTAAGCGAGCTTGAGTTTTCGGACTTGAGCAAGCTTGAGCTTGCTTGCTGCTTGCTGGAAAAATAAAAAAATCAAGAGAGCTTTTGCCTTCTGACGAGTCAGGAGATCTCGCAAGCTGTTTGAGCGTGATTTAAGACTTCTTGTCTTCTATCGTCGCAGCCTCAACTCTGCTACCTATATCAAGACTTACTGTCTTCCCCAAGACTTATTGTCTTCCCTCATCGCAGCCTCGATGGTAGAGCATTGTATATCAAGACTTGCTGCCTACCTGAGAAGACGGTAATGGATAATAGCCTGAGGGCTGTACCAGGGCAGGAAGCTTTCTTGCCACATCCTTAACCCGGGCCCCAGGGAGGCAGCAGACTTCCCTCAGAAGTGGGTCTGGTCTGCACATCGGGCCTTCTGTCCCCTTCAGAAGGGAGTCTCCTATGACAATTACTTTTTTTTTTCTTTATGGAAGCAGTTTTGACACAGGGTGGCACCTCCAAGCTGAACCATCGTCCTCATCATTGTTCGGTTCCAATTGCAGAGTCTTGTACTTATTATGCAAAGGCACCTGGGAAAGTGAGGTAGTCGCAGAGGAGACGTGACTGCTGCGCCAGGCAAGAACTTGTCTCCGTTCCCTGCTATCCCTTAAGTCACCTCGTTCTACCGGGTGAAGAGATTCTAGGGAACCCCCTGTGTCATGCGTCCTGTCTACCTGACAAGCCTGTCCCAGGGAAGGCAGGATGTGGTCCCAGTGGTCAATCTCTCTCTTACACTCCCTGACACTCCTCAACCTGCTCACCTCCTCCCAGAGCTCTGTCCCTAAGCGGAGGAGTTCATCTCCCCGGGGTCACCTCCCACGGGGGTGCTCCCGGCTGCCGGCCGGTACCGGTGTCACAGCAGGGCCCACCCTGCAGCCTGATGCCTGGGTGGCTGCATGTTCCCACTGGAGCTCTGTCTGGGCAGCTGCGTCGGTCATGGTGGGTGCAGCACTTAGAGAGGCCATGGTCCTCTGCCGGGTGGAAACCGTCGCTCCCTGGGCAGAGCTTTCAGTGCCTTTCCCCCACAAACTGCCGCAGTGCTCCTGGTTGCTAGTGCTGCTCAGGGGCTTCTTTTATAGGGGGGAAGGTGGCATGGTTTGGCTGCCCTTGCTCCTGGCCCCGCCCAGGTCTCGTCAGCCTCTCTCGGGAGAGCTGTGGGCTCCTGGCGGCTCTCTAGGCTCCCCCTGAGGTTCCCCGGTTCAGGAAACCCCCCTGTGCACTGCACACGGATTGTGCAGCACCGGAGCGGCTCACCTCGGTGATGTAGCTTAATTGGGCGTCATCTCTGACAGCTCCTTGAACGTGTACTTACTTAAAATGAGGTGTTTTATCATGCTGCTGAGGGATACAGAAATGAGAACAGCAAAAAGAAGCCACATCATGGTACATCCTGGCAATGTTTTACACAACGAGATAAAAGTAATTTTCAGCATTTATTTTTCAATTTCTAAATAAATATTGGTTCTTATCCAGCATTTAAATAGTCATTGATCTTTTGAGAAAAAGCCCATATCATAGGTAATCATGACTGAAGGAAAGGGAAAACTTACAAATACATACATACACAAAGACAAGAAATGTCAACACCACTTTACCACTTCTGTATTTTATTGTGGAATTGAGTTTGTTTCCTTTACATCAAATATCCTCAGTGGAAGAGGGGACATTTCACACAAATATCATAAAAGCACTACATATTTCTTTCACTGGAAACTAATTTTCTACATAGATATGACTGGATAGAAGTGATGCAGGATTATAAGACATAATACCATACACAGCTGCACTGACACAAACACCATTCAAAACAAGAGAGAGGAGGTGTGTGAGGTGCTTCTCAGCCAGCAACAAGACTGTTTCTTTCCATAGTTTGGAAGATGATGGCTGCATGCAAATGCATGAAAGCATATTTCAGATTTCCTCTTTTACAGTTGTGATTACAACCCAGTCTTGAAGAGGGAGCTCTGCTATCTGGAGCTCCTAGCTAGTCTAGTGTAGAGAAGCTTTTTTTTTCTTCCTTTTTTCTTTCAATATTTTTATGCCATTGTTATATTTAGTTACTTCTTTGTTTTAGATTTTTTGTAAAGTCACAACAGACTTTTTAAAATTTTAAACAGCAAACATTTCTAAAACCAGTGAATAATATAATTGCATTCTAAGAAATGCTTAACCCTAGTTACTTTTAGTGTTTTGTTCAATTAAGTGAAAAGGTGAAAGCTTACAGTTTCTTACAAGTGTAAACATTATTCTTTTCCCTTTTCTAATAAATCTAAACCAACAAAATTACTATTTCTCTCAAAAAATCATTACTGAGAAAGAACCTCTTGCAACAGATGAACAGAGAAGCATATCACAGAAATTTCCTAAATGTGCAGTAAGATGGAATGAATTGATTAAATCTTAGTAAATGAGTACCAAAGCTCTCCTAAAAAGCATAAGCTATCATAGACAAAAAAATCCATTCATATACACAGTTAGCTCCATTGACCACAGTATGTAAGATAATAATTAAAAAAATCAGAAGTGAATTCTATGCAAAATGGGGTGAAAAGTAGAGGTCAGTGAAGTCAGGCCCACCACAGGACATTGAAAAGGCATGCAAGAAAGGCCCTGTCCAAGTTCAGGAGTGGGGTGTGATCTCTAAAGTTAATTCTTCATTGAATTTTATGAAGCAGTATAGTGATAGCATAAAGATCATGACTGGGGATGCTGTTATGGGTAATACCATCATTTAAATAGAGCGTCCTATTGAATCTTTATAATTAATGAATAACAAACCATGCTCCTAGAAATCTATGCTGATCAATAGCACTCATCATTAATGTACATAGTACATTTTGATGACTGTTGCTAAACTAATTGTGTAGTATTATGATTAGCACAGTGAGATTAGTTCCACAAGCAGGAAAGACATTAAGGGCAAGAGTAGCTAATGGAGGAGTTCATTGCTGTGTTACACCCAAGCAAGATTACCATTTAAAAGGGAATGGATGGAACAGGCATTACAACACCTCAGAATAGCCAGACTGGGTTTTCAATACTCTTGTAGCAGCAAAAATATTGGCTGCAACTGTCTAATTATTATTATTATTATTAAAGTAAAACAAATGCTTGAGCCATCAGAAACTTACTTGGGGACATTTAAGACAATTCTAATTTACAGTAGGACCAAATCACTGTAACTTCCCTGATTGTAGTGAATTGCTCCTGATTCACAAGAGTAAGTGGCATAAGTGAGATTGGTCTCAGGATCACTGCTGTACTTAGATTTTCTACCAAAGCAGAGGTACAAACCATTTCAGTTATTGTCAGAAAATCAGAAAATCTTTTCCCATCCACTCAAAAATTTTGAAATCTGACCTATATAAGAAAGTACACAAAGCAGAATTGTAGAAATAGTACAACTATTCTGCCAAACATTTTGTCTAAAACTTTGAAGCAATTTTAAGTGAATGATTACGAGCCCAGCAAACATGCTTGTTTTCACAATACATTTCCATCTGCCTTTTCTGCCATAGTCATTCTGAGTTATTCTTAACGACTTAAAAGGTATAGCAATAAATAAACCTGCATTGCTAGAGATACCTAAAAAAAGAAGACATTAAAAATAAATCAAAAATCCCAACAATTGACAAACAGTAATTCACAGCATTAAATAGGCCTCAGGAGTCCACATTTAAAGGGCCCTAAAGCAGTATAAAAAAACCCTCTCATAGAAATTAGGAGTGCAAATCTATACCTATTAAACAAAAATATCCTAACAATGTGAAATTGAAATAAATTATAAGTAAAGAAAATAAAATTAGGTCATAGTTCACTATATTGTGAAACCTGATATCAGCAATAATGGTGAATCATATAGACCAGCACATATCTTCATTTTGGAGGCCTTTACACCTTATTTAAATTCATATTTGCAAACCTTCTAGAATGAAACAAGATTTTTTAATTGGGATAAAACTTCTGAGACTAAAAAATCCAAACTGTCTTAAATGACAGAACTGTTCTACATGGTGTTCTGCTGCAAGCAGTCTAGAGAAGGAAAGGACGAGAGAGAGGAAGTGGAAAGGAAAGGGACTTATTTTAGCTTATTGCCTATTCAATCTTTTTTCAAGATCTTGTGAGGATTGAGAATGTAGGTTACACCCTTGTAAATATTACACAATCATCATTTCAAATCCCATTTTCTGTCATCATCAATAGGTTAGTTTTACCACCAGGGTGCCCCTCCCCCCCATGCCCAAAAAGGTATTGTATTGGCAGTTGACTATTTTTAATAAATCTTACCTCAATATCCATTCTCACTAGAACCTTAAACAACATTATTAATTTATCTTACAAAACTACTAAAAAAATTGCCTTCACCTGAAAAATTTTTGTTTGCATTTTCCTGTAAATGAAAACTTTTGTTAAAAATCTATTAAAAGTTCACACAGCAATAATAAAAAGAAAAGGTTTCTGTATATTTGTTCCCATATTAACTCTTAAATTAAGATAATAAAATAAGGTAAGACAAAGGAAGGTTGAATACTGTACAGACTCACAGGTAACCTTTTTCATCATCCTGAGTGTTTCACAAAGTTTTGCAACTCTGATACTGGACACCACTTCAATCTTGCTTCCACAGTGTACAAAAGAAACTTTCAAAAAAATGCTCATCTTGCCTTGTTGAGCTGTCCTGGTGTATCAACAAATTGTTCACAGAACTAACACATGTAATTCATACCACCAAGCTGTTTGACCAGTCAGATATACCACACATGCACATTCACACTTCTTTGCTGGTGTAACTATGATCCTACACAGATGTTTTATAAATTTGCTGTCTCAACATTAAAGAATAAGTGCATCAAGTGTCTCTGTACATTCAAGTCACTTTCAGAGGCAAATTGTCTACTGTTTGTACTCTCAACTGCTTTGGTATTTTGCTTCAGTTAATTGACAGTGAACCTGGGTGTTTAAGCATGTGCACTGGTCAGTTCTGACTAGAGTGAGTAAATTTTTACTGGGAGCATGCCTTAGACCAACAATTCTGCATGTTGAAAGAAAGGTTTTAGAATTTTGAATGGGATTCAAAATATGTGCATATTTGGCCTATGATTGTTATGGTATGTCAGCATGCAGAGTTCAAATTAAAGTGGAAAACTGCTAATGAGTGTTTAGGTTGTATGTCTCTTCCTAGCCACATTCTGCTGCTGCTTATTTTCCAGCTAACTTAATTCTGTAAAGTAAGGACTCCCTTTGCAATAGCTCAGATTGATACAAATTTGAAACCTCCTTTTCATGTGAGTGCATAAACAAACTGCAGTAAGCGATACCACTAATGCTATGAGACTACTGGAGATCTAATTAATTATTACTTTCTCCTCCTACCCCTCTCTTTCTTTCTTCCTCTATGTTTCTTTAGAAGGCAAATGCCTCTACCTGGCAGAAGTCAGTTGGGGTTGCTAGTACATGGTTCCCAAATATTCAGTAGAGATGAAACTGGACCTGTATTTTCACGGTAATTTGAACCCTACTATGGAAATGCTATTATTTCCCTTAGCAATCAGCAAAGACTGAAAAATATTAGTGACTTGCATCACCATGATACAGTAGAGTCTTTTGCAGGTATACAGTTCAGTAGTTGAAATAGATGGGTTGAATTTTTAGAAAAGCTGTTTTCAAACTTAAGAATTTCTGGAAACAAAGTTAAATCTTGTGGTGCATGGTCTTGTTTTTACAGTTCAATCTTGCATGCAGGAAAAGATTCATCTTGCATAACAACAGTGCTGTTGCTTGCCAAAACCATGATGTTGAGGTCCTGCTGTTTCACATGGGTCTCTTGGTACCATTCCCTCATCACTTCTGAGTCATGGGTTGGGATTAAGGTCACCTGCAACACAAAACAGGAGAACTCCTGAGGAACAGACAAGAGAAACAACTGATAAGAAAAATGTCTTTGTAAGAAGTCCTGCCCAACAACTGTGATTCCCTTTTGGAAAGAGTGGATCTTTATGCAATAAATACTTGAATAAATGGATAGATAAAAGGAAATAAATAAACATAAGATAAAATGACTTCAAAGAAGTAGTTTATCAAAATTAAACTTTGGTTCTCTAACATGCTGAGATGCTACTTTCCAGAGAAGTAGCAGTCCGTAGTCTGCACTGATGGCTCTTCAGATTATGGCCAAATATTTTGTTTACTTATTTATCATATTGAAAAGGCACATGAAGTTTTCAAGTGTACGTGATCACCATATGAACCATGAAGCATTCACTTTTCTTTCCTACTTACAAACTGCAAGATTTCCAAACTTGGATCATATATGGTATAGCAACAAGATGAAATAGCCAAATGGCCCTGTAAACCAGTTCCCAACTGCTTTATTCTCCAGAGACAGGTCAGAAGGGTCAGAAATGGGGGAGCATCTGAGTATGGTGCAGCTCTGTGCTTCACTTGGGTGTCCTCTCACATCACTGGTGAAACAAGGTGCCCAGGCTGGGAACTCCTGTCCCCAGCAGCTGCCACTCACTCCAGAGGTGCTCTGGCTTTCTGTAGTTGCTTCCCAGAGATTAAATGTCCAGGTAGAAATACTAGTGAAGAGCATACCTGCATGTTACTCTCCCATTGGGCCTTGCCTTCCAGCAGAGAGTCCAGAACAGCCCTGCTTGGCTCCTCAGCTGCAGAATCATTCCCGCTCACCACATAGTAGAATGATCGCACCCTCTTGAAAAACTCAACATCGACATTCTTGCTATTGCTGTGGTTGGGAATGTACACCAGATCCAAATACACCGGAGATCCTGGAGACACTGCTGTAGATTTTGCTGACTTACTATTCCCAGGTCCTTTGGACATCAAACAACAAAAGAATATATCACAGGCTAGTTAAAAACACGCATTTATTAAATACCATTATAACCACTGACATTGTAGTCTTAAAATTGCTAGTGTTGGTTAAGCATTACATAGTTACAATTGCACTTATACGTCCCCTGAAACAATTATGGCATTAGCCTCCCACATATAATGGCACATTCCAGCTTTGTTGTATGCCAATTACGAGGGAGGAAAAAAAATGGAATAAAAGTAACTAACTATATAATACAACAAAATCTCACTACCACATAACCAACATTTGACTGAAGCTTTCCTTACTAAAGCAATTACTTCAGGACATTGAGAATAAGTGTTTGTTTGCCTGCTGCATCCTGCATACACAAACAGACACTTATCTCAAAAAAGTAGAGGGAAGAATGTTTTTGCTGCTATACATAGCGGAGTATCTGTTCTAAGAAGAGGTTCAGTCAAAAGGAAGCTCAGAGTTTAAACACTCACATTAAAAATACTATCAAAAAAGTTGCTTTTGCTACACACTGGATTAGTGTGAACTGACAATCAGTATTCAACCAGTAACTGTATCCAGATGATCATTATTTATGTTTTATTTATGTTTATACCCTTCTCATGATGTTACAGAGGATGAAGTTGGATAAACTAAATTATCTGTGCTATACACTCTATTTAGGATCACATATTGTAAAGCCAGAAAAGTCTACTGTGACAGAGCAATATGCCAAATAAGCATCATAGAATCATAGAAGCATAGATTGGAAAAGACCTTTAAACTCATCAAGTCCACCCATTCCCCCAGCACCGCCAGGTCCCCACTAACCCTTGTCCCTCAGCACCACATCGACACGGCTGGGAAACCCCTCCAGGGATGGGGACTCCACCACTGCCCTGGGCAGCCTGGGCCAGGCCTGGACAACCCCAATGGGCAAGAAATGGCTCCTCAGGGCCAACCTCAACCTCCCCGGGAACAACTTGAGGCTGGTTCCGCTCGTCCTATTTCTTGTTCCTGGGCAGAAGAGACTGATCCCCCCCTCGCTCCAACATCCCATCAGAGAGTTGTGGAGAGCCAGAAGGTCTCCCCTGAGCCTCCTTTTCTCCAGGCTCAACCCCTCCAGGTCCCTCAGCCGCTCCTCAGCACACTTGTGCTCCAGACCCTGCACCAGCTTCATTGCCCTTCTCTGGACATGCTCCAGCCCCTCAATGTCCTTCTGGGAGTGAGGGGCCCAAAACTGGACACAGTATTTGAGATGCGGCCTCACCAGTGCCCCCAGTACAGGGGGATGATCCCTGCCCTCGTCCTGCTGGCTGCACCAGTGCTGGTACAAGCCAGGATGCTGTTGGCCCCTTTGGCCATCTGGGCACACTGCTGGCTCTTCTTCAGCCACTGGTGACCAGCACCCCCAGGGCCTTTTCCCCGGACAGTTTCCAGCCACTCCTCACCAAACCTGTAATGCTGCTGCAGGGGGTTGTTGTGGCCCAAGTGCAGGATCCGGCACTTGGCCTGGTTGAACCTCAGCCCATTGGCCTCGGCCCATCGATCCAGCCTGTCCAGACCCTTCTGTGAAGCCTCCCAACCTTCAGGCAGATCAACACATCCACCCAATTTGATGTCATCTGCCAACTGACTGCGGGTGCCCTCAATCCCCTCATCCAGATCATTGATAAAGATGTTGAAGAGAACAGGCCCTAACACTGAGCCCTGGGGGACATCACCTTATCATAATATGATATTATCATATTATCATATTATGATCTTATAATATAGGATTTCCTGAATTAGAGAGTTTTTAAGTATTTGGTTTGTTTAAAAATCTGTGATACATCTTTCTGAATTGTGGATACCAACATTGGATAAAATATTTAACATTACATTTTACACTTAAACGTCACTATCAAATAGAACCTTGTCTTCAGCTCTAGTGTATACCTGAGAAGTATGCTTCAAGAAACAAGAATCTAATTTATAGCTAAAGTGCTAGAAAAGTGTACAGCATGAGGAGTTGTACTGCTACTTTGAAAAGCATCTACTAACAGAGACATGCAAATGATGGTGTAAGAAAGGAACAGTGGACCACTTAAAATGGGGAAGCCACAGATAGAGGAATGCTGGTTTGCTTGTACTGAATCCTAGACCTGCTCCTTGTAAAAAGCTTTCAATAGAACATCAGTCCTGACATCAGCAAAATGAAAGTATCCCCAAAACACTAACAAGATCTGCCAGAAACAAGATATTAGCACAATGCCTCCTTCAATAATCTAATTCATATTTTATTGCTATGTAGAATATACAACAGTCATTCAAAATGACATTACTTTTCTGTATGTTTAGTCATCACTGATGGCATAAGACTTTAACTGGATTATGTGATATACATGCTCAGCTCACTGAAAGTACTCTCACTACTTTTATCAATTTTTTTAAATACTCTTTTTAAAATTAATCCAGCAAAGTAATAAAAGCATCCAATGTCTGATAGTACCTTTGCTTCTCACAATATTAAATTGCATTATTTCATGTTAAGAGCATTGTGCCTACATGATTCTTACAATTAATAAAGTGGTTCACTTTACTACTGATTTCACTTCACCTACAGAAGTGGTACTTTTAATTCTATTATTTAGTTAACAATTCAGACAGCTAGTATTAAGTCCTCTATATGTGATGTACTCTCTCTTATTCTTTACATGAGAAAACTGACACATCAAGTTTCTTGGATTGCAAAAGTTAATTCAGTGAATTTCATTCATTTAAATGTGGCCTTTAACATGCCAGATTTATATTTAAAACATGGAATTTCTTTGAGGGTTTGCTACAAACCACATTCTCAGCTGATATAAAAGCGACCTAACTTTACTGTAACAACTGAGAAAATCTTAACATTAGGGAACTTCTATCTGTCTTTACCTGTGGTTGCATTCTTTGCTGACTTGGATGTTGTATTTGCTACATTCTTGGTGTCCTTATCTTTCTCTTCCACTTGAGACTTTACTTCTGGATTAGAGATATTTTTGGTTGTCTTCTCCACAGACTCCTTCTTTTTTGGAGAAGCTGTTTTGGAAATTTTGTCTAAAGATTCTTTTACAGCTGGTTTTGGTGAAGCCACTTGTTTTGATTTACCATCACTTTTTTTAACAGGAGAAGATGACTTGGTCTTAGTACCCTGCTTTTTTGTCTTTGTCTTTTCTTTGAGGTCCTTCTTCAAAGATTTACCCAAATTCTGATCAGTGTGCAAAGCCTCTGGATCAACCATGGATACATCAGGGTGCCTAGGGGAAGGGCTGTGATCCTGCATTGGGACAGGTGGTGGGTCAGTTTGCTTGTATGTAATTGTCTTGTCTGTTGGAATGGTTTCTGACTCATCTTCCGAGTCAATGTTAGCATCTGCAGTGATGGAAGGGCATTCTTCAGTCTCGGGGGGAACATCTGAATCAGTCTGAGATGGGGCAGACTCGCTCATGGATGTGGGAGGAGTTTCGTCACACTGCCGCCCTTGCTGCTTTCCCCCAGAAGGTGGATGGGCTCCCCCAGATTGAATTAATGGCTTCTCTTGATCTTGAGATTGTTCTTCACTTGCAAACCACTCAAGGGGATTTGGGTTAATAAATGAAGGTGAAAGTTCAGTTTTAGGATGTTTATATTCACAGGAGGACACAAGGCATAAATCAACATCTTGACGGGATTCTGCTAAGGATTTTCCTGGAGTAAAATGTGCACTTGCATCATAGGAATAGCTAATAGCTTTGGATGACCTGGTGGTTTTCCCAGTTGTCTCAAATGAGCAATCTGTAGTTTCAGGTGAGCCAGTGGCTTCCCCTGTTGTCTCATAGGAGTAATCCATAGCATTGGATGATCTGGTAGCTTTCCCAATTCTCTTATAGGAATAATCTGTGACTCCTGGTGATCTCGTAGTTTCCCCTGTCATCTCATAAGAATAATCTGTGACCTCAGGTGACCTAGTAGCTTTCCCTGTTATCTCATAGGAATAATCTGTGGCCCGAGGTGATCTAGATTTTGTAACTGCCTCATAGGAGTAGCTAATATCCTCTGGTGACCTAGTAGTTTTCTCTGTGGCCTTGTAACAATAACCAAGTTCTTCTGGTGACCTGCTGCTTTTCTCTGAATTTTCTTTTTTTGGTCTGATTAAAGGTTCTGGACTGTGCTTTGTTAGGTGTTCCTGGTAACCAAATGCTTTGAAAGAGGACACTTGCAATGACAACAAAGATGTGTGACTAGCTGACACCACTTCTGTGATTTCAGGAGGTAAATCTGGAAAACTAGGAGAGTACAGAGGAGAAGATTCCCTTGGAGTTAATGGAGATAGGTCAGACTTCGGTGACAGTTTTTCTTCTAGGCTCTGCACCTTTTCTGAGGTAAAAGAAGAATGTAGTGACATATTTCTGGGTGGAACAGCACCTGAAAAAGTTTCTTCTGTCAGTGGCGAAGTTAACTGGGAAGGTGTATGAGCTGATGAAGTTGAGGGTGAGGCTTCAATTTGAGAAACTGAAATAATTTCTGAAATATCCTTCTCCTGAGAATAAGATGACTGCTCCACAGGGGAAATCTTCCGTGCAAAAATAGGCTCCTGTGTATCTGAAGGGCTATAATCTACTTCTGTTGGTCCATTTTCAGATATATGGTGTATACTACTGTCTACAGTAGGATAGTCTGGAGATTGCCTACTAAAGTCCATTGTTAAAGACTGCTCAGGGGACTCCTGATCAAATTCTACTGACATAGCTGACTGCTCAGGAGATCTATGATCATGTACTGGGGTTCTTGATTTTGCAGTTTTAGGTGAGAAATCTAGTGGAGAAATTGACATGGGCCTTGGGCACTCTTCCTTAGATGGAGACATTTCTGTTTCCTGAAACATTGTTGGGGTTTGTACAACTGACACTGAAAGGGAATCATCAACTTCAGTAGAGTGGGGGGATCCAACCTCAGCATGCAAAGAAGGAGATACATCATCAGTAGTTGGTTCTGGAAATGAACTAGTAGCAACAGATGCTGTAGAGACAGAAGCTACTCCTTCTATATGGGAACAGGTGTCTTCTGCTACAACCTCATCAATTGGAGTTGCAGACTTGTCAGAAACAGTGCCTTCAGAAATTGACATTTTGGTGTCTTCTTTTAAGGAACTGAACTGACTGATATCTATTTGAGTAGGTGAGAGATCACCTGCTAACTTCCGCTCATCAAAGACCAGTGAAGACTGGGAGCTGCTGGGTTCTGTATCTTCCATTTTCCTTTCTAGGCTGAAGCCTTCCTTAATTACCATAAACTCCATGTTTTTTTCATCTTGTTTTTCTTGGAAAAGGCCCACAGAGTTGGCTTCAGAAGCTGGGCTCATCTGAATAGGTGATTTTTCTTTTTCAGGTTTCTCCTCAGAAGGACTTCTATAATCTCTGGTGGAAGACTTTATAACAGCACTCAAAAATGTATCATAAGTGATCTCTGAACCTATCAGTGGTGGACTCCGTAGAGGTGAGAGAACCTTTTCAATAGGAGATTCTGAATCTGGCACAGGCTCATCCATAGGGCTTATTCTGGGTTTTGTAGACTCATCTTTGACTTCACTGAGTTCAAAGCTAACAGGAGCTTCTGTTGACCTTTCATGGGTTTCAGAGGGAAGCTGACTGTATTTTTCATCAGTGGGAGACTGATAATAAGGTGTGTGGCCAGCACTACCAGCAGCAGACTGTGAGGGAGATGCTACTTCTAATGTTTTATCTTCAGGGCTTGCACAGTGCTCTTCGGCAACTTCTTGATGTACATCAGGCAATGTAGCAATGGGAACAGGCTCATCCAAGACCTTGATCTCATTGGGAGTGAGCGAAAAATTCACGCTACGTTCACTCAGTGGTGTTTTGGCAACGGGTGATGAAGGGGACAAACTCTCAGCTGGACTCTTGGCTGGGCTACATTTTCCACCATCTTCTGGATAGGGTTCTTTGATTTCTAATTTGGCAGTGCCTTGGATTTCACTTCCTTTTTGCCAATATACATCTTGGAATTCAGATTTGCAAAATTTGTCTTCCTCTAATGAAGAAGGTGGTGAGATGGTAGAAGCTGAGGCATTATAGTCTTTACCTTCTGTGGCCTCTGTTTTGGATACTTCTGATAGGCCATTAAAAGCATCCGGAAGTGGAGAAAGTCTAGGTCTAGCAAATTCTTCAGAGTACAGTGATGTCTCATACTTGGTAATGTTCATATACTCTTGAGAAGGTGACTCGCTTTCCTCATTGTTAGTTTCATCACTCATGACATCCCGGGGCGTAGACATTTCATCCATTGGAGTTGGTTCACTGGATATTTCAATGGTAGACTGTGTATAACCTGAAGTAGCAGTGAATTCCTCAGGTTGATCTTCTCTATCTTCTTCATCAGAAACAGTGGCTTCACTTTCTGAACCACCAGGTAATGTTTCATCATGGATAGAAGAGACTAGTTCAACTGCTGGAGACTCAGGCTCTGAGTGTTTTGTTGGTGTAATTATGAGTAGGCCATATTTATCTTCAACTTCACCAGCTTTTGGAGCTTTGTCTACCACAGCCATCATATAATTTTCTTCAGATTCTATTTTTTCAGTCTCCTCTTCATCTCTGATGTCTTCTGCTTTGTCTTCCTCTTCTTCAGTCTCTTCAGTTTCTGCCTTTTCTACTGCTTCTTCCCTGTCTTCCTCAGCCCATTCATCTGATGCCTCATCATCTGCCTTTTCAATATATTTTTCAGCTTTAATGTTAGTATTTGCTTCAGCCATTATTTCTTCTGAACTCTCTTCCATTTTTCTTGCTTCCTCCATATATGCTTTTGTGGTGTCCAGTGGTGTCTTTATTTCCTCATCTTCACCTTGTTCTTCAGCTTCTTCTGTCTCAGCCTTTTCCTCATAATCTCCTGCTTCATATGATTCTTCCAAGCCAGTTCCCTCATCTTCAAAATTTTCATTGTCATCAACCCTGTGCTTTTCCACAGGTTCCAATTCTTCGGGTGTTTGTTCACACTCACCCTCAGCCTCTGTGGTAGTTGCGCCTTCATCAGAGGACTCAGCAGGTCCTTCATTATCTAATTTTTCTTTTCGGACTTCAAAGGACTCTTTTTGTTCTGTGCCAGTGAGTTTCAGTTCATCCTCTATAAGTGCAACTTGAGGTTTTGTTTCTTTTATTGTTTCTACTTCTTCAGCTTTTAATTCCTCAAAATCCTTTGTTAAATCCTCTGGTGAAGACATAAGGGATCTCTCCACTAGTTGTAATTTTTCACTAGCTGTAATTTCTGTAGCTCCTACAGTTGTGACAGTGGCTCCAACTGCTGCAAAGGCAGCTTGCTCTCTGCTGATCTCCTTCTTCACAGTCTTAATTTTTCCTTTTTCCTTTGGCTTTCCAGAAGGTACTGCTTCTTTTTTAGCAGGTTCCTCCTTCTTTTGTGGTTTAGGCTTTGCTGCTGGCTTTTTTAGTTCAGTCAAAGAAGCAGCTGTCTTCTTTGTTTCTTTAGGAACTTTTTTGATGTCCTTTTTGGCTTCTTTTTCTTCCTTCTTAATTTCCTTCTTCTCTTCTTTTTTACTTTCTTTTTTAACTTCCTTTGGTGAAGCTTCTTTCTTTACTTCCTTCTTAGCTTCCTTCTTCTCTTCCCTTTTCACCTCTTTTTTAACTTCTTGCTTGATCTCTTCTTTTTTGGGTTTTTCCTCTTTTTTGATGGGTGTTTTCTCCTCTTTTTTAGAAATCTCTTTCTTTGGTTTTTCTTTTTCCTCTTTCTTTTCTTCAGGTTTTGCTTTGACTTCCTTTTTAACTGGCTTCTCCTTTGCCACTTTTAGTTTTACATCTGTAGCTTGTTTTTCAGGAGTTTCAGATTTTACTAATTGCTCTTCTTTACTTGTTATGTCTTTTTCTGCCACTACAGGTTTGATCTCCACTTTTGCTGGTTTCTCTCTTTTAACTAGAACTTTTTCTTTGCTTTCCAGTTTCTGAAGCTTTTCCAGTGCTGGACTAGGCTTTGCAGGCTCTGGTGTTTCTTCTTTAGATTCCTTTCTGACAGGCTTGCTTAGTGTCTTTGCAGCAGGCTTCAGACTCCCCTTGCTGTCTGTTTGCTGTTTCAGCTTTGCTTGTTTTGCAGATGGACTAGCAATGTTCCCAGTTATGTCTTTTTGTGTAACCACTGGTTGTTTAAGGAAGTCTAAGTGTTTGAGTTTTTCTAGTCCTTCTAGAATATTATATTGGGTGCTGTTTCCAGGAAACAGAACTCGAATTATTTTTTCTGCAGGATTAGCTGGATGCCACACAATCAGGGATGAGACAGAGGTGAAATAAGATAATGGAATGTCTAGTTCTTGGCCATTTGGTAGCAGGAATTCAGCTTTATCTTTGCTAGTACCACTCCACTGTTGCATAAAATGTTGCATCTCTTTGCTATTTTTGACAGGATTGAGCACATACATCTCAAGTTTGCCAACTCCCATTTTCTGAAATAAAATGATGGGGTCAACAGTATTTCCTACATTTCTGAAAAGAGGTTCTGGTTTCATAGACAATTTGTTTAAATACTGGAGAGTAAAACAAGCTTCTTCTACACTCCTTTTTACTCTAAAGTTAGGATCCAGGTTCTTCAGGTTCTCGGGTGCATTAAGGAATACAACTCCTAAATCAGGTGAGATCAGATTTTTCATCCAGTCACTGTTGGTAGTAGACCCTTGGGATTGTTCATCTTCTAATTCAGCTATCTTTCGCTGAAGCATGCTATTGATTCCTGGCAGGTTATCATCGCCAATGTGAGTGAGTAGAATGGAATCTACCCTGTCCAAGTGTCGGATAAGTTTCCAAAAGCAAGATTTTCTTTCGGATCCTCCATTGATAAGCATATTGAATCCATTCACTGCAAACAATGCAGAGTCCCCTCTTCCACCTGGGAAAATATAACAGCAGGGTTTGGAGAGTTTCAAGAAGCCTCCTGAAGTTGGAGGTTCCAAAATGTCAAAGGGTGATGGCACTTCTACTGATTCTGACAGATACTCTGTGAATTCAGAGAGTCCTTCCATGTCAGGCAATATGGAAGATGAGTTGAGTTTAATGTTAATAAAGTCTTGAAGGTTGTGTCTGTCAAGGTTGGAATTTTTCCAGTCTCCTTCCTCAGGGCAAAAAAGAGTTAAGCTGGCTTTGTTGGCAGGGTGTGTGGTGCTCAATAATTCACCAATCTAGGGTTGTAAAACAAAAACACAAGAAGATGCATGTAAATTAATATTATAATGACAATTAATGTCAGAACATATTATTTTCTGAACCAATAGATAAGACTTTTTCATTCACTTCTGCACTGTTGAGTACCCATCCTAGAAGCTGAAGGAACCAATTAGTTTACTACTGTATTTTTTTAAATACAAAGGAGCAGCTTATGAGGAATGGTCTCTTCCTTATTGCCCAAAGAAGGAAAATATCCCAAGGTTCCCCCTTCCTTCTTCCACCCTTTATAGGAGGACAGTACAAGCTTTTATATTTAGAGGGGATGAGGAATATGAGACTAACACTGCCATATCAGCCACTATCTCTGCCATTGGTTCATGAGTCTCCCTGCTGCCCATGCCAATTCAGAAGAACCAGCAAAATATCTAAGGCAAACATCACATCTTCATAAGAGGTAGAGAATAAATTCAGCCCAGAGGAGGCCTGCATCCTCTTGGGAGAGCTAACTTCCTCACCCCTCCTCACACAGAATGTATTCCAAGACACAGTGGGCTCAGCCCTTTGATCCAGCCTGGCCAGACACCTCTGTGGACCCTCCCGACCCTCAAGCAGATCAACACTCCTGCCCAACTTGGGGTCATCTGCCAACTGACTGCAGCTGCCCTCAATCCCCTCATCCAGATCATTGATAAAGATGTTGAAGAGGACAGGCCCCAACACTGAGCCCTGGGGGACACCACTGGTGACCGGCCACCAACCGGATTGAACTCCAGTCCCCACCACTCTCTGGGCCCGGACAGCCAGCCAGTTTTTTACCCAGCAAAGAGGACACTCATCGAAGCCAGGAGCAGCCAGTTTCTCCAGGAGAATGCTGGGGGAAACAGTGTCAAAGGCTTCACTAAAGTCCAGGCAGACAACATCCACAGCTCCTCCCTCTGCCACTAAGTGGGTCACCTGGTCATAGAGGGAGATCAAGTTGGTCAAGCAGGACCTGCCTCTCCTAACCCCATGCTGACTGGGCCTGATCTCCTGGTTGTCCTGTATGTGCCGTATGATGGCACTCAAGATGATCTGCTCCATAACCTTCCCTGGCACTGAGGTCACACTGACAGGCCTGTAGTTCCCTGGATCCTCCTTCTGGCCCTGCTTGGAGATGGGAATCACATTTGCTGACCTCCAGTCGACTGGGACCTCCCTGGTTAGCCAGGACTGCTGGGAAATGATGGGAAGTGGCTGGGTGAGCCCTTCCGCCAGCTCCCCCAGTGCCCTTGGGTGGATCCCATCCAACTTGTGTGGGTCTGAGTGGTGCAGCAGGTCACTGACCATTTCCTCTGGGATTACGGGGCCTTCATTACCACTCCCTGTCTCTGTCATCCAGTTCAAGGGGCTGGGCACCCAGAGAACAACTGGTCTGACTATTACAGACTGAGGCACAGAAGCCATTCAGCACCTCGGCCTGTTCCTCAGCCTTGGTCACTCTGTTTCCCCCCACATCCAAGAAAGGATGGAGATTCTCCTCAGCCTCCTTTTGCTGTTGATGGATTTATAGAAACATTTTTTATTGTCTTTTATGGCGGTGGCCAGACCAAGTTCTAGCTGGGCTTTGGCCCTTCTAATTTTCTCCCTGCACAGCCTCGCCAAATCCATGTAGTCTTCCTGAGTGGCCCCTTCTTCCAAAGGCCAGAGACTTTCCTTTTCTTCCTGAGCTCCAGCCAAAGCTCTGTTCAGCCAGGCCAGTCTCTACCCCGCCGGTTTATCTCACGGCACACCGGGACGGCTTGTTCTGGTGCCTTAGAGATTTCCCTCTTGAGGCTTGTCCAGCCTTCCTGGACTCCTTTGCCCTTCAGGGCTGCCTCCCAGGGGACTCTGCCAACCAGGCTCCTCAACAGGCCACACTCTGCCCTCCCAAAGACCAAGGGAGCATTTCTACTGCCTCCCCTCCTTACTCCCCCAACCATCGAAAACTCGACCATCTCATGATCACTGTGGCCAAGACGGCCTCCAACCTTCACATCACCCACAAGTCCTTCTCTGTTCTCAAGCAGCAGGTCCAGCAGGAAGCCTTCCCTGGTTGGCTCCTCACCAGCTGAGTGAGGAAGTTGTCTGCCACACACTCCAGGAACCTCCTGGACTGTTTCCTCTCGGCTGTGTTGTATTTCCAGCTGACATCTGGTCAGTTGATGTCCCCTATGAGAACAAGTGCTGGTGATCGTGGGGCTTCTCCCAGCTGCTTATAGAATATTTTGTCTGCCTATTCACCCAGGCTGGATGGTCTATAACAGACTCCCACCATGATATTTGCCCTGTTGGCCTTCCCCCTGATTCTTACCCATAAACACTCAACCCTATTGACACCATTGTTGAGCTCTAGACAATCAAAACTCTCCCTCACATACAGGGCCACTTCCTGCCCTGTTCCTCCTGAAGAGGTTGTATCCACCCAACGCAGCTCTCCAGTTGTGTGACTCATCTAACCCTTGACACCATGATGGCGACTATGTCATAGTTTTCCTGCTGCACGATGGCTTCCAGCTCCTCCTGTTTGTTGCGCATGCTGCGGGCACTGGTGTAGATGCCCTTCAGTTGGGCTGTTGATCCTGTCACCTTTTTGGGGGGAGAGGCCTGATTACCATGTGAGTGTTGTCAGGTGCTTCCGTGGTTTCTAACAAACACGTCAATAACCCTTGCATTTTTGCTGCCGCGTGGGTCTCCATCCCCTACCTCCACTGAGATGGCAGACCAAAGGAGATTACTAGCACGTCCTCCCACAAACGTTGATGTGCCGCTCTCAGGCTTAGCTCCAGCGAGGCTGGTTTTATCCCTTCCCCCCTTCAGATCTAGTGTAAAGCTCTTTCGATGAGCCCCGCCAACTCCTGTGCGAGGATCCTCTTCCCCCTTTGGGACCGGTGTACCCCGTCTGTCGCCAGCAGCCCTGGTGTCGTGTGAACCCACCCACAATCAAAACCCCAAAGTCCTGCCGCTGGCACCCGGCTCGGAGCCGGGTGTTGACCTGGTGGCTCTTCCTGTTTCTTCCCTTATCGTTCCCTGCAACTGGAGGGATAGGGGAGAACAGCACTTGTGCTCCTGATCCCTTGACCAGTCGTCCCAAGGCCCTGAAGTCTCTCTTGATCCCATCTGCAACTAAACTGGGTGGGGCTTAGTTGCCAACCGAAGGTAAACCACGACAAATATATATAAAAATACATTTTACATCATATTACACTATATATGATATACTTATAATGCTTTATATATATATAGTTTTATAAATAAAAATATAAACTCCGGGCTAAAGAGCCAGAAAAAAGTGTTAAGGTTAAAAATGCTCTTGTCATTATTTTGATTTTAAACTCATGGACCACAAAAGTGAAAATCTAGAATAACTCCATTAGTTTTGACAGCGTTCGATAACATGCTATTACCAAAACCAGCTACTGCTGAAATATAGGCACAGAAAACAAAAAGTTCTACACCGTAGTATAAAGAGCTATTGTTCTGTTCCAGTCTGAACTAAAAAACAATATTTGGTGGTTCTGGATTAGTACACATGCAAACATGAAAAAGTATGATATATTTTATACCTTCTCCCAGTTCCACATATACTTCCATTTGATTTTTTTTCCAGGAAATCAGGTTAAATTTAGCCCATTTCTGTTCTGTTTGCTCTTGACAAAGAGACCACTGAATTGTGTAAATTTTAAAAAATTAATTCAGACATGAAATATCAGTGCAAAATATGCCCACACAATATCTTGAAAAATACCACAACCTTCTTTGCAGAGACTCAATTGTTAGTTCAAGCTATAGGAACTGTTTTCATAAAGATAATATAGATCAGACTATAGCTGTATAATTTGAAAGTCTCGGACCACAAACTGAATCAACAGAAGAAGTGGATATATACAAAAATAATGATGTTTGATTGCAGTAGATCTCTGTGGGCCTCTGTGTGTGTATGCTTCTCTTCCTTTCTTTGTGTTACATAATTTATTTTCAGCATTTATCAAAATAAAATGCAACGAAGATACAGTGGCTGTTATCTAAACAAAAATAATCCAGCCAATACCTAACTAAAGCAGAAAATACATATTTTCTATTTTTCTTTGTTGGCCTTGCTTTGTATTCAAACAATTTGATGATAGGAGTATAAATAAATCTCACCTCTATGTCAGACATGACTTTGTCTGAAAAAAACAAAGAAAATGAAAGCAAAGCAAAACAAAATAAAAGGAATAAAGGCAGAAAAGGGTGAAACATAATAGGAGAACCATTTCTGTTGTTTACCACAAAAATAAGAGGGTCAGCACAGACCACAGCCCTGAAATAGATTTAGGATCTCAAGCATAGTACTTTATGTAATGTCTCTGGTCAGGGTTGAAAACACATTATTAAGGAGAGACAAAAGTAGTAAAAGATCACTTACTCTGGAAGAATAAATCGAAGTCTGTTGCATACATAAGGAGATAACATGAGTACAGACCATTTCTCAAGCAGGGCAAATTTTCTGGCTAGATAAAAAATCATATGGTAATATACTTGGCTAATGAATATACTGGGCCAAAGTTGGGGGTTAGTTCTATCCAGTTTATATAATACCATATTTGGATTGCTGTTTCATATTTCTAAATTCTGACTTTGCTCCTAAAAGTTGGCACACATAATGCAGGCAGTGTTAAGCCACTGGTATCGCAGGCCAATGAAACGTTGGAGAAAAATTATTCCAGACATAGATCATATCTGTTAGGAAAAGCAAATTCAGGAATGCCCTAGAAAAGACTTTAATGGATTTGCATTTCAAATGGTGACACAAAGGATATCGACAGTTCCATTGCTTACACTATTTGATAACACAGAAATTTAACTGCCCATTCTCTTCTCTGCATTCAAAGTCACTCCGGGAGCAAAGAAATGTATCTGTGAACCTGATCATCTTTTAAAGCATTGAGATGCATCTGTTGAGGAATCCTCAAGTTTTAAAGGTGTTACAGCTGGTGAAGGCAAACAACAAGTTGGCGGCTCAGAGAAAACACAAGATTGTTTCATACCCTGGACCACAAAGGAAAAAAAGAAAGATTTTTCCTCTGCTAGCTGTTGTTGCAGAGGCAGTGGAATGAGATACCTTCAATCTTCTGGCATGGGAGAAGTTGAAAACACTTTTAGGCATTGCCTGCAGGGAGTTCTGAAAGCTAGAGATGGATTTCTGAACAGGAATTCATAAGATTATCACTCAAAGAGTATTTACTTATTTGTAATCACATCCCATGACCATAGATCAGGTTTATTCCAGTGAAATAAAAATGGACAGAGACCAGAAATACTAACTTTACTACAGTGCCCATCAATCCATGCATGCTTATGGGTCAGGACAGCACAGGAATTCTTTCTTCTAATCACTAGTTAACAAACCACTAACCACTTTTTTCTAGCCATTTTAGAGAATAGAATAGAATAGAATAGAATAGAATAGAATAGAATAGCATAGCATAGCATAGAATAGAATAGGACTATTTCAGTCAGAAGGGACCTACAATGATCACCTAGTCCAAATGCCTGACCACTTCAGGGCTGACCAATAGCTAAACATGTTATTAAGGGCATTGTCCAAATGCCTCTTAAATGCTGACGGGCTTGGGGCACCCACCACCTCTCCAGGAAGCCTCTTCCAGGGTTTGACCACCCCCCCCCACCCCCGGTAAAGAAACGTTTCCTCGTGTCCAGTCTGAACCTCCCCTGGCGCAGCTTTGAGCCGTTCCCACGTGTCCTGTCGCTGGATGCCAGGGAGAATGGACCAGCACCTCCCTCTCCACGTCCCCTCCTCAGGGAGCTCTAGAGACCAATGAGGTCACCCCTCAGCCTCCTTCTCTCCAGACTAGACAAGCCCAGAGTCCTGAGCTGCTCACAGACACAGAATCACACAGAATCTTCCGGTTGGAAGAGTCCAACCGTTCCCCCTGCACTGCCAGGGTCCCTAGCCCCTGTCCCTCAGCACCACATCGATACAGCTTTTAAACCCCTCCAGGGATGGGGACTCCACCACCTCCCTGGGCAGCCTGTTCCAAGGCTTAATGACCCTCTGTGTAAAGTAATTTTTCCTGATATCCAACCTAAATTTCCCCTGATGCAACTTGAGGCCATTCCCTCTCATCCTGTCATTCATAACATGGGAGAAGAGACCGACCCCCACCTCACTCCAACCTCCTGTCAGGGAGTTGTGGAGAGCAATAAGGTCTCCCCTCAGCCTCCTTTTCTCCAGGCTAAACACCCCCAGGTCCCTCAGCCGCTCCTCATAAGACAAGTTCTCCAGACCCTTCACCAGCTTCGGTGCCCTTCTCTGAACCCACTCCAGCTCCTCAATGTCCTTATTGAAGTGAGTGGCCCAAAACTGGACACAGCACTCAAGGTGTGGCCTTACCAGCGCCGTGTACAGGGGGACAATCCCTGCCCTGCTCCTGCTGGCCACACCAGTGCTGATACAAGCCAGGATGCCATTAGCTTTCTTGGCTGCTTGGGCACACTGCTGGCTCATGTTCAATCGGCTGTCGACCAGCACCCCCAGGGCCTTTTCTGCTGGGCAGCGTTCCAGCCACTCTTCCCCAAGCCTTTAACGCTGCTGCAGGGGGTTGGTGTGGCCCAAGTGCAGGACCCGGCACTTGGTCTTGTTGAATTTCATACAATTGGCCTCGGCCCATCGATCCAGCCTGTCCAGATCCCTGTGTAGAGCCTCCTGACACTCAGGCAGATCAACACTTCCTCCCAACTTGGTGTCATCTGCGAACTTGCTGAGGGTGCCCTCGATCCCCTCATCCAGATCATTGATAAAGATGTTGAAGAGGACAGGCCCTAATACCGAGCCCTGGGGGACACCACTGGTGACCAGCCGCCAGCTGGATTTAGCTCCATTCCCCACCACTCTCTGGGCCCGGCCAGCCAGCCAGTTTTTGATCCAGTGAAATGTACACCCGTCCAGGCCATAGGCAGCCAGTTTCTGCAGGAGAATGTTGTGGGAAACGGTGTCAAAGGCCTTGCTAAAATCCAAGTAAACAACATCTACAGCTCTTCCCTCATCTACTAGACAGGTCACTTTGTCGTAGAAGGAGATCAAGTTGGTCAAACAGGACCTGTCCTTCATAAATCCATGTTGACTGGGCCTGATCATCTGACTATCCTGTACGTGCCGCATGATGACACTCAAGATGATCTGCTTCGTGAGTTTCCCTGGCACTGAGGTCAGACTGACAGGCCTGTAGTTCCCTAGCTCCTCATAGGACATGCCCTCCAGCCCCTTCACCAGCTCTGCTGCCCTCCTCTGGACGCATTCGAGTCCCTTCACATCCTTCTTAAATTTTGGGGCCCAGAACTGCACACAGTTCTCAAGGTGAGGCCTCACCAATGCTGAACACAGCAGGATCAACCCCTCTTTTGACCGGCTTTTTATGCTGTGTTTAATGAACCCCGGGGTGCAGTTTGCCCTCATGGCTGCCAGGGCCCTCTGCTGGCTCCTATTGAGCTTAGCACCACCCAGTGCCCCCAGGTCCCTTTCTGCAGGGCTGCTCTCTGGCCACTCCCCTCCCAATCTATACTTGTGCCTGGCATTACTCCATCCCAGGTGCAGAATCGGGCATTTGGACTTGTTACATTTCATCCCATTAAACATAGCCCAATGCTCCGATCTATCTAGATCCCTCTGCAAGACCTCTTGTCCTTCAAGAGAGTCAACAGCACCCTCCAGTCTAGTATCATCAGCAAACTTGCTAATGGTGCATTCAACTCCTGCATCCACATAGTTGATAAAAATATTGATCAGAACTGGCCCTAGAATTGAGCCCTGAGGGGCATTGCTGGTGACTGGTCACCAGCCAGATGCAGCCCCATTCACTACAGCCCTTTGAGCTCTGCCCTTCAGCCAGTTCTTTACCCAGCGCAGCGTGGACCTGCTCATCCCACAGTCGGACAACTGGTCCAGAAGGATGCTCTGAGGGACAGTATTAAAAGTCTTCCCTTCATCCACTAGGTGGGTGACCTTATTGTAGGAGGAGATCAAAGTAGTGAGACAGGACTTCTTTTTAACCCATGTTGACTGTGCCTGATGATTGCATTTGTCCTGGGTTCATCTAAGATAGGGTTAATTTCCACAGCCAGGATAGCTGGACAGAATTAGTCAATGGGATATTCAATATCATACTTACGTCATGCTCAGTATATATATAAAGTTGGGGGGGAGGGAGGGGGGACAGTTTCAAACAGTGTGGCATGGTAGTGGTGAGCAGTGCATTGTTTCCCCTCTCTTCATGTTTTTTCAAGAAAACTCTCCTTATCTTAACCCACTCATTCATTTTTTACCTTTTTTTTGTTACCATTCATTCTCCTACCCCCAGGGGCAGAAGGGAGCGAGCAGCTGCCTGGTGCTTAGTTGCCAGCTGGGTTCAAACCTGGACAGTCCTTTTTGGTGCCCAACGTGGGGCCGTACGAAGGGTCGAGATAACGACACATCTGCCCCAAGCATGTTAAAACAAGCTTGCTGTAGGCACTCTGTATATTAGTTACGCAGTCCCTGGGCACCGTGCTGGTCCGTTTGCTCACGTGCGGGGTTATGCAAATCCCATGTACGCTCTGTATTCCCTGTCGTGATGTTTATCATCCCTGGGAGACGGATCAGGACCATCATGTTGTTTTATTGGATGTTGTTGGCCCATGATACGGTCATACCACTGGTCACGAGGTTAAGCTGGTATTTGTACGTGGCATTGTGGTTTCTTAGTAACCTCACCCCATCCATGGGCAAGGCAGGGGAGGAGACTTTCTCGGCTTCTGAGAATTTTGAATACCCTTGGGATGCCCAGGCCAGTTTGCTCTTACTGTTATGTCTCCGGAACGCGCCTCAGGTCTTGCTTAGGGTTACACACAGGTTTTTCAAGAGTAGCACCCAGAGATCTGCCCCCAGGCTGGAGAGTGGCAGGGAGTGTGGGAGAGTATGGGCAAGTGCCTAGGGCAGTGGTCCCCTCCAATGCTTTGGAATTTTACCCCGGAACAAGTGCAAGATCCCGACAGTCTAGTACAAGATTTGGAAAAAGCATGTTGTCAGCCGGGCACCTCCAGAGAGACACAAATCACTGCAACGTGCTGGGGCCTGGCCCGTGTCTACCGAGCCCTGTTCAAAACTGTTCGGTGCCCTTGAGGGGAAGAGAAGGTCTCTGGGCCCAAAAAGAGACCAGCAGGCACTGTGGCTATTCCAGCCCTCGTGACAAGCTCTGTGGCTACTCAGACCCCGGCAGCAGGTGCTGCAGCTGAACCAGAGAACCAATCCGTGCCAGTAACAGTCGCCCCTATACAGTAAAAGAAATACACAAAAAAAATCAGTCTGCTTTGTGAGGGATGAGGATGAACCAGAATCATCACAAGAACAGGAGGAAGAGGCAGAGCCAGAGGTGATCACCTGATCCCTGAGTGAGCTGCGAGATATGCAAAAGGATTTCAGCTGTCATCCAGGCAAGCACATTGTGAACTGGCTGCTCCAATGCTGGGATAACGGGGCTTGTGGTTTGGAATGAGAGGGCAGAGAAGCCAAGCAGCTGGGATCCCTGTCTAGGGAAGGGGGCACTGAAGACAGACACAAGCCCTCAGCCTCTGGAGGTGACTTCTGTCAGGCATGAAGGAAAGGTGCCCCTTCAAGGAAGATGTTGTATGTCACCCAGGCAAGTGGACTACCATGGAGAGAGGTATCCAGTACCTGAGGGAGTTGGCTGTGCTGGAGGTGCTACCTACAGACCCAGATGAAGCCCAGCACACACTGTCCATGTGGCGGAAGGTGCTACTTCTGCCACAAGAGGAGGAACTGTCCCATGAGTTCCAGCAATTCAAGGAGGACATGTCCTCCTCCCCACCTGTACAGGCCCGTATCTCAGCTGTCAGGAGTAGGCGCTCCCCTGCTCACACACCACGAGGTACCCTGTGGGTTCTACCTACGTGACCATGGAGAGGACATGAGGAGGTGGGATGGAACAACCACTTCAATGCTAGAGGCCCAAGTATGTCAGTCGCAAGGGAGAACAATCGCGATGGGATTCTCCCAAGGAAAATGTTGCCCCAGTTTCCAGTGGGAAATTCCCTAGACAGAGTAGGAGGGCTGACCTTACTGCTGATCCTCTTGAAGGGACTTCTAAGGCATTTTCACAAGAAGTGAGTGACTCCAATCAGGATTAGAGGGGCCCTGCCAGCCAGCCAGGTGGAGGAAAGGAACAATTGGGTTTACTGCACCGTGTGGATCCGATGGCCTGGCACATCATACCCACAGGACTACAAGGCCCTAGTTGATACCGGTGCACAGTGTACTTTAACACCATCAAGCTATAAAGGGGCAGAACCCATCGGTATTTCTGGGGTGACAGAGAGATCCCAACAGCTCACTGTATTGGAAGCTGAAGTGAGCCTCACCGGGAATGAGTGGCGTAAACACCCCATTGTGATTGGCCCAGAGGCCCCGTGCATCCAGGAGAGGGTATTTCAAGGACCCAAAAGGGTACCGGTGGGCTTTTGGTACAGCTGCCCTGGAGACAGAGGACATTGAACAGTTGTCCACCTTGCCCCGTCTCTCAGAGGACCCTTCTGTGGTGTGGTTGCTGAGGGTTGAGGAACAGCAGGTGCCAGTCATTATTACAACAGTGCACCAGCAGCAATACCGCACTGATCGAGACTCCCTGATCCCCATCCAGAAGCTGCTCTGTCAACTGGAGAGTGAAGGAGTGATCAGCAGGACATGCTCACCCTCAAACAGCCCCATATGGCCCATGTGAAAATCTAATGGAGACCGACAGTAGACTGTCCTGGTCTGAATGAAATCTCACCACCACCGAGTGCTGCCGTGCCAGACATGTTAGATCTCCAGTACGAACTGGAGTCAAAGGTAGCCAAGTGGTACGTCACAACTGATATCACCAAGGCATTCTTCTCCGTCCCTATAGTGGCAGAGTGCAGGGCACAGTTTGCTTTCAGCTGGAGAGGTGTCCAGTACACCTGGAATCGACTGCCCCAGGGCTGCAAACACAGTCCCACCATCTGCCACGGACTGATCCAGACTGCACTGGAGAGAGGTGGAGCTCCAGAACACCTGCAATACATCGATGACATCATTGTAGGGGGTAAGACAGTGGGAGAAGTTTTTGAGAAAGGGGAGAAAATAGTTCAAGTCCTGCTGAAGGCCGGTTTTGCCATAAAACGAAGTAAAGGGACCTGCACAGGAGATCAAATTTTTAGGAATGAAATGGCAAGACGAGTGTCACCAGATCCTGATGGATGTAATCAACAAGATAGCAGTTATGTCTCCACTGACTAACAAAAAGGAAACACGGGCTTTCTTAGGCACTCTGGGTTTCTGGAGGATGCACATGCCAGACTATGGTCTGACTGTGAGCCCTCTCTATCAAGTGACCTGCAAGAAAAATGATTTTACAGGGGGCCCTGAGCAGCAACAAGCCTTTGAACAAATCAAGCAAGAGATGGTTCGTGCAGTAGCCCTTGGGCCAGTCCGGGCAGGACAAGATGTTCAAACGGGCTCTACACCACAGCCAGGGAGAATGGTCCTGCCTGGAGCCTGTGGCAGAAAGCACCTGGGGAGACCCAAGGCTGACCCTTGGGGTTTTGGAATCAGGGATACAGAGGATCCAAGACTCACTACACTCCCACTGTAAAAGAGGTTCTGGCAGTGTATGAAGGAGCTCGAGCTGCTTGGGAAATAAATGGTACTGAAACATAGCTCCTCCTGGTGCCCTGACTGGCAGTGTTGAACTGGATGTTTAAAGGGAAGACTCCCTTCACACATCATGCAACTGATGCTACATGCAGTAAGTCAGTTGCACTGATCGCTCGGTGGGCTCAAATATGGAACCCCAATTGCCCAGGAATTTTGAAAGTAATTATGGAGTGGCTGGAAGGCAAAGATTTTGGCATGTCACCAGGAAGGAGGTAATATGTGCTGAAGAAGCCCCACCATATGATCAGTTACCAGAGAACGATAAGCAATGTGCTCTGTTTACCAATGGATCTTGCTGCCTTGTAGGACATCACTGGAGGTGGAAGGCTGCTGTGTGGAGTCCCACACGACGAGTCGCAGAAGCGGCTGAGGGAGAAGGTGAACAGAGTCAGTTTGCAGAGGTGAAAGCATCCAGCTGGCTTTAGACCTTGCTGAGCGAGAAAGGTGCCCAGTGCTCTGTCTCTGTACTGACTCCTGGATGGTGTCTTGTGGGGGTGGTTACAGCAATGGAAGGAAAACAATTGGCAGCGCAGAGGTGAACCCACCTGGGCTGCTGAGTTTTGGCAAGAGATTGCTGCTCGGGTAGAGAACCTGGTTGTGAAAGTCCGTCACGTGGATGCCCACATACGCAAGAGTTGGGCCACTGAGGACCATCAAAACAACCAGCAGGTGGATCAGGCTGCCGAGATTGAAGTGGCTCAGGTGGATTTGGACTGGCAACATAAAGGTGAGCTATTTATAGGTCCATGGGCCATGACACCTCTGGTCATCAAGGAAGGGATGCGCCATACCGATGGGCTCGTGACCGAGGGGTGGGTTGAACTCTGGACGCTCTTGCGCAGGTTGCCCACGACCGTGAACCACGCGCCGCAATCAAGCAAGCGAAACGGTTAAAACCTTTGTGCTATGGGGGACGATGGTCAACATATCCATACGGGGAGGCCTGGCCGATTGATCACATCCCACTGCCTCAAACCCGCCAGGGTAAGCGCTACGTGCTGACAACGGTGGGAGCAACCACCGGATGGCTGGAAACATCTCCCGTGCCTCACGCCACTGCCCGCAACACCTTGAGAGGCGAATCTTGTGGCGACACGGTACTGCAGAAAGAATTGAGTCTGACGATGGGGCTCATTTCAAAACCAATCTGATAGACAATTGGGCCAAGGAACACGGTATCGAGCGGGTGTGTCACACCCCCCATCATGCACCAGCCGCTGGGAAAATCCAGCGGCACCATGGACTGCTGAAGCCTACACTGAGAGCAATGGGGGGTGGGACCTTCAAGCAGGGGGGTACTCGCTTAGCAAAAGCCACCTGGTTAGTGAGCACTGGAGGATCTGCCTATCGGGCTGGCCCTGCCCAGTCAAAACTCCCACCCACTGTAGAGGGGCATCAAGTCCCCGTGGTGCACATGAAGAATATGTTAGGGAAGACAGTCTGGGTTAGTCCTGCCTCGGGCAAAGGTTTTTGCTCAGGGACCTGGGTGCACTTGGTGGGTGATGTGGGAGGATGGGCAAGTCCCATATATACCTCAAGGGGATTTGATTTGGGGTGAGAACAGCCAGTGAATTCAACTGTATGACAATAATTACTAAACACAAATCAACGAGGGATGGGCTTTAATGAAACCAAGCGAGGGGCAGTGGTGATGGAGCTGGAACTGGCTTCATCAACTGGTGTCCAGCAATTTCCTTAAGATCAGTGTCTTCAACCCACAGACCACGAGCTCTGGATGTGGCTTACAGCAACCGGACAGCATCTCCTGCCCTGAGACTGTTGTGACAGATGGAGCCCCAAAGTCATGGATTAAATGAACTCAATGGACACGTTAGAGCGATGGCCCATGGACTAAGGTCAAGTAGTGGATCTGGGCATGACGCAGATGGTATAGAAAAAGGGGTGGATAATGTCCTGGGTTTGGCTAGGATAGGGTCAATTTCTGCAGCCAGGATAGCCAGATCAAACCAGCCAATGGGATATTCGATACCATACTGATGTCATGCCCAGTATATATATAAGGTGAGCCTAGTTGGGCAGCAGCAGCGTGGTGTGGAACTGGGGTTGGACTGGATGGGCTTTTAAGGTCCCTTCCAACCCAAACCATTCTGTGATTCTATGATTCCCTCATGCCCTTTTTGTAGATTGGTATAACACAGGCTAGCTTCCAGTCAGTCGGTACATCCCCAGACTCCCAAGAAATTGAGAGGGTTCCTGCTGTAACATCCGCCAGCTCCTTCAGTACTCTGGGATGAATTCCATAAGGCCCCATGGACTTGTGGACATTCAGCTGATGCAGCTGGTCCCTTACAATTTCAGTGTCCTCAAACGGAAAGTCACTGTTCTTGCACTTGTGGTTCCTTGACTCAGAGGATTGGGCAGCCCAAGGTCTATCAGTAAAGACTGAAATTTTTTCTAATCTTTTTTCCAATTTGTAGACTGCCTAAAAATTTCTCATTAATGGGACCCTTTAAAAAATGTCACATACGCAAACTGCAGTATGGCAAATATGATCTTACTTTGCTTTTGTGAAATCTTTTAGAAACAGCGGGAGCCCAAGGTTTCAGAAACAATAAGCTGGAAGCCAACACTAAAACAGCCTTGCTGGCTGACTGGTGAGCATGCTGCCAGCAGCAGAGATGAACCAAGTGAGCTTTACTAGGAGACCATGGGAGTATGCCCTGCATGCCCACAACCACAACGATCCCTCATCAGCTGTAACTCATAGCAAACCACCACTGCTCTGCTTTCCAGCCAACAGTTTGGGTCCCTAACTGTAATGGTAGGATTTGCCCCTAGTTTTGCATGTAGTCTTAAAGTAATTATGTGTCGCTAATTAGCCAGTGGTGCAAGGAGATCAGGTTTGCAATTTCACAGAAAAGTAACTGTGAAACGACAGTGACTTTTAGGTGTCACGTGCGTTTCAGAGAGCAGGAAACCAGTTCTTTCCCCAACCCTACAACCATATGCTGAACAAAGAGGCTTTGAGAAACAGATTATAGTACACACTGCCCAAGTTGCAGAAGGCAAAGGCAGGGACTGGGAGAAGAAAGAACCTCAAACTGCAGGAGAAGATCAGGTTCAAGACCACCTAAGGAACCTGAAGGTGCGCACGTCCATGGGACCTGATGAGACGCATCCGCGGGTCCCGAGGGACCTGGCAGATGAAGTGGCTAAGCCACTGTCCATCATATTTGAGAAGTCGTGGTAGTCCGGTGAAGTTCCCACTGACTGGAAAAGGGAAACATAACCCCCATTTTTAAAAAGGAAGACCCGGGGAACTACAGGCCGGTCTGTCTTACCTCTGTGCCTGGCAAGATCACAGAGTGAGATCCTCCTGGAAACTCTGCTAAGGCACATGGAAAACAAGGATGCGATTGGTGTCAGCAAACACAGCTTCACTAAGGGCAAATCGTGCCTGACAAATTTGGTGGCCTTCTATGATGGGATTACAGCGTTGGTGGATAAGGGAATAGCAACTGATGTCATCTACCTGGACTTGTGCAAAACACCATCCTGCATGACATCCTTGTCTCTAAATTGGAGAGACGTGGATTTGACAGATGGACCACTCAGTGGATAAGGAATTGGCTGGATGGTCGCACCCATAGAGCTGTGGTCAATGGCTTGATGTCCCAGTGCAGACCAGTGATGAGAGGCTTTACTCAGGGGCCCGTATTGGGAGTGGTACTGTTTAACATCTTTGTCGACAACATGGACAGTGGGATCATAGAATCATAGAACCACAGACTGGTTTGGGTTGAAGGGACCTTCAGAGCTCACCCAGTCCAAGCCCCTGCAGGGAGCAGGGACATCTGCAACTAGAGCAGAGTGCTCGGAGCCCCAAGGGCCAGCCTGACCTGGGATGGTGCCAGGGATGGGGCTTCTGCCACCTCTCAGGGCAACCTGGGCCAGGGGCTCACCACCCTCAGAGTCAAACATTTCTCCCTTCTCTCTGGTCTGAATCTCCCTCTTCCAGTTGAACCCATCAGCCCTTGTCCTGTCCCAACAGCCCCTGCTGAAAAGTCTGTCCCCAAATGGATATAATAAGGCCACATTTGAGCTCATGCAAACTTTGCTTTTTCAGTGCTGAACTTTGAAATCTCACTCCATTGAAATGCTCCAAATTAATTTTGGAAACTAAATACCTAGGAATGCAGCCCTGTAGTTTATTTAATTATTTATTTTACACAGCAGTCAAATTAAGTGTGACAGCTTGTTTGCTATGGGTTCTTGCCTTATGGGAGATTTCAGACACAGTACATTAAGCAAGACAGCAAAATAGCAAGTCATGAAAGAAACATCTTTAAATATTGGCATAATTCATTCTTATATTTTTGGTATGTAAAAATCACAAGATTTACAGATTTCACTAGCAAAATTTTAAGCACTACAGTAAAAAAGCCAAGCAGGTAGGTAGTGCATATAACTACAGTCATTACAACAGATAGCCTCTGTCTTATTTAATGTCACCTATTACTTAGCTGCCACCAGGCAAGAACCTGGTGTCAAATTCAATTTGACTGCTTTGTATGTGCACCTTAGATAAACAAGCTGTATATTTTAAACACAACACTATCTCCTTCCACTGCCAAAATGTTCCTTGGTTTTCCATTTCTTGAAGTTACAATTTAATTCCCCAAATTAAAATGGAATTCCTTTGTTAAGCAATTTACATTAAAACTAAAGTAAATTAAATAAAAGTCTTGAAAGAAAGCCTATAATGAAGAGCATCAGCATTAGTTAGCCAATGCTAACTCTAACACAGAGAGTCATTTTTAGTCTTCTAAAAATCTCTGCCATCACATGGCAATATATGGAAGACACTTTTCTGAACACACCTCTTGGTCTGTGAAGATCTCAATGAAGTTCTGGAAGGAGAAGGTCCCTGACTGAAGAATGAGTTCTCCTGTGTTTTCAAAGCACTGTCCAGTTAGTACAAGGAGCTTGTGTCTTGCAGCATCTGTGATCATTAAGCGCACCTAGAGTGAAGGAGAAATACATCAATAATGGGAGTTGCTACATGTTTGTACATTCCTCTGAGAACATACAGTTTACCTCATCTAATTTAGAACATATTTTGCACCAGAGTTTCCCAGGACTGTTGAAACTTTTTCAAGTTATAGTGCTGTTTACAAAAGACAACAAGAAAGGAGCAAAAGGGAAAAAAGAAGGAACAAGGAGTGATTAAAGAGAAAGTCTGATGAATAAACCAAACTAATGACATGGGGGACAAAAGAGCAAGGAGCAGAAGAGAACAAAATTTGAATGAAAAAGATAATATTTTCAGAGAACAAATACATTCCTTATATAACTCTTGTAGATTTTTAATAGCACTGTATCAGGACAGTCTTGGCCAACTGTGTCCCACATGCTAATGAGGGACAACTGCATGTGTCAGACTGTTTTTAGAAGGCCAATCTTCTTTTCCCAGTGTACAGCATTACTTGCCATTCAGTTGCAAAAATGTCACTAAAAAGTAAGAGACACAAACCACGCATAGAAGTAACATATTTAGACTGTCATTCTCTTGAATCATCTATAAAGTTAAAGGATGTTTCTGTTTCACCATAATCATAATCAAGCACTCAGATACAGTCACGTGCATTATTTACATCTCATGATGTCACTAACTATGGACACTATAACTTTTTTAAGTGTGCCAGCCCAAGACCTTTTCAGTACACAGTAATAAATTATGCAGATGCCTGATGGCTCAAAGCAGCATGCTACTGAGAAATAAACTTCTGCATTTTGAAATAACTGTTAACTATTTTAAACTAGATCCTTGGTACTTTACTTGACCCTCACTACAACTAGTAATAATTCCTGTTTCCCACCCCACCAGGGGGAAATTTACTTGTATGCTAAGAAAGATCCATATATTCAGTATACTTCCGTTGGCTGAATTCAAATTAAAGAACAAAACTAAACAAAACCTTTGTAAGATTCTGTACTGTTGAGTAAACTTTTTTGCAAATGTAGTGGGTTGACCTTGGCTTGGCTGCCAGGTGCCCACCATGCTGCTCTGTCACTCCCCTCCTCAACAGGACAGGGGGACAAAATAAGATGAAAAACTCATGGGTTGAGATACAGGCAGTTTAATAAAGAAAAGCAAAGGCTGCACACAGAAGCAAAGGAAAACAAATAGATTTATTCTCTACTTCCCATCAGCAGGTGATGTCCAGTCACTTCCTGGGAAGTAAGGCCTCACTAAATGTAGCTGATGCTCCGCAAGACAAACATTGTAATAATGAATTCCCCTGCTCTCCTTTCTCTTAGCTTTTATTGCTGAGCATGATGTCATCTGATCTTGAATACCCCTTTGGTCAGTTTGGGTCAGCTGTCCTGGCTCTGTCCCCTCCCAACCTCTTGCCCACCCCCAGCCTACTGGCCTTTGGGGTGGGTGGTTGGAGAGACAGCCTTGATGCTGTGGAGCACTGCTCAGCAGCAGCCAACACAATGGTGTGTTATCAACACCTTTCTAGCTACAAATGCAAAGCACAGCACTATGAGTGAGGGCTGCTATGGGGAAAGTTAACTCTATCCCAGCCAGGCACAGTACAGCAAATATTTTAAAATTCTTGTCTAACTCTGAAAAATCAATTCAAATTAAGGTAAGGTATGAATTCAAGTGCACTAATTCCTCTATTCAGGGAGAATTAAGTTAAACCATAATAGTGATTCCAGAATAAGGCTATCCACGTATTAAGCTAAATGAGCAGAGTCCATCTGGAACAACTCCACATGTAGATATAGCACCCAAATTCCATCTCCATGGAGATGATATCATCACCTCAGCTGTCCTAGAATGCCATTCTTTCACATTTTTTAATTGATTTTTAAGCAATCAGTTGTTCTAAACAATTCCTGCTCATGCCAGGGAGGCTGAGCCAGGAAGGCTTGACCAAAATCTCATGTTTTCAGTACAAGTATAAAAGAGCTACTGAAGAGTATCTATCTGAAAGAAGATGCCAACTACCATTTCTTCATTGTTATTTTATTAAATAAGTGGCCTTGGTTTTGAGCAACAGAAAGTTCCTGTAATTAAATACAGGACTAATGCTGGTCTGTCACTACTTGCATTAAATGATTATAAATTCAGCAATAACCTTGCTGGATAAAGTGTATTCATTTTTATTTCAGACAAGAATATAGATGTGTAGCTGGCTGGCTGATGTGTGGCTGACATCTTTTCTGTTTTAGTTGTACTGAAACCATAAAAGAACTGGCTTCCTCTTCTATGTTTTCTCTCATTGCTGGCAGCAGTTCTGGGCAGTCTGCCAACTTTCATACAAACTCACCAGGTTTTCCAACAGCAAAACTATTTCCTGACTTGTGAATCACTGATATGCAACTGTCACATAATTCCCCTTCAATCTATTTTATTAATTGATGGTGAAATAAATAGATTCTGCAGAGCTAGAAAAATCTGACAGCCAGACTTAGCCTCAGTCAAAACAGAGCTAAAGATGGAGTGTGAACTGAGACAGGAGCATAAGTAGATTAGAAGTTTCCAAGACTTATGGTACAGACACAGAAGTGTTAGAGCAATGGAGTGGGATCTTCTTAGGAAGCAAGTAACTGCTCATGGGGTTTTGAGAAGGTTGTTTTATTTGGGAAACTGTGGTCTCTGCCTTTGGGCTTCTCTCTTTTGGGAGGTATTTGGCAGCTGACAGAACAGAATAGGAGCTTTGGGCAGAACTATACTTAGACTACCAACAGTATAGCTATTACCAGCCAGATTAGCAGGAATTTGTTTTAATACCTTTTGCATTTGTTTTTCCTGAACTGATAGATTCAATTTCCTCTTCTGGTGAAAGTCAGAACTCCATGGTATATCATTGTCTTCTCAGATGCAAACTGGAAATCTCTTGATATGTAGAAGTTTTCTATTTGCCATAACAGGCAAAGCAGGTTTATTCCAACCTCCAATTTAATTCTTCTGCCTCTTTCTTATCATCTTATTCTGGCTTTGTCCAGTGAGAGTCTCAGCCAGCCATGGTAAATCTCAGTTTGTAACTACTTCTGACTGTGATCAGTCTGGCAAGATGAAAGTGAAGAAAAGACTGCCTCTCACAGTCTAGTGAGAGGAAATTAACAGTAACCTAGCCAAACATCTTCCAGGGCCAAAGGAGTAAAGCCAGGGGTCAGAAGGCATTAATTAGACTCAGACCATGTTCATCCATGTGGTCATCCATCAAAGGAATGACAAGCAACAGTGACAGAAACAGCATTTCCCTACTTTTGGTAGTTCCTTCAGCTCCTACCCTCCCCCATCCTTTATAGCTTTTTACTCTGAAAGACTGGGTGTATTAAAGACAACCCTAAGAGCTGCTACCCAACTGAAACCCTTGTTCCTTACCAAGTACCTCCAACGCAATGTAAGAGATTTTTCACACATAATTTTATAGTGCATGAGCTGACATTAACTAAGGTTACTTACTTTTTTGAACTTTTAAAATCTCAAAAATTTAATTTGTTTTGGTGCGTTTCCTCCTGTTTGTGTTTCATATCACATAAGGTTGGTAACAAAATAGGTTTTTCACAAAGTACTGCAAGCAGAGCCACTTAATTTCTCAAAAGAACTTGTACTATGTCAGTGCTTCCCAGCACTGGTTAGCAATGTAATTATCCCTAACTTTCACAGCCTTCAGTCTCACTAGCTAAATTTGTCAATTTTGTGTTTGAGCTACATGCTCAGTTCTTTGACTCTACTCTAGCGAGTTCATGAGGAATTGACAGTCCTCTACTGGGGCACTCTCCAGAGTCCATTGATCATATTGCATGCTTTTTGAAGGACATATCACATAGATCAACCTAGAGTCACCACCACATAGGTGGTAATTCTTCTCGAAGACCTACATTTATCTCAGGGCACCTGGTTTCTTTTCAGGCCCTTTTTCATATGTAAAATAGGCATCCAGAGCTACCAAACAATGGAGGAGCAGAAGAAAAGCAGATGCAGTTTCACCACAGCTGCCTTCACTTCATCAAGAAGGGAATTTGGTGTGTTATGAGGAAATGAGTGCTGGGATGTGTGGTGTGTTTCTGTCTCATGCCTTTGATGCTTTATGAGTGTCCCAGTTTGAGCCCAGACGTCCTTGTTTTGGAAATGTGCCCAATAGAGTATCGGGATTATTTCATCCAAGCTCCATAAACCCGGCATCCCATTGGCTAAAAGGGCAGGTCAAGAGATTTCTTCCGACAGATACTCCTTAAAACCTGCAGCCAGGAGGAGTCTCCTCCTCTTTGGACACCGGACAGCTTCGGAGGAAGAGCCACAGCGAGAGGGCTGGCTGCCGTCCAGGCCGAAAGCCTGCGGCCTGCCCCCCGCCCCGGGGCCTAACTCACAACTGGTTCTGTCTATCGGCGCCCAGCTCTGCTGTGAACTGTTGGGGGACTCAGTCAGCATCTCTCTCTCGTATCGGGTAAGAGAAGAGCTATTTGTCACTCGGCGAGAATCTACCGCTGGATTCGGATGCGGGGGAAGCTCACCCCCCTTCACGTTCTGGCCACAAGGGCTTCTCCTTTCTTCGCATTTGAAGCCGCCGCCGCTTCGGTCAGGAGTGTCCTTGAATGTTTTTTTTTACAGACACTGAAAAAGGTCTCCCTGCAAACTCGTTAAAATACTTCTCTAAGCTGTTAAAAACTTTTAATCACTTGGCCCGCCGCCATTTTGGACAGACGCCATCTTCTGAGCTATCATCCTGGCGTGACGTCATCTCCTGGCCTGTGGCCAATTGGCCATAATTGTAGGTTTTTTCCCTTTTCCTCCCTTTGCAGTGTTTTAACCCTTACTGTATTGTTTCCTGTTTAGCATTTAATATATAGTTGTGTGATATGATAGTATTTTAGAATTTTTATTAAAAGTTTGTTTCAGTTTCCCATCCATATATTCCGAGATTTGAGTTTTGTTTCCCTTTTCCCTATATCAATAAGGGATTTAAGGAGCGTTAGGGACCTTGAGTTTTACTCGGAAACTCAATCCCTAACAATCAGGAGTCTGGGAAACCAGGAAGAAAATCAAGGGATGGCTGATGTTTTTGATGATATTTGCTCCTAACATGTCCTTTTGACCACAGTTAGGAGCTGCTCTCAACCTGTCCACTTAATGGAGTCCACTTAATGTGATGACACACATCCAGTGAAGTATTTGTGACTGCCTTACCTCAGTACTAACTGCTTCATCTGAGGGATTGATCAGGACTACAGTTTCTAAGACATCACTTCTGTGGTGAAGAATCTTCTGACCTGCAAGTGCAGAGAGAAAAAAATATATATTAAATTCAGCCAGTATGATTTAAATCAGTGCTTTTCCTGAGCTAGTTATACATTCCACTGTGCAACAGCCCTCTGGTTACACAGGGCAGTGCACATTGGTCACAGCAACTACTGTGCTGGCTCATTGTCTCCAGAAATACCCATGTGGTCCATGCTGCACCAGCGGGGATTGAGGGCAATGTGTTTGGTGATAGGATAGCCACAACGGTCACTGGTGTGCCAGGAGTCAAGGCAGCGACAGGGCAAGTTCAGGCAGGAGTCAGGCCTTCTCCCTGTAAGGACAAGGCAAAGCGATCACTAGCCCAGTTGAAGTGCTTCTACACCAATGCACGCAGCATGGGCAACACACAGGAGGAGCTGGAAGCCATTGTGCAAAAGGAAAACTATGACATAGTTGCCATCACGGAGACCTGGTGGGATGATGCGTACGACTGGAATGCTGCACTGGATAGCTACAAGCTCTTCAGGAGAGATAGGCCAGGCAGGAGAGGAGGGGGAGTGGCTCTGTAGGTTATGGAGGGGTTTGATTGTCTGGCGATCAACAACGGTGATGAAAGGGTAGGGTGTTTATGGATCAAAATTAGGGGGGAGGGCAGCAAGGCAGACGTCACAGTGGGACTCTGCTATAAACCACCCACCCAGGAAGAAGATGTAGATGAAATATTCTACAAGCAATTAGGAGAAGTCTCAAGATCACAACTGCTTGTTCTTGTGGGTGACTTCAACTGACCAGATGTCTGCTGGAAATTCAATACAGCAGTGAGGAAACAGTCCAGGAGGTTCCTAGAGTATATGGAAGACAACTTCCTTACACAGCTGGTGAGGGAACCAACCAGGGAAGACTCCCTGCTGGACCTGTTGTTTGCGAATAGAGAAGGACTTGTGGACAATGTGAAGGTTGGAGGCTGTCTTGGACATAGTGACCATGAGATAATAGAGTTTTCAGTTCTAGGAGCAGTAGGGAGGGGGGTCAGCAGAACTGCTGCCTTGGACTTCCAGAGGGCAGACTTTAACCTTTTTAGGAGACTGGTTGGCAGAGTCCCTTGGGAGGCAGTCCTGAGAGGCAGAGGGGTCCAGGAAGGCTGGACAATTCTCAAGAAGGAAATCTTCAAAGCCCAGGAGCAGGCTGTCCCAGGGAGCCGCAATATGAGCAGGAAGGGCAGAAGACCGGCCTGGCTGAACAGAGAGCTTTGGCTGGAGCTCAAGAAGAAAAAGAAAGTCTATGAGCTATGGAAGAAGGGGCAAGTCACTCATGAAAACTACAAGGATTTAGCGAGACTACGCAGGGAGAAGATTAGAAAGGCAAAAGCCCAGCTAGAACTTAATCTGGCCGCTAACATAAAAGACAATAAAAAAAGTTTCTATAAATACCTTAATAGCAAAAGGAGAGTTAAGGAGACTCTCCATCCCTTGCTAAATGCAATGGGAGAAATAGTGACTACAGATGAAGAGAAGGCTGAGGTACTCAATGCCTTCTTTGCCTCAGTCTGTAATGGTCAGACCAATTCACTGGGTGCATGGCCTCTAGAACCAGATGGCAGAGATGGAGAGCATTATCAAGGTCCCATAATCCAAGAGGAAATGGTAAGTGAACTGCTGCACAGCTGAGATGTGCAGAAGTCTATGGGGCCGGATGAGATCCATCCAAGAGTTCTGAGGGAGCTGGCGGGGGTGATCGCCAAGCCACTTTCTATCATTTACCAAGAATCTTGGCTAACAGGGAAGGTACCAGCTGACTGGAGATTGGCAAATGTGATGCTGATCTACAAGAAAGGCCGGAAGGAGGACCCAGGGAACTACAGGCCTGTCAGTCTGACCTCAGTGCCAGGGAAAGTCATGGAGCAGATAATCCTGAGTGCCATCATGCGGCACGTACAGGATAGTCAGATGATCAGGCCCAGTCAACATGGATTTATGAAGGGCAGGTCCTGCTTGACCAACTTGATCTCCTTCTACGACAAAGTGACCTGTCTAGTAGATGAGGGAAGAGCTGTAGATGTTGTTTACTTGGATTTTAGCAAGGCCTTTGACACCGTTTCCCACAACATTCTCCTGCAGAAACTGGCTGCCTATGGCCTGGACGGGTGTACATTTCACTGGATCAAAAACTGGCTGGCTGGCCGGGCCCAGAGAGTGGTGGGGAATGGAGCTAAATCCAGCTGGCGGCTGGTCACCAGTGGTGTCCCCCAGGGCTCGGTATTAGGGCCTGTCCTCTTCAACATCTTTATCAATGATCTGGATGAGGGGATCGAGGGCACCCTCAGCAAGTTCGCAGATGACACCAAGTTGGGAGGAAGTGTTGATCTGCCTGAGTGTCAGGAGGCTCTACACAGGGATCTGGACAGGCTGGATTGATGGGCCGAGGCCAATTGTATGAAATTCAACAAGACCAAGTGCCGGGTCCTGCACTTGGGCCACACCAACCCCCTGCAGCAGCGTTAAAGGCTTGGGGAGGAGTGGCTGGAAAGCTGCCCAGCAGAAAAGGCCCTGGGGGTGCTGGTCGACAGGCGATTGAACATGAGCCAGCAGTGTGCCCAAGCAGCCAAGAAAGCTAATGGCATCCTGGCTTGTATCAGCACTGGTGTGGCCAGCAGGAGCAGGGCAGGGATTGTCCCCATGTACTGGGCACTGGTGAGGCCACACCTTGAGTGCTGTGTCCAGTTTTGGGCCACTCACTTCAATAAGGACATTGAGGAGCTGGAGTGGGTTCAGAGAAGGGCACCGAAGCTGGTGAAGGGTCTGGAGAACTTGTCTTATGAGGAGCGGCTGAGGGACCTGGGAATGTTTAGTCTGGAGAAGAGGAGGCTGAGGGGAGACCTTATCGCTCTCCACAACTCCCTGACAGGAGGTTGTAGAGAGGTGGGGGTCGGTCTCTTCTCCCATGTAAAAAGTGACAGGATGAGAGGGAATGGCCTTAAGTTGCATCAGGGGAAATTTAGGTTAGATATCAGGAAAAATTTCTTTACGCAGAGGGTCATTAAGCCTTGGAACAGGCTGCCCAGGGAGGTGGTGGAGTCCCCATCCCTGGAGGGGTTTAAAAGCCATGTGGATGTGGTGCTGAGGGACATGGTTTAGGGACTCTGGCAGTGCAGGGGGAAAGGTTGGACTCGATGATCTTAAAAGTCTCTTCCAACCAGATTATTCTATGATTCTATGATTCTATGTGCCAGAAACGCCACACTGGAAAATTCAAGGTGATGAAAACAAACTGGCAACAGTGCTGGATCCTGCCCCTTCCCCCTGGCAAAGGGGAGTCCCTGTTACTCACCTTGGTCTTACTGAGTGTCCTGGTTTTGGTCCTGAGCTGGTGTGGATCAGGGACCGGAGTAAATGTCACCAGCTGATCATCTGGCCCTGTATATTCATGGACATATCTACACCACAGATACAGCTGAGATTACACAGCCCTGTAACATGCCTAGGTGATTTTAAATGAGCTTTTCCAGGAACTATTTGTGTCTTAGCCACAGCAGGAGCAAAGGCAGCATGGACTGCAAATTTCCCCTGCAAGAAGCAAAGTGAATACTTGGGCTGTGTGCCAGTGCTGCCCATCATGGCTAACGAGCACAATTTGTGAGACAAGCAAAGGAGTCCAGGGATGTCCCGCCTCCCCACCACCACCAGCACCATCCTGCACAGCACACACATGCTCTCCGTCACACACTGTGAGAGCGCTCTCAAGCCAGGCCGCACCTCACGCAGACCACAGGTCCATGGCTGCACCAAACAAAGCAGGTGAAACCTGAGACTCACCCTGCGTAAACTTCCTGTTCAGCCTTCTACTAATATTGATCAACACTGGGACACTGTGAGAAATTCCCCATTGTCATGGTTGAACACTTGCCATGCTGCTCTGCTTCATCATTCTCCTGCTTACAAAAACTATAGCAAGAAATGTGTGGCAACAAGAGTGAACAGACATACAAAATACAGTTAGATCTTGAATGAAGACAACTTCCTCACACAGCTGGTGAGGGAACCAACCAGGGAAGGCTTCCTGCTGGACCTGCTGTTCACCAACAGAGAAGGACTTGGGGGTGATGTGAAGGTTGGAGGCCGTCTTGGCCACAGTGACCATGAGATTATGGAGTTTTCAGTTCTAGAAGCAGTAGGGAGGGGGGTCAGCAGAACTGCTGCCTTGGACTGCCGGAGGGCAGACTTTAACCTTTTTAGGAGACTGGTTGGCAGAGTCCCTTGGGAGGCAGTCCTGAAGGGCAAAGGGGTCCAGGAAGGCTGGACAATTCTCAAGCGGGAAATCTTCAAAGCCCAGGAGCAGACTATCCCGGTGAGCCGCAAGATGAGCAGGAAGGGCAGAAGACTGGCCTGGCTGAACAGAGAGCTTTGGCTGGAGCTCAGGAGAAAAGGAAAGTCTCTGGCCTATGGAAGAAGGGGCAAGTCACTCATGAAAACTACAAGGATTTAGCGAGACTACGCAGGGAGAAGATTAGAAAGGCAAAAGCCCAGCTAGAACTTAATCTGGCCACTGTCATAAAGGATAATTTAAAAAGTTTCTATAAATACATTAATAGCAAAAGGAGAGTTAAGGAGACTCTCCATCCTTTGCTGGATGCAATGGGAAGTACAGTGACCAAAGATGAGGAGAAGGCTGAGGTGCCGAATGCCTTCTTTGCCTCAGTCTGTAATGGTCAGACCAACTCACAGGACGCTTGGCCTCTAGAACCAGATGGCAGAGATGGAGAACAGTATCAAGGTCCCATAATCCAAGAGGAAATGGTAAGTGAACTGCTGCACAGCTGAGATGTGCAGAAGTCTATGGGGCCGGATGAGATCCATCCAAGAGTTCTGAGGGAGCTGGTGGGGGTGATCGCCAGGCCACTTTCCATCATTTACCAACAGTCCTGGCTAACGGAGAGGTACCAGCTGACTGGAGGTTGGCAAATGTCACGCCATCTCCAAGAAGGGCCGGAAGGAGGACCCAGGGAACTACAGGCCTGTCAGTCTGACCTCAGTGCCAGGGAAAGTCATGGAGCAGATCATCCCGAGTGTCGTCATGCGGCATGTACAGGATAGTCAGATGATCAGGCCCAGTCAACATGGATTTATGAAGGGCAGGTCCTGCTTGACCAACTTGATCTCCCTCTATGACAAAGTGACCCATTTAGTGAATGAGGGAAGAGCTGTGAATGTTGTGTCCCTGGACTTTAGCAAGGCCTCTGACACTGTTTCCCCCATCATTCTTCTGCAGAAACTGGTTGCCTATGGCCTGGATGAGTGTCCTCTTCACTGGATCAAAAACTGACTGTCTGGCCAGGCCCAGAGAGTGGTGGGGACTGGAGTACAATCCAGCTGGCAGCTGGTCACCAGTGGTGTCCCCCAGGGCTCGGTATTAGGGCCTGTCCTCTTCAACATCTTTATCAATGATCTGGATGAGGGGATTGAGGGCAGCTGCAGTCAGTTGGCAGATGACACCAAGTTGGGTGGGTGTGTTGATCTGCTTGAAGGTTGGGAGGCTCTACAGAGGGGTCTGGACAGGCTGGATTGATGGGCCGAGGCCAATTGTATGAAATTCAACAAGACCAAGTGCCGGGTCCTGCACTTGGGCCACACCAACCCCCTGCAGCAGCGTTAAAGGCTTGGGGAGGAGTGGCTGGAACGCTGCCCAGCAGAAAAGGCCCTGGGGGTGCTGGTCGACAGCCGATTGAACATGAGCCAGCAGTGTGCCCAGGTGGCCAAGAAGGCCAACAGCATCCTGGCTTGTATCAGCACTGGTGTGGCCATCAGGAGGAGGGAAGTGATTGTCCCCCTGTACACGGCGCTGGTAAGGCCACACCTTGAGTGCTGTGTCCAGTTTTGGGCCACTCACTTCAATAAGGACATTGAGGAGCTGGAGCGGGTTCAGAGAAGGGCACCGAAGCTGGTGAAGGGTCTGGAGAACTTGTCTTATGAGGAGTTGCTGAGGGAACTGGGAATGTTTAGTCTGGAGAAGAGGAGGCTGAGGGGAGACCTTATTGCTCTCCACAACTCCCTGACAGGAGGTTGGAGTGAGGTGGGGGTCGGTCTCTTCTCCCATGTAAAAAGTGACAGGATGAGAGGGAATGGCCTCAAGTTGCATCAGGGGAAATTTAGGTTAGATATCAGGAAAAATTTCTTTACGCAGAGGGTCATTAAGCCTTGGAACAGGCTGCCCAGGGAGGTGGTGCAGTCCCTATCCCTGGAGGGGTTTAACAGACATGTCGAGGTGGTGCTGAGGGACATGGTTTAGGGACCCTGGCAGTGCAGGGGGAACAGTTGAACTTGATGATCTTAAAGGTCTCTTCCAACCAGATGATTCTGTGATTCTATGAATAATATCTGGGCAATTTTGGAGCAGTCTCACAGTCCATTGGCTTTCATACTTAGCCTGTTCTCTGTATTTAATAGTGATCTGACTGGGCATGAATGCCAGAAAAAGAGAACAGTGTTCTGTTCCCTTGTAGATACTAGTCTGTACAACAGAGATATGAAAACCTTGGCAGTCTGGGAAAGGAATGAGAAAAATCTAAACTGCAAGTGCACGGTCTGGGAGAGCGACAGAAGGAGACAAAACAGAAGAGAAAGGGCGAGCTAAGCTGTTTGAAGACTGATTGAAACCTGCATAAATCTCAACAAACTCTGATAACAGCATTTCTTTGCCAATTATCCACCGTATAGGGGAGAGTTCCCACGAAAATCTTCAAATGCTATTTCTTCGGCGACCGGTAGGACACGACACAGTCCACAAAATGGACCTTCTTAAGCTCAAGCTGCATGTGTAACAGCTATGCAAAATTATTAATCAGTTTTTGAATATGTATGATGATTTGGGGGAAAATAATGAATATGTCTGTAATCGGGTGATATAAGCTTTGGTTGGGGCAGCACACGGGGCGCATGATTTGAGGATGAGATCCTCCTTGCACCCAGTGCTGATAAGATAAAGAAAATGCTGCTTCTTGATGCTACATTGGTGTTAAGGAGTTTTTCTTCTGAATTTTCAGTAACAACTGGACTCTTGATTTTTTTTTCCTATCACAGAATCACAGAATCAGAGAATCACAGAATTGTTTTGGTTGGAAGAGACCTTTAAGATCATCGAGTCCAACTGTTCATCCTGAAGTGCCAAGGGTTTAGGGACCTATGGTCCCCATGGTAATTAGCAAGTTCTTTCTGCATCTCTTTCTGTAAGAACTGCAGTGAGATTAATTAGTAGCCTTATTGTCATTCAGAAATCCAGACTAGTAATTAGTAAAAAAACCAGAAGAGCTGTCTCTTCTGAGCAAATTGTAATACTAATCATTAAAATAATTAATTATGCTTAAAAGGAAGTACAAGGGACACAGAACAAGTCACTCATTTGCCAACTCTAGAAAAAATCCCCTGTAAAGAGACATGGCCAAGGACGAGAATAACAATGGAGATAAGAGCTCTGCATTCCTGAAAACACAAGAGTGGCATGGAAGCAGTCTGGGAGGGTGGGTAGCCAGCCTTTCCCACATTGCCCTGGCCTCAAGGCAGGCTTCTTGCTGCCCCAGGCCCTTCCCCCAGCAGGCCTTCCCCCAGGCAGAATAAGAGCTTTTAATCAAATGATAGAAATTGATGGAGAAATAAAACCAGAATGTTCTCAGGTAAAATGAGAGATGGAGTTGAATTTTACTCTACTGTGCATGAAAATGCCTAGAGACTTGTGGATAATGAATTCACTCGAAGAAACCTAGCTTTCTTAACAGATATTCTTTTGACTATAATTACTTAAAAAAAGGAAACAGACTGTATATTAGGAAAGGAGAGGAGGGCAAGTATCCCTCTTCAGCATTCACTTCTGGCATTAACCTTTGTAATTCAATTTAATAGCTCTGCTTCCTTGCCTAAAAGGAATGCATATATCAGACCACGTTCAATAAAACATCCAGATGAGTCTGTTACCAAAGACACCTTCATAAGATGCCCTGGGATTTGATATTTTAGTTATTCTGCAGCTTTCCCTCAAATTAAGATATTAGGCAGAGTTTACTGAATCTTGTCTTTAGCATTGTGAAGAAAATCCCCCTGTGGGGTACTTCAATTTACCAGATGTCAGCTGGAAATACAACACAGCCGAGAGGAAACAGTCCAGGAGGTTCCTGGAGTGTGTGGCAGACAACTTCCTCACTCAGCTGGTGAGGAGCCAACCAGGGAAGGCTTCCTGCTGGACCTGCTGCTTGAGAACAGAGAAGGACTTGTGGGTGATGTGAAGGTTGGAGGCCGTCTTGGCCACAGTGATCATGAGATGGTCGAGTTTTCGATGGTTGGGGGAGTAAGGAGGGGAGGCAGTAGAAATGCTCCCTTGGTCTTTGGGAGGGCAGAGTGTGGCCTGTTGAGGAGCCTGGTTGGCAGAGTCCCCTGGGAGGCAGCCCTGAAGGGCAAAGGAGTCCAGGAAGGCTGGACAAGCCTCAAGAGGGAAATCTCTAAGGCATCAGAACAAGCCGTCCCGGTGTGCCGTGAGATGAACCGGCGGGGTAGAGACCGGCCTGGCTGAACAGAGCTTTGGCTGGAGCTCAGGAAGAAAAGGAAAGTCTCTGGCCTTTGGAAGAAGGTGCCACTCAGGAAGACTACAAGGATTTGGCGAGGCTGTGCAGGGAGAAAATTAGAAGGGCCAAAGCCCAGCTAGAACTTGGTCTGGCCACCGCCATAAAAGACAATAAAAAATGTTTCTATAAATCCATCAACAGCAAAAGGAGGCTGAGGAGAATCTCCATCCTTTCTTGGATGTGGGGTAAACAGAGTGACCAAGGCTGAGGAACAGGCCGAGGTGCTGAATGGCTTCTGTGCCTCAGTCTGTAATAGTCAGACCAGTTGTTCTCTGGGTGCCCAGCCCCTTGAACTGGATGACAGAGACAGGGAGTGGTAATGAAGGCCCCGTAATCCCAGAGGAAATGGTCAGTGACCTGCTGCACCACTCAGACCCACACAAGTTGGATGGGATCCACCCAAGGGCACTGGGGGAGCTGGCAGAAGGGCTCACCAAGCCACTTCCCATCATTTCCCAGCAGTCCTGGCTAACCAGGGAGGTCCCAGTCGACTGGAGGTCAGCAAATGTGATTCCCATCTCCAAGCAGGGCCAGAAGGAGGATCCAGGGAACTACAGGCCTGTCAGTGTGACCTCAGTGCCAGGGAAGGTTATGGAGCAGATCATCTTGAGTGCCATCATACGGCACATACAGGACAACCAGGTGATCAGGCCCAGTCAGCATGGGGTTAGGAGAGGCAGGTCCTGCTTGACCAACTTGATCTCCCTCTATGACCAGGTGACCCACTTAGTGGCAGAGGGAGGAGCTGTGGATGTTGTCTGCCTGGACTTTAGTGAAGCCTTTGACACTGTTTCTCACACCATTCTCCTGGAGAAACTGGCTGCTCCTGGCTTGGATGAGTATCCTCTTTGCTGGGTAAAATACTGGCTGGCTGTCCGGGCCCAGAGAGTGGTGGGGACTGGAGTTCAATCCGGTTGGTGGCCGGTCACCAGTGGTGTCCCCCAGGGCTCAGTGTTGGGGCCTGTCCTCTTCAACATCTTTATCAATGATCTGGATGAGGGGATTGAGGGCACCCTCAGTCAGTTGGCAGATGACCCCAAGTTGGGCGGGAGTGTTGATCTGCTTGAGGGTCAGGAGGGTCCACAGAGGGGTCTGGACAGTCTGGTTCGATGGGCCGAGGCCAATGGGATGAAGGTTCAACAAGGTCAAGTGCTGGGTCCTGCATTTGAGTCACACCAACCCACTGCAGTGTTACAGGCTGGGGCAAGAGTGGCTGGAAACTGCCTGGGGAAAAGGCCCTGGGGGTGTTGGTCACCAGTGGCTGAAGAAGAGCCAACGGTGTGCCCAGGTGGCCAAGGGCAATGGCATCCTGGCTTGTATCAGGACTGGTGTGGCCAGCAGGACCAGGGCAGGGATCGTCCCCCTGTACTGGGGGCACTGGTGAGGCTGCACCTTGAATCCTGGGTTCAGTTTTGGGTCCCTCACTCCCAGAAGGACATTGAGGGGCTGGAGCGTGTCCAGAGAAGGGCAAGGAAGCTGGAGCAGGGTCTGGAGCACAAGTGTGCTGAGTCACGGCTGAGGGACCTGAGGCGGTTGAGCCTGGAGAAAAGTGTTATAGGGAGTAACAGGCAGGGATGGGCGTTCGGAAGATCTCGCGATGTACGGAAAGAATAGGGACCCTCCCACGAAGGCAGACTAAGGGCAGGGTTATCAGCAGCCCCTAGTATATAAGGCTTTGTAACTACGCAATAAACGCCATTTGAGCTTCCTCTACATTAGAGTCAGTGTCTCATTTGGTCCTCGCCGGGGAGGAGCGAGTGTCCGGCACATGGGGGTCTGCAACCCTTGAAGTGGAAGCACAACAAGAGGTGACCCCCGACGTGATTTAGGGACGGCCCCGACTGGCATCGGGAATGGAGAGAGGCCATGGCGACCCCCCAGGTACTGCAGCAAGTGATTTTATGTCTGAAGGAGGCTGTGAGAGGTTCGGGGGTGAAGATAAAGTCAGCGGAGATAAAAAACTGTATCCTATGGATAATGAGACGAGGACTGATTTCGAGTCCGACCGAGATATTTACTAAGGGGTTGTGGGGAGCTTTCTGCACACCGTATTGGCGTCTGGGTCTGCTCCGTTCCGGCATGAGGGTTGTGTAAACCGCAGCAAGAACTGGGGCGGCTGGAGCCGACACGGGAGAAGGGAAAACCACAAGTTAGAAACTGCTGCTGAAGACTGCAAATACCTGTAACAGGCAAGTGCTGGGATAAAAGGGAGTAAGGCTGAACTGATAAGATAATGGGAAGTTACTGCTTTAGTGGAAAATTACTGCTTCAGGGTCAGAGGATGTATAAGGCTTGCTGTGTCGCTAATAGGGGTCTTCGATCACCCCTCGGAGTCCGTGAAGTTAATATGCCACAAATGGCACCCGAATAGGTCGGGCCTGACAGCAGCCTGAAGTGCTGCTCCGGTGGCGTAACCCCGCTGAACGGGAGACTGCTGAAAGGAAGCAGAAGCTGCACAGCGACAATCATCTCTCCGAAGCGAAGGGAGGTGAGCAGTGGGGAAGGATGGGCGGTAATATGTCCCAGGAACAAAAGACAGTTTTTAGAATTAATGAGCCAAATTCTTGCCAAACAAGGAGCAAAAACTGATGTGAATGACTTGAAACGATTGTTGATTTGGGCATCTAAGGAATGCCCTTCTCTGACATCTGGTACGGTTTACAACCCCGAGACTTGGGATGCAATAGGAATCAAACTGTGGGATGCTGCCACTTGTTATGACAGCGTTGCGGCTGGTCTTTTGGGGCCGTGGCGCACGCTGTTTTAAACTTTGAAAACTCACGTAGGAAAAACAGGAGATGCGGCGCAGGCGCCCACGGATCACTCACCCCCCCCCGCCCCGGGGCCCCCCCTGACTCAACCCTTCCAGCCTGTGAGTCTTCGGCTCTGCCTGAATACCCTGATTTATCTTCGGTATCCTGCCGGTCAAAAAAGATCCCACAACGAACTCGTCCGCCCGTGGCTGGGACGATGGGGGGTGGGAATCATGATGATGATGATGAGGAGGAGGATCCTTTAGATCCCGGACCAGCAGACCCAGGAAAGGAGCCAGATCTGTATCCGCCAGAGCCTCGCAAAGCATGGCTCAACATTCGCAACAGGCAGTAAAAGAAGGTGATTTGGGCTTCTTAAAGGACCTCACTGTATGCCCGGTGACCTATGAAGCAAATCAGCGACTGAGGTGGGAGCCCATCAACTTTGGTATCGTGGAAGAACTCTGATGCACGGTCAAAGACTCTGGGGTCAAATCCCCGCATGCGATGAGCTTACTTAAAACGGTGTTTGAAATGTACGTATTGTGTCCTCATGACTGTCAGACAACAGCTCAGTTATTGTGGACGAGTGCTCAATATATGATTTGGAGTGGGATGTGGAGAGCTGCAGCGGTGCAAAAAGCACTTGAGATGTTGAAGCAGGACAGCCGACGCTCGTGCACCCACCCTCGCCCCCCCACACTCTGGCTTGTACAGCTGGGTTTTTCCCCCCCTGCTCTTGCCGTTGAAGATCAGAGCCTCCCCCACTGCAGCTGCCTGTGGGAGGTACGCCTCTGTGTGCTTGGTAGGCTGTTTGTCCAGTGCAGCGCACCAAGTGGCCTTGATCTCTTAAAGTGAAAAACAAAGTGATGTTTTCTTCCCGCTTGCAGGATGGCAGTAACTGTGGGATGGTGTTTTGGTTCAGTGGTTCTGACTTGCTGCGCCCCACCGTGGCCCACAGGATTTAGTGGTGACCTCGGTCTGCGCAGCAGACAGTATCAGCGAGTTGTGTCCGAAATGCAGGGAAGCACGTTATCTCTCTCCTGGAAAATGGGAAAAAACAGCGACATGCTGAACACATAATTCCTACTACGAGTCCATGAAATTCTCCTGTCTTCATTATAAAGAAAAAGAGTGGAAAGTGGTGTTTGTTGCATGATTTACGGCGAATCAATGCCATCCTCAAAGACATGGGGGCCCTGCAGCCAGGGCTGCCCTCCCCATCTATGATTCCAAAAAATTGACATTTGACAGTTATTGATTTGAAAGATTGTTTGTTTTTACGATCGGACTGTCCTCCCTCAAGGCATGGAAAACATCAACATCGATTCATCAACAAATCCAGTTGTAACAGGACTTAATAAAAACAACTGACTGTCAGTACCGGATGGAATCCGTTTGCCAGATGATCTTGGGGCTGGCCACGGTCACGCAATTTATTATTAATTGGATCCTGTCTCTGTGGTATTTTCCTGTGTATTGCTTGTTGTTTACCCTGTTTGTGATAAAGATGAAGTCAAATGACCACTGAACAGCGACCCCAGTAGTGAAATTGGGCATGCGTGAAGTTACAGATTATGTGATTGACAGGTGGAGTTTGGGACGGTCCACACATACGTACTGGCCACACGTTATGTGAGGGGCGGCTCTAACCTCTGCTATCAAGGTAGTGCTGTTTGAGCACAGGGGCAAGGTAGTGGACCGGTACCTACCGACGCCTCATCCCAAAACCAGTCTATGCTGGGGACACTGTGGATTTGAACATCACTTGCTATATGCCTTTGCAACTTTAGGAGTACCACAAAAAGTCAAAACAGACAATGGACCTGGGTATAGTGCACAACACTTTAACACATTTTTGCAACTCTGGGGGATTCGACATGTTACAGGTATTCCCCATTCCCCCACAGGTCAAGCGATCGTTGAACGGGCTCATGGCACTCTGAAAAATACGCTTTTAAAACAAAAAGGGGGAGCAGGAATGGACAGTATGAACCCTCATGAAAGGCTGGCTAAAGCCTTATATGTACTCAATTTTTTAAATCGCTGGCATGAATCAGGACCTCCATTTGTTAAACATTTTATGTCCATGGAGGGAAGCCACAGACAAGTGGAGAGAAAAGCTTTAGTGAAAGTGAAAAATTTGGAAACGAGACAATGGGATGGTCCATTTCCTTTAGTAACTTGGGGAAGAGGCGATGCTTGTGTTTCCACAGGTAGCAGACCACGGTGGACACCGGCACCATGTGTGCGACCGTACATGTCATCATCGGATGGATCCAAATAGCTGTGAGCAGTGCTGCCTGGATACCACCACAACCAAAGACCGACGTCTGGATAACATTTAGCAAACATGACGGGTCAAGACTCCCTTTGTCTTGCGACAGCATCGCCAGAAAATCCCTTCTACACCTGTATAGTAGGCCACCCATTGGATGATTATTCAGTTATCATCCCCTTCAATGCTGTAGGTGATCCCTGTAGTTTGGATGGATTAACTTTATTAACGCCAAACACATCTATGATTTTAAATCTCCGAAGGTCATGACGGTCATCACGAAGCTTACATACATGTAGCAACCAATGTGATGACCAGATTAAGTTTTGGAGTTGTAGCAAAGTAATCGCTCCTTCTTTTCATGCCCGGGGTGGCTACTGCCAAAGCCCTGGCGATATTCAATAAATTAGGGTGTTGGTTAGCAAAGCAGAGTAACGCTACTTCACGAGCATTGAGTGGATTATGATTAGACACCGATTCTATTAGACATGCCATGCTTCAAAATAGAGCAGCCATAGATTTTTTTATTGCTATCACAAAACCAGAAAGCGGATATGGACTATTTCTGAAGCGAAAAGGCTGCATGAGGAATTACACTTAGGAGCAGATGCACTGGCGAAGCACTGCAATATACAAAAGTGCCAAGCAAAAGAAGTAGTCCAGGCATGTCCGTATTGTCAGAAAACGCCCCTATGGCAAGCAGGAGTCAACCCCAGGGGTCTGGAAGCTAATGAGATTTGGCAGACTGATGTCACAGAAATAAAAGAATATGCACGACGAAAATTTCTGCATGTTACTATAGACACCTTTAGTGCAGTAGTGGTCGCCACGTTATCTAAGAAAACAACCGCGAAAGTCACAATCACACATTGGCTCACATGTATGGCATTGTTAGGAAACCCAAAAGCGATTAAAACAGACAATGGGCCGAATTATACAGCGCACAAAAAGGCAGAATGGGCAGAGAAATGGGGCATAACCTTGAAACATGGAATTCCATATCACAGTACAGGTCAGGCGATCGTAGAGCGGACTCACCAGTCGCTAAAAACCCTCTTAAGGCGTCTAGGGGAGGGGGAAGGATATGGCGAAGGAAAGAGAGTGCCACCTGAAGTACAAGACGAGTTGTTGGCAAAAGCTCTATGTGCCTGGAATCAATATGTCCGACCCTCTCAACCCAACATCTCTCCAATTCACAAACATTTTTCACAAACGGCGGGTGTAGATCAGGAGTATCCAAGGGTTGAAGTAAAGTTACCTGAAACAACAGTCTGGACACCAGGGTGGACGCTCAGGGCCTTAGGGCGAGGTTATGCAGCGGTGGAAGAGGCGGAGGAAGGTATTAGATGGGTGCCAGCAAAGAGTATTCGACCAGACAAAAAGGGTAAGGAAGAGAAACGGGAAATACAGGCGAATATAACAGTGAAAAGGGAAGATCGAGAAACAATCAAAGCGCAGAAAAGGAGCGAAGAAGCAGTACTGCCGCGCAGAGCAACTGAGGGCTCTGCAGGCCTAGATCTGACAGCGATTGAAGATTTTGTAATCGAACCGGGAGAAAGAAAGTTAGTGAGTACAGGACTTAGCATACAGGCACCGAAAGGAACATACCTGCGAATAGCAGTAAGATCTGGGTTAGCACTGAAGCATGGAATTGAAGTGGGGGCTGGAGTAATAGATTCTGACTATACTGGAGAAGTTAAAGTGTTGTTGTAGAACCATTCTGCTGAGTCTTTCACAGGAAAGAAGGGATCATGCATAGCGCAAGCCATATGTGAAATGATATGTCAAAGCGACGTGGTACGAGTGGAAGATTTGGACAAGTCGGAAGGAGGACAACAAGGATTTGGCTCAACGGGATAATGTGATGATTGTTTTACAGGGTCTCTTCCTGAGCACATTATTGCTGATGGTGGTGGAGATGCTGGGGGCAATTTCTGCAAAGAGCAGATAATTATTGGCAACAATGGGCTGCAACGAAAGGACTCTCTGAAGTATGTTTATACTTGCCAGCAGTGGGGTCAGTTGGGCAAACGTGTGCCATCTTTATCCCACTAGATGAATTTGATATGGATAATAAGACATCGGCCGCGGATATAGCACAAAAAATGGGCTTCGAGCACTGTGACCCTGCCCTTTGGAAAGATCTATATGCAACGTATTAACAGTACAGTAATAACGAAGGAGTCTCAGCCTTTCGCGAGTTAGATAACTAGTCAGGAATTAAGATGGCAACCGTGCCTTGTTGGTAACGACATAAAGGAGCAGTGTCTAGGGAGGGGATGTCAAAGATGCTTTGAAAGAGTATCATCGCTTTTGCAAGTGCACAAATAAGCTTTAGATTGGTTAGTATTGACTATGAATTAGGGATGTAATTCACCCAAGGTTAAGAATTTGTCTTTGTGTTGTGTAACGTTGAAAAATTGTTGGGATCTATATGGGAGAGAACGGGCAATATTACAAACCTTCTGAATGGAGTCTTAAGGTGGTTAGGAGGGGGGAATTTTACGACAATTATAGTGTGGTGTGTCATTTTTATTATTATTATTATTATAGCTGTATTGCCAAGCCTTTTGATAGCAATTATGAAGTTTGTGTTAGCAAAATAAGATAAATACAAGTTTTAGTTGTAAACTATGGCTTATTACTGCAAGGGGAGGGGGAAATGTTATAGGGAGTAACAGGCAGGGATGGGCGTTCGGAAGATCTCGCGATGTACGGAAAGAATAGGGACCCTCCCACGAAGGCAGACTAAGGGCAGGGTTATCAGCAGCCCCTAGTATATAAGGCTTTGTAACTACACAATAAACGCCATTTGAGCTTCCTCTACATTAGAGTCAGAGTCTCATTTGGTCCTCGCCGGGGAGGAGCGAGTGTCCGGCACATGGGGGTCTGCAACCCTTGAAGTGGAAGCACAACAGAAAAGGAGGCTCAGGGGAGACCTTCTCGCTCTCAACAACTCTCTGACAGGAGGTTGGAGCGAGGTGGAGGGGTTGGTCTCTTCTGCCCAGGAACAAGAATCAGGAAGAGAGGAACCGGCCTCCAGGTGTTCCCGGGGAGGTTGAGGTTGGCCCTGAGGAACAATTTCTTCCCTTTTGGCGTTGTCCAGGCTTGGCCCAGGCTGCCCAGGGCAGTGGTGGAGTCCCCATCCCTGGAGGGGTTTCCCAGCCGTGTCAAGGTGGTGCTGAGGGACAGGGGTCAGTGGGGACCTGGCAGTGCTGGGGGAACGCTGGGACTCGAGGAGCTTAAAGGTTTCTTTCACCAAAATGATTCTGTGATTCTATGATCAAACTCTTCCTGAAACAATCTCCTCTGTAGAAAGAAGGACATTTCTTCTACCACTAGAAAACATCTCCAACTCAAAGCTTTCCATTTCCCAGTATAATTTCTTTGTAATAGTCCCAACAATATGTTATTTTAACTTTGTTCATTTATTCAGAAAACGAATCTGTCTTTCACATCCCAACTTGGCGTTAAGTATCAAATAGCCAAATAATCTTATTTGGAAAAAATACTACTTCTTTCTCAATACTTCTGTGGCTCATTATCTCACATTCTAGTGTTTACAGAACAGCACCATGTACCATAATTCACAGGAATAGTTAGAAGTGCAAGTGTTTTTTTATATCAGGTGCCCAGTATATTCACAACATTACAATCAAAAACATTTACTAGGATAAACAAATTTGTGCATTAAAGGAAAAGTGCTTGGGACTTTTTCTAAGGGCTGCTTTTTATGAAAAAGAAACATCAGATTTATTTCAATGACTTCTTATAACAAAGCATGATTGTGCCAATCTGCATTAAATAACATAGTGTCTAACTCAAATCCAAGTGAACTCCATAGGAAAATTGCCACTGAGCTCAATGAGGACTGGAAAAGATTCCCAGATTATAAATATCTGCTGTTGAAAACAGGACAAGAAATGTCAGCGTTATTCTTTTCCTTAATGGAATTTAAGCAAACAGCTATGATCTTTCCTGTGCTTTTTTTTTTTAATCTGTTAAATGTATTTTATCTCTCTTCTACTGTTGTCATTGCTAAAACCTCTTTTTAACATTCTTCCAATTTACCGCCCTGGGCTGTAGTGCCCGACTGTGCCATTCTGCCCTCACCATCAACTGCCAGGGAAGGGAAGTTTCTTCGGAATTTTTCCTTTTCCCTGCAGCACTCTGTGCAGGTGCTTCCTTTCATGTCAGAGCAACTCCCATCTTCATATGGAAGATGGAGTACAGTAGCATCGGGGAAAAGCATATAAATGCAAAATGTGCAGCAAAGGGATAAATACCAAAATGAATATTTCAGAAAAAATAATTTAAGAAGTCTGCCTTTCCTTTTCCCAGACATCTCTACCTGAATATATTTTTAGTCTTTTACTCCCTCCCTTCAGGGAGAAGTTTCTGAATGTTGATAATTTCAGAAAGTCTGTTAACGTTTCCAAATTGCCACAGCCTACTTACTAATGGGCTTTCATCATTATGACATCTGAAGCCAAAGCCAAAGCTCCTATTAAAATTCTCTGGAGGATATTTCTGGTCTTGGGGTCATTACTGCAAATGAAACTTAGTTTTAAGTTCATCTACAATCTCTGTTGAAAGTCAGACAAGACAATACAACCTATAGGGGTTTCACACTTGGGGAACCCATTCTTTCCCTCAAGTAGATTTTCTTTTACATGTATTTATTACAAAATTAAAGTTTCTCAGTTTACATATAATATCTATCCTTCCTCCTAGTTCAATTTAGAGAATTACATGGGCTTGGTAGCCCATGAATAATGAATAGCAGATCTCTTCACAAGCACTAAGGGCTGTTGCAGCAAGCCTTGCACTCCAGAGTAGACACTGAACTCTGCAGTATATAAAATTATTTATGGTTGAATCTTCCTACAGTCTGGCAATCAGTAAATTTTCTTGGAAAAAAACCCCAGAGTTTATAACCTACCCCTGATGCTTGTACTGTAACATTTATTAAGTACAATAAAAATCTCAGGTTGTTTGCCAAAGTATCCACTTAAACATAATTTACTTAATGGTGCTCTTTGAAAGGACTTTCTGGCTTTGTGAAGTTCTTCTTTCACCAGTGACATCACAGCTTTATTGCTGTTTCCCAAACAAATCACACAATTATAATAGATGTGTTACAGTGGAAAAGATATATTTTTGAATACTTGGGTTTACTTTTGCATTCTTTAGAAACTTCTCATTCTGCCAAGCATATTCTTGCTATCAACTAATTTACCATCTGTGGAATATCCCTGAGTCTATGCAATCACTGCAAAACCTAACAAGATGCTGTATTTATAAGCCTTTAATGAGAAATGGGTTTATGCTTTTCCGCTGACAACCATCTAGATTCCTAGCTCCATGGGAGAACTTGCTCAAAGCTTTTATTTTGCTTTATAGTCATAAAGATAAACAGTGTTACTAATCAATTTCTGAACTTAAGTTCACTGTCCTATCAGCAAAAGCTTTCCTGGTCTGAAAGGGCAGAGCAACTGTTCCACCCAAAGAAAGAGATCTTGCTCTGCCAGAAGAGACTCACTTGAAAGCCTCAAAACACCTTCATCTTCTGATTCTTTACTGGATGTATGCAATTCTCCACCATGATGGTTTTACACAAATTGCAAATGTAATATGAAATCAATTGCCTTTGCGTACAATGCAGGCAAGTACTATTAATTAATTTCAGGTTTTATATAGAAGACATTGAAAAGGTGCATCTGCCAGCTAGATGTTTCAGCACAAAGTGAATGTTTCTGTAATTAAAACAAGCCATAAAGTAGTCCCTCCAGTCTTTGTCCTTAAATTTTTGTCCAATGTGCTTAAGTACAATCAATTGGATTATATTATAAGACTGAAAAAGTCAATGCTATCCTGTAATTAGAATATCAAAAACAAGTATAGAGGGAAAAAAACAGCAAGTATTTTCAGGAAATAAAAATCCCTATCCAAATATTATCTTGAAAAGTCAATGCCTTTTAATACCTAAACTCTAAATTTTTACAAAGTTGTTACCCTAATCAGTGGTGGAAACTGTAGTATCAAAAAGCAATGTATGAACAACAAATAGTGGTAGCTCATATCTACTGATACACTACAAGAAAAAAATACTTGGTATCAGAAGTCAAATGGCTTGGAAATCAGAAATCAATGAACCAGCACATGTGATGGCAAAAGATGACCATCTATATGACAAAAGTGAGCAGACTCCAGAGGCCAGTCAAGAGTCTAGCTTGGATTTTTTTTTCTTTTCTGGCCCTGTACACTTTCCCTGCACCAACTTCAGTATGGAAAAAGCAAGGAACAGATCTAGTTCTGAAAACACCTACTTTCATCTTCAAGTGTTTGAGTTATCATGTCTCATATCCTTTCTTACTCTCAGTCTTTACCCTGTAAAGAAGCAGATGCCCCTAGAAATAGTTCAGACAGCCTCTGAGCTGAGGAGCAGAGGACTACTCTTGCTGCCCCATAATGGGAGGATACTTTCTGCTTACACAGTCACAACAAGCTTTTACGGGAGGGCACAGAATTTGCATGTAGTGAAATAGTTTCCTCCTACATGCACAAGAGCTACTATGGAGAACTGTGTCATCTCTAACTAGATAAATGTTCCCCAAACTCCCAGGAAGTTCACTGCAATGCTCAGTACACATCAGAACTAGTTACCTTAAAATGAAAGCAAAGCAAAGGCTCACCCTGTCATGAAAAGGAAATAGCTAAAATCTTCAACCAACTTTGCAGTCTTTATTTTTAGTTATAGAGGTCAAAAAAAATCTCATTTTGATTTCCTTTTACTGCTCCTTCCAGTTCACTCCCCTAGCTCTTGGGAGCACTTGCTTGCTTTATTCCTGACAAAGCCCTTCCAGGCCACACGGGTGGCAGGTTAGTCCCTGTGTGCTGCATTTACATTTGGAATGAGTGTCAAATTTCACAGATGTATCTGTTGGCCTACTGTTTCTGCTATTATTTGCATTTCAGACAAAATCAATGGAAGCAATGAACTGCAAAATAAATTTCAGTTCTGCATAGAAAACAAACGCCTTTTATTAATCTGACTCAGCTGCTGAAGTACTGAAACATGGAGATCTTGATAAGATTGCACAGTCCCTAATATTGAGTAACTTTTCAGGAGATATCAAGAGTATTTAAATGTCAAAAACTATAATTTAAAAAGGAAATTTTTTCTACAGCTAATGGTAACTTAGTTTTCAATAGGTAATCACCTCTGCCCAGCTTAAATGCATTAAAATATGATTTAAAAAACAGTGCAATAGAAAAGAAATTGAGGCTTAATAACTCTTCTTCCCCCGAGTATCTTCTGCTGCTCTACCAAATGTTTCACATTCTGTAAAAGCCTGCATTTCCTAGCTGGAAGTTTTATTTGAAATTCACAGATCACTACCTATCTCTGCCCTAGTCTCATGTCCTTTGGGTAACTTTTCCTTGCACTGATCCAGAATTTGGAAGCTTATTTTGGAGGCTAGTGTCAGATATAAGGATTAACTGCAGGCAGTGTTATAAATTGAGATTCTAATGGGAAATAAAAAAAGGGAACAAAGTCAGAAGAAGCTGCAACACACCTACAAAAACTCCATGGATGCTTTCTATAACAATGGTTGAACACAATGTAAGTTTAAATGCTTCATTGTGGCATGATTGGTAGCACATTTGCAAGGCTCTCCTATTGTACTAGCATATCCACAAGTGGGCAGATCTTTTCTAGGAGCAAAATGAAGGAGTGCTCTCCCATCTTTACCATGACTAATCACTCTGGCCACTACTACTGTAAAAACAGCATTCAGTTACACTTCTCATAATAGCCTTGAGTGTCATTTAATCTTGCTTGTTCCCCCTCTACTTCCAAACAGCACTGTCATCCATTCTGCAATGTACCTCCAAAGGATATACATCATTGCCTCTGAATACCAAAGAACATTTCTGGCAAAGAAACTATTCCATGGGGAACAGGGCACTGAGGGAGCATTGGGATTTGAAATAGCCATACTGAGCCTGTGACTATGACATCAGACCTCTTCAGCTGGTGGCTGGGACACTAATAACAAGAGTACTTTGTTCTTAACGGACCTTTGGGTTCCTCAGTGTACTCTCAGCATGAATAGAATCACAGAATCACAGAGTTATTTTGGTTGGAAGAGACCTTTAAGCTCCTCGAGTCCACCTGTTCCCCCAGCACTGCCAGGTCCCCATTGACCCCTGTCCCTCAGCACCACCTCCACATGGCTGGGAAACCCCTCCAGCCTGGGCCAGGCCTGGACAACCCCAACAGAGAAGAAATTGGTCCTCAGGGACAACCTCAACCTCCCCTGGAGCAACTGGAGGCCGTTTCCTCTTGTCCTGTTTCTTGTTCCTGGGCAGAAGAGACCGACACCCCCCACCCCACCCCCACACCCCCTTGCTCCAACCTCCTGTCAGGGAGTTGTGGTGTAAAAGAATTAACCATAAGCTTAATTTTCTACTGTTGTAACATTAGAGAATAGAATATTGTTTCAGTTATTGATACAGGTGTATATGAAACAAAGCTGCTCATTTATCCTTGTATAGTCCTTACCAAGGCTGGCCTAAAACCCAGTCAAGCTGAATCAACAGAAAATTGGCTATATTCAAGGTTAGAGCGTTGATTAACTTAAAATAGATGATTTTAAGAAGTTATCCATTTGAAGTAGACATAGAATACAATAGAACAACTTAAGTTTTCCCAGAATTTTGAAGGTGATTCTCATTCTGTGACCCGAGCAACTGAGGACTGAGACAATCGGAGCGAACCTTGAAGAAAGAAATGAAGAATATGACATCTGCTGAGACAAAGGAATTGAATAGACTTTTTGATTAATGAATGAAGGACTGAGAATTGGTGGGAAAACGTCAAGGACTTTACCTAGTTACATAATGTTAGAAAAGAAAACTATATATACTAAGGATGTGCGCTGTATGCCTTGCCACTCACTGAGGTGATGACCCAACTCTGAGTTGTTGAATAAAGCAAGTCTAGAGTTACCCGCAGATTGGCAAAATTCTTTAACAGTTTTGGCACCCCAGACGGGACTCTAGGACACAAGAGGACTGGGTATTTTTCTGGACAGACCCGTTATCAACGCTCGATTTGCCGGCAGACTAATCAGGTGAGTTCACCTACGAGACTTGGGCATGGGTCATTTCAGATAAATTTATCCTGGGAAACTCTTGTGTTTAAATTTGCAAGGAAAAGAGAAAGAGAATTCAAATGGGGACAGCACCCAGCATTGAAAGGGGGACGTCCCTTGCTGAGGTTTTAGAGAATTGGAAAAAGATAACTCTGGCACAGAGGTTACAGAAAAGGAGATCGATAACATTGTGCCAGGAGGAATGGCCATTCCTGACAAGAAACAGAGGAGGAGGGCCGATGGATGAGTGGCCTCCTAAAGGAACATTCAAACCCCATAAGTTGAAATTTTTGAGGACAATTTTGGAGGATTCTGGAAGTCAAGACATTGATTATTGGTATATTTGGTATAATTGGGCACAGCAGAGGAGGAAAACTCCTGTGCTGAAAAATAACAAAAGTTCACTTCCCTCCGCCCCAGAGGCTGAGGAAACTGAGCTCTTTTCTAAAAAGGTTGGCATGTATCCAATGCATTTGGATTACATCCCAAACCCGAGAGCGGGACTTGGTGCGCCCACAGAAGTTCCTGCAGTGATTGCAGTTATGAGGCATGAACCTTGGAGACAGGGTGATTTAGTAGCCTGGTGGTCGAAAATGCCAAGGCTGCAAGATGACTCTGAAAAATGTGCTCAGTTGTTATTGGGAATTGTCACTGATTATACCCCCAACTGGAATGACATGAAAACTTTATTAAGGGAATTATTTCAAGCAGAAGACAGAGAAAAAATATACCAAAAAGATCGAGAAATTGCTCAGAAAGGTCAAGGATTAAATCCCTGGCCTGAACAAGACCCACGATGGAATCTCGCTACTACTGGAGGAGCACAAGCCCATAGAGCTGCAATCCAACAACTAACAGAAGCAGTTCGCCAGGCTGGTGAAAGAGTAACTAATTGGAATAAAGTTTTGGAATGTAGACAAGGGCCTGATGAGCACCCAAGTGATTACTGGGGAAGATTAAAAGCTGCTTTATTAAAATATGGGGGACTGACCCATGACAATTTCCAGGAGCCTTTAGCCATCAGTGTATTTGTAGATCAGTCGGCTCCCGCTATAAACAAATACTTGAAGAAGCACATGCCAGGTTGGCAAGGTGAAACATTAACTAAAATTCTAAGTGTTGCTGCTTTTATTTTTGATGGAAGAGACGAAGAAAGACAAAAACAGGAGGAAGAGAAGTTGAAACATGAGAAGAGAATGAAAGGAGAAGGAAAGAGAAATTGAACTGTTAGCTGCTGCAATTACTCAGAACTATAATCCACAAGCACGAGGTCGGGGGTTTCCCCGGGCAAGAAATAGGGGAAGAGGAGCGAGGGGCAGGGTCCTGCCTGCTCCCCAAGATGCCAACACTGTGGAATGTTTTTATTGTGGAAATCGAGGTCATATGCAGAGAGAGCGCCCTTTGAGACCTGTGGCGGCTGCCAGAGAACTCCCACCTGCGAGATCCTCTCGGCCTCATTCACAGTGAAAAAGATGATTTTTGAAGATTAAAAAAATGGACCCTGTTGGAATCACGGTAGATGAGCACGGTCAAATTTCTGCAGAGGTAAACGGAAATTTTGTTACTTTCTTGATAGATACAGGAGCGACTTTGTCTTTGTTAAATTTTGAAATTCTCCAAGTTTTAAATGAAACTGTGATCATACGGGGAGTAGTGGGGGAGGAGATAAAGTATTTATCTACTCCTTTACCCGTAGTTTTAAATAATAACTTAGTATGGGGAAGATTTGTGATCTCTCCAAACTCTCCTGTTTCCCTTTTGGGACAAGACCTTTTGCAGGAATTTGGTACATGTATCTCCTTGGATCCAACAGGAATCTGGTTAATAGTTATAGGCTCAGAAATAGTTCAGATTGCCATATAATACACCTCTCTTACCAGTAAGCAAACATAGATTAGATAAGGATGGAGACCCTGAATACGGGTTTGTTCAAGACTTGCGAGCTGTAAATGAACATGGAATTGCTCCGCATCCTGTGGTACCTGATCCCAGCCTGATTTTGACTCAAATTCTGGTCTGGGCACAACATTTTACTGTCCTAGACCTCATAGGAGCTTTTTTTAGTATCCCCATTGCAGAAGAGAGTCAGTTAATTTTTACTTTTACCTGGCAAGGGAAACAATTGACCTGGACACGGATCTACTAGCTCTCCAACAATTTTTTCTCAAATCTTAAAGAATTATTTACAAGACCTGGTTTTTCCAAGCAAGTCTGTTTTAATACAATATCTTGACTTGTTATTAGGAAGTAAAACTGAGGATGATTGTATCAGAGATACTGAGTATTTGTGTATCCAGCTTGTTAAAAAGGGACATGGCGCATCTCTGTCTAAGTTGCAGTTTTGCAAACAGCAAGTAAAATATCTTGGGTTTATACTGAAACCAGGGAGACGGGAAGTCGATCCTGAAAGAATTAGAGCAATACAGAATATACCCAGAGCCATAACTAAGAAACAATTAAGAGGATTTTTAGGACAAGTAGGGTTCTGCCATCCCTGGATTCCAGGATTTAGTGAAATAGCAAAACCTTTTTATGAAGCTACTCGAAGAAATAGAGCCAATCACCTGGAGTTCAGAAAGAGAAAAAGCTTTCCGTGCCCTAAAAGGAGCACTTTGATCTGCCCCTGCATTAGGGCTTCCTGACTATTCAGAACCTTTTAAGCTGTATTGTGACGAGACAAAAGGGATTGCTAAAGGAGTGTTGGTACAAACATTAGGACCACATGAAAGACCAGTTGCATATTTTTCTTCAACTTGAGATTTAGTAGCAAAGGGAACTCCTTTTTGTATTAGAGCAATAGCAGCTGCAGCAGAAATGGTTGAGAAAACTAGGACAATTGTTTTAGGACATTCACTAACTGTTTGCGTACCCCATGAAGTTGAAGTTTTGTTAAAACAATATGCGGAGAAAGATTTATCTCCCCAAAGAGCACATAGATATGAAATAATTTTGTTATTGCCTGATAATTTGAAATTGGAAAGGTGCAATATCTTAAATCCTGCTACATTGATGCCTTTATCTGATGATGGAGAAAAAGATGAACATAATTGCATTCAACTTGTGAACGAAACCAGCAAGCCGCGAGATGACCTGAAAGACCAACCTTTAGAAAATCCGGATTTGAACCTCTTCACGGATGGATCATCCTACTATGAAGAAGGTCAGAGGTATACTGGATTTGCAGTCACCACGGACACTCAGGTACTGATAGCGAGACCCTTACCTGCACCTTTAGGTGCACAAGGAACAGAAATAGTTGCTCTTGCAGAAGCAGCTAGATACACAATTGGGACTCGAGTTAATGTGGAGCAACAGGACTTGTTGCTGTCAGATCTTTAACATGAACAGACATGAACGGTGGCTGAAGAGACAAGAATGAGGAAGTAGAATGAAGAATAACATGTACACGAGGAAAAGCTAACTAGCCAATTGCTTTGTTAGAATAGGCGCATGAACCTTGCAAGCAAACCAATTAAATGTAACCTTGAAGCGTGTGAACAGCCTTGTAGACTATAAAACCACTGATAGGAGCTGCAATAAACGTCTGCGTTATCACTTTCATAAAGTGTGTGCAGTCCGTCATTATCGTCCCCGACAAATGGTGACCCCATGTGATTATTCCGACACCGAGGAAGGAGGACGACCCCAGGGAAGACTGCGACCGAGAAGAAGCGGCACAGGGGCTCAGCGACCAAGAAGAAGCGGCGCTGGGGATACCTGCAGGGACCTTAAGTAAGGTGAACACCGATGCCAGAGCGGATCGACGCCAGAGCGGGAGCGGGTGCGGCTGAAAAGCGAATCCGGATTTGTACGACGTGAAAGGTATACTGGGGAGCGGGATGGGGCAGACAGCGTCCACACCAGTGGAAAAAGCGATAGTCACCCTATTCCTGCCTATTCTCTCTAAGAGAGGAATTAAGTATGATGAATACAGTCTAAGACTTTTGCTGATATGGTTGAAGGAGCGGGGCTTCTCCCCGGACACACAGACTGCCTTCGACCCCTGGAAGTGGGAAGAGGCAGGCAGTGTGCTGTGGGAGGCTGCAGCCGCCGGAGATAAAAAGGCTGCACAGCTGGCGACTACTTGGAAGATGATGAAAGTAGCGATTCATGATATACGAGCGGAAGGCAAATTAGCCACAGAAGCCCGCAAACTGATAGCTGGAAAAGGCGAGACTGAATCGGGGACAGCCGGGGCAGCGGCGAGTGTGGTAGAACCTTCCGCACCCCCAGGGGAGCCCCCAGGAGAGGACATTGGGGACATTGTGCGAGTGCGGTTGCCGTCACAGTGTCCTTTGACATCTATTGTCGTGCAAACTGAGAAAGTTAAAACTAAAATGACAACGACTATGATGGACGGGGAAGGGGAGGAATGGCTGCTTCCACCACCTCCCGAGTCCTCAGCTGAAGCGAAACCACAGCCAAAACCGTTGTGGCCGCCTCTCCCACCCAATTCGTGGGATGATGTGCCAAACCCCCTTGTAGCTGACCCACGAGCGACCTGGATGGAAATGTGACACCAGGCAATGAAAGACGGTGACCAGAACATTGCAGCGTTCCTCGTTGTTATGATGGGTAACGGCCAGCCTGAACATAGACCCCTGCACTGGGACATGGTAAAAGAACTACGAAAGGCGGTCACACAGCATGGTTTGTCTGCACCATTCACTAGGGGGCTCCTCGAAAATATCATGACGGGGCAGCTCATGACACCATTTGACTGTGAACAACTGTGTGGCATGATATTAACTCCGGTGCAGAGGCTGTTGTGGCAGGACAAGTGGAGAATATTAGTTACTGAGGAAACACTCAAAAACTTGGACAGAGATGAGAATGATGAGCTGAAAACCATAGGACCTGATCAGTTGTTAGGTAAAGGGGTATTCACGGATCCCTCATCCCCCCACCCCATGACCCCCCCGACTAGAAGCAAAGCGGCAGAAAAAGAAAAAGCGGCGCCCACGGATCCCTCACCCTCCTGCCCCGAGGCCCCCCTGACTCGACCCTTCCAGCCTGTGAGCCTTCGGCTCTGCCTGAATACCCTGATTTATCTTCAGTATCCAAAAAAAAAAAAAAAAAAAAATCCGTTAGATCCTGGACTTGGACTTCTTAAAGGACCTCACCGTATGCCCGGTAACCTCTGAAGCAAATCGGCGACTGAGGTGGGAGCCCATCAACTTTGGTATTGTGGAAGAACTCCGACGCACGGTCAAAGACTATGGGGTCAAATCCCCGCATGCAATGAGCTTACTTAAAACGATGTTTGAAACATACGTATTGTGTCCTCATGACTGTCAGATGACAGCTCAGTTATTGTGGACGAGTACTCAATATATGATTTGGAGTGGGATGCGGAGAGATGCAGCGGTGCAAAAAGCGCTTGAGAAGTTGAAGCAGGACAGCCGACGCTCGTGCACCCACCCTCGCCCCCCCCACACTCTGGCTTGTACAGCTGGGTTTTTCCCCCCCTGCTCTTGCCGTTGAAGATCAGAGCCTCCCCCACTGCAGCTGCCTGTGGGAGGTACGCCTCTGTGTGCTTGGTAGGCTGTTTGTCCAGTGCAGCGCAGTGAGCGGCCTTGAGCTCTTAAAGTGAAAAACAAAGTGATGTTTTCTTCCCGCTTGCAGGATGGCAGTGACTGTGGGATGGTGTTTTGGTTCAGTGGTTCTGACTTGCTGCGCCCCCACCGCGGCCCACAGGATTTAGTGGTGACCTCGGTCTGCACAGCAGACAGTATCGCCGAGTTGTGTCCGAAATGCAGGAAAGGATATCCCTGGGGTAAGCAATGCCGCTCCAAATAGAAAATCCCTTCTATACCTGTTTAGGAGGCCACCCATTAGATGATTATTCAATTATCATCCCCTCTAATGCTGTGGGTGGTCCCTGTAGTTTGGATTGATTAACTTTATTGATGCCAAACACATCTATGATTTTAAATCTCTGAAGGTCACGACGGACGTCACGAAGCTTACATACATATAGCAACCGATGTGATGACCGGACTAAGTTTTGGAGTTGTGGCAAAATAATCGCTACTTCTTTTTATGCCCGGGGTGGCTACTGCCAAAGCCCTGGCGACATTATATAAATTAGGGTGATGGTTAGAAAAGCAGAGTAACGCTACTTCACTAGCTTTAAGTATTAGACACCGATTCTATTAGACGTGCCACGCTTCAAAATAGAGCAGCCATAGATTTTTTTATTGTTAGCACAAAAACAAAAAGGGGGAATTGTGGAGCAAAAGGACTTGTTGCTGTCAGATCTTTAACATGAATGGACATGAACGGACATGAACGGACATGAACGGACATGAACGGACATGAACGGTGGCTGAAGAGACAAGAATGAGGAAGTAGAATGAAGAATAACATGTACACGAGGAAAAGCTAACTAGCCAATTGCTTTGTTAGAATAGGCGCATGAACCTTGCAAGCAAACCAATTAAATGTAACCTTGAAGCGTGTGAACAGCCTTGTAGACTATAAAACCACTGATAGGAGCTGCAATAAACGTCTGCGTTATCACTTTCATAAAGTGTGTGCAGTCCATCATTATCTGTCCCCAACAAGTTAACATTTATACCGACTCTAAATATGCCTTTGGAGTGTGCCATGCAACTGGGACTCTATGGAAAGAAAGGGGGTTTTTAACCTCAGCCAGTAAGACAGTCGCATATGGAAAACAGATCAAAGACCTCCTAGAAGCGATTCAATTGCCTTCACAAATTTCTGTCATCTATATAAAGGCGCACACCAATAGACAAGACGTGATTGCAAAAGGGAATTTCCTCACTGACCTGGCTGCCAGAGCAGCAGCACGACAAACTGTGACTGTAATGTCTTTGGTACAACATGAAGTCATCTCCGAACTTCCTCAAATAGAGAAAATTTATGAAGATTTACCTGAAGAAGAGAAGGAACGGTGAATTCGTCTTGGAGTTCACCGACGAGAAGGACAATGGATACCGAATAACAAACCTCTCCTTCCAAAAAGGTATTTATTGCCGATCACGTGGTGGCATCATGAAAAAAAAACAAAAACACATAGGGGGCCAGAGAACTTAGCACTTCACATCCAGAGACTCTGGGTGGCTCCAAGAATTTATGCCGCAGCAAAGAGAATTTGTGCAGGGTGTGAACTCTGTTGACAATACGCTTCTGTGCAAATTAAGCCTCCCAGCGGGAAAAGGCCTCCAGCTGCCTTTCCTTTTCAAAAACTCCAAATTGATTATGCAGAGATGCCGAAAGCACTGGGGTACTCTTACATGTTAGTGATGGTTGATCAATTGACAGGATGGGTAGAAGCTTTCCCAACTAGAAAGAATGACTCAAAGGCCATAGGAAAAGCCTTATTGGAAGAAATAATCCCAAGATACGGTGTTCCTGAAGTGATTGATTCAGATCGAGGAAGTCATTTTTCAGCTGCTGCATTAATTCAAGTGTATGAGACCTCAGGAATCCTTAGTCAGCGTCACACTCCACATCATCCTGAATCCTCTGGCCAAGCAGAACAAAGGAATAGAACCTTAAAAGATAAATTAGTTCAGGTTTGTAAACAAACAGGACTGAAATGGCCGGATGCCTTAAATCTGGTTTTATGGGATATTAGGAATACTCCTAGGCGACCCATTGGAGTTTCACCTGCTGAAATTTTGTTTGGAAGAATACTTGCTGTTCCAGGTACATATGTACCGGCAAAAACTAGTCTCTTAGATGGAGATGAACAAATCACACAATATCTATTATAATCTGTAGAGTTTGTATGATTGTTTCATGCCAATGCTGTGTAAGCTACTGCTCTTTTGCAATGAAAAGAATGAACGATGAAATGTGAAATTATAAATGAAGATATCGCAGGAGTGCAATGAAAAACAAAATGAGGGAATTGTAAAAGAATTAACCATAAGCTTAATTTTCTACTATTGTAACATTAGAGAATAGAATATTGTTTCAGCTATTGATACAGGTGTATATGAAACAAAGCTGCTCATTTATCCTTGTATAGTCCTTACCAAGGCTGGCCTAAAACCCAGTCAAGCTGAATCAACAGGAGAATGGCTATATTCAAGGTTAGAGTGTTGATTAACTTAAAATAGATGATTTTAAGAAGTTATCCATTTGAAGTAGACATAGAATACAATAGAACAATTTAAGTTTTCCCAGAGTTTTGAAGGTGATTCTCATTCTGTGACCTGAGCAACCAAGGACCGAGACAACCGGAGCGAACCTTGAAGAAAGAAATGAAATGAAGAACATGACATCTGCTGTGACAAAGGAATTGAATAGACTTTTTGATTAATGAAGAATGAAGGACTGAGAATCGGTGGGAAAACGTCAAGGACTTTACCTAGTGACATAATGTTAGAAAACTATATATACTCTCTTTCATGGGCACCCCCTTGCCGTGGGGAAAGAGCTTGCGTGCCCTTGTGAAGTTGAGAGCTATGCTGGTGGTGGCATATGCCTCCGGTAGGGTCTCCCAAGCCGGACAGGTCTCAACTGAAGGGTCAGACAAAGTGTGTCCACGGGCAGGATGGGCTCACTAGCCTTCGGGCAACCATCCTAGGAGAAGGACAACTCTAACTCCAAACCCGGGCAGATGGAGCTCGTTTAGCCCTGTAAGGCCATCCATCTAAGAGAAGGATACTCTAACCAAACCTACGACCTGAGGACTTCGCTGTCACCGTCCAAGCTCGCTAGGCCCTGGCAGATGAACCTCAGGTGTAAAGGGTGGGGCCAGTCTCGCGCACGCTGCGCCTCACCTAAAAAATCCACCGCGCAGGCTTGAAGGGTGTACTCACGTTTGCAAAGCCCTGTAGCGACAGGCAAGGGACGAAACGGCAGGTGGAAAGATGTCACTGGAAGCCGCAGACCCAACCCTGCATGCAGGCGGTTCAGGACATTGGTCGCTTGAGACTGACCCGGGAGATGACAGTCTCGTTCGGCAGCATCCTGAATGACCAAGCAGCCTTTTTCAAGGAGAGCACTGCTTGCTCCGCATGGAGAGGGGCCTAGAAAAGGTGGCCTAACCAAAGCTCATCTCCCCTTCCAATCCGGTTGGCTAGCCGCGGCCAACAGGCATCTTCTTCTGCGGTCAACCAAAGACAAAGAGACAAAGGCATACACCTGCCTCCAAAGGTGTGTCCAGATTGACACTCACATGTTGGAACATCAGAACCATGCTCGATACAGCAGACAGTGGGCGTCCTGAACGCCGTTCTGCTATAATTGCTCACGAACTGTCACGACTCAACATCGACATTGCTGCTCTCAGTGAAGTTCGCCTTCATGAGGAAGGCAGCCTTAAAGAACATGGTGCCGGCTACACACTGTATTGGTCAGGCAAACCCAAAACCGAAAGTCATCATTCCGGAGTTGGCTTCATGATTAAAAACTCCATCGCCTCTAAACTTGAAAAGTTGCCAACAGGTCATTCCGATCGCATTATCTCCTTACGCCTCCCGCTACACAACAAGCAACATGTTGTTCTCTTCAGCATATATGCCCCAACTCTCCAAGCTGACCCTACAGAAAAAGACAAATTCTACACCGATCTGCGCCGCCTTACTCAAAAGGTTCCTGCGGATGATAAGATCATAATCCTTGGTGACTTCAACGCCCGAGTAGGTAAGAACTCTGAAGCCTGGAAAGGAGTACTAGGCAAGCATGGAGTTGGAAACTGCAATGACAACGGTCGCCTCTTGCTAGAGTTTTGTGCTGAGCAGCAGCTTACCATCACCAACACTATCTTCCAGCAGAAAGACAGCCTGAAGACAACCTGGATGCATCCTCGATCTAAACACTGGCACCTCATTGACTATATCTTAGTGCGCCAGAGAAACGTTCGCGATGTCTGTCACACCCGAGTGATGCCTAGTGCAGAATGTCAAACAGACCACCGCCTTGTGCGCTGCAAACTTAACCTCCATTTTAAGCCCAAACCTAAGAGGGGCGGCATTCTGAGGAGGAGGCTCCAAGTTAACAATCTTCAAACAGCTGCAGTGAGAGACGGCTTCCAGGCAAACCTTCAAACTAGGCTTGAAGACTGTCCCATAGACTCTTCTCCTGAAGCGCTTTGGCAACATATTAAAAACAGCATCCTGCAGTCCTCCGAAGAATTCTTAGGGTTCTCCACAAAGAAGAACAAAGACTGGTTTGATGAAAACAATCCAGAGATCCAGGAATTGCTGGCAAAGAAGAGATCTGCTCACCAAGCACACCTCGCTCAGCCATCTTGCCATGTAAGAAAAGCAGCCTTTCGTCTTGCATGCAGTAAACTCCAACAGAAACTTCGAGACATCCAGAACAAGTGGTGGCTCAACCTAGCAGAAAAGACTCAACTATGCGCAGATTTGGGTGACCACAGAGGATTCTATGAGGCTCTGAAAGCAGCGTACGGACCCACACACCAAGTTCAAAGCCCCCTACTCAGCGCAGATGGCCAAACGCTTCTCACAGATAAAACCTCCATCCTGAATCGATGGTCTGAACACTTTCAAACTCTCTTCAGTGCCAACCGTGTAGTCCAAGACTCAGGAATCCAGCTCACCCCAAAACAAACGGTGAAAAATGAATTGGACATAGCCCCTACTATGGGAGAGACCCTTAAGGCCATACAGCAGATGAAAACCGGCAAGGCAGCTGGGGTCGACGGAATCCCGCCTGAAATCTGGAAACATGGAGGCCAAACGCTCCATGCTAAATTTCACGAGCTAGTTGTGCGCTGTTGGGAACAAGGCGAACTACCACCAGATCTCCGTGATGCAATCATCATCAGCCTGTACAAGAAAAAAGGAGTAAAGTCAGACTGCTCAAACTACCGAGGCATAACTCTGCTCTCCTTTGCTGGAAAAATCCTCGCAAGAATACTATTGAACAGATTGGTACCCGCTATCGCAGAAGAACTTCTACCTGAAAGTCAGTGTGGTTTCAGAGCCAACAGAAGTACCACAGACATGGTATTCGTTCTCAGACAACTGCAAGAGAAGTGTAGGGAACAGAACAAGGGTCTCTATGTAACTTTCGTTGATCTCACCAAAGCCTTTGACACTGTGAGCAGAAAAGGTCTGTGGCAGATCTTGGAACGATTAGGATGTCCCCCCAAGTTCCTTAAAATGATTATCCTGTTACATGAGGGGCAGCGCGGCCAAGTCAGATATGGCGGTGCACTCTCTGAGCCCTTCCCAATAGCCAATGGTGTGAAACAAGGTTGCGTTCTCGCACCAACTTTATTCACAGTTTTCTTCAGCATGATGCTCCAAAGGGCCACGGCAGACCTCGACGAACAAGACGGCATTTATATCCGATATCGTACCGATGGGAGCCTTTTCAACCTCAGGCGACTGAAGGCCCACACCAAGACCCTGAATCACCTTGTCCGCGAGCTGCTTTTTGCTGATGATGCCGCCCTTGTTGCCCACACACAAGCAGCTCTGCAGCGCTTAACATCCTGCTTTGCAGAGGCGGCTGAGCTTTTTGGGCTGGAAGTCAGCTTGAAGAAGACAGTAGTTCTCTACCAACCAGCACCACAAGATGATTACCATCATCCCCACATCACCATTGGCGAGTCAGAGCTTCAGCCAGTCCAGCAGTTCAGCTATCTGGGTAGCATCATCTCCTCAGATGCCATGATCGACAAAGAGATCGACAACAGAATAGCAAAGGCAAACAGAGCTTTCGGAAAACTCCATAAAAGAGTCTGGTGCAATAAACACCTGAAGAAAAGTACAAAGATCAGTGTCTACAGAGCCGTGGTACTGCCTACTCTTCTGTACGGGTCTGAATCATGGGTCATCTACCGCCACCATCTGCGACTCCTCGAACGCTTCCATCAGCGCTGCCTCCGCACAATCCTAAACATCCACTGGACTGACTACGTGACTAACGTTGCTGTCCTTGAACAGGCAGACGTCACCAGTATTGAGGCCATGTTGCTGAAAACGCAGCTGCGTTGGGCAGGGCACGTCTCCAGGATGGCGGATCACCGCCTCCCTAAGATCGTGTTCTAGGGTGAACTTGCCACCGGCTGCCGCAAGAGAAGAGCTCCAAAGAGGAGATAGAAGGACTCCCTGAAACAACACCTCAGCCTAGGCCATATTGACCACCATCAGTGGTCCACCCTGGCCTCCAATCGGGAGATTTGGAGACACACCATACATAACGCTGCTGTCTCCTTTGAGAGCACGCGTAGAATCAGGCTCGAGGAGAAAAGACAGCGCAGAAAGAACCGTGCCTCGACTATACCACCCAAGGAGACCCTCCGGTGTGCTCTTTGCAACCGGTCTTGCCTATCCCGCATTGGCCTTTTCAGCCATCAACGCGCTTGCAATAAGCGTGGGCAAAGCCCTTCCCAAATCTTCGTCCACGAAGCCAAGCCATGATGATATACTAAGGATGTGCGCTGTGTACTTTGCCACTCACTGAGGTGATGGCCCAACTCTGAGTTGTTGAATAAAGCAAACCTAGTTACCCACAGATTGGCAAAATTCTTTAACATGTGGAGAGCCAGAAGGTCTCCCCTGAGCCTCCTTTTCTCCAGGCTCAACCCCCCCAGGTCTCTCAGCTACTTCTCAGCACACTTCTGCTCCAGACACTGCACCAGCTTCATTGGTTAATTAGTTGGTTAATAGTTCAACGTTAGTTCTCTCCTGAATCTTTTTCCTTTTCCCCCTCCTCTTCAGAGTTGAGGTAGACCTAAACAAATCATCTTTGCAAAGCATTGAGAGAATTGGTGTTACTATTCTGCCTTCCAGTCTGGGATGAGGAATCTTCAAAGGATAGCTAGATCCTGCAGGGACTCATCTCATCTCCTTGTAGATATCAGGACACATTTGCAGCTGTGGTGACTCAGCTAGACACAAACTCAAGATCCTGTCCACAAAGCATCCCCTTGGTGTCTTGCAGAATATTTTGTGTGTCACAACCAAATTCCTACCTAGAAGAAGTTTGTATTCCACCTACTACTATCTCCCTAGCTAATAGATTTGCCAGTTTTTCTGATAATTTTCTGGGTGCTGTTAATAAAGTTGTCATACATTTTGCTTCACAGCTGCACTTCAAATAAGCAACATGTGTTTACCATTTGTATTTCTGCTTGTAAAGTTGTTTAATGAACATTTTGGAAATATTTGTATTTTATAAATTGCTATGCACAAGGTCTTCATTCCGGTTCTGGCTATTGTGCAAGATTTGTAATAAAAATAACAGAAGTACTATGGAATATAAGATAATGTTCTTATGTACAGAGATAATTCAACTGTCTATATTCATCATGCAACACCTATCACAGATGCTGGAAATGGAAGAAATATCCCAAGTTACAGAGTAAGTACTGATCCAACTGGTCTCCAGACAGAACTATTTCCACTGACTTCAGTGGGAGTTGGATAAGCTAAGTAGAGAGATGGAGTCATTAAAAATAAGTGTATAAAATATATTTTAATAGATAAAAATACAGTGTTTTTCACACTGTCAAAAATATTTTAACTTGCTAATTGGTAATCCCAAGGAAACATTGCATTGACAGATTTTCAATGAATTAATACATGCATCATGCAACACAACCTGCATTTTCCCATGGCTTCAAGAGTAAGATAACTGCATGTTGGTTCTTGGTCTAATATTATAAACTCAGACATAAATTATTCATCCTTTCTCATATAGAATCATAGAACAATAGAACATCTTGAGTTGGAAGGGTCCCATAAGGATCATCGAGTCCAACTCCCTGCTCCTCGCAGGGCCACCCAGAACTAAACCATATGACTAAGAGCATCACCCAGACGCTCCTTGAACTCTGACAGGCTTGGTGCTGTGACCGCTTCCCTGGGGAGCCTGTTCCAGTGACCAACTGCCCTCTCGGTGAAGAATCTTTTCCTAATGTCCAATCTGAACTTCCCCTGACGCAGCCTCATTCCATTTCCTCATGTCCTGTTGCTGATCACCAGAGAGAGGAGATCAGCACCTCCTCTTCTGCTGCTCCCCTTGAGGAAGTTATAGACTGTGATGAGGTCACCCCTCAGCCTTCTCTTCTCCAGGCTGAACAAGCCAAGTGACCTCAGCTGCTTCTCATAAGTCTTGCTCTCAAGGCCTTTCACCATCTTGGTCACCCTCCTCTGGACACCCTCTAATAGTTTGATGTCCTTCTTATACTGAGACACCCAAAACTGCACACAGAGCTCGAGGTGGGGCTGCACCAGTGCGGTGTAGAGTGGACAGTCACCTCCCTTGACCCACTAGCGATGTTGTGCTTGATGCACCCCAGGACACGGTTGGCCCTTTTGGCTGCCAGGGCACGCTGCTGACTCATATTCAATTTGCCATCGACCCAAACCCCCAGAGCTCTTTCCACAGGGCTGCTCTCCAGCCTCTCATCCTCCAGTTTGTACATATAACCAGGATTACCCCGTTCCAGGTGCAGAATCCGACACTTGCTCTTGTTAAATTTCAAACAGTTGGTGATTGCCCAGCTCTCTAGACTATCCAGATCTCTCTGCAAGGCCTCTCTACCCTCCAGGGAGTCCACAGCTCCTCCTAGTTTAGTAGTTGTCAGAAAACTTACTTAATGTACATTCGATTCCTGCATCCAGTTCATTTATAGAAACGTTGAAGAGCACTGGCCCTAAAATTGAGCTGTGAGGAACCCCACTGGTGACTGGCCACCAGCCTGATGGAACCCCATTTACTATAACTCTCATCAGCCAATTGCTCACCCAATGTATTACGGACTTGGCTAGCTGTGTGCTGGACAGCTTGTCCAGAAGGATACTGTGAGAGACACTATCAAAAACTTTGCTAAAATCCAAAAAACCCCATATCTACTGGCTTCCCTTGGTCAACTAGATGGGTGACCTTGTCATAAAAGGAATTTAAGTTGGTTAAGCAGGACTTTCCCATTGTGAACCCGTGCTGGCTGTGACCAATGACTGTGTTGTCTCAAGTGTTTTTCAGTAACTCCCAGAATGACCTTCTCCATCATTTTACCAGGCATTGAAGTGAGACTGACAGGCCTGAAATTACCAGGGTCTTCCTTCTTAACCTTCTTGAAAGCTGGGACAACATTTGCCAGCTTCCAGTCAACTGGGACCTCTCCAGACTCCCAAGACCCTTGAAAAATAATGGAGTGAGTTCCCGCAATGACATCATCCAGCTCTATCAGTACCTGTCCTGGTTTGCGCTAGAACAGCGCTCGTTCTGGTCAGCGATGGTTTCACTGCCCAGCTCAGTCTTTGCTCCGTGACGGCACTTGCGGCAGGTCACGGCAGGGTTGTGCGGACAGTGGCTGCTCCTGGCGGTGACAGCGCTGGATGGTCCCAGGCACGGCCAGGGCTTGGGGTGCAGAAAGGCTCTGGCTGACACTTGCTGCTGGGCAGCCCAAGGGCACCGCTCAACCCTGGGTCCCACGGTGGGGGGCAGGAAGGGAGAGGCCGCAGCTGCGGGGAGGGGCCGACAGGCCGGGTGACCCTGCCCTGCCCAACCAGGGGTTCCATCCCAGAGACGTCACATCCGGGATCAAGCTGCGGGGTCACGAGGGTCGAGTCTCTTCTCCAATGGCCGGTGTCCGAGGAGGACTCTGTCCGTTCCGCCTTCGCTCCCAGGCCGTGCATCCCTGAAGCCAGTTCCGGAATCCAGCTCCTGCATCCGGTTCCCGCCTGCTGCTGAGCCCAGCCTGGGCCTTCCCCAGCGCCTGCCCCCAGCACCAGTGGTGAGGGGGACGTGGTGCCATCAGGGGGTTGGGTTCGCTGTTGGTGGTGTCGATATTTGTATCAGTTCATTTCATTGTCATTCTTCCCATTACAGCAGGTTTCCTTTTCTTTCCCAGCCCATCAGTCTCTCTCCCTTCTTCCCTTTCTCTTCCCCTTTGGGAAGGGGGGCGGAAGCAGGGAGGGGGTAAAAGAAAGCATCTGGCATTCATCTAGTGGCCAGCCCAGCTCTAACCCATGACAGTACCCTGGGATGAATCCCATCAGGCCTCATAGATTTATGTGCATCCAGCTGGAGCAGCACGTCTCAAACAATTTCAGAGTCAGCTAGGAGTTTATCCTCCCCCTAGTCACAGTCTTCCAGCACAGGGCTCTGGGGGTCCCAGGGCCCATAATCACTGCTAAAGAGAGAGGCAAAGATGATATTAAACGTCTCTGCTTTGTCTACATACCTATTTATGAGGTGACCAACTTCATCAAGTAATGAATGTTTTCTGTGATCCTCCTTTTGCTGTTAACATATTTTAAAAAGCCCTTTTTGTTGTCGTTCACAGACCTCCAATGGAGTTTCCCCTGCACAATTTTTCTCCCTACAGTGGCAAAGAGCATCTCTCTAGTCCTCCTGTATTGCCTGTCCTTGCTTCCAATAGCCATACAATTTCCTTTTCCGCCTAAGTTCTAGAAGAAGATCCCAGATCAGCCAAGCCGGCTTTCTGCCCTGCTTGCTTGACTTCTGACACTTTGGAATTGCCTGCTCCTGCGCTCTTAAGAGATGGCTCTTAAAAAGTGACCAGCATGCATGGACCCCAATACCTTCAAAAGCAGATTCCCAGGGGAACTTACTAACTAGATCCTTCAGCAGCCCAAACTCTGTTCTCCCCATATCCAGAGTCAAAGCTTTGCTGGCAGTTTTTCTCCTATTGCCAATGATTTGAAACTCGACTACTTCATGGTCACTGTGACCAAGGCAGTCACCAATCATCACTTTTTCCACGAGACCCTCCCTTTTTGCAAAAAACAAATCCAAGAGGGCATCTTTACTAGTCAGCTCCCTTAGCACCTACACCAAGAATCATAGAACCACAGACTGGTTTGGGTTGAAGGGACCTTCAAAGCTCACCCAGTCCAAGCCCCTGCAGGGAGCAGGGACATCTGCAACTAGAGCAGGGTGCTCGGAGCCCCAAGGGCCAGCCTGACCTGGGATGGTGCCAGGGATGGGGCTTCTCCCACCTCTCAGGGCAACCTGGGCCAGGGTCTCACCACCCTCAGAGTCAAACATTTCTCCCTTCTCTCTGGTCTGAATCTCCCTCTTCCAGTTGAACCCATCAGCCCTTGTCCTGTCCCAACAGCCCCTGCTGAACAGCCCCTCCCCAGCTTTTGGACAGCCCCCTTGAAGCACTGAAAGGCCGCACTCAGGTCTCCCTGCAGCACCTTCTTGGAGGAACTCCCCTTAATTCCCTTGAGGTATTTCACTGTTGTTTCCCTGTTGGCTCCTGTCACCTCAGGAGCCCCTGGCTCATCTCCGTAAGACTTCAACTGGGCTGCAGTGTCCCCAGCATGTCTGAGGGTTCAACAAGTTCAACAAGGCCAAGTGCAAGGTCCTGCCCCTGGGTCGGGGCAATCCCTGGTATCAGCACAGGCTGGGGGATGAAGGGCTGGAGAGCAGCCCTGCGGAGAAGGACTTGGGGGTGCTGGGGGTTGAAAGGCTGGACATGAGCCGACAACGCGTGCTCACAGCCCAGAAGCCCCCCGTGTGCTGGGCTCATCCGCAGCAGCGTGGGCGGCCGGTCGGGGGAGGGGATCCTGCCCCTCTGCTGCGCTCTGGGGAGACCCCCCTGCAGCGCTGGGTCCAGCTCTGGGCTCCTCAGCCCCGCAGAGACATGGAGCTGCTGGAGCGGGGCCAGGGGAGGCCCCAGCAATGACCCGAGGGTGGAACCCCTCTGCTGGGAGGACAGGGGAGAGAGCTGGGGGGGTTCAGCCTGGAGCAGAGAAGGCTGCGGGGAGACCTGAGTGCGGCCTTTCAGTGCTTCAAGGGGCCTGTCCGAAAGCTGGGGAGGGGCTGTTCAGCAGGGGCTGTTGGGACAGGACAAGGGCTGATGGGTTCAACTGGAAGAGGGAGATTCAGACCAGAGAGAAGGGAGAAATGTTTGACTCTGAGGGTGGTGAGCCCCTGGCCCAGGTTGCCCTGAGAGGTGGCAGAAGCCCCATCCCTGGCACCATCCCAGGTCAGGCTGGCCCTTGGGGCTCCGAGCACTCTGCTCTAGTTGCAGATGTCCCTGCTCCCTGCAGGGGCTTGGACTGGGTGAGCTCTGAAGGTCCCTTCAACCCAAACCAGTCTGTGGTTCTATGATTCTATGATCCCACTGTCCATGTTGTCGACAAAGATGTTAAACAGTACCACTCCCAATACGGGCCCCTGAGTAAAGCCTCTCATCACTGGTCTGCACTGGGACATCAAGCCATTGACCACAGCTCTATGGGTGCGACCATCCAGCCAATTCCTTATCCACTGAGTGGTCCATCTGTCAAATCCACGTCTCTCCAATTTAGAGACAAGGATGTCATGCAGGATGGTGTTTTGCACAAGTCCAGGTAGATGACATCAGTTGCTATTCCCTTATCCACCAACGCTGTAATCCCATCATAGAAGGCCACCAAATTTGTCAGGCACGATTTGCCCTTAGTGAAGCTGTGTTTGCTGACACCAATCGCATCCTTGTTTTCCATGTGCCTTAGCAGAGTTTCCAGGAGGATCTCACTCTGTGATCTTGCCAGGCACAGAGGTAAGACAGACCGGCCTGTAGTTCCCCGGGTCTTCCTTTTTAAAAATGGGGGTTATGTTTCCCTTTTCCAGTCAGTGGGAACTTCACCGGACTACCACGACTTCTCAAATATGATGGACAGTGGCTTAGCCACTTCATCTGCCAGGTCCCTCGGGACCCGCGGATGCGTCTCATCAGGTCCCATGGACGTGCGCACCTTCAGGTTCCTTAGGTGGTCTTGAACCTGATCTTCTCCTGCAGTTTGAGGTTCTTTCTTCTCCCAGTCCCTGCCTTTGCCTTCTGCAACTTGGGCGGTGTGGCTGGAGCACTTGCCAGTGAAGACTGAGGCAAAAAGTCATTCAGTGCCTCAGCTTTCTCCATGTCCCGGGTAACCAGGTCTCCTGTTTCCTTCTGGAGAGGGCCCACATTTTCCCTAGTCCCATTGGTACTGATGTACCAATAGAAGCTTTTTTTGTTGCCCTTGACATCCCTGGCCAGATTTAACTCTATCAGGGCTTTGGCTTTCCTAACCTGATCCCTGGCTGCTCGGACAATTTCTCTGTATTCCTCCCAGGTTGCCTGTCCTTGCTTCCACCCTCTGTAGGCTTCCCTTTTGTGTTTGAGTTTGTCCAGGAGCTCCTTGTTCATCCATGCTGGCCTCCTGGCGTTTTTGCCTGACTTCTTCTTTGTCAGGATGCATCGCTGCTGAGCTTGGAGGAGGTGATCCTCAAATATTAACCAGCTTTCTTGGGCCCCTCTTCCCTCCAGGACTTTATCCCATGGTACTCTACCAAGCAGGTTCTCGAAGAGGCCAAAGTCTGCTCTCCTGAAGTCCAGGGTAGCGAGCTTGCTGTGCGTCCTCCTCACTACCCTAAGGATCTTGAACTCCACCATTTCAGGGTCACTGCATCCAAGGCTGCCCTTGAGCTTCACATTCCCCACCAGCCCCTCCTCATTGGTGAGAGCAAGGCCCAGCATAGCACCTCTCCTCATCAGCTCCTCTATCACTTGGAGAAGGAAATTATCATCAGTGCATTCCAGCAACCTCCTGGATTGCTTATGCCCTGCTGTGTTGCCCCTCCAACAGATATGGGGGTGGTTGAAGTCCCCCATGAGGACCAGGACTTGTGAACGTGAGGCTGCTCCTATGTCTATAGAGGGCCTCATCCGCTCAGTCTTCCTGGTCGCGTGGCCTGTAGCAGACCCCCACTATAATGTCACCTGTCCGTGCCCTCCTGTTAATCCTGACCCATAAGCTCTCGGTCGTCTCCTCATCCATCCCCAGGCAGAGCTCCATGGACTCCAGCTGATCATTGACATAGAGGGCGGCACCCCCTCCTGGTCTCCCCTGCCTGGCCTTCCTAAAGAGCCTGTATCCTTCCATTCCAGCACTCCAGTCATAGGAGCCATCCCACCAGTCTCCCTGATGGCACTCAAATCAGAGCCCTGCAGGCGCGCGCACGTCTCTAACTCCTCTCCTTTAGTCCCCATGCTACGTGTATTTGCATAGAGGCATTTAAGTTGGGCCCCCCATGAAGCTGACTATATAGATTAAATGAAAGTAATATAGAGGAGTTTCTTCTTATGAGAACAAAGTGAAATCTTGCCCTTTGTGCAAAGGTGATGTTGCCTTGCTTTGTGCCATGTGTGATGACCTAGTGCATACTGTTTGCTGAGGCAGATGTTGCTTAAGAGGCACATGTAGTCTAAATTTGTACAGCACTTGACTGTCTTAATTCTACTGAACTTTTGGACTTGATTTTCTTCATTTACTCTGTAGATATCTGTTCTTAGATAACACACAGCATTACACCATTGTGTCTGTATCGAGAAAGTGTTTTTCTTTGGATTTTTCCAGTGGCTTTCTTCAAGTCATCTTGGAATGGGCCTCCTTTTGTGTGTGTGCCTGTCCAAGGGCACACTATTAAATCTTATGAATATCCTCAGGGAGTCTTGCCAAATGCTATAAAATTCAAATTTTTGCAGCTCTAGATTCTGCAGAACCTTTTTGGGAAAACCCTACAGGATTTTTTGAGACTAGCTGGATCAAAATGAAGATGTTGGTTATTGATAAATGATTTATACTTACAAAATTTCAATAAAACTGTCCTTACTTTATCGAATTAATTTACCACACTACCTTGTTCTCATCTATGTGAGAGCTGAGATTTTTTTTTTCCCCTGTTATTTGGATTTTCTGCATATCACCTTCTTTTAAAAAACTCCCATGTTTTCAGACTCTCATATTCCCCAGTTGTTTTATCCGAGGAAACACAGCATGAAGGTAATTTCTACAGTATGACTCTTGGAGCTACAGCTAAGAGCTTCCAGGCTTGAGGACTCCTGGAGCATGTTTCCAGGGGCAATCAATGCACAGAGATAATGGCAAAGCCTGAATCCTGCTGGGGAGAGGAGACGTAGAGGGACCACCTTTATAAATAAGAAAGTGAGCTGTCTCTCTTTAAAAATCCAAAATGTTCTAGATCCCCTGATTTAAACAGAACTTTTACATCTCTAGGATCCACCCAGTATTGCTCAAGAAATACCACTTTAGATAAATTATCAGTGTGAATTGTTATGAAATCCCCAGATGGAATATGGATACAACACATTTTAAAATCACACAAAATAAAAGTACTATACATTTCTTTCTTCAGTGTTTCCACTTTAATTAGAGCCCTTATTTCTCTATGTCCATATCAACACATCAGCTCTTTTAATAGTATTCTGCCAACACATCTTTAGATTTCAGTTTTGACACATTTGTAAGTGCATCTTCCTCTCTAATTAGCTTTAAAGTCTTATCTTGGCAATCCATTGCTGGAGGCTACTTGGTGTCAATTGCCAGAAGTAATTAGAAAGATGAAATTTTTTTAAAAACTTGTTGATTACCATTCTTCCTGCTTGTACCCTAAAGCATCACAACTGGATGCAAGCCAGAGGAATTAATTCTAATCTTTAGTCTAGTGTGAATGAGTCTCTTAAGTTTAAATTTTATAAATTTCTAGATTTCAGATAGAGAAACAGAGGTTACCAATGGTAATTTTTTTCACAACATGAAATCTGCTTTAATTACTCAGTGGCTGAAAATGGTTGATTAGTGATTGGTGGCCTTTCTGTTCAAATCTGCAGTAAAACTGATTTGGGGGCTACATCACTAGCTGGTGCAAGTCAGCATGACTGCTGATTGGCATGCACTAAGTCAACCTAGTTAAAAATATCTCTCTATAAATTTAAGTATGGATAGTCTCTATAAGCAAGACAATTCTGACTGTCAAAAGAGACATCTCATATGGTTTTCAGTGTACTTGTTTCTCTTTTATAGATGTCTTTATTTTCTCAGATTGCTGTTTTGAAGAGTACTTAAAATCAGCCCTGCAGCAATTTTACTTTTGGAAAATACTAGATGAAGCTGATCATATGGTAACTCAAGAAGACCAGCCTGTGTGAAGATTGCACTGAAAAACATCACAATATATTCATTCCTAACTAAACATCTTTGTATTTGAATCCATAATTCTTAAAAAAAAAAAACAAACTAAAGTATCTGTGTAGTCAAAAATTAATTTAAAATGCTCTATTGTTTAGTTACAAATATTCAAACTGAAAATAAAAACTCATGTTGTTCTCAGTGCAGGAGAAAGTGTCAGGAGAATAGATTCATAGCAACTTACAGATCTCCTAGGGAAAGACTGGTCTGTGCACGCGTTGTGGAAGCAGCATTCCAGTTACAAGGGACTAGGTTGATTTAAGAAGCAAACACTGCCACAAGTGCTATTAGTAAGGAGATTAACTCCCCATAGTACTTGCAATATCCTTGTTTTTTCCTAAAAGAGCACAGGGCTGATCACGACCTCTTAAACAATAGAGTTTAAACTTTCATTGTTATATGCACATAACTCTCATTGGCATTAATAAGAGTTAGGCATGCACATAAAGGGTAGACCTTAAAGTTTATGTAATCATGATATGCTAGAAGTTTCTAACAATTTCAAAAAGGACCAGACCAAAACTGTACAATTATTCCCACTGCTGGCATGAAGTATTTTCAGAGATTGTATTTTTGAGGCACAAAGGGTGATTAGAGGTTCCTAAATAACAATGAAGATTTAAGGAAAATGTAAGAAGACTTAGCTGCAAGACAGAACTTGAGGCAGAGCTCATATTTAATCAAAAATATTTCCTTTTCATGACATTGTGAGCCTTTGCTTTGCTTTCATTTAAAGGTAACTAGTTTTGATGTGTACTGAGCATTGCAGTGAAATTCCTGGGAGTTTGGGGAACATTTATCTAGTTAGAGATGACACAGTTCTCCATAGTAGCTCTTGTGAGCGTAGGAGGAAACTATTTCACCACATGCAAATTGCTTATTCCTCATGCTGCGTGCATTATTAAAAACATTTCAAATATGCTCCAGTGTACTCAGCACATCATGGAGCAGACTGAAGGACCTCGCTAGCACGTCCTCCCACAAATGTTGATGTGCCGGTCTCAGGCTTAGCTCCAGCGAGGCTGGTTTTATCCCTTCCCCCCTTCAGATCTAGTGTAAAGCTCTTTCGATGAGCCCCGCCAACTCCTGTGCGAGGATCCTCTTCCCCCTTTGGGACCGGTGTACCCTGTCTGTCGCCAGCAGCCCTGGTGTCGTGTGAACCCACCCACAATCAAAACCCCAAAGTCCTGCCGCTGGCACCCAGCTCGGAGCCGGGTGTTGACCTGGTGGCTCTTCCTGTTTCTTCCCTTATCGTTCCCTGCAACTGGAGGGATAGGGGAGAACAGCACTTGTGCTCCTGATCCCTTGACCAGTCGTCCCAAGGCCCTGAAGTCTCTCTTGATTGCCCTCGTGTAGCAGGGTGCCAAAGCCCCTGGCTCTTGCATCAATCATCACAGATGGCTTTTTCTATTAATAATCTTCAAGACGCTGTTTGTTTGTATTAGACGCTGTAGATGGCTTTGCTTTTAGGAACTGCTAAAGAAATTGCTTGCATTAAGAGCTGCAGGTGGCTTTGCTAACAATAACCTTTAAAGGTATGTTTGGAAACAGAGCAAAGGCTTGTAGGACAGATATCTAAGACAGGGGAGTGACGGCCCTATGAGAACATTGAGATAAGGAAGCAGAAACAGAATGAATGTGGAATGATTGGATGTTAACTGAGCGAAACACTGCTCAGGGTGTGTGATAGTGACCAAAAACGGTCGCTGTGTGCCTGGCTGAGCATGCCTGAGAAAAGAGCCAAGGTTAGGAAACAAGAGGATGAAAAGGGTCTCGGGCCTGTCTCCCACAGTGATAAAGAATTCTAATGTTAGCCTGTAGAGTTAGAAAAAAAGTTGTATAAAAGGGTACTGTGATAATGCTGTGCTAGCTAGGATGCTGTGGTGCTGTGTGAGCTTGAGATTTTTTGAACTTAAGCGAGCTTGAGTTTTCGGACTTGAGCAAGCTTGAGCTTGCTTGCTGCTTGCTGGAAAAATAAAAAAATCAAGAGAGCTTTTGCCTTCTGACGAGTCAGGAGATCTCGCAAGCTGTTTGAGCGTGATTTAAGACTTCTTGTCTTCTATCGTCGCAGCCTCAACTCTGCTACCTATATCAAGACTTACTGTCTTCCCCAAGACTTATTGTCTTCCCTCATCGCAGCCTCGATGGTAGAGCATTGTATATCAAGACTTGCTGCCTACCTGAGAAGACGGTAATGGATAATAGCCTGAGGGCTGTACCAGGGCAGGAAGCTTTCTTGCCACATCCTTAACCCGGGCCCCAGGGAGGCAGCAGACTTCCCTCAGAAGTGGGTCTGGTCTGCACATCGGGCCTTCTGTCCCCTTCAGAAGGGAGTCTCCTATGACAATTACTTTTTTTTTTCTTTATGGAAGCAGTTTTGACACAGGGTGGCACCTCCAAGCTGAACCATCGTCCTCATCATTGTTCGGTTCCAATTGCAGAGTCTTGTACTTATTATGCAAAGGCACCTGGGAAAGTGAGGTAGTCGCAGAGGAGACGTGACTGCTGCGCCAGGCAAGAACTTGTCTCCGTTCCCTGCTATCCCTTAAGTCACCTCGTTCTACCGGGTGAAGAGATTCTAGGGAACCCCCTGTGTCATGCGTCCTGTCTACCTGACAAGCCTGTCCCAGGGAAGGCAGGATGTGGTCCCAGTGGTCAATCTCTCTCTCACACTCCCTGACACTCCTCAACCTGCTCACCTCCTCCCAGAGCTCTGTCCCTAAGCGGAGGAGTTCATCTCCCCGGGGTCACCTCCCACGGGGGTGCTCCCGGCTGCCGGCCGGTACCGGTGTCACAGCAGGGCCCACCCTGCAGCCTGATGCCTGGGTGGCTGCATGTTCCCACTGGAGCTCTGTCTGGGCAGCTGCGTCGGTCATGGTGGGTGCAGCACTTAGAGAGGCCATGGTCCTCTGCCGGGTGGAAACCGTCGCTCCCTGGGCAGAGCTTTCAGTGCCTTTCCCCCACAAACTGCTGCGCCACGCTCGTGCCTGCTCTGTTCGCAGCTCCAAGTCACTGCACTCCCTAAGGGCTTCTTTTACAGCTGTGGGTGTGGTCACTATTGCGCTGGCAATGCCCTCTCCTCATCAGCCTCTCCTGGAAGAGTTGCTGGCTCCTGGGGGTCTCTCCACTCTCCTGAAGTTTCCCTGCCAAAGGAAAAACCTCAGGAAGCCCCCTGTACACCAAGATCTACCCCTCTGCTATGGGCTGTGCTGGCTCCGGAGCAGCTCTTCTCAGCAACTGGTTAAAAAGGAGAAGTCCTGTCTCACTACTTTGATCTCCTCCTACAATAAGGTCACCCACCTAGTGGATGAAGGGAAGACTTTTAATACTGTCCCTCAGAGCATCCTTCTGGACCAGTTGTCCGACTGTGGGATGAGCAGGTCCACGCTGCGCTGGGTAAAGAACTGGCTGAAGGGCAGAGCTCAAAGGGCTGTAGTGAATGGGGCTGCATCTGGCTGGTGACCAGTCACCAGCAATGCCCCTCAGGGCTCAATTCTAGGGCCAGTTCTGATCAATATTTTTATCAACTATGTGGATGCAGGAGTTGAATGCACCATTAGCAAGTTTGCTGATGATACTAGACTGGAGGGTGCTGTTGACTCTCTTGAAGGACAAGAGGTCTTGCAGAGGGATCTAGATAGATCGGAGCATTGGGCTATGTTTAATGGGATGAAATGTAACAAGTCCAAATGCCCGATTCTGCACCTGGGATGGAGTAATGCCAGGCACAAGTATAGATTGGGAGGGGAGTGGCCAGAGAGCAGCCCTGCAGAAAGGGACCTGGGGGCACTGGGTGGTGCTAAGCTCAATAGGAGCCAGCAGAGGGCCCTGGCAGCCATGAGGGCAAACTGCACCCCGGGGTTCATTAAACACAGCATAAAAAGCCGGTCAAAAGAGGGGTTGATCCTGCTGTGTTCAGCATTGGTGAGGCCTCACCTTGAGAACTGTGTGCAGTTCTGGGCCCCAAAATTTAAGAAGGATGTGAAGGGACTCGAATGCGTCCAGAGGAGGGCAGCAGAGCTGGTGAAGGGGCTGGAGGGCATGTCCTATGAGGAGCTAGGGAACTACAGGCCTGTCAGTCTGACCTCAGTGCCAGGGAAACTCACGAAGCAGATCATCTTGAGTGTCATCATGCGGCACGTACAGGATAGTCAGATGATCAGGCCCAGTCAACATGGATTTATGAAGGACAGGTCCTGTTTGACCAACTTGATCTCCTTCTACGACAAAGTGACCTGTCTAGTAGATGAGGGAAGAGCTGTAGATGTTGTTTACTTGGATTTTAGCAAGGCCTTTGACACCGTTTCCCACAACATTCTCCTGCAGAAACTGGCTGCCTATGGCCTGGACGGGTGTACATTTCACTGGATCAAAAACTGGCTGGCTGGCCGGGCCCAGAGAGTGGTGGGGAATGGAGCTAAATCCAGCTGGCGGCTGGTCACCAGTGGTGTCCCCCAGGGCTCGGTATTAGGGCCTGTCCTCTTCAACATCTTTATCAATGATCTGGATGAGGGGATCGAGGGCACCCTCAGCAAGTTCGCAGATGACACCAAGTTGGGAGGAAGTGTTGATCTGCCTGAGTGTCAGGAGGCTCTACACAGGGATCTGGACAGGCTGGATCGATGGGCCGAGGCCAATTGTATGAAATTCAACAAGACCAAGTGCCGGGTCCTGCACTTGGGCCACACCAACCCCCTGCAGCAGCGTTAAAGGCTTGGGGAAGAGTGGCTGGAAAGCTGCCCAGCAGAAAAGGCCCTGGGGGTGCTGGTCGACAGCCGATTGAACATGAGCCAGCAGTGTGCCCAAGCAGCCAAGAAAGCTAATGGCATCCTGGCTTGTATCAGCACTGGTGTGGCCAGCAGGAGCAGGGCAGGGATTGTCCCCCTGTACACGGCGCTGGTAAGGCCACACCTTGAGTGCTGTGTCCAGTTTTGGGCCACTCACTTCAATAAGGACATTGAGGAGCTGGAGTGGGTTCAGAGAAGGGCACCGAAGCTGGTGAAGGGTCTGGAGAACTTGTCTTATGAGGAGCGGCTGAGGGACCTGGGGGTGTTTAGCCTGGAGAAAAGGAGGCTGAGGGGAGACCTTATTGCTCTCCACAACTCCCTGACAGGAGGTTGGAGTGAGGTGGGGGTCGGTCTCTTCTCCCATGTTATGAATGACAGGATGAGAGGGAATGGCCTCAAGTTGCATCAGGGGAAATTTAGGTTGGATATCAGGAAAAATTACTTTACACAGAGGGTCATTAAGCCTTGGAACAGGCTGCCCAGGGAGGTGGTGGAGTCCCCATCCCTGGAGGGGTTTAAAAGCTGTATCGATGTGGTGCTGAGGGACAGGGGCTAGGGACCCTGGCAGTGCAGGGGGAACGGTTGGACTCTTCCAACCGGAAGATTCTGTGTGATTCTGTGTCTGTGAGCAGCTCAGGACTCTGGGCTTGTCTAGTCTGGAGAGAAGGAGGCTGAGGGGTGACCTCATTGGTCTCTAGAGCTCCCTGAGGAGGGGACGTGGAGAGGGAGGTGCTGGTCCATTCTCCCTGGCATCCAGCGACAGGACACGTGGGAACGGCTCAAAGCTGCGCCAGGGGAGGTTCAGACTGGACACGAGGAAACGTTTCTTTACCGGGGGTGGGGGGGGGTGGTCAAACCCTGGAAGAGGCTTCCTGGAGAGGTGGTGGGTGCCCCAAGCCCGTCAGCATTTAAGAGGCATTTGGACAATGCCCTTAATAACATGTTTAGCTATTGGTCAGCCCTGAAGTGGTCAGGCATTTGGACTAGGTGATCATTGTAGGTCCCTTCTGACTGAAATAGTCCTATTCTATTCTATGCTATGCTATGCTATTCTATTCTATTCTATTCTATTCTATTCTATTCTATTCTATTCTATTCTATTCTATTCTATTCTCTAAAATGGCTAGAAAAAAGTGGTTAGTGGTTTGTTAACTAGTGATTAGAAGAAAGAATTCCTATGCTGTCCTGACCCATAAGCATGCATGGATTGATGGGCACTGTAGTAAAGTTAGTATTTCTGGTCTCTGTCCATTTTTATTTCACTGGAATAAACCTGATCTATGGTCATGGGATGTGATTACAAATAAGTAAATACTCTTTGAGTGATAATCTTATGAATTCCTGTTCAGAAATCCATCTCTAGCTTTCAGAACTCCCTGCAGGCAATGCCTAAAAGTGTTTTCAACTTCTCCCATGCCAGAAGATTGAAGGTATCTCATTCCACTGCCTCTGCAACAACAGCTAGCAGAGGAAAAATCTTTCTTTTTTTCCTTTGTGGTCCAGGGTATGAAACAATCTTGTGTTTTCTCTGAGCCGCCAACTTGTTGTTTGCCTTCACCAGCTGTAACACCTTTAAAACTTGAGGATTCCTCAACAGATGCATCTCAATGCTTTAAAAGATGATCAGGTTCACAGATACATTTCTTTGCTCCCGGAGTGACTTTGAATGCAGAGAAGAGAATGGGCAGTTAAATTTCTGTGTTATCAAATAGTGTAAGCAATGGAACTGTCGATATCCTTTGTGTCACCATTTGAAATGCAAATCCATTAAAGTCTTTTCTAGGGCATTCCTGAATTTGCTTTTCCTAACAGATATGATCTATGTCTGGAATAATTTTTCTCCAACGTTTCATTGGCCTGCGATACCAGTGGCTTAACACTGCCTGCATTATGTGTGCCAACTTTTAGGAGCAAAGTCAGAATTTAGAAATATGAAACAGCAATCCAAATATGGTATTATATAAACTGGATAGAACTAACCCCCAACTTTGGCCCAGTATATTCATTAGCCAAGTATATTACCATATGATTTTTTATCTAGCCAGAAAATTTGCCCTGCTTGAGAAATGGTCTGTACTCATGTTATCTCCTTATGTATGCAACAGACTTCGATTTATTCTTCCAGAGTAAGTGATCTTTTACTACTTTTGTCTCTCCTTAATAATGTGTTTTCAACCCTGACCAGAGACATTACATAAAGTACTATGCTTGAGATCCTAAATCTATTTCAGGGCTGTGGTCTGTGCTGACCCTCTTATTTTTGTGGTAAACAACAGAAATGGTTCTCCTATTATGTTTCACCCTTTTCTGCCTTTATTCCTTTTATTTTGTTTTGCTTTGCTTTCATTTTCTTTGTTTTTTTCAGACAAAGTCATGTCTGACATAGAGGTGAGATTTATTTATACTCCTATCATCAAATTGTTTGAATACAAAGCAAGGCCAACAAAGAAAAATAGAAAATATGTATTTTCTGCTTTAGTTAGGTATTGGCTGGATTATTTTTGTTTAGATAACAGCCACTGTATCTTCGTTGCATTTTATTTTGATAAATGCTGAAAATAAATTATGTAACACAAAGAAAGGAAGAGAAGCATACACACACAGAGGCCCACAGAGATCTACTGCAATCAAACATCATTATTTTTGTATATATCCACTTCTTCTGTTGATTCAGTTTGTGGTCCGAGACTTTCAAATTATACAGCTATAGTCTGATCTATATTATCTTTATGAAAACAGTTCCTATAGCTTGAACTAACAATTGAGTCTCTGCAAAGAAGGTTGTGGTATTTTTCAAGATATTGTGTGGGCATATTTTGCACTGATATTTCATGTCTGAATTAATTTTTTAAAATTTACACAATTCAGTGGTCTCTTTGTCAAGAGCAAACAGAACAGAAATGGGCTAAATTTAACCTGATTTCCTGGAAAAAAAATCAAATGGAAGTATATGTGGAACTGGGAGAAGGTATAAAATATATCATACTTTTTCATGTTTGCATGTGTACTAATCCAGAACCACCAAATATTGTTTTTTAGTTCAGACTGGAACAGAACAATAGCTCTTTATACTACGGTGTAGAACTTTTTGTTTTCTGTGCCTATATTTCAGCAGTAGCTGGTTTTGGTAATAGCATGTTATCGAACGCTGTCAAAACTAATGGAGTTATTCTAGATTTTCACTTTTGTGGTCCATGAGTTTAAAATCAAAATAATGACAAGAGCATTTTTAACCTTAACACTTTTTTCTGGCTCTTTAGCCCGGAGTTTATATTTTTATTTATAAAACTATATATATATAAAGCATTATAAGTATATCATATATAGTGTAATATGATGTAAAATGTATTTTTATATATATTTGTCGTGGTTTACCTTCGGTTGGCAACTAAGCCCCACCCAGTTTAGTTGCAGATGGGATCAAGAGAGACTTCAGGGCCTTGGGACGACTGGTCAAGGGATCAGGAGCACAAGTGCTGTTCTCCCCTATCCCTCCAGTTGCAGGGAACGATAAGGGAAGAAACAGGAAGAGCCACCAGGTCAACACCCGGCTCCGAGCCGGGTGCCAGCGGCAGGACTTTGGGGTTTTGATTGTGGGTGGGTTCACACGACACCAGGGCTGCTGGCGACAGACGGGGTACACCGGTCCCAAAGGGGGAAGAGGATCCTCGCACAGGAGTTGGCGGGGCTCATCGAAAGAGCTTTACACTAGATCTGAAGGGGGGAAGGGATAAAACCAGCCTCGCTGGAGCTAAGCCTGAGAGCGGCACATCAACGTTTGTGGGAGGACGTGCTAGTAATCTCCTTTGGTCTGCCATCTCAGTGGAGGTAGGGGATGGAGACCCACGCGGCAGCAAAAATGCAAGGGTTATTGACGTGTTTGTTAGAAACCACGGAAGCACCTGACAACACTCACATGGTAATCAGGCCTCTCCCCCCAAAAAGGTGACAGGATCAACAGCCCAACTGAAGGGCATCTACACCAGTGCCCGCAGCATGCGCAACAAACAGGAGGAGCTGGAAGCCATCGTGCAGCAGGAAAACTATGACATAGTCGCCATCATGGTGTCAAGGGTTAGATGAGTCACACAACTGGAGAGCTGCGTTGGGTGGATACAACCTCTTCAGGAGGAACAGGGCAGGAAGTGGCCCTGTATGTGAGGGAGAGTTTTGATTGTCTAGAGCTCAACAATGGTGTCAATAGGGTTGAGTGTTTATGGGTAAGAATCAGGGGGAAGGCCAACAGGGCAAATATCATGGTGGGAGTCTGTTATAGACCATCCAGCCTGGGTGAATAGGCAGACAAAATATTCTATAAGCAGCTGGGAGAAGCCCCACGATCACCAGCACTTGTTCTCATAGGGGACATCAACTGACCAGATGTCAGCTGGAAATACAACACAGCCGAGAGGAAACAGTCCAGGAGGTTCCTGGAGTGTGTGGCAGACAACTTCCTCACTCAGCTGGTGAGGAGCCAACCAGGGAAGGCTTCCTGCTGGACCTGCTGCTTGAGAACAGAGAAGGACTTGTGGGTGATGTGAAGGTTGGAGGCCGTCTTGGCCACAGTGATCATGAGATGGTCGAGTTTTCGATGGTTGGGGGAGTAAGGAGGGGAGGCAGTAGAAATGCTCCCTTGGTCTTTGGGAGGGCAGAGTGTGGCCTGTTGAGGAGCCTGGTTGGCAGAGTCCCCTGGGAGGCAGCCCTGAAGGGCAAAGGAGTCCAGGAAGGCTGGACAAGCCTCAAGAGGGAAATCTCTAAGGCACCAGAACAAGCCGTCCCGGTGTGCCGTGAGATGAACCGGCGGGGTAGAGACCGGCCTGGCTGAACAGAGCTTTGGCTGGAGCTCAGGAAGAAAAGGAAAGTCTCTGGCCTGTGGAAGAAGGGGCCACTCAGGAAGACTACAAGGATTTGGCGAGGCTGTGCAGGGAGAAAATTAGAAGGGCCAAAGCCCAGCTAGAACTTGGTCTGGCCACCGCCATAAAAGACAATAAAAAATGTTTCTATAAATCCATCAACAGCAAAAGGAGGCTGAGGAGAATCTCCATCCTTTCTTGGATGTGGGGGGAAACAGAGTGACCAAGGCTGAGGAACAGGCCGAGGTGCTGAATGGCTTCTGTGCCTCAGTCTGTAATAGTCAGACCAGTTGTTCTCTGGGTGCCCAGCCCCTTGAACTGGATGACAGAGACAGGGAGTGGTAATGAAGGCCCCGTAATCCCAGAGGAAATGGTCGGTGACCTGCTGCACCACTCAGACCCACACAAGTTGGATGGGATCCACCCAAGGGCACTGAGGGAGCTGGCGGAAGGGCTCACCCAGCCACTTCCCATCATTTCCCAGCAGTCCTGGCTAACCAGGGAGGTCCCAGTTGACTGGAGGTCAGCAAATGTGATTCCCATCTCCAAGCAGGGCCAGAAGGAGGATCCAGGGAACTACAGGCCTGTCAGTGTGACCTCAGTGCCAGGGAAGGTTATGGAGCACATCATCTTGAGTGCCATCATACGGCACATACAGGACAACCAGGAGATCAGGCCCAGTCAGCATGGGGTTAGGAGAGGCAGGTCCTGCTTGACCAACTTGATCTCCCTCTATGACCAGGTGACCCACTTAGTGGCAGAGGGAGGAGCTGTGGATGTTGTCTGCCTGGACTTTAGTGAAGCCTTTGACACTGTTTCTCACACCATTCTCCTGGAGAAACTGGCTGCTCCTGGCTTGGATGAGTGTCCTCTTTGCTGGGTAAAATACTGGCTGGCTGTCCGGGCCCAGAGAGTGGTGGGGACTGGAGTTCAATCCAGTTGGCAGCCAGTCACCAGTGGTGTCCCCCAGGGCTCAGTGTTGGGGCCTGTCCTCTTCAACATCTTTATCAATGATCTGGATGAGGGGATTGAGGGCAGCTGCAGTCAGTTGGCAGATGACCCCAAGTTGGGCAGGAGTGTTGATCTGCTTGAGGGTCGGGAGGCTCCACAGAGGAGTCTGGCCAGGCTGGATCAAAGGGCTGAGGCCAATGGTCTGAGGTTCAACCAGGCGAAGTGCTGGGTCCTGCCCTTGGGTCACACCAACCCCTGCAACACTCCAGGCTGGGGCAAGAGTGGCTGGAAACTGCCTGGGGAAAAGGCCCTGGGGGTGTTTGTCACCAGTGGCTGGAGAGAAGCCAGTGGTGTGCCCAGATGGCCAAGAAGGGCAAATCGAAAGCGCTTTACACTAGATCTGAAGGGGGGAAGGGATAAAAACAACCTCGCTGGAGCTAAGCCTGAGAGCAGCACATCAACATTTGTGGGAGGACGTGCTAGCGAGGTCCTTGGGTCTGCCACAGCAGTGGAGATTGAGGATGGTGTGCCAAGAGAAAGCACATACACCAGGGATACTGGTGTACTAGGAATCATGGTAGCGCCTGGGAATGGTCAGGCAGGATGAATCAGGCCTCTCCCCCCAAAAAGGCAACAGGATCAATAGCCCAACTGAAGGGCATCTACACCAGTGCCCGCAGCATGCGCAACAAACAGGAGGAGCTGGAAGCCATTGGACAGCAGGAAAACTATGACATAGTCGCCATCACAGAGACATGGTGGGATGAGTCACACAACTGGAGAGCTGTGTTGGGTGGATACAACCTCTCTGCTCTGGAGAGATCCCAAAGCCGCCTGGATGCCATCCTAGGGACCCTGCTCTGGGGAACCTGCTCTAGCAGAGGGTTGGACTGGATGATCCCCAGAGGTCCCTTCTAGTCCCACCAGTCTGGGTGTCTGTGACCGTGATTGTGTAACTCAGCTGCTATACAAGGTATCAGAAAAGGTCTGCTGGCATTTCTATTCTGAATCCTATTTTTCAGGGAATCAGAAATCATTCATAAATTGCCCAGCAGCTGAATATATGATGCACAAATACCACCGTGACAATCCATTGATAAGACCACAAAAGTGTTGGTATCCAGTCATGCTCCCTGCAATATCAATATGTTCATGCTATTCATTACACATGGAAAAGGACTAGACCTCAAATTCCTCAAATGAAAACACACAAATGCTTTGACAGACATTCTCTTCTTTGTCTCTCCTTGAACAGTGCAGGCATATGGCATGGGGACAGGGTTGGCCCTGTTTCCTCCAAGCTTCCTTTTGGAGAAACGAGATGTACCCTTTACATTGCTGCTGTGTGTATCCTCAAGCTGCTTTGAGAAGCATACAAGCATGTGCTGAATTGGGACTATAATTACCATAATAAACATTATAATCAAAAAGGCTTCAGCCAGTAGTCAGACCTCATTATACTAAGAGCTGTCCAGACACACCTCAAGAGTAAACTGTCCCTATGTTTGAGTCGCACAAAGAGTTCAGACTCAAAAGATTGGGAAAAAAGGCTGTTTAATTAAATCCCACAGACTATCCCATCATCTTGGATGAATACTTTACTTGGACAAGAGGTCGCCTAGTTACCCAAATTCAAGAGAATTTCTGAGTTTGGGACCATAAGAGAATACGTACTTACAATCCTCTTTAGTATAAATGTTGCCAGTTTCCCTAGTTAAACACTCAAAATTCAACATTTGTTGAACAGAAATCAAAACAGTCTGAATTTTTTTAACAAATGGCAAGAAAAAGAACCTCCTTCCTGTCAAACAGTAGAGAAGACACAAAGGAGCCTCATGCAGATTCAATATCAGAGAACCACAGATAGACTAAAATATTGTCCTCTGATCTGTGCAGTGGGATTTTGAAGGTGTCAATTGGCTTCTGTCCTGGTTTTGCTGGGACAGACCCCCAGGCCAGCCATGGCGTGCAGGCCATTATCAGTTTGGAGTCAGCCAGGGCAGCTGCCCCAAGCTGGCTACAGGTGGATCCCAGACCAGAAACGTCACGCTCAGTATAAAGGGGCAAGTTTGCTGGGGGTCTTGCTTGGGTTTCTCCTGACCCCGCTCCTCATGCTTCTCCTGAGGACAGCTCTCCTGTTTATTCCAACCTCTGTCCATTCACTGGGCTGACTATCATGTTCTATATTGGCATTTGGTATTAGTTGGGCTGTTTCATTAGATCCATTTTCATTTCAACCCGTGGGTCTCCTCTCCTTCTCCTGCTCCCCCTTCTCGGCTGGGGAGGGGTCATCAGGTGACAGAGCATCTGCTACGGTTTAGCCCCGGATACGGGCTAAATGTAGGTAGATTCTCCACAAGATTTGAGAAATGAAATTGGACAAGAGGGCTAGCTTTATTCCTGGATGTTCCCTCTTTCCTGGTTTCAGGCTCCCTTAATGTTCTTTCAACATAGATTTTGGCTGCTCATTATTTAAAGATTGAACAGTGCTGAACACCACATTCATTACTGCTTGTCATAGAGATGTTGATGAATTCCAGTCACATGCAATTAAGCTGCAATTCAACACAATGACAGACTCAATAGGCAAGTCTGGACAAACAATAAAGAACCCATCAAAAATACAATTCCCAGAGAAAAATTCCTAGAGGATTCTATAGTCTTTGAAATTCTATAATCTGTTGAAAAAAAGAAGTGCAAAATCTTATTTCATTTATCATATGAAAGCAGAGTATTTTTTTAATTTTAATTCATGCAATGCTATCAGAAGGTATCATCTAAATAAGACAGAAAAAAAATAGATGCAATGTAATATTTTTTTCTAAACAAGAAGCACAAGATCTTTTTTTTTCCCAATGCTTTAAAATAAAAACCATACATGTTAAAAATGAGGTTCACTGTATATTGCATTCCTTAAAGATAAATTCTGCTAATTTCACTTATCAGAATACCCTCTCTGTAAAACAAGGCAAGTCACTAAGAAGTTGAATTGGCTTCATGACATTTAAATTGAAATGAAAGATATGTATTCTAGGTCTGAGTTTACTTCTATAATTCAAGAACTACATGCCTTGACCCTAAATCTTCACACTGAGTATTCTTGTATTGGTTCTGTCATTTTAAAAACCAAGGGAAGAATCATAGAGGTATATTTTTTTCTTAAATCTGGCAATGTTTTACTCTCTGTAGATATGGGGAGATATGGCAAAATCTGCTATAATCTATGCTGCAAGAGGAAGAATTAGTAACACAAGACATTTCGGTACATTATTCAAGACCATCAGGTCAATGCTGTCATCTTAGCAAGACATCAGGATCTTTGTGCGCTGTTGGGAACAAGGCGAACTACCACCAGATCTCCGTGATGCAATCATCATCACCCTGTACAAGAAAAAAGGAGTCAAGTCAGACTGCTCAAACTACCGAGGCATAACTCTGCTCTCCATTGCTGGAAAAATCCTCGCAAGAATACTATTGAACAGATTGGTACCCGCTATCGCAGAAGAACTTCTACCTGAAAGTCAGTGTGGTTTCAGAGCCAACAGAAGCACCACAGACATGGTATTCGTTCTCAGACAACTGCAAGAGAAGTGTAGGGAACAGAACAAGGGTCTCTATGTAACTTTCGTTGATCTCACCAAAGCCTTTGACACTGTGAGCAGAAAAGGTCTGTGGCAGATCTTGGAACGATTAGGATGTCCCCCCAAGTTCCTCAAAATGATTATCCTGTTACATGAGGGGCAGCGCGGCCAAGTCAGATACGGCGATGCACTCTCTGAGCCCTTCCCAATAGCCAATGGTGTGAAACAAGGTTGCGTTCTCGCACCCACTTTATTCACAGTTTTCTTCAGCATGATGCTCCAAAGGGCCACGGCAGACCTCGACGAACAAGACGGCATTTATATCCGATATCGTACCGATGGGAGCCTTTTCAACCTCAGGCGACTGAAGGCCCACACCAAGACCCTGAATCACCTTGTCCGCGAGCTGCTTTTTGCTGACGATGCCGCCCTTGTTGCCCACACACAAGCAGCTCTGCAGCGCTTAACATCCTGCTTTGCAGAGGCGGCTGAGCTTTTTGGGCTGGAAGTCAGCTTGAAGAAGACAGTAGTTCTCTACCAACCAGCACCACAAGATGATTACCATCATCCCCACATCACCATTGGCGAGTCAGAGCTTCAGCCAGTCCAGCAGTTCAGCTATCTGGGTAGCATCATCTCCTCAGATGCCACGATCGACAGAGAGATAGACAACAGAATAGCAAAGGCAAACAGAGCTTTCGGAAAACTCCATAAAAGAGTCTGGTGCAAGAAACACCTGAAGAAAAGTACAAAGATCAGTGTCTACAGAGCCGTGGTACTGTCTACTCTTCTGTACGGGTCTGAATCATGGGTCATCTACCGCCACCATCTGCGACTCCTCGAACGCTTCCATCAGCGCTGCCTCCGCACAATCCTAAACATCCACTGGACTGACTACGTGACTAACGTTGCTGTCCTTGAACAGGCAGACGTCACCAGTATTGAGGCCACGTTGCTGAAAACGCAGCTGCGTTGGGCAGGGCACGTCTCCAGGATGGCGGATCACCGCCTCCCTAAGATCGTGTTCTAGGGTGAACTTGCCAGCGGCTGCCGCAAGAGAAGAGCTCCAAAGAGGAGATAGAAGGACTCCCTGAAACAACACCTCAGCCTAGGCCATATTGACCACCATCAGTGGTCCACCCTGGCCTCCAATCAGGAGATTTGGAGACACACCATACATAACGCTGCTGTCTCCTTTGAGAGCACGCGTAGAATCAGGCTCGAGGAGAAAAGACAGCGCAGAAAGAACCGTGCCTCGACTATACCACCCAAGGAGACCCTCCGGTGTGCTCTTTGCAACCGGTCTTGCCTATCCCGCATTGGCCTTTTCAGCCATCAACGCGCTTGCAATAAGCGTGGGCAAAGCCCTTCCCAAATCTTCGTCCGCGAAGCCAAGACATGATGATAGCAATTGACCTTAGGAATGTGATGCAGTAGTATGATGCAAAATTTCATAGCCCTTTTCACCATACTTAAGAGATGTTCCTGAAGCTGGAATTTATAACATTCACAAATACTAGGTTGTACTAGTCAATGTGCACACGGGTACAATAATTTCACCAATAAAAACAACCTATACTCCTTGGAAAAGGCTATATATTTTTATACGAAAACCAAGATTAATTTCACACATACTCACTCAGCATTTGTGTTAAAGTAATGAGATGTTAGAAAACTTACCAAACACTTGATTCCCATGCATTCAGAATAAAATTTTATACTTCACAAAATTATTGGGTTTTTTAAATTTATTTTATGAATCCTCTAAAGGACAGACTTGAAGAAAAGGAAGCAGAAGAGAAGATTTAGTCTCATGAGCCCTGTAAAATTCTAATTTCTTCATACAAGCCAAAGAAAGTTCCTGTGAGTCAAGGTAGACTCTCTACCCCTCAGCTTTTTCATACCAAGAAAGAGAAAAGTCCAAGCCTTTGGGGACAAACGCAGGGCTTGAGCCACACTTGTACAACAGCCGTGATACCATTTCTGGCTCTATCAAACCATAGAGCTAACTTTTCAGGTTATTTTCTGTATGTGCTCTACCTACCACAGTGAGGAACGGCTTCAGTCTCCAGGACTGAGTGCTACATGAACAAGCTGTTCAGTCAAAAACTTTAACTTTAATGAGGCCATAAAACTAGCATCTGCTGCTAAAGTAATCATGGTGGGATACATGAAGCTAACCTAAAAAGCTGATTATTTTAAAGTTTCAGACATTTTCTGTTGTCAAAAAGTTAAAAAAACTATAATTTTCAAGCCATATTTTAAAAGAAAGAAAAAGGAATTCATTGTAAAGAATCACAAATGAAAGTGGGCTATCCAGTACCTGAGTGTATTTATTAATTCTGCTCTTAAAACTTTGTCAAATGCTTCCAAAAACTCACCTTGAATTTCAGGAGAGAATCGAGCTGAATGGCGAGACACAAAGAGTTTCAGTTCTTGATCCAAGTTGCATTCAATCAAGTTTGTGTCCCATGATCGGATTCCTAAAATTCAAAATGCAAAACACATCTAGCTTGATAAATGAGCACTGAAAGTTTTAATTTATTATTTCTCCATTTACATTCATGTTATTTGCACATTTCTAAATTTCAAAACCAGCCTCCCTTTCAAGCCATGCAGCCATTCTTTGCCAAGTGCTGAGTGCTCAAAAGCACTCTGGAAAGGGATCAGTCACAAGCAAGAGGAAATTTGCCTTTCCAAAAAGGCAACAATCCTTTAAGGCCCCTGCTTTAGGACTGCTGGTTCCCACATCCTAATAGCCACATTATGAGAAGTTATTGATGTCCCAGAATTGACTTTAAAATAGCAATACACTGATTTTTAAAACTGAAGAGTGAATCACTTAGGGGACATGTTAGCCCTATTGCAAGACCATTGTATTTGTCTCCCTGAGAAAAAAAGGCAGCACCACCTAGCATGTTGCAAATTAATATTTAAATACAAAGTATTAAATTGATGACTTCTTTATTCAAAAGCTTGAAGCATCCCATATTTTAAATTAAAATTTAAGTGATCTTTTATTTATGAAATATCAAAATTCTAGTTTTGATATTTTGAAATGCTACACTTCATCTTTTTTCTTTTAAAAAATAAACATCACATTTCTATTCCCTACCATGTTTTCCCCCAACTATTTATAAAGTGAGACACTTGACACATATATGATCATAAAATGTATTGTTCAAAAATATAGTTTTAAGGTTTGAAATTTGACCAGGGAAAGAAAAAAATCACTGCAGCCAAAAGACATTTATAGTTTCCAACCATAAGATTTTGATGACTAAATTAAAAAAAAAAAACCAAACACAAAATGACAAAAAACTACAAGAAGTTAGAAGGAGAACATGTTTTATGATTTTTCTAGTTTTCTTGTTTTGTTTTGAAAATAATGAGCAGGCAGTTACTACTACTGGTAGGTCCAGGAAATGTTGTGATTTTTGAACACCAACATTATAGTGATTTGGGGGGTTTTTTTTCCTAAAGGAATATCATTAGTCTTACACAAATCAGTTGGCAAACGCAGAAGGGACTTCAGGTGAAGAAGCGTCTAGGGGCGCTTCCCCACATGCCTGAGCATGTCTTTGCATTAAATTGCTGAGTTAAATCACTTTAGGGTTTGTTACCTTTGGGGTGGAGGAGATGCCTGAAGAGGTGTGTGGCCAACCCCTTACCTTGAGACTAGCACTAAACACTTCTGCTGGTAACTGTGTCAGGATTTCAGGCTGCAAACTTTACTGTCAACACCACCTCTCATGCTTTATTCTCTTCCAAGGCAGCAGAAATGTCAAGCCTTGCGCTGGCAGAAGCCATGTTTTAGGGCTGAAGGATGAGGAGAAGAGGAGGGAAGAGCAGAAAAAACAGATCTGTGCTGCTAGTCTCCCATTGCAGCTCTGAGTGGGTTCTCCATGCAAATATGAACAGCTGCATTTCAAGAGCCTGAAACCTCTTTAGGGAGAATTCGTAAAGGGCTTTTCCTTGTCAGCATCCCAGTCAAGGTAGGGGTGTGCTTCTTACTGGGATATGCTACCAGCTATTAAGTAGCTGTCATTTGAAACTAAATAAATTCAGAAATACAGTATCACCTGTGTGTTTTATAACCACTCAAGAGAAAAATAACTGATTTATAACCAGCCACCTTCACTTCCTAAATTATGCATCCTTGTTCAGAGGCATAAGCAGTGAGTTTCTTCTGTAAGTCTCCTTATTTTAATTTCTCAAAAATCTCTTGGCCATATGGTGCATTTTTGGAGTGTAGTTTTGGCAGACAAATACAGCTCAACAAGCTTTAACATTTTCCAGGTGTTGGAATATTTGAGAGCAAGAAAGTAAAGATGATAAAATACCACACATGTACAGTGCATATGAAAACTATGCCTAGTAAGCTGACATTGATCACAAAGCTGAAGTATGTTGAATGAATGAATGAATGCTGAACTTCAAGCTAGAAAATAAACATCTCACTGGCCTCTGACAGTGATGCAAACTGCCCCCTGTTCTCAAACTGTCCTCCCTAAACTGTTCTGTTCTCCCTCCTTGCTAACTGTCCTCCCTAAATCGCTCTGTTCCGTTCGATTAAGCGTATGAACATCTGGTCAAACACTAAACACTGTCAGAAGTAGAGCCAATATAATGAAATGGTATTGTAGTTATCATTTGATTAAGGAGGCTTATTCTTCTTGGCTAGTGGTCAGTGGACCTGGCTGAGGAACAAGTACACAATTGTGTCCAGAGCTGAACCAATCCCTTATAAGGTATAAACGGGGAGCGGGACGCTCCCCAAGAGACCCTCGAAAGACCACCAGAACTTGCGCAAGCGCAGTAAGTTCTGATCCAAAGCCAAGAAGGATGATGCAACATAATGAACTAATCTGCTACATATGTATTAGGTGACTGGATGATGGATCAGGGAGCTGAATTTTGTGTGTAACTTCTGTATGAATGTGGCGACTTTTATCCTGGATGGTTGTGTTTGATTTGTGGAAATTCCACCAAGCCCCCAGGCCTGAATAAATACAATATCTCTCCTGAGTGTGTGGGAATTGGTCTATTGCACACTGGGCATGGATCTGCTTTTCAGACAACAGCAAGCTTGTGTGGGAAGACTACAAAGCTTTCTGGAGGTCAGTTAAGCAATGTAGACTATGATTCACCAACGCTGCTGCTAATGATAGGATCTGTCCACCATCCATCCCTAGCTGCTTTCATTGTGAATCCAAATTTGCAGTAGGGATACAATTCTGATTAGGCATAGTCAGACTGCTGAGCCAGGCAATGTCCAAAATACAGGACTCTATGTGAAATAAATAATTCCCCCCCCCCCCCCCCCCCCCCCAAAAAAAGCCTAGACATACCATGCACACAGCAGTCTTAGGAGCTGAAGTTGAGATTTGAATAGAATATCCCAAATCTGCAGCTGCATGATTCAGCATTCTGGATGCAAAAATTATGCATATACATTATACTGTAGTATAATGTATTATATAACCAAATCAGGTAATTCTGGAACCAAAATCCAAGGTCAATCCAATGATGTATATCATTAACAGCATGGAAATAACTACTGGAAGTATGACTGAACTGGAGCTTTTTCTTTCTTTCTGCAGGCTTAGGAGTGCAATGCCACTAGGCACAGGACTTATCAGACAGCAGACAGGGCACACCCAGTGGCATCTGCCAAATCAGTGGAAAAATCTTGAAGCTTTCTCTTTGCTCCCTCTTTTTTTTTTTTTGGTGGATGGTGGGTTGGAGGATTGCCCCCTTAGGAAAGTGACATCCTAAATGCAATTATTGAAAATGCAGCTTACCACACCATTCCCTCCTCATGATATATGAAGAAATGACTGCATTCCACCAGGTTGCATAGCATCACACCACTGATGTGTTATCAGCAGATGTTTTCTTTGACACATTGTGCTGCAGTTTGGTGCATAAATCCACACTTTTCAGTGATGGTACTTAGAAGATGTACCAGAGAAGACAGTGAGGCAGACTTATCAAGAACCCTAAATGCATTTAAGGCTCTGTTGAGAATAAAGATTGAAAGAAGACATTTTTTCCAGACTACAGCGTACTTTGCTATGAGAAAGAGATTAGTCAAGCCCATATTTGCCTCACACAGATAGAGCTTCAGACTCCCAGTGTTCTCATCCAGAACAATGCACCTCAAAATTTGATCAAGGTTTTTTCCTAGCAGGCAAAATCCCAATCAGATCATCTGACACCAGGAGCAGTGAGGCAACTTCTAATCCAAAATGATGAATAAAAAGGCCAAAGCATTCCCTCTGAACATCTAAAATTGTAAGTGGGTGTTATGCTTAGTGGCAAGAGGTAGCAGTAACAGAGCTATGCAGCAGCAACTATACAACAGAAGCTTCAAGAAGAGACTGGAGAGAATTTCTTCAGAGGAAGGATGATATCAAATGTCTTGAGGGCATAAGTTTTATCCATTTGCTCTATAAATTTGAATAATTTAATTGAATGCAAGCAATTTACTTCTGACACAAACAAAATTAGATAGCATTAGGAAAGTGCAATGCTGGAGAGTCTCCAATGACAAAGCATCTGCCTCAGTAGTTCTTCCTAGGAGACAATGGTAGCAATGAAGATGAACAGGTCATGGTGAAGCTGGTTAGCTGTGATGAGGCAGAACTTTACCACAAACAGTCATGAAAAAAGGAATCAAGAGAAATAGCCAACTAAAGCAACGATAGTTGAGAAAACAACAAAGACAAATGAAGTCCTAGCTGGACTGCTGAACCACACCTACATGGCAAGGCTGCTGCCAATTCCCCTTTCCAAGGTCTCTTTCTCCCTTCTAACAATGGCAGGTTTCTGATATTTCCTTTTTCATCATCCCAGAACAAAAATGTGTTACAAAATCATGTATCAGTGGAGTGTAACAAACTGTAGGGTCCAACAATAATTTTCTTTGTGTTTCATACCACTATTACGGCAATGGGGCTTTTTTCCCCTCTCCATGTACACTGCAATCTATTGTATCAGAAACCACATTGAGAACTTATAAAACTGTCATTTCACTTGCGATACCTTCTTGTAATGCTGTCTTAAAAGGACAAATAAACAGTGAGTCATAGCATCCCGTAGCTGGACAATAATGAAGCTAGGTACTCAGGTATTAGCCTTATTACCCATAACTTTTTCTTTATTGAAATATATATGTGCATATAAAGCTTAGGTCCTGAAAAATTCTCCAGCCAAGAGAAAAGTCTCACTGCCGAAAGTTAGACACAATAGGCACAGCTGCATTCCTGCTCAGGGAGTCTTTGCTACTGAGAAGGAAAACGCCCCGAATCCCGCTGGTTTGTTTTCGCGGTGGGGGACAGGGGTTTGCTGGGAAACCGAGAGAAACGCTAAACAGCCGCCCCGCAGCCCGGCCACCCCAGACCCAGACGCGCGGAAGCCCTTTGTCCGCTCCGGGCTGCCATAGGGACCGCAGTGCGGACTGCGCCACGCCCACGCGCCGCTGTCTCCGGGCAAACGGGCTCGGCGGCGCTGCGCGCGCTCGGCTCCTGCCGCAGCTCCTCCGCCCCAACAGCGCTGAGGAAGGGGCTTGTCTTCCTCAGACGCTCCTGGGGATGGACAGCGGAGCGCGGTACGCTCCAAGCCGACTTCGGATCTTTGTGCGGGCGGCAGCAGGGAGCCGCCGGATGCCGCATGGGGCCCGGCCCGCGGCGGCTCCCCGGCGCTCGCACCCGACGGAGGGGCTCCGAGTCTGGTGGGGCGGGAGGGGCGTGCGCGCAGATGGGACGAGCCCTCGTGAAATAAAAGGAAGAAACCAGAGACCACGATTTTGCAGCTCATGTGTCGCCCCGACCATGAGCAAGGGGTGGCCGGGCCCCCCGCCCCACCGGCCGAGCCCGGGCAGCGCCTCCGCTCTCGCCGCGCGGAAGGGGAAGAAAACGAGGAGCGGCCGCCTGCGCTTCGCGGCGCCCCGCCGGTCCGGGGGGTGCCGCTGCGGCCGCTTCCGAGGGGAAAGCGTCAGCAGGGTGGGGGCTCCGGGGGACTGCGGCGCTGCCTGTGGCGGCCCCGCTCCCCGCCACCTCACCTCGCTCGATGTTGGCGATAGCCCGCCGCAGGTGCTCCTCGGTCACCAGCTCGCCGATGACCACCAGCAGGTAAAATTTGTTGTCCAGGAAGCGGTGCGAGAGGCTGGGCGAGAGGGAGGTGGAGTTGGGGATGCTACAGGAGGGCTCCGAGTCCGCTTCCACCACCACCACCACGGTGGCCATCGCGGGCGCCCCGCGGCTCCGGGGCGCTGGGGGGAGAAGGGCCGCTCGGTGGCGGCTCCACAGGAGACAGGGAGTGGGGGCGGATGAGGAGGCAGCGACGCTTTTATACGGAGACGGTGCAGGGCAGGGACCTGGCGAGGAGGAGGAGCAACAGCAGAAAGGGGGAGGGAGCCGGCGCATCCCCGCACCGCCACTTTTCCAACATCCACAGTTGATGTCATCTGCAGTAAATCCTCCCTGCGGCGGCCCCCGGAAGCAGGAAGGACGCGGGGTGCGAACAATGCCCCGAGAGGACGCCGCGAGGGTAGCCTCGGGGTGCGCCCCCGCCCACCGCGTGATCCCTCCGCCCATGCTGCCCTGGCCGGTGCAGGTTCTGCGTCCCTCACGCACACACCCTCCCCCTGTGCCCTTCCGCTGTCTTACGCTGCTGATTTAATCATCCCATGTCCCTCGTTCCCCCAGGGCCTCACTCTGCTGGCTTGACCATCTCCCACTCCCCGAGGCCCTCCCAGGGTCTCAGCCTTTAAGCATGGTGGCTGTGCCATGAGGGGCCACAGGTGATCCCCTGGGACACCTGGTGAGCTCATCGGGGAAAGCCAGCATCAGGAATCCAGTTGCAATCTTGATGCTGGATGAAAAAAGTAGCTCCACTATCCAAGGCCAAGAGTCCAGTCTCCTGCATCTTGCTGTATCACTGCAGCAAAATTTGAGCCATATTTCCCCCCCTCCCAACTGGCAATCTTAATATTCTTGTTACCTTTTTTGTTGTTCTTGTTGTTGTTTGAAAGCAATTCACTTAATAAGGTACTTCAAACATAGGTTTTCTGCATATATTCAAGGCCCATGGATATATGACTTACCCCAGAAAAGCAGTTTCTGGACAAGCTGCTAAAACTCATACTCTGAAGGCTCCAGAAGTTCAAAGGGCTTTGGATAACTAATTTTGACTGGGCTCAAGCAACTCCAGAGAGCATTGGTATCAGAAAACATCTACAATTACCAAAACAAAGGCTTGATTCCTCTTGATTACCACGTAAAAGTTAGACATCTGCTCCTTGATACTCAGAGACCCCCTCAAGAGATAAATTCAATCACCTCCTAAAAGTGTTTTATCCTCCCCTAAAATGGGATAGGGCAGTCTGAGATAAATCAGCCTCACTAAGATGTTCTTCTCACTTTACTGACAGAAGCCAGGCACTGGTTTACACTAAGCATCATGTTTATATGGCTAAAGTGATGTAGGAGAAGTTTCACTGTGACCTAGGAAAGGATATAAACTTTTATAGCCTGGTTTTTAAGATAATGTTTGGTCCCTGGCTGACAAGGCACGGGCTCTGGCACACAGCTCCTTCCAGTACTGACTGCTCAAATTCCCTGCCTGCTCCTCAAACACCGAGTACTTACCTGGATGAACCAATATATCAGTCCTGTTTTCGTAGAATATGTACTTTGTTTCAGGGCACACTGGACTCATTCTAATTAACATGTCTTATTTGCCTAGAGGAACCCACAAAGATTGAAACCCCATTGTTGTAGGTGCTGGTTAATGTTATATAATGTTATATCTGCCTATAGCACCTAGTGCTTTTAATATAAATAACTCTTCTGCACAAATACAGCATTGAGAGCCCCAACTAATATGGTGTGATGTGTTTGGATGTAGCATCCAAAGTAGACTATTTTTCTGAGCTGCTGTTACACTGAAGGTTGTAGACTGCAGACAAGCATTTTTACAGCCAGGTCAGGTGGCTGAGAAGACAGTGATAAAAGAGCAGCAGGGCTCATTCTTCACTAGAGCTGACACTGCTAATAGAACCAATGCAATGGCATAGATGCAGAAGAACTAGTAGCAGTTCTAAAGTTGGCAAGGTATTCACGGGTACAGTGTTGCTGTTCAGGTACCCTCATTTGTCTGACCCCAGATATGACTTTGGCGTTTCTTTGCTGAGCCTAACAGTTTCCATGAGATAGTGTAGATGTCTACCTAGAAATAATGTCCACTCCTCTGTGGCCATGTCCTATATGACCCCCACCCTAATAGTCTGTATTCTAATTCTAGATAACCCTCAAGACTTGCCACATGGTGCCCACTGGAGGAAGCCAGCTTCTGGCTTCTCCAACTGCAATTCTGCAGGGAGAATTGCAGACCTTTAATTTGAGAGTCTCTAAGGGTTGATGTTTTAACAGATTTGACCAAATCATTATGAGTATTCCTTACGTTGGTGATGTGGGTAGGATGATTGCTGGGCACAATTCTCTGGTATTTGTTTTTTGAGTTGCCTTTGGAGCTGTGGGCAGGTTTACCGCTGTTGGTTATTGGGTTTGTGCAGTCCATTGCTTCTGGGTGTGGGGTTAGAGGTGCTGCTCTGCTATGTTCTTTGCCATCAGGTTATGGTATTATAAATTCTTTTGTAATTACATGGACTTCTGATTCCTACGGAATGGTAGTGGGCAAAGAGAATTTGGGATACCCTTGGGATGCTTCCATGACCTTGCTCATATTGTCAGGCCTTTTGAATGTCTTTCAGTTCTTGGCCTTGCTTAGGGTAAAACATTGGTATAGAGGTGGGTACGGTGTAGCTGCCGCAACCCCTGCAATGGGTCCTGCAGCTATCTCAGCCCCCACGAGAAGCACTGCAGCTACTCAGCCCCTGGTGAAGGGTGATGCGGCTGACCTAGGGACTCAACCAGTGCCAGTGTCAGTCGCCCCTGTAGAGAAGAAGAAATAAACAAAAAGAGCAGGTCCTGCAGAGGCATCACAGGGGGAAGAATCAGAGGTGACCACTTGATCTCTAGCCCTGAGTGAGTTGCAAGATATATGTAAAGATTACAGCTGTCATGAAGGCGAGCAACTTGTTACTTGGCTGCTCTGATGCTGGGCTAACGGAGCCAATGGTTTGAACTTAGAGGGTAGAGAAGCCAAGCAGTTGGGACTGATGGCTAGAGAAGTGGGTATTGACAGGGGTCTTGCAAAAGGGGCACATCCTCTCTCTCTGGAGGCGACTCCTGCTGAGTGTGAGGCACAGGTATCCCTGGCTTTAGACCTTGCTGAGCGAGAAAGGTGCCCAGTGCTCTGTCTCTGTACTGACTCCTGGATGGTGTCTTGTGGGGGTGGTTACAGCAATGGAAGGAAAACAATTGGCAGCGCAGAGGTGAACCCACCTGGGCTGCTGAGTTTTGGCAAGAGATTGCTGCTCGGGTAGAGAACCTGGTTGTGAAAGTCCGTCACGTGGATGCCCACATACGCAAGAGTTGGGCCACTGAGGACCATCAAAACAACCAGCAGGTGGATCAGGCTGCCGAGATTGAAGTGGCTCAGGTGGATTTGGACTGGCAACATAAAGGTGAGCTATTTATAGGTCCATGGGCCATGACACCTCTGGTCATCAAGGAAGGGATGCGCCATACCGATGGGCTCGTGACCGAGGGGTGGGTTGAACTCTGGACGCTCTTGCGCAGGTTGCCCACGACCGTGAACCACGCGCCGCAATCAAGCAAGCGAAACGGTTAAAACCTTTGTGCTATGGGGGACGATGGTCAACATATCCATACGGGGAGGCCTGGCCGATTGATCACATCCCACTGCCTCAAACCCGCCAGGGTAAGCGCTACGTGCTGACAACGGTGGGAGCAACCACCGGATGGCTGGAAACATCTCCCGTGCCTCACGCCACTGCCCGCAACACCTTGAGAGGCGAATCTTGTGGCGACACGGTACTGCAGAAAGAATTGAGTCTGACGATGGGGCTCATTTCAAAACCAATCTGATAGACAATTGGGCCAAGGAACACGGTATCGAGCGGGTGTGTCACACCCCCCATCATGCACCAGCCGCTGGGAAAATCCAGCGGCACCATGGACTGCTGAAGCCTACACTGAGAGCAATGGGGGGTGGGACCTTCAAGCAGGGGGGTACTCGCTTAGCAAAAGCCACCTGGTTAGTGAGCACTGGAGGATCTGCCTATCGGGCTGGCCCTGCCCAGTCAAAACTCCCACCCACTGTAGAGGGGCATCAAGTCCCCGTGGTGCACATGAAGAATATGTTAGGGAAGACAGTCTGGGTTAGTCCTGCCTCGGGCAAAGGTTTTTGCTCAGGGACCTGGGTGCACTTGGTGGGTGATGTGGGAGGATGGGCAAGTCCCATATATACCTCAAGGGGATTTGATTTGGGGTGAGAACAGCCAGTGAATTCAACTGTATGATGTTAATTGCTGAATAACCCTGTCAGTGTATGTCATCACTACTGCAGTTGCTATTTGCCATATCAATGATATTTACAGTAAGAATCGCTCAAATCAACGAGGGATGGACTTTGATGAAACCAAGCGAGGGGCAGCAGAGATGGAACTTGAAGTGGCTTCATCAACTGGTGCCCAGCAACTTCCTCAAGATCAACATCTTCAACCCACAGACCAGGAGCATGATACACCAGATACACCAGCCACAAGCTCTGGATGCGGCTTGCAACAGTCCGCCAGCATCTCTCCTGCCCTGAGACTGTTGTGACAGATGGAGCCCCAAAGTCATGGATTAAATGAACTCAACGGACACGTTAGAGCGATGGCCCATGGCCCAAGGGAATGATACCTGTGCACATGTGTGTGTATATATATATATATCTCAAAGATAGGGAAAGTGGTGGTGATTTATTGGAAAGTGTAGGATCTGGGCATGACATAGATGATGTCCTGGGTTCGGCTAGGATAGGGTTAATTTTCAGAAGAAGTTGGGAGGGGACACAGCCAGGACAGCTGACCCAAACTAGCCAAGGGGATACTCGATACCATATGACATCATACTCAGTATATAACTGGGGAAGCTGGCTGGGGGAAAGAGGGATCATGGCTCAGGAACGGGCTGAGCATCAGGTTCTGGGTGGTGAGCGATTGCATTGTGCATCGCTTGCTTTATAAATTCTTTTATTAGTATTATTGTTGTCCTAGTAAACTGTTCTGATCCCAACCCACAAGGTTTTATTTTTAGTACCGATTCTCCTCCCCATCCTGCCAGGGTGGGAAGAGTGAGTGAGCGGTCGCATGGTGCTTCGTTGCCGGCTGGGCTTAAACCACGACAGTTTGTCGTTTGCTTATTTTTGCCCCTAACGTTCTCCTCCACCAAGGATAAGTCTTCATTGCTCCAGACTTTCCCATTGGTCTCAAGGGCTTGAGATTGCTGAAGGCAAGTCTTAACAGTAAAGACTGAGTGAGCATTGAATACCTCAGTCTTTTCCATATCCTTTGTTACTAGGTCCCCTGCCCCATTCATTAGTGAACTCAACAGATGCATTAGAAGGATGGTCCATAGATTAAGGGAATGATACCTGTGCATATAGATAGATATGTATAGGACAGGAAAAGTAGTGGTAAATAGATGGAAAGTGTAGGATCTGGGAATGATGTAGATGGTAGAGAATAAGAGGTGGATAATGTCCTGGGTTTGGCTGGAATAGGGTTAATTTTCACAAGAAGCTGAAAGGGGCCACAACCAGGATAGCTGAACTGAACCAGCCAATGGGATATTCAATACCATACTGACATCATGCCTATTATATATAAGGGAGGGAGCTGGCTGGGGGAAGAGCACACAGTTTGAAAGTGGGCAGCTGGCCGGGTGGCAGGTTCCAGGTGGTGAGCTGTTGCATTGTATATCCCTCACTCTATATGTTATTTCATTAGTATTGTTATTGCTGTTGCTTCTTTTCTCCTTGTGTTGTTCAAGTAAACTCTCCTTATCCCAACCCACAGGGTTTTACCTTTTTCTCCTGCTTCTCTTTCCCATCCCACTGTGGGGGGTAGGGTGAGTGGGAAGTGAGTGAGCAGCCACAATACCGAAAATCAGAAGAAAATCTCCTTAACACCAATGTAGCATTAAGCAGCAGCATTTTTTTTTATTATCAGTGCCAGGTGCAAGGAGTATCTTTTTCCTCAAATCATGTGCACCCTATGCTGCCCCATCCAAAGCTTACACTATCACCAGATTACAGACATATTCATTATTTTCCCCCAAATAATCATACATATTCATTCTATTTCTAAAAACTGATTAATAATTTTGCATAGCTGTTACACATGCAGCTTGAGCTTAAGAAGATCTATTTTGTGGAGTGTGGCGTATACTACTGGTCATGGAAGAAATATCACTTTAAGATATTCGTGGGAATTCTCCCATATACGGTGGCTAATTGGCCCAGAAAAGGGAGTTATCAGAGTTTGTTGTGATTTATGCAGGTTCCAACTGGTCTTCAAATGGCTCAGCTCGTCTTCTCTCTTCTTGTTTTGTCGTCTTCTGTCGCTCTCCCAGACCGTGCACTTGCAGTTTAGATTTTTCTCATTCGTTTCCCAGACTGCCAAGGTTTTCGTATCTCTATTGTACAGACTAGTATTTACAAGGGAACAGAACATTTCCCCCCTTTTGAGATTTCTCTAATTTTTAGAGAGATCTCAACACTTGGTCTCTAATGTATCTTACTGTTTCCATAGACTATTTATACTTATTCATTTAGCACACCGTATGCAGACTGCCATTATTATGGTCACAATCATTCGGGCTTTTCTTCTCTATTGGACAAAGGGTTAACAATCCCAGTGTCACTTGCCTGGTAGTTGATTTTAGTTTTAAACGTGTGGTCCAGTGTCCGTCCGAAGTTGCCCACACAGTGTACCCTGGAGAGGGTACAGTCTCCTTGCAATATTCTGGGGACGAAAGATTTTTACACCCACCTATAGTGAGGGTACGATTCAGAAAAGCTCCTTGACTTTTAGTTAGAAGTTTGTTACATCTCCAATCAGTTCTGCTAATACTGACCATAAGACTAGTTCCCCAGGTCATGCACCAATCTACTTTTCCCATGTATTTCCAGGTCCCTTCCAAGGGCCCAGTCCAGGTTTTCCTTTTTTCTCTTAGAGCCGCACATTCTGGGGTCGAGGATACATCTCTAGTATGATTTTGAGTGACACATAAATTCAATAATTCTGTTGCCTGTCCTCCCGAGGCTGCCAGGGCAAATTTCAAAAAGTCTGAATCTAGAGGTTTAGAGCCTTCTGGACGTTGGTTCCGCTTCCCTTTTTCAAATACAGTTCTACTATCCCCTGGTTGCCAAGGTGTCACATCTTGAAGTATATCACTTCCTCTTTGTCTGCAGTTGTTACTTTCATCTAAATAGTCAGATCCATGAGCTGCAATGAAAGCTTTAGAAACATGAGCATGTCGCTCTAGAATTGTCAGATTCACAGGAATTATTCCCCATGGCGTAGGCTGACCAGCTGCTTGGAGAAGAGGCAAACAGGCTGTTCTACTGGTCAGGTTCTGCATTTTCCCAAATCCTTGGACCAAAGATAGGATTACATTTTCTTCATTCTCTATACATGTCATTTTCAACTGATCAAAACAAATAATCCTGGTTAGCATTAAAACCTGTGAGTGAGTCTTTGGAGAAGTCATGTTCTCAGTCCTGGAGCTGGCTGAGCCCAACTGATCTTTATCTTCAAAGGTCCGTCAGAAGTAACAGTCCCTTGATCCGATGGTGCCGCCTTTACTCGCGTGTAGTGAATCCAACACGGCAGCCCAGCCACCTTTAAAGAAGTGGATGTTGTTAACAGGACTTGCTAGGGTCCCTTCCATTTTGGCTGGAGAGGTTCCTGATTCCAAGTCTTAATGTGTACCCGGTCTCCCGGATTAAATGCATGGACCTTGTGGTCCAGACCTAAAGTGGTCGCAGAAACCACAGATCTTCGTAGTTCCCCTAAAACCTTTCCCAGAGTACTAAGATATTGACTTAACTCAACTGGACCCTTTGTTCCTCCCCTGGAACCACCATGGCATGATGCGGTTTGCCATATAAGATTTCATACGGACTGACTTGTAATTTTGTCCTGGGTTTTATCCTTATCCTGAGAAGGGCCAAAGGTGATGCTTTTGGCCAGCTTAATGAAGCTTCTTGACATATTTTACTTGGCTCTTGTTTCAGAATAAAATTCATTCTCTCTACTTTCCCACTAGATTGAGGTCTCCACGGGGTATGTAAATCCCATTAATTCCCAATATTCTACACAGATCTTGTACTATTCCTGCAATGAGATGAGGTCCTCGATCTGAAGACATTCCTAAGGGGACCCCAAATCTAGCTATGATTTCTTTCAAAAGTAGTTTTACAACTTCTCCAGCTTTGTTGGTGTGAATGGGAAAAGCCTCAGGCCATCCTGAAAAAAAGGGATGCACCAAGACTAAAAGATACTTAACCCCTGCTTTACAAAGAAGTTCTGTAAAGTCTATTTGCTTTAGGATCCCACCGGGCTTTTACTGGGATCAAGGCCGATAGTCCTTGTTCTGCAGCCTGTTTAGCCATGGCATCTGCTTAATTTCCTGGAGCTGAGTCTGTTTTGCCCTGATGGTAATTGGTGAGTGATCTCCCTGTCCTTATCTCGCCCCATGAGCCTTTTGTTATATTTTCTCTCCCCCATTCAGCTGAGGAGGGGAGTGAGAGAGCAGCTTTGGTGGGCACCTGGCGGCCAGCCAGGGTCAACCCACCACACCCATCAGTTTCCATTGCTGACACCACCTTTGGACAGTTGTTCTGGATACAGACAGTTGTTCTAAAGAAATTTCGTCATTTAAAAGACTAGCATTCTATTGTTTCAGCTCACAAACACACATTTTCCCCTTATTTAATTTTTATTTACATAAATTATTTGCCACTAATCTTTAGTTATTAAACTTGTTTTGTAGGCACTTTAGAACTGTTTAATTAAAGTGTTTGGGTATGGATGGGTGCTCAGCACATGATAATTAATGCCTAGATGAATTACAGTGAGTTAGGTGAATGCAAGTGCCCTTTGAAGGAGGGATTGAGACATTTTTATGAGTGTCTCATTGTCCATCCATTTCTACCCTTGTCATCCATTGTCTACCCTTGAATAAAATATTGCAGAGTGCTCAAAAAAAAAAGGAATAAATGTCAAATTTGGAACAGACTGGTGCCAATAGGGTAGTTTTCTCATCACCTCAACCTTTCCAGAAATTCCATAATTAACCTTAGTTCAAGCATTCCCTGGTGTGATAGTGAGTGCCCTGACATTGAGCCAACATACCACAGTCTCCATCCTTAGCTCTATGGTCTCACCAGAAAAGTCTGAAGATAAGTAAAGACATAGCCCTTGTGTGAAGTCTGGGCATCCAACAGTAATTTAGATATAAACAAGCCACAATTTCTGGTTGTCTGGATGAGTAAAGGAGTTCTCAAGTCAGAATGCCATTTCAGCTAAGCCTGGAAGAGCTCTCAGTCTCTTCTCTCAAATCCATTAGGCCAGCAGCAGCTAGTCTTCCCAGTTGAACCCCTCGACACCTACAGGTGTAGTTCACAGAGCAGACATGTTCACTAGAAATCCATGTAAGTCTGATGGAAGGTGGAAGCTCTGAAGCAACCTGGTGATGTTGGCATTCACAGCCCATGTCCCAGCATATCTGCCCCTTGTGTGATGTAGCCCCAACGCAGAATCTGCACTTCTGCTGAAAACACTTCTGTTGTACTTTGTCCAGCACTACGTTAGCTAGCATGTCCCACACTTTCTCCTGGTACTCAAAACCAATTGCTTCTGTCTCCTGCTTGTCCAGTTCCCTTTCACAAGTGATATAACTGGGTATGCGAGGAAAAGCATGAGGATGTGCTCCAGACTAAACCCCCCCAGGTCCCTCAGCCACTCCTCAGCGCATTGTGCTCCAGACCCTGCTCCAGCTTCATTGCCCTTCTCTGGACACGCTCCAGCCCCTCAATGTCCTTCTGGGAGTGAGGGGCCAAAACTGAACCCAGGATTCTAGGTGTGGCCTCACCAGTGCCCCCAGTACAGGGGGACGATCATTGCCCTGCTCCTGCTGGCCACACCAGTGCTGGTACAAGCCAGGATGCCATTGGCCTTCTTGGCCACCTGGGCACACCGCTGGCTCTTCTTCAGCCACTGGTGACCAACACCCCCAGGGCCTTTTCCCCAGGCAGTTTCCAGCCACTCTTGCCCCAGCCTGGAGCGTTGCAGGGGGTTGGTGTGACCCAAGTACAAGGACCCAGCACTTGGCCTAGTTGAACCTCAGCCCACTGGCCTCGGCCCATCGATCCAGCCTGGCCAGATCCCTCTGTGGACCCTCCTGACCCTCAAGTAGATCAACACTCCCGCCCAACTTGGGGTCATCTGCCAACAGACTGTGGGTGCCCTCGATCCCCTCGTCCAGATCACTGATAAAGATGTTGAAGAGGACAGGCCCCAACACTGAGCCCTGGGGGACACCACTGGTGACCAACCGCCAACCGGATTGAACTCCAGTCCCCACCACTCTCTGGGCCCGGACAGCCAGCCAGTTTTTTACCCAGCAGAGAGGACACCCATCCAAGCCAGGAGCAGCCAGTTTCTCCAGGAGAATGGTGTGAGAAACAGTGTCAAAGGTTTCACTAAAGTCCAGGCAGACAACATCCACAGCTCCTCCCTCTGCCACTAAGCAGGTCACCTGGTCATAGAAGGAGATCAAGTTGGTCAAGCAGGACCTGCCTCTCCTAACCCCATGCTGACTGGGCCTGATCTCCTGGTTGTCCTGTATGTGCCATGTGATGGCACTCAAGATGATCTGCTCCTGACCCAGTTTAGGGAAAAAACCCAGTTTTTCCTGTTTGGAAGGTTTGCTTTAAACTGACCAATTGGGACTATTCCTTCCATTTTACGTTAGCACATCTCGTTGGCTGTAAAAACTTCTCGCAGGATTTCCCATCCCTTTAAGAGCTGCATACCAGCCCCCGCTTCTCTCTCTTTACACTCCTGGGGGCGGCTCTTACACTTCTGGTGGTCTTGCAGTCTTGGCGGCTTGCAGCTTGGCTCCGGGGGACACTCTCAGGCTTTCCCAGATCTGCTCTCCAGCTTACAGCTTGCTTTCTCTTGGCTGCCTGCTGCCTGCAGCTACGCGCCCCCCCCCCCCCCCGCCCCCACTCAGCACGGTATAGACCACTGTTGCCACCGCCACTTCTGGAGTCGCCATGCCTCAGAGCTGTTCCTTCCCTGCTGCTGCCACTGCCGCTTTGCTGCCGTTTCTCTGATACCCACGACCAAATTGGTAGGACAGCGCGGACAGCAGCTTGCACGTGGCACCCTGGCGTTTGTTCTCAGCCATGAGTCCTTTGTTTCCACCTCCGCTGACCACAAGGCCGCCGCCATTTTGAACACTGATTGGTATTCATTTTGCTTTGTTTCCTTAACCGTGTTTAACCCTCGCTTTCCATCCCATACAAACCCGTTAATATTTCATTGGTTTTTCCGTGTGTATATATATATATATAATTCTAGAGTTATTAAACTTGTTACAGTTTTCCAAACTTTCAGAAGTCTCACAAAATTTTCTTTCTTTCTTATCTCTGCTTTTAACTCTTTTCTCTCCCGGTGCAGGAGAGAGGGGGTTAGAAAGAGGAGAGGACACGTACCCGTGATTGGCTTACCTCGGCCAACTGGTGACAGCTCCATAACCTTCCCCAGCACCGAGGTCACACTGACAGGTCTGTAGTTCCCTGGATCCTCCTTCCAGCTCTGCTTGGAGATGGGTGTCACATTGGCCAACCTCCAGTCGACTGGGACCTCCTCAGTTAGCCAGGACTGCTGGGAAATGATGGGAAGTGGTTTGGTGAGCACTTCCTTCACCTCCCTCAGAAGCCTTGGGTGGATCCCATCCGGCCCCATAGACTTGTGTGGGTCTGAGTGGTGCAGCAGGTCACTGACCATTTCCTCTGGGATTACGGGGCCTTCATTACCACTCCCTGTCTCTGTCATCCAGTTCAAGGGGCTGGGCACCCAGAGAACAACTGGTCTGACTATTACAGACTGAGGCACAGAAGCCATTCAGCACCTCGGCCTGTTCCTCAGCCTTGGTCACTCTGTTTCCCCCCACATCCAAGAAAGGATGGAGATTCTCCTCAGCCTCCTTTTGCTGTTGATGGATTTATAGAAACATTTTTTATTGTCTTTTATGGCGGTGGCCAGACCAAGTTCTAGCTGGGCTTTGGCCCTTCTAATTTTCTCCCTGCACAGCCTCGCAAAATCCTTGTAGCCTTGTAGAAGGGCAACAAAGCTGGTGTAGGGTCTGGAGAGCAAGTCTGATGAGGAGCGGCTGGGGGAACTGGGCTTGTTTAGTCTGGAGAAATGGAGGCTCAAGGGATATCTTATTGCTCTCCACAACTCCCTGACAGGAGGTTGTAGGGAGGTGGGGGTTGGTCTCTTCTCCCATGTGACAAGTGACAGGACGAGAGGGAATGGCCTTAACATGTGCCAGGGGAGATCTAGGTTGGATATCGGGAAGAACTTCTTTAGAGAGAGGGTTGTGAAGCCTTGGAACAGGCTGCCCAGGGAGGTGGTGCAGTCCCCATCCCTGGAGGGGTTTAACAGCCGTGTGGATGTGGTGCTGAGGGACATGGTTTAGGGACCCTGGCAGTGCAGGGGGAACGGTTGAACTCGATGATCTTAAAGGTCCAGATGATTCTGTGATTTTAAGATCCTTAGGGTAGTGAGGAGGACGCACAGCAAGCTCGCTACCCTGGATTTCAGGAGAGCAGATTTTGGCCTCTTCGGGAACCTGCTTGGTAGAGTACCATGGGATAAAGTCCTGGAGGGAAGAGGGGCCCAAGAAAGCTGGTTAATATTTGAGGATCACCTCCTCCAAGCTCAGCAGCGATGCATCCTGACAAAGAAGAAGTCAGGCAAAAACGCCAGGAGGCCAGCATGGATGAACAAGGAGCTCCTGGACAAACTCAAACACAAAAGGGAAGCCTACAGAGGGTGGAAGCAAGGACAGGCAACCTGGGAGGAATACAGAGAAATTGTCCGAGCAGCCAGGGATCAGGTTAGGAAAGCCAAAGCCCTGATAGAGTTAAATCTGGCCAGGGATGTCAAGGGCAACAAAAAAGCTTCTATTGGTACGTCAGTGATAAAAGGAGGACTAGGGAAAATGTGGGCCCTCTCCAGAAGGAAACGGGAGACCTGGTTACCCGGGACATGGAGAAAGCTGAGGTACTGAACGACTTTTTGCCTCAGTCTTCACCGACAAGTGCTCCAGCCACACCGCCCAAGTCCTTCTCCGCAGGGCTGCTCTCCAGCCCTTCATCCCCCAGCCTGTGCTGATACCAGGGATTGCCCCGACCCAGGGGCAGGACCTTGCACTTGGCCTTGTTGAACCTCATGAGGTTCACATGGGCCCACTTCTCCAGCTTGTCCAGGTCCCTCTGGATGGCAACCCTTCCCTCAGGTGTGTCCCCGCACCACTCAGCTCGGTGTCATCTGCAAACTTGCTGAGGGTGCACTCGATCCCGCTGTCTGTGTCATTGATGAAGGTATTAAACAGCACTGGTCCCAGTACGGACCCCTGAGGGACAGGGACACCGCTTGTCACCGATCTCCATCTGGACATCGAGCCGTTGACCACCACCCTCTGGATGGGACCGTCCAACCAATTCGTTACCCACCGAACAGTCCACTCATCAAACCCATGTCTCTCCAACTGAGAGAAGGATGTTGTGGGGGGACCACGTCAAAGGCTTTACAGAAGCCCAGAGAGACGACATCCACAGCTCTTCCCTTGTCCACTGACGTAGTCGCTCCATCCGAGAAGGCCACTGGGCTGGTCAGGCAGGACTTACCCTTGGGGAAGCCATGCTGCCTGTCTCGAATCACCTCCCTGTCCTCCATGGGCCTTAGCAGGGCTTCTCGGAGGATCTGTTCCCTGATCTTCCCAGGCACAGAGGGGAGGCTGGCGGGTCAGTAGCTCCCAGGGGCCTCCTCTCTACCTTTTGTAGAAATGGCTGCAATGTTCCCCTTTTTCCAGTCACCGGGGACTTCCCCTGAGTGCCAGGACTTTTCACATATCACGGAGCGTGGCTCGGCAACTCCATCAGCCAATTCCCTCAGGACTCTGGGAGGCATCTCGTCAGGTCCCATTGACTTTCATGTATGTTTGGGTTCCTCAGGTGGTCTTGAACCTGATCTTCTCTTACAGTGGGAGGGGCTTTGCCCCCCTGGTCCCTGTCTTACGGTCCATCCACTGGAGAGGTGTGGGAAGAGAGGTTGTCAGTGAAGACTCAGGCAAAAATTGTTGTTGAGTACCTCAGCCTTCTCCTCGCCTGTTGTTACCAGCTTGCCAGTCTTGCTCATTGGAGGGGGTGGGGGGGTGGGTGTGTGTTACGCTCTCTTTGACCTTCCTTTTCTGGCTGACAGACTTGTAGAAGCCCTTCTTATCATTCTTTTTGTCCCTTGCTACGTTCAGCTCCAGCTGTGCCTTGGCCTTCCTGACCCCATCCCTACCCAACCGGTCAGTGTCCCTGTGCTCTTCCCAGGACACCTGTCCCTGCTGCCACTGCCTGGGCAGTTCCTTCTTGCCCTTTAGTCTGACCAGCAGGTCTCGACTCAGCCGTGCTGGTCTCTTCCCTTTCTTGCTGGATTTCTTACACCCGGGGATTGAGAGCTCCGGCGCTCTATGGAAAGTGTCCTTAAAGATCTGCCAGCTCTGTTCTGCCCTTCAACTCTGCCCTTCACCTCTAAGCCTTCAGGTTCTGTAAAGACGCTCTTGTTTTTCTGACTGGTGCCAAGGCCATTAGAACTTGTATGAACTGGCAATAGCTAGCAGGAGAGCACAAGCACCAGCTCAGTAGTCAGGTAAATAAGCAAAGGCCTGCTCCACTGACCTCATTGCCCTTTTTTTGTGTTTCAGCCCTTTGCCACTCTGAAGACTGTGCCCATTTAGGGGAAGCTGTCACAGGGGTTTCATTCTGCTGCACCCAGAGGAGCAAAGATATCCGGCAGTGGCCCCCAATGCAAGCAACTGAACATGGCCTTGCCACTGCACGCTTCCAGAGCATTACCAGTGGGGTGGGGGACAACAGGCAGAAGATTGGCTTTACCTGTGGTTTCCTTCCACAAATTGCTTCATCCAGTGTCAACTTCCACCTAAAATCCTGGGAAACTGCAGTCTCCTAAAAGCACTCTCAGGTAGGTCTTGTTTAGCTCCAAGTCTGGGTGTGAAGAGACTTTTGTTAGGAGCATATCTGAGGCAACAGCATACATACACAAGCAGTCTCATACCTATCCCGTCCTCCTCCTGGCAAGTATGCTAAACCCTTCCCCTTGTCAGGGACACTGATGCAGAGCTCACCCTGCTCCGCTCTGAACACAAGATGCATGCCGAATATGCATTTCTTAAACTGAGAGCATCCTTTAAGTTGCTGGGAAACAATGCAGATGTCGTCAGAACATGAGTGGTTAGGTTTTAGTGAATTGTTGAAATAAAAGCAAAATGGCTTTTTGCCTCTGTTTTGTAACATGCGGTGTCCCAGCGCTGCTGTTGGGTCTCTGCTGCCAAACACTGCTGAGTTCTGGAATTCACCCAGCCCCCTTTTGGCTTCTGGAATGTTTTGTGCAAGCACCTAGGATGCACTAAGGAGGGCTGTGAGTTGCATGAGCAATAAAGGTATGAAGAAAAGGACAGAAATGTTTTTAAAAGACTGAAAATTCAATAATGAAATGCATCGGGGAGCATCAAAATGGCTGTTTCCAACAGGCTTTTGGTTTTTTTAGTTTGGTGAGGATTTGAAATGTGCTTGGCCTTCCAAAAGAAAGTTGGGGTCCTCCAGAATAAACTTCTAATCTCAGGCAGTTTATGGTTTTCCGTCACTGCTTTCCTGATACAGCTGCAGTGGTTTGCAAAGCATTTCACAGATGTCAAGCCCCTCTTTTGTCTGACAGTCTACAGACATTTGTTCATTTTCAATAAAGGTCATAAGTTAATGGGAAGCAGGACAGCTATTAAATGAAAACACATGCTATCTGAAACACTGTGACAGAAACAATATAGAGCAGATACTGGTAATGCAGTGTAAACATTGGATGCAAGGCCAGCAACAAAGCTAGAAAAGCAGCATTTCAGTTAGCACAACTCCAGAAGAAGAACTGGAACTATGGGAAAGAATTTTAAGCTTGTCAGCCTCTGTTTTGCCCCACTGGTTTGAAATTGCAGCAGCAGGGGCTCTTGCTGAGAAAGGACATCTTTCATCTCCATGCTGCCAGGGACAGCATCACGAACGTTTGTGTTTTTTTCCATAGACATTTTGTAGTAAGGACCTTTGCGAAAGTAAGGGTGAAATGATGTGGGATAATAGGTAGTGAGCTGGAAATGGGTTTGCAGGCCACTGTGCAGAGGCAGACCTGTTTTCATTTGTTGCTGCTTTGTGCTGGAGGGCCATTTCCGTGGAGAAATGGTGTGTGGGGGGGGTGGTGGTGTGTGTGGGGGGGTGTGTGTGTTATTCAGCTTTTCCAGGACTAGGCCACAGATGACAGCTGAAAGCCACTGGTGAAGATCCTGGTTAACAGCCCCAATTTTGATTGGGGATGCTCACTTGCCAAGCTTAGACTTTATTTCAAGTTTGTTTTAGAAGTTCTTTGCTGCTTATTAAGGGTTAGGCACTATGATGTGAATATTTGGGCTCAGTTGCAAAAGTTCAGTGTAGAATTATTAACTGTACTTGGTTTGTAGAAAAATATTGGTAATTTTTCAATTTTACCTCTCCAAATGAATGGTAGTTGTGTCTACTGTGTTTCAGTTGGGATTAGTGACACTCTGTGCTTTCATCCAAAATAAATCTGAAATAGCTTCAATCTCTGGGTGCTTAAATGATTGCCCAATTTCAGTAGTGTCACTTATTGTTCATATTTTGGATGAAAACAGAGCCTCCCCCTTGAAGGGGAAATTCAGATTGTAACTTCTGAGCAGTGGTAGCTTGTGACTGAAGAATGATCTGGCATGGAGGGCAAGAAGGCCCAATTGCAAGGAGTTAAACTGGCTGGAAGCAGGAATGCCAGAGGCAGCAGGACTCCCTGCAAGGGAGTGAAGTTTCCCTTGGTGAAGATATAAGGAAGAGCCAAAGCATTATCTGGTAGCCATCTGTCGCCGGTCGGCTGAGGCAAGCCGAGCACGGGGACGAGTCCTTTCCTATCCCTGAACCCCTCTCCTCCGGGAGAGAAAAGGGTTCAAAAGCAGAGATACGAAAAGGAAAAGAAAAGATTTTGTGAGACCTCTGAACGTTTGGAAAACTGAAACAAACTTTATTAAAACTAGAACAATATATATATATAACATGCAGGGAAAAACCAATGCAAAATCTGAGAGTCTGTGCAGGATGGAAAGGTGAGGGTTAAACGCGAGAAAAAGAGAGAAAGGGGGACGGTACCACGTGCAGTCTGGAAATGGCACCGGCCACGTGTGCGCTTTTCGTGGAGCGAACAAAGGAAACCGCGGCTGTTATGAACGCCGGGCTGTAATGTGGAAAGCGCCGTCCCTACCGGATTAAAGAGAACATCAAAGCAGCAGGCAAAGAGGGTAAAGCCTTACGGCAGGCAAAGAAAAGCCTCCAGGCGAGCAGTCTGTCCCAGGCGGCGCGGCGGGGGCTGCCCCGGTGCACGGTCTCCGGAGCCAAGCCGCGGTGTCTGGAGAAAAGCCTCTTCCCCGGAGCGAAGCTGAGGTCCTGAAGTGCTCTGCGGAGCCGAGAGTGTCCAGAGAGCCGAGAAGCCGCGAATAAGCCATCCGGAAAACAGCCCAGGAAGCCCCGAATAGCCCGGGAAAGCCGCGAATACTCCTGAAGCCGTCCGGAAAGCAGCCCAGGAAGTCCCCGAGCCCGCAGCTTCTTAAAGGGGCAGTATGCTCCCGAGAAACTTCTCATCCAATGAGATTGCTGCGATCGTAGCATGGAAGGGAATAATTCAATTGGTCAGTTTACAACAAAAGCCTTCAAGCAGGTTTTTTTTCCTTCAACCTGCCACATTCCACCCCTTTATTCCATACCATGTACGTTATGCGCATCTCATTTACATTGTATTATACAGAAATTAACAGCATGAGACTCTGGTTCAGGGTGTTTCGGCCAGGGTTAACTTCCCCTGGGGTACACAGTGGACTTCACCATCCTCTTGCATTACCCACCAGGTGTGTCCAGGGCCTTGGGCTGAGACAACACCACGGATGGGTCTGTCTGGAGTTGCAGCAGGGGAAACCCAGACAGCTTTTCCCAGCAGATTACTTTCACATACCACAGGAACTCTATCCCCCTCTACGGTATGTAAAAGGTCTGATTGGGCAGGGCCGGCTCGATTGATTGATCCCCTCGTGTTCACTTGCCAGGTGGCTTCTGCCAGATGTTTATCCCAGTTTCTGAAAGTTCCACCACCCAATGCTTTCAGGGTGGTTTTCAGCAAGCCATTATAGCATTCTATTTTACCGGAGGCTGGTGCATGGTATGGAATGTGATAAATCCATTCGATACCATGTTCTTTGGCCCAATTGGCCACCAGATTGTTTTTGAAATGAGTCCCATTATCAGACTCAATTCTTCCTGGAGTGCCATGCCGCCACAAAATCTGCCTTTCAAGGCCCAGAAGAATATTACGGGCAGTGGCATGAGGCACGGAATAGGTTTCAAGCCATCCGGTGCTTGCTTCCACCATTGTCAGAACATAGCACTTACCCTGGCGAGTTCGAGGGAGAGTGATGTAATCAATCTGCCAGGCCTCTCCGTACTTGTACTTTGACCACCATCCACTGTACCATAAAGGTTTTAACCTTTTGGCCTGTTTAATTGCAGCACAAATCTTACAGTCATGGATAACCTGGGTAATTGCATCCATGGTTAAACCCACCCCTCGGTCACAAGCCCATCGATAGGTTGCATCTCTTCCCTGGTGACCGGAAGAGTCATGGGCCCACCGAGCAAGGAATAATTCACCTTTGTGTTCCCAGTCCAGATCTATCTGGAACACTCTGGCTGCTTTGTCCACTTGGTGGTTATTTCTATGCTCCTCAGTGGCTCTGCTTTTTGGGACATGGGCATGTACATGCCTTACCTTTACAACTAACCTTTTCAGCCGGGCAGCAATATCTTGCCACAGAGTGGCAGCCCAAATAGGCTTACCTTTACGCTGCCAATTATCTTTCTGCCACCTCTCCAGCCATCCCCATAAGGCATTTGCCACCATCCAGGAGTCTGTATACAGGTACAGCTGTGGCCAGTTCTCCCTTTCAGCAATGTCCATGGCCAGCTGGATGGCTTTGACCTCTGCAAATTGACTTGATTCACCTTCTCCTTCCGCTGCTTCTGCAACTCGGCGCATAGGACTCCATACGGCAGCTTTCCACTTCCGTTGGTTTCCTATGAGGCGGCAGGATCCATCAGTGAAGAGAGCATATTTCTTCTCCTGGTCTGAGAGGTCTTTATATGGGGGTGCTTCATCAGTACGAGTGACTATCTCGTTCGGTGGCATCCCAAAATCTTCTCCTGCAGGCCAGTCTGTAATGGCTTCCACAATTCCTGGGTGACCAGAGTTACCTATCCTAGCTCTCTGGACAATCAGGGCGGTCCACTTACTCCAGGTAGCATCTGTGACATGGTGGGTAGATGCTATCTTCCCTTTGAACATCCAGCCTGGGACTGGCAGTCGGGGGACTAGGAGGAGCTGTGCTTCAGTGCCAATTACTTCTGAGGCAGCTCTAACTCCCTCATAGGCAGCCAATATCTCCTGCTCAGTGGGAGTATAATTGGCCTCTGAGCCTTTATATCCACGACTCCAAAATCCTAGGGGACGACCACGGGTTTCTCCTGGTGCCTTCTGCCAAAGGCTCCAGGTAGGACCACAGTCCCCAGCTGAAGTGTACAGAATATTTTTAATCTCTGGTCCTGTTCGCACAGGTCCCAGGGCCATAGCATGTGCTATTTCCCTTTTGATTAATTCAAAGGCATGCTGCTGATCAGAGCCCCATGTGAAATCATTTTTCTTCCAGGTAACAGTATAGAGAGGTTTAACAATCTGACTATACCCAGGAATGTGCATTCTCCAGAAGCCTATGACTCCCAAGAAAGACTGTGTCTCTTTCTTGTTGGTAGGCGGAGACATAGCTGTGATCTTGTTGATCACATCTGTGGGGATGTGGCGGCGTCCATCCTGCCACTTAACCCCCAGGAACTGGATCTCTCGGGCAGGTCCCTTGACCTTACTTCTCTTAATGGAGAAACCAGAATCCACCAAAATGCGGATTATCTTCCTACCTTTCTCATAGACTTCTTCTGCGGTATCACCCCATACAATGATGTCATCAATGTACTGAAGATGTTCAGGAGCACCACCTTTCTCCAGGGTAGCCTGGATCAGTCCATGGCAGATGGTCGGGCTGTGCTTCCACCCCTGGGGCAATCGATTCCAGGTATACTGGATACCCCTCCAGGTGAAGGCAAACTGTGGCCTACACTCTGGTGCTATGGGAATGGAAAAGAAAGCGTTAGCAATGTCTATCGTGGCATACCACTTTGCTGCCTTGGACTCCAGTTCGTACTGAAGCTCCAAGATATCAGGAACAGCAGCACTCATCGGTGGTGTCACTTCGTTCAGCCCACGATAGTCCACTGTCAGTCTCCATTCCCCGTTGGTCTTTTGCACAGGCCATATAGGACTGTTGAAAGGTGAGCGAGCTCTGCTGATGACATCTCGTCTCTCCAACTCTCGAATCATTTTCTCTATGGGGCGCAGAGAGTCTCGGTTGGTGCGGTATTGTCGGCGGTGAACTGTGGAGGATGCAATAGGCAACTTTTGATCTTCCACCTTCATTCTGCTAACAACAAAAGGGTCATCCGAAAGTTCGGCTGATGTGGACAACCGGATAATGCCATCGGCTCCCACGGTTGCTATCCCAAAGGCCCATTTATAGCCTTTCGGGTCCTTAAAATACCCTTTCTGGAGGAAGTCTATGCCTAAAATGCATGGAGCATCTGGGCCAGTCACAACTCGGTGAGTTTCCCAGTTCTGCCCAGTGAGGCTGACCTCAGCTTCTACCAAGGTAAGCTCTTGTGATCCTCCTGTCACACCGGAGATCGTGACAGTCTCAGTTCCTTGATGATCCGATGGTAGCAAGGTACACTGGGCGCCTGTATCTACCAGGGCCTTGTACCTCTGTGGTTCTAATGTGCCGGGCTATCGAATCCACACAGTCCAGTATACTCTGTTATCCCTTTCCTCCACCTGGCTAGAGGCAGGGCCCCTCTAATGCCTAGGGTGTGGTCCACAGTCAGTGGAAGGGTCTATCCGGCTTGTGGTACCTTCTTCATAGGAGTTGGTCCTTGGGCTGCAGCACTGTTTGCCAAAGACTGGAGCGACAATTCTTCGATTGCAGTCGTCATGTTGGTGTGGTCTGCTCTGCAGCTCATGTGCTGGTACCCCGTGGTTAGTGGCAGGTCGTTGTTCCCATCTCCTCGTGCCTTCACGACCTCTCGAGCAGCACTGGCGGTCACATCGTGGCCTGTCCTGTCTGTTCCGCCTTGCTCTGGGAGGACGATTTCTCCTAACAGCTGACACATGGGTATACACAGGAGAGGAAGTGGTTCTTTGTTCTAACCTATTAATAGAGTCCAATATTTTCTCTGTCATTTTGTCTGTCACTTTCTCCACTGCTGCAATGAAGGCAGAGGTATGAGAAAGACTGTCCTCATACTGGCGAATCCTGTTAGACACCTGTTCTATGGTGAGTGGCCGATTTTCACCCTCTCTTTCCCACAGCATTGTGGCCAATGTACGGGCATATGACTGGGGTGCACTCTGCACAAATTTGCGCAGCAAAGGCTCGTTACTGTGCACCTGGTCCGGGTTGACATTAACATTCCAGTCACCATAGATGACCTCTTTCATAGCCAGCTCTCTCAGGTAGTTAGTACCTTTGCTCAGGACAGTCCATTTAGTAGGGCGGCATTCTATGTCATCTCTGAAAGGGTATCTGCCCTTCACAGCAGTCAGAAGCCGTTTCCAGAGACTGAGCTTTTTTGCCTTTTTGCCAATTGCCCTATCAATAGCACCTTCCCGGGCCACATTTCCTAACTGTCTGGCTTCTTTGCTGGTTAAATCAATGTTATCAGCCCCATTGTCCCAGCAGCGAAGCAACCAAATCATTAGTGACTCACCATCATGCCTGCTAAATTCCTTTCTGATGCTTCTCAGGTCCTTCCTGGACTGAGGCTGGGTGTTTACCTCTTGGTCTGATGACTCATCCCGTGATGAGGATCCTTGGGAGGGCGGTGCTGTTGGAGTCGCTGAGGCAGTTTTCCCTGAGGGCTTTCCTGGACGCTTTTGAGAGGTGCTTGGTCCTGCATCGTCATCAGAGCTATCTGTTGCATAATTAGTCTTTTTCTGGTGTTTAGCACCAGAGGGCTTATTTTTCTTTTTCACAGGGGCAACCTGTGCTTGTTTGGGTGGAGAGGTGGCATCAGCTGATTTAGTGGGTGTAGTGCCCATGTGATACCTATTCTTGATAATTATCCACCCCTGGACCATGTTACAGATAACTGATAACAAAGTTATCAAATACAGGAGAATAATACCATTTGCAGAATATCCAGTTTCAATTGCCATTGGTCCAGTAGCAAATGGAGAAGTGTTATTTCCCATCATCCATTTGCTAGTGGAATCATAAGCAGCCACTATCATGTACTGTGCAAAATATACTGGGAGCATTATAAACTGACTGAGTACAGACCAAAACACTGAAATTACGCACGCCAGGGTGAACACCTTCTTTGCTAAGTGCCCCAGACCAGCAAACCATAAACCAGTACCAATTAAAAACAGGTAATTTGACATCACAGTTGGTGTGCCAGGCACCAGATCATAAAGCATTTTTAAACTGTACTGCTTAAGAGCTTCAAACAGAAGCTCGCTTAGCACCATCCTGGAAAAACCTCGTTTGTTTCCAAACTTTAATAAAAATATGAATATTAAATTATTCAGAAGTGCCCACCCAGGGACGCCAATTATGTCGCCGGTCGGCTGAGGCAAGCCGAGCATGGGGACGAGTCCTTTCCTATCCCTGAACCCCTCTCCTCCGGGAGAGAAAAGGGTTCAAAAGCAGAGATACGAAAAGGAAAAGAAAAGATTTTGTGAGACCTCTGAACGTTTGGAAAACTGAAACAAACTTTATTAAAACTAGAACAATATATATATATATAACATGCAGGGAAAAAACAATGCAAAATCTGAGAGTCTGTGCAGGATGGAAAGGTGAGGGTTAAACGCGAGAAAAAGAGAGAAAGGGGGACGGTACCACGTGCAGTCTGGAAATGGCACCGGCCACGTGTGCGCTTTTCGTGGAGCGAACAAAGGAAACCGCGGCTGTTATGAACGCCGGGCTGTAATGTGGAAAGCGCTGTCCCTACCGGATTAAAGAGAACATCAAAGCAGCAGGCAAAGAGGGTAAAGCCTTACGGCAGGCAAAGAAAAGCCTCCAGGCGAGCAGTCTGTCCCAGGCGGCGCGGCGGGGGCTGCCCCGGTGCACGGTCTCCGGAGCCAAGCCGCGGTGTCTGGAGAAGCCTCTTCCCCGGAGCGAAGCTGAGGTCCTGCAGTGCTCTGCGGAGCCGAGAGTGTCCAGAGAGCCGAGAAGCCGCGAATAAGCCGTCCGGAAAACAGCCCAGGAAGCCCCGAATAGCCCGGGAAAGCTGCGAATACTCCCGAAGCCGTCCGGAAAGCAGCCCAGGAAGTCCCCGAGCCCGCAGCTTCTTAAAGGGGCAGTACGCTCCCGAGAAACTTCTCATCCAATGAGATTGCTGCGATCGTAGCATGGAAGGGAATAATTCAATTGGTCAGTTTACAACAAAAGCCTTCAAGCAGGTTTTTTTTCCTTCAACCTGCCACACCATCCTGGAATGGGAGTGCTCAGGGGCCCAAGTTCAGGGGCCACCTTTGGGCAGCAAAGCTGAGCTGGGGGATGGACCTACTGGCCAGACTGAGGTGCCCCATGCAACTGCTCACGGGATTGGTGCTGGTGCAAGTGAATATAAGGCATCAGCTCGTGACGCATCTTTGCAGACTCCTTGTAGAATTCCTTATGGTGGTAGGACCCTGCCCAATGTAGTGTTCTTTTAAGCACAAGCATGTTTAATTCTCCTCAAGGGGTACCATAAAAATTCCCTAACACCCTCTTCTTATTTTTGCACATTTCTGCCTCTGAATTTGAGCTGGTGATTGGTAAAGGTCAAAATGCCAGTGAGAATCAAACTGGTATTTGAGTTCATGTGTACATCTGCTGAACCTTCCTTTATTTCTGCTTTCAAAATTAGCATTTGTGTGCAAAGGCCAACTAATAAGTATCTAACAATTAATGTATGAATTTGAATGAATGAATACCTGCTTGCATGCAAAAATACATGCCTCACAACAGTTTCACATACAGTTTTAGAGGCAGGAGTTTAAAAACTAGTACTGGAAATAAAACCTTAAAGTAGGTAGAAGTGGATAGAGCCTGGAGACAACTTGATGTCATGACTATAAAGAACTGCAGAGCTGTCATGAAACAACATCTATGGTGTCAAAGTTGATTTGCATAAGGGTGAGTAATAGCAAAATTACTATGGGTGGTTCAGTAGGTAATGAATTTGAAGTTTTTAATGCTGTGTCAGTCATGGAATATACTATTACATGACCAAAGGGGGCTGATATGAACAGTGATTAAATCTTGCAACCCCTGAAGCAAATTCAGTATTAGACATGCAACGTGCCAAGTCTGTCACTGAATGTTATGCTAATCTCCCATTGATTTTTGTGGAAGTTCCCCTTTCAGGGTCATGGCAAATGGTCAAGGACTCTGAGGCAGGTGGCAGTGTCCCTAAAAATATTAGAAATGGAAAATCAGAAAATTTTGTTATCAAGCAACTTTACACATGTTGGGATTCAAATCCTGCTGCTATCAGTTAATAAGTCTTTGTGAGAGATACTGTAGGATATGTAGAGATATGTACTGTAGAGATACTGTAGGATACTTCATCTTTGGTTTTAAGACTCACCAACAATATAAAGAGAGCAAACCTAAGAGTCTCCAAAGATTCTGGTAGATGACACTAAATACATTGATGGAAAAAGAGCCCAGAACATTGAAAATTAAGTACAATGTGTTTGAGATACAAAAAAGAGAGGAGAGAATCTGAGAAAACTTTACAGGTCTGGGCGGGAAATAGGACTCTTCTTGTCATTGCATCCAGACAGTGTGCAAGAGCTGCCTGGGCAGTATCTTCTCTGAAGGCCTATAGTATAAATGCCCTTACCTTGGAAAAGGCTGCAGCACCAGGCTTAAGATCTTCCCTTTTCATTAATTTGATTTCCCAGCTTGTCCTGAGAAGCTATTTATCTGTTGATTTTATTTCATGCGACTAGGACCTCCATTGCCCTGATTAGTTGGTTTTGTACTGCTCAAGTGCTCCTCTCTCATGGTGCACTAGGATGGAGGGTAATGTTTCATTACAAATCCACCGTGACTTGCAGTTTCCTGTTTTCTTGTATTGCTCCTGAGGGCTGCGTTGATGATTATTTAAATGCCCTCTTATTAGCAAATGTCCTCTTGTGTTGAGCAAGCAAACATCAGCTTTATTAAACAAAATTTTGGCAATTAGAAAGTAATTAAAAAGCATGGACAGAAAAAAGTAAGTTAAAAAGCTCATTTAGCAGAATGGGAATATGAAAATTAAGGTGTAAATCATTTAAAAATGGGGAGAGGGAGGTTTGGTCAATTTTGAAAGTCCCTGATTCATCACAAATGTTTTTGTGCTCACATTCTCCCTACAGCAAGCATGCAAAGTAATAGAGTTTGGAAAAGACAGTGTAGACAGTATCTAAGATCATTAAAAAATGTATCTTGGAAGTGTCTAGTTAGGAAAAAGAAAAGAGGGAAGAGAGGAAAACAGCACTGAGAGAAAGTGAAAGATGGATTGAACAAAGTAAAAATCAAGTGTAGCAAGACAGAAGAAAGCATCAGATATGGGGAAAGTGGCATTTACAAACCCAAAACCCAAGGCTTTTTTGCAGGCAGAGGACATCTAGGAGGCTGCTCGAGTAGGGGAGAGTATCTCTGTACTCTGTCACAGAGCTCACCTATGTATTTATATGCAAGCAATGGACTCTGCTCCTCTCCTGTTTGTTAAGCAATGAGCAGGGGGCCTGGCTCCCACTGCTTGCTCAAAATCCACGCAGACCTGTGTGGGTATTGTATCCCCTGTAGTCTTTTGGATCTTGGTATTTTTTCCCACCCTGGCTTTTAAAGGAGATTTTTTTTTTTTTTGGTATGCAGGAATACCTTGGGGAAAGAATAGTGTCAGGGGCAAGACATCCTTAATTGCTTATAGCTAACACAAAAAAAGGAAGCAATGTGTTTGTGGCCTCATAACTTGTGGGACCCTTGTGAAGCCAAAAGGATGCTATGGAGTATAAATTAGCAGTCAAAAATATAGATGGGGCCAATTCTGAAATGTGATAATAAACATATGGGGCCTGAATTATTCAGCTGTATGTTTTGCCTTCAAAAATCACAGCAAAGCATCATGTTTGCTTACAAAAACCCTGAAGCTATGAGAGCAGGAATGGAGAGCTGAGATATGATGTGCTCTTAAAGTCAATTCACTTTTGCTGCTGATCAGTTCATGTGATCAGAATCAAGCCTGGACTACTGCATTTGGCATTTGCAGGGCTGGGAGACCCTAATATGTCTATAACTCTTCCTGCTCATAAAAATTCCCCTGCAAGATAATGACTGTTTTGCACCTGAGCTGACATTCAAACATGACTCTTTTGAAACTTTAAGCATCTTTTCTTTTTCATTGTAAAGAACTTTAAAGTATCGTTTGTCTTTTCGAAGACATGACCATGGCATTATGCCAGTCACCTGCTGGGTGTCATTAACAGATGGCACAGCTTGCAAGACTTTATAAGGAAACTTCCCACAAGCCATGAATAGACAGTGAACTCTGCAGCTGGAAACGTTCATTGCTCTGCACTTGCAAATAGCTCCAATGCCCAGAGCCCCCTAGCTGCCTGTGTCTTGTGGAAGAATTTCTGGACACTGAGGGGAGAAAAATCCTTCTAAATGAACCATAAAACATCCATTCCTAGAGTTTTTTCTTCAACTCTGAGAAGACATTTTTAACAGACAAATACAGTCACTGAGGAAGACATTTTTCCCACCTGGGCAATGTTGCATTTGAGAAGCAGGAATGTGCAACCTTTTTCCTCAATGTTTCTGGGTATACATGATGAGAAAGGCCTGGCATATTTTAATTCCTACTCTTAGACCATTGTTAAAGGCCTATATTTATACAAAGCAAACTTTATGTCACTTTAGTTTTTTCAAATGTTAACTCCTATTGTATACACATATCAAGCATGCAGCCAGCCTTAAACCATATTTTAGCTCAGCCATCTCTGGCATATCCCATTATTTTTTTATTTGGATCAGTGGAAGAGAGGGAAAAAATATTGATGGGTGTAAGTGAAGGCAAAATTTTACCCATAGCATATGCCTCTTGTTTGGTAAATGCAATGTTGGCAGAAGAAGGAATAGAATTTCTTCTATATTTATATTGCTAGTGTATTTTCCAATTGCAGGTGCCAGCAGTGAGAGGTAGACTACTGAATCACTGTTCTCTATATCATCTGTCCTGATTACCAGATATTATGCTTGGACAAGTGATTAGAAAGGTATATTTTGGGTATCACACTGGAAAACAAAAGTGAAGAAACATGCATTTAAAACAATATAGAAACCATTCTGATCATTTATCTCATAAGAAACATTTCAGTTTATGTCCTTTTGTAATGTCCCTGCCAAATAATTTTCATCTGAAGCAAAATAATTCCATTGATCACCATGGCATTGCTCTTATTTTTCCCTAATGGACCTAAGGATAGAACTGGTCCTTGTCTATAATTGTACTTACCTAGGCCTTCAAGAACCGTGTTTCAGAAACTCAAAGCTGTTATTTGACTGAAGTTGATTCTTAGCCAAAAGTTGTTTCATCAAAGTGGTTGTTATATTTTGAATAGGAAAAAATAAGACCCAGCAACTGAAACAATCCAGGATCAGAGATCAGAGTTAAAGATATTATTCATTCTTTTTTGAGAATGAAAGTGCCCATGACAATAGAAAAAAGAGTCTGTATGGCTCTTCATGTCTGTTCTCATTCTCATGTTCATTTTGGAAGAATGTGACCCTTGGTTATTGTCATGGTTTAGGATTTCGGCTCCAGGGCAAGGGGGGCTGCCTCCCTTGTTTGGGCTAGAAAGGAGATGCAGGTTAGGTAGCGAGGGAAGGGGCAATAGGCCCCTGTAACTCACGTTACAAAACACAGCCCCCGGCTCCAATTTCGTGCCTGCCCCTGGCCCAAGCCACGTCAATCAATGCCTTTTTGAATAAGCCTATAAATAGGAACGAGGGTGAACAGTTCTGGGTGGGTGTGTTCTTTTGTTTGGATGGGGAAGGACAAAAGAGAACAGGGGGCACGGAGCAGTCACCTTGGCAACAAGAACTTTGCTGCCAGTATGTGCTGGGACAGCAAAGATCTTCCTTGTGGTGAGTAGACTTTTAACTTTGTTGATCACTGGTGGGGGAAGCGAAGAGGGACCGGGATGCAGGGACCCAGGGCCCCCACCCCCCGTACTGAGAAATGATGGATCACTAACGAGGGGAGAGAGAACGGGTCAGAGAGCTGAGGATGAAGGCACCACTGGAATGCAGAGAGAGACCCAGATCCCCCCTGGAAACACGGTGACTTTGAGTTTTGGAACCGGGCCAGCACAGCGCTGGGGCAGTCGGCCTGAGCAATGGACAGCATACACACCCCCCCATGGAATGGAGGCAGCCATGATGAGCTGCCTCCTGTGGGGCGAGAGGGCTACGAGTACAGAGGAAGTTTGTCCCACAGAGCAGCCTGGAACTTCATGCCAGAGGTTAAAAGGACTGGGCCCCCCCACTCCTGTATTACCCCACACACACCCCCCTCTGGCACTGACCGTGTGTGTGAGGAAGTGAGGTAGTGAAGGGAAGGTGTATGTATAGATGTATTTAAGATCCCACTGTTCTCTCTCTCTCTCTCTCTCTCTCTGTCCTACCCTAATTTAAGTGATGATTTGTGGTTTTGCTGGTTTGAATTAAATTAATTTTGTGCCTTTTTCTTTGCCCACGGCTGTAAGCAGCATGTTAAGCCCTCCATTCATTCCACCTCGAGCATTTGAGTGTCTTTTGTTTTCCTCCCGGAGCTGCCTTTAGGTTTTCAAATGGCAACATTTATCCATTAAATTCAAGAGGCTACAGGAGCATTACCAAAGACAGATATTTGACCCCAAAATGGATAGGATATTCCTAAGTGATGAGTTTGGAGTTTTATGTACTTATTTATTTTGGAGCTACATAGATTTGAGACTGTGTAACCTGTTGGGGGATTGCCTGTAATCCATGACTTCATCTGGGATATTCTTTATTGCTGCTTAGTTACATATGAAGCTATGCAATTTCAAAGCTGTGTAGTGCCTCCTTACTCTTTCACGGGCATCCCCTTGCCGTGGGGAAAGAGCTTGCGTGCCCTTGTGAAGTTGAGAGCTATGCTGGTGGTGGCATATGCCTCCAGTAGGGTCTCCCAAGCCAGACAGGTCTCAACTGAAGGGTCAGACAAAGTGTGTCCACGGGCAGGATGGGCTCACTAGCCTTCGGGCAACCATCCTAGGAGAAGGACAACTCTAACTCCAAACCCGGGCAGATGGAGCTCGTTTAGCCCTGTAAGGCCATCCATCTAAGAGAAGGATACTCTAAGCAAACCTACGACCTGAGGACTTCGCTGTCACCGTCCAAGCTTGCTAGGCCCTGGCAGATGAACCTCAGGTGTAAAGGGTGGGGCCAGTCTCACGCACGCTGCGCCTCACCTAAAAAATCCACTGCGCAGGCTTGAAGGGTGTACTCACGTTTAAAGCCCTTCCCAAATCTTCGTCCACGAAGCCAAGCCATGAGGATGAGTGCCTCCTTAGCTGTAAAATAAGGTTCACGTCCCATCTTGGGGGTTTTCCATGTGAAGTAGTTCAAAAGACTTTAAAAATTTATTTTAATCTGGTAATCTTTAGTTTTTCCTCAAAATTACACCTAACTAATTAACTTTTAAGATTTTTGCATTGCTACAAATGTATTTCTGTTCTTACACTTACTGGTAACCTTACCCTTAAAGTTACCCTTACCTCTATTTTGTCAACTTGACACTCTGCTACATTCAGGAGTAACCAAGGGGCTACTTGTCCACTCTCAGATCTCTTCAACACTCTGGTGGAAGTGATAAAATTTACCACTGTTGTACCACTTCTCAGAGTTTTTTACCAACAGTGAATTAGACTAACAGCACTGAAAACTAGGACATTTGAAAAAGCCAAGAGAAAGGGCTGAGGAAATTTGCTCTTGCAGGAAAAAATCTAAGTCATGGCAAAGTCTTTTTTTCATTCAAAGTACATTATCTAATTATTAAAGTACAGAATTTAATTATCACCTAGGATTCACCTAAATGCATTTACCTCGACAGTTCATTTCACATGAGTGGATATGTGATTTTTGTATGTAGGTGGATTTTAGGTTGGTTCCTGCATGATAAATATAGTGCATATAAAGGGAGACAATGGTAATATGTAGTTTGTCAAATATATTTTTTAAGACTACAAAAACAGTGACTCTCTATTATACCCCAGAGAAAGGCTGAAGCTTGACTCCTTCTTTCACCTTTCAAGCCATAAATGGACACTGACAATAAACAGTATATGGTAAGTGGTTTCTGAGCATGCCTAGTGGGGAGCCTTGATTTTTCCAAAGCACAGTTTCTATCTTGAGGAGAGAAGGAGGGAACTGAGTTGTGCTACATCACTCTCCTTGCAATCTGTTCTGGCACAACTCCCTGTGCTGCATGAGAGAGTTCAGCCATCCTCCAGCATTGCCTTCAGACAGGAGTTACACAGAATCACAGAGAGAGAATCACACAGAATCATCTGGTTGGAAGAGACCTTTAAGATCACCGAGTCCAACCGTTCCCCCTGCACTGCCAGGGTCCCTAACCCCTGTCCCTCAGCACCACATCTACACGGCTGTTAAACCCCTCCAGGGATGGGGACTGTACCACCTCCCTGGGCAGCCTGTTCCAAGGCTTCACAACCCTCTCTGTAAAGAAGTTCTTCCTGATATCCAACCTAAACCTCCCCTGACACAACTTGAAGGCCGTTTCCTCTCGTCCTGTCACTTGTCACATGGGAGAAGAGACCAACCCCCACCTCTCTACAGCCTCCTGTCAGGGAGTTGTCAAGAGCGAGAAGGTCTCCCCCAAGCCTCCTCCAGGCTAAACACCCCCAGGTGCCTCAGTCGCTCCTCATCAGACTTGTTCTCTAGACCCTGCTCCAGCTTTGTTGCCCTTCTCTGGACACACTCAAGCCCCTCAATGTTCTTCTTGAAGTGAGGGGCCAAAACTGAACCCAGTATTTGAGATGCAGCCTCCCGAGTGCCCCCAGTACAGGGGGACAATCACTTCCCTACTCCTGCTGGCCACACCAGTCCTGGTACAAGCCAGGATGCCGTTGACCTTCTTGGCCACCTGGGAACACTACTGGCTCGTATTCATCCGGCTGTCAACCAACACCCCCAGGGCCTTTTCTGCTGGGCACTTTCCAGCCACTCTTCCCCAAGCCTGTAATGTTGCAGGGGGTTGGTGTGACCCAAGTACAAGGACCCAGCACTTGGCCTTATTGAACTTCAGACCATTGGCCTCAGCCCATCGATCCAGCCTGGCCAGATCCCTCTGTGGACCCTCCTGACCCTCAAGCAGATCAACACTCCCGCCCAACTTGGGGTCATCTGCCAACACACTGCGGGTGCCCTCGATCCCCTCGTCCAGATCATTGATAAAGATGTTGAAGAGGACAGGCCCCAACACTGAGCCCTGGGGGACACCACTGGTGACCAACTGCCAACTGGATTAAACTCCAGTCCCCACCACTCTCTGGGCCCGGCCGGCCAGCCAGCCAGTTTTTTACCCAGCAGAGAGGACACTCATCCAAGCCAGGAGCAGCCAGTTTCTCCAGGAGAATGCTGGGGGAAACAGTGTCAAAGGCTTCACTAAAGTCCAGGCAGACAACATCCACAGCTCTTCCCTTGTCCACTAAGTGGGTCACCTGGTCACAGAAGGAGATCAAGTTGGTCAAGCAGGACCTTCCTCTCCTAACCCCATGCTGACTGGGCCTGATCTCCTGGTTGTCCTGTATGTGCCGTGTGATGGCACTCAAGATGATCTGCTCCATAACCTTCCCTGGCACTGAGGTCAGACTGGCAGATCTGTAGTTCCCTGGGTCCTCCTTCTGGCCCCGCTTGGAGATGGGTGTCACATTTGCTGACCTCCAGTCAACTGGGACCTCTCCAGTTAGCCAGAACTGCTGGGAAATGATGGAAAGTGGCCTGGTGAGCACTTCCGACAGCTCCTTCCCATTAGTAAGGACTAATGAAGACTGAGGAGTGAAAGCACTATAGTGGAAAGAGGTGAAAATATTTTAATGTTTTTAGGAGGTGAAGGATGAAAGTATTGTAATATGTAGCCCGTCATTTTGTATGAGACTGATGCTGGAATTAAATACTAACCTCTTTTCATAGCAAGATACATGTGAGAAGCTTCAAGGTCCCCCATTTTGCTGGTTCAGATAAAATGTGAGAAAAGCAAACAATACAAAGGAAATCTTAAGTGCTACTGTTTTAGACAAGCAACTTTCCTTACCTACATTAAAGAGATTACTCTCTGTGTACATTAGCTGATTGTAACCTTTGCTTTATCATCACTGCTGAGCCTCCAGCTGGATTGGATCCTAGAGCTAAAAGCCTGAAACTTCCAGAGGAGCGCATTTGGCAGCAGTTGCATATAGCACCCTTCAGGGCTGCTTGCTTCTGAGCAATCAAACTGGAAATTTCTTCAGAGCCTGGTGGTACAGACTGTGCTTGTCTTCTGCAGCTACCTGTAGAGCTCTGGTTTTAAACCAGCTTTTGAGTCCATCATGCCACCAAGGAGAGTAGCACAGTGGGGAAATCTTCATTTGTCTTTTTTTTCACTCCTTTCCCCCTTTATGGAAAACTCCATGGATAGCATTTTCCATTAGGCTTACAATAGCAAATTAAAACTTAAAGCCAGGTTTGCTGTGTTTGTGCTCTCCAGTGTTAGACTGCATGTTGAACATGTTGATAACAAGAAGCAGAAGCCATGTTGGGCTGGCAGCAGGATAGTCACAGGCCACATTTCTTCTAAACTGCTAGGGAAGCAAAAGGCAGCATAGCTATTCAGGACAGGGCCAAAGCTGGGAAAAGGAAAGCTGTGATGATAGCTCCACTTATCTTGTTTAGCTTGGCTCTTGGAAATACAGTTCCCAATCCTCTGGTGACAGTGTTACTACAGAGACAATGCCCTGTGCCACTCACAGTTTTACTGCAGTCAGCAAATTGCATGAATAAATTCTGTCAAAAGATTTCTGCTAAGTGTTTTCTCTAAGATGGAGGGTTTATATGACATGTAAATATACATTTAGATGCTCTCCTTATTAATCTTTACATAGATATTTTGCAGGTTTATGATTTCTCAAAGCAGAGTGTCAGCTCTGCTTGAATTTTTTCCTTCATGAGATATTGATTTAAATGACAGGTTAATACTGCATGCCCCCAACCTGTGTATGAGCTCACAACTCTCTGCCTGCAGCACTTCCCTATTTTTACTACAGCCCAATTATTTATCAGTATTATGCTAATTTTTTTCCATGTACTTTTTTTACTAAATGCTAAATCAAGTACAGTACAAGAAAACCAACAGACCAGATAGTCACAGGTGAGAAATCAAATGGCATCTTCTGTCCCCAGCTGGTCCCCCCACTGTATTCCACGACTAAGGCATGTGCAGAAACAAGTTGTTAGATGACTACCTAAACTGGTCTGTTGCTGAGCCAGGCAACCAAAATTACTGTTACATGTTACAAATTCCCTTCTGTTTTACAATGAATTGCAGAGACTTGTGGAATTAGAGCTGTGTTTCCAGATGGGTTTTGAAGGGCATGGGACTGGTGCAATCAAGCTGTTGGCTTCCCTCCTTCCTCCTTGTGACTTCTGGACAGGTTTCAACCAAGTTTGAAAGAGTGGAAGATTTTGCAAATACATTTAAGTTCTTGAATAATTCATGAGCACTAATGGCCAGGTAGAGAGAGACAAAATAGCACTCCCCTGTTTCAGAGAAAGACAGTAAAATGCAGTTCTTATACACTGTTTAGCAGTAATCTGTGGATAGTCCACAGCTGTATCCTGCTCAGCTGTATGTATAACACTTGACCAGACTCAGTAGGGGCACTCAGGTGGCAGCATCGCAGAAAACATAGGGAGGGAAAGCTGGGTTCATTGTAGCAGAATCAAAATAAAGAAGGCAAAAGATGCCAACAGGGACTGTAATCTTTCTTCTTAGAATATTTAGCATTTTTTAAAAGAAAGTGCCTGCTCCTGGAATCCTCTGAATATGAGACCCTGCTTTCATTTAACAACAGTTTCTAGCTTGCATGTTTTTTGAAAAAAGCTTGGAAACAAGACTTATTTTCAAAAGGCAAAATAAAAAAAACCCCATACCTTAAAAATTTTCTTTTTTAAAATCTCAAGATATTGAAGAAAATCTCATGATCTGGGGTGAGAGGACAAAACTTCTTCCTAATGCAGTAAATACACTTGTTTTAAACTTCACAATACAGAATCTTTATCTAATGCTCTGCTGAGTATGGTAATGCATCTGCAATCAAACTCTGTCCATTTACTTCCCTGAGCTGAAAACTGCTATCCTGTGTGTTGTTCTACAAGTAGAATAATTCATATCCAAGGAGCTGATCATATGAGAAGAAAAGCAAGTCAATAAAACTTATATATAAAATATTGGGATAATGCTTATGGTTAACAAATACTGTATATAGGTGTAAAAATGAACTAAAAAATTAGCAATTTTGGCTCTAAAGATAGATTTTACTATATTTAAGCTTCAATTAACTTCATGTTTGGAAACAATATTTTGCTTCCATGTGAGCTGCTTTTAAGTTACAAATTTTAAAAAACTTTCCAGCTTTCATGGTGTCTTATCTGAAGACTGAAGGTGCTGAAAAGGGTATGCCTTGTTTATAGTTTTTATGTACACTTAGAAAGCCATCACTGATAAAAGCAAAGCACATATAAGTTTAAAGCAGTGGAAAAAGGGAGTTTCCTTTATAAAATTAATTTTTCAATGATATTTCCTCTGTATTTTGCTACTTAAAATTGCTTTACTGGAAAAACAAAATTTATCATGCAATTCAGATTTAGAAACCCACATCAAACTAAGGAATAACGTCATAGGGAAAGCATTGCTACCAGCAAGAACCAAGTATACTATTCATTATTTATGCTGACAGTACAGCTGAAGTGTGAAGTTCTATTAATATCTTGAAGATGGCTGAGTCAGATTCCCAAAACACTGCAGATGCACAAAACCCGTGGACACAAACCTGTTCCCTCACTGTTCACTGATGCTTCTGTGGTGGGTTGACCTTGGCTGGCCACCAAGAGCCCGCCAAACCGCTCTCTCACTCCCCCTCCTCAACTTGACAGGGGATGAAAATACAACAAAAAGCTTGTGAGTCGAGATAAGGACAAGGACATCACTTAGTAATTACTATCACAGGCAAAACAGACTCAGCTTGGGGAACACTGATTTAACTTATTGCTAATTAAACAGAGCAGGTGTGGCAGTTTGAAGGAAAAAAAAACTGCTCGAAGGCTTTTGTTTTAAACTGACCAATTGAATTATTCCCTTCCATGTTACGATCACCCATCTCATTGGATGAGAAAGTTTCTCGCGAGGGTACTGTCCCTTTAAGAGCCGCAGGCTCGGGCAGCTTCCCCGGACTTCCGGGGCTTTTTCCCGACTTTCTGGCTTTCGGGGCTTTTCCCGGTTTTCTGGCTTCTCGGCGGCTTCTCGGCTTTTCGCGTCTTTCTGCTCTCCGGACACTCCCGGCTCCGCGCTGCGGGAGGCACTGCAGGACCTCGGCTTCGCTCCGGGGATCTACAGGCTGTCTCGGCTCGGACCCTGCCCGCCGCCTGGGAGATCCGCGCCTGGAGGCTGCCGGAGCGGAGCGAGACTTTGCGCCGGGGCAGCCCCCGCCACGCCGCCTGGGACAGACTGCTCGCCTGGAGGCTGCTTTTTGCCTGCGGCTTTGATATTCTCTTTGCCTGCCAGCACTGCCACTTTTCCTGCTTCGCTTCTACAAACTGCTTCTATGAGAATCCGGTAGGGACAGCGCTTTGCACGTTGGAGCCCTGTGTTCGTAACAGCCGCGGTTTCCCTTTGTTCACCCCACGAGGGCGCACACGTGGCCGGTGCCATTTTGGGACTGCACGTGGTACCGTCCCCCTTTCTCTCTTTTCTCGCGTTTAACCCTCGCCTTTCCATCCTGCACAGACTCTCAGATTTTGCATTGGTTTTTCCCTGCACATTATATATATTTTGTTCTAGTTTTAATAAAGTTTGCTTCAGTTTTCCAAACGTTCAGAGGTCTCACAAAATCTTTCTTTTCCTTTTCGTATCTCTGCTTTTGAACCCTTTTCTCTCCCGGAGGAGAGGGGTTCAGGGATAGGAAAGGACTCGTCCCCGTGCTCGGCTTGCCTCAGCCGACCGGCGACAGCAGGATAAGGAGAAACAAATTTTAAGACCTGTACCAAGAATCATAGAACCACAGACTGGTTTGGGTTGAAGGGACCTTTCCAGGTCACCCAGTCCAAGCCCCTGCAGTGAGCAGGGACATCTGCAACTAGAGCAGAGTGCTCGGAGCCCCAAGGGCCAACCTGACCTGGGATGGTGCCAGGGATGGGGCTTCTGCCACCTCTCAGGGCAACCTGGGCCAGGGGCTCACCACCCTCAGAGTCAAACATTTCTCCCTTCTCTCTGGTCTGAATCTCCCTCTCCCAGTTGAACCCATCAGCCCTTGTCCTGTCCCAACAGCCCCTGCTGAACAGCCCCTCCCCAGCTTTCGGACAGCCCCCTTGAAGCACTGAAAGGCCGCACTCAGGTCTCCCCGCAGCCTTCTCTGCTCCAGGCTGAACCCCACCAGCTCTCTCCCCTGTCCTCCCAGCAGAGGGGTTCCACCCTCGGGTCACTGCTGGGGCCTTCCCTGGCCCCGCTCCAGCAGCTCCATGTCTCTGCGGGGCTGAGGAGCCCAGAGCTGGACCCAGCGCTGCAGGGGGGTCTCCCCAGAGCGCAGCAGAGGGAGGTGAGCAGACCAAGTTCTAGCTGGGCTTTGGCCCTTCTAATTTTCTCCCTGCACAGCCTCGCAAAATCCTTGTAGCCTTGTAGAAGGGCAACAAAGCTGGTGTAGGGTCTGGAGAGCAAGTCTGATGAGGAGCGGCTGGGGGAACTGGGCTTGTTTAGTCTGGAGAAATGGAGGCTCAAGGGATATCTTATTGCTCTCCACAACTCCCTGACAGGAGGTTGTAGGGAGGTGGGGGTTGGTCTCTTCTCCCATGTGACAAGTGACAGGACGAGAGGGAATGGCCTTAACATGTGCCAGGGGAGATCTAGGTTGGATATCGGGAAGAACTTCTTTAGAGAGAGGGTTGTGAAGCCTTGGAACAGGCTGCCCAGGGAGGTGGTGCAGTCCCCATCCCTGGAGGGGTTTAACAGCCGTGTGGATGTGGTGCTGAGGGACATGGTTTAGGGACCCTGGCAGTGCAGGGGGAACGGTTGAACTCGATGATCTTAAAGGTCCAGATGATTCTGTGATTTTAAGATCCTTAGGGTAGTGAGGAGGACGCACAGCAAGCTCGCTACCCTGGATTTCAGGAGAGCAGATTTTGGCCTCTTCGGGAACCTGCTTGGTAGAGTACCATGGGATAAAGTCCTGGAGGGAAGAGGGGCCCAAGAAAGCTGGTTAATATTTGAGGATCACCTCCTCCAAGCTCAGCAGCGATGCATCCTGACAAAGAAGAAGTCAGGCAAAAACGCCAGGAGGCCAGCATGGATGAACAAGGAGCTCCTGGACAAACTCAAACACAAAAGGGAAGCCTACAGAGGGTGGAAGCAAGGACAGGCAACCTGGGAGGAATACAGAGAAATTGTCCGAGCAGCCAGGGATCAGGTTAGGAAAGCCAAAGCCCTGATAGAGTTAAATCTGGCCAGGGATGTCAAGGGCAACAAAAAAAGCTTCTATTGGTACGTCAGTGATAAAAGGAGGACTAGGGAAAATGTGGGCCCTCTCCAGAAGGAAACGGGAGACCTGGTTACCCGGGACATGGAGAAAGCTGAGGTACTGAACGACTTTTTGCCTCAGTCTTCACCGACAAGTGCTCCAGCCACACCGCCCAAGTCCTTCTCCGCAGGGCTGCTCTCCAGCCCTTCATCCCCCAGCCTGTGCTGATACCAGGGATTGCCCCGACCCAGGGGCAGGACCTTGCACTTGGCCTTGTTGAACCTCATGAGGTTCACATGGGCCCACTTCTCCAGCTTGTCCAGGTCCCTCTGGATGGCAACCCTTCCCTCAGGTGTGTCCCCGCACCACTCAGCTCGGTGTCATCTGCAAACTTGCTGAGGGTGCACTCGATCCCGCTGTCTGTGTCATTGATGAAGGTATTAAACAGCACTGGTCCCAGTACGGACCCCTGAGGGACAGGGACACCGCTTGTCACCGATCTCCATCTGGACATCGAGCCGTTGACCACCACCCTCTGGATGGGACCGTCCAACCAATTCGTTACCCACCGAACAGTCCACTCATCAAACCCATGTCTCTCCAACTGAGAGAAGGATGTTGTGGGGGGACCACGTCAAAGGCTTTACAGAAGCCCAGAGAGACGACATCCACAGCTCTTCCCTTGTCCACTGACGTAGTCGCTCCATCCGAGAAGGCCACTGGGCTGGTCAGGCAGGACTTACCCTTGGGGAAGCCATGCTGCCTGTCTCGAATCACCTCCCTGTCCTCCATGGGCCTTAGCAGGGCTTCTCGGAGGATCTGTTCCCTGATCTTCCCAGGCACAGAGGGGAGGCTGGCGGGTCAGTAGCTCCCAGGGGCCTCCTCTCTACCTTTTGTAGAAATGGCTGCAATGTTCCCCTTTTTCCAGTCACCGGGGACTTCCCCTGAGTGCCAGGACTTTTCACATATCACGGAGCGTGGCTCGGCAACTCCATCAGCCAATTCCCTCAGGACTCTGGGAGGCATCTCGTCAGGTCCCATTGACTTTCATGTATGTTTGGGTTCCTCAGGTGGTCTTGAACCTGATCTTCTCTTACAGTGGGAGGGGCTTTGCCCCCCTGGTCCCTGTCTTACGGTCCATCCACTGGAGAGGTGTGGGAAGAGAGGTTGTCAGTGAAGACTCAGGCAAAAATTGTTGTTGAGTACCTCAGCCTTCTCCTCGCCTGTTGTTACCAGCTTGCCAGTCTTGCTCATTGGAGGGGGTGGGGGGGTGGGTGTGTGTTACGCTCTCTTTGACCTTCCTTTTCTGGCTGACAGACTTGTAGAAGCCCTTCTTATCATTCTTTTTGTCCCTTGCTACGTTCAGCTCCAGCTGTGCCTTGGCCTTCCTGACCCCATCCCTACCCAACCGGTCAGTGTCCCTGTGCTCTTCCCAGGACACCTGTCCCTGCTGCCACTGCCTGGGCAGTTCCTTCTTGCCCTTTAGTCTGACCAGCAGGTCTCGACTCAGCCGTGCTGGTCTCTTCCCTTTCTTGCTGGATTTCTTACACCCGGGGATTGAGAGCTCCGGCGCTCTATGGAAAGTGTCCTTAAAGATCTGCCAGCTCTGTTCTGCTCCCTCATCCCTGAGGGCCGGTTCCCAGGGGCTCCTCCTGACTAACTCCTTGAAGAGCTGGAAGTTTGCCCCCCTCAAATTGAGGGTCCTGACTTGACTCTGCACCTGACCCAGATCCCTCCGGCCTGTGAGCTCCACCAGTGCATGGTCACTGCAGCCCAGGCTGCCTGCACCCCTTAATTCCTTTGAGGTATTTCACTGATGTTTCCCTGTTGGCTCCTATCGCCTCAGGAGCCCTCGGCTCATCTCTGTACAACTTCAACTGCACTGCAGTGTCCCCAGCACACCTCAGAGCAACAGGCTGAGGGCCCTCGCTAGCACCCTGTCCCTCTAACCTTGGTGTGTCATCCCACAGCTTGTCACAGGCAAGACTGATATTATCCCCCTCCCCCTTCAAGTCTGATTTTAAGCCCTGTCAATGAGCCTGCAGTACAGTAATAGAGTGAACCTTACCATTGCACTTTAAGTCATACTTTTATAACATATTCCAATAAAACCACTTTTGCTGATACCTTTGACAGCAGTTCTTTAAGCACTCTAAATCACTCGTTCGCAACAAATTGGCGTAGTTGGCAGGATCCTAAATTAGGTTCCATGACAAGTTGACACAAGGTAACAGTCAGTTGTCATTGCAAAGGGCAGTCCTAACCCTCGTTCTTTCAATCTGGCTAGGTTTAGAATTTATTTAACCCTGCTATGAGCCATTTTAGGGAGCAAAGTTGCAGAAAATCAGTGATTTTCCATAAGACCTTGTTCAGGAAGTTAAAATGGCAGAATCACACCAACACTTATGTAAGCGCAAAGAAAGCAGAGAGCACATGCAAACAGGCATCATGACTTTCAGCCCCTACTAAGAATTAGCCCCTTGGACTGTATTTGAAACAGTAACATGCAACTGAACCAACAAAAGTAAAACCAAAGTTTAGCATGTTAGCATTGTCACACAGGGGTTATTACTTATCTTTCTGTAATCATTTTGAAGGAGTATACACAAGCTTATATACATGCATGATAAAGATAAGACAGAGGGAAGAAACCGCAAAACTGTTCCCAATTCTGTACTCTAAGGTCACCAAATTTCCCCTCCCCCATTGCACCTTATGCAACTACTTGAAGTGAGAGATTGAAATCTTAAAAATTTCAATTACGAGCAACTGGAAGTAAATAGATTGTGAAAACCTCAAATACAGAAACTACTTGCATTCCTGCCCCAAAATGCACATACTAGTAAGTACTCTGATTTGTTTATTTTTCTAATGAAATTATTCTAGAGCATCCACCATAAACCAACAGCTGTGCAATTTCAGAGTGTTTTCACATAAAATAAAAGATGCACTTGTAAGCATTTTCCAGTGTTTTCACTTGCACTCTTTTCAAAATGAATACATCATACTCTTAGTCTTTAAAATAAGTAGCTGATATTAACAGATCATAGATACAAGAAACATGGAGACTTCAAGCTTCAGTTTCTTTTAAACAGTACAACATAGCAAATCATCACACTGCAATTAGAGATGCGACAATTAAAGTAAAAAATAATTTAGCTGTGATTACACAACTAGTATTAACTGCATGAATCAAACACAAATTAAATACTTCAACTGGTTCTATTTTTAATGTAACCCCCAACAAGTATATTTAACTCTTGCAGTGTAAATCTGTGTTTGATTCAGTATAAACACTACATTTTGAAAGCAGTTCTCAAATTGCAAATGAAAAAAAATTATGCTTATGTCAAACAACTAGAAAGAAAACTAAGAATCTGACAATGCAACTTGATAGTCACTGATGTTAAATTTAATTATTTTAGACATTAGATAAAATCTACCAAATATTTTCTTGGGAAATTTGCAGAGATCTAAGGATTTATTTTTTTTAAAAAAAAGGCATGCTCAAAGTAATGACTTGTATTTATTGTAATTAAGACTGAGTCTGCAAAATTTTTCCCTGCCAGTAGAAAAACCCTGGGTGCTTATAAAAACAGCAGGAGAATGAGAATCTGGGAATAGAACCCATCAATATCCCATTTATCATAATGTAATTGTTTGGCCTCCAAATGAAGCTCTTGAGAGCAGAATATCAAAAGGTCAATCTCAAATGGCAGTCTTAAATGCCCTTTAAGTTTCAGTTATTAAATAACTTCAAATGCAAGTCAAATTATTCCATATGACAATGTCATTAATGTTGAAAAAAAGAAAACTATAATATGGTGATAGTACTTCTTTTGAAAAAGAAAAGATAGAGGTGATAGTGGCAGCATAAATACAATTATCAGTAGCAACATGTGCAGCACTTCCAAGGAAGTCTTTTTTTTTAGATTAAATTAACACACAAAAAGAGCATCCACTAAACAAGCAATGAATTCTAACCCTGATTCTATTACTAGGCTTCTGTCCCTGCGCTTGGTTTACTAGATCAAAGGAAACATTATTCATCTCAGGCTCTTCAGGTATGGTGGGTACAAGCTCTGTGAATACAGCCAGCATGCTACTCTCAAGGGGCAACATTTCCCTGTGGCTTAAGGAAAAACAAAGTAGAAAAACATCATAATCTGAATAGTTTTAAAATAATTATTATCAATTAAGATGTTTATTAGGAACAGTTTATTTTCTCTAAAAAGGTGGCAAACTGTCGGAGAACGATAATGACGGACTGCACGCACTTTATGAAAGTGATAACGCAGACTTTTATTTAGTGCCACAGCAAGCCTTATATACCCTCTGTCTCTCAAGCAGTGATTTTCCACTAAAACAGCACCTTCCCATTATCTTATCAGTTCAGCCTCTACTCCCTGTACTTCCCAGTGCTTGTCTGCTATTTCCCAGCTGTTGCCTGCTATTTTTTAACTCGTAGTTTTCTTTCTCCCGTGTCTTCTGCAGCTGCTCACTGATCCCACGGCTTCTTGCATGATGTTTTTTCTCCCGTGTCTTCTGCAGCCGCTCACGGGTCCCACAGCAAAGCGATTATATCTTGCATTTCTGGCGATCCTTAAATTTCTGTCCATGATCGATCGCCGGCTGTTCCCACAGCAAACATCTTCAGTTACAAAGAAAATAATTTTATTGCTCAGATAACACAAGAATTTTCAATAAGAAACATTAAACACATACCCAAGGCAAATTTTAAAGTTAGAGATCTAACGAGACTGCAACATCTGAATATGACGACATTGGAAGTTACAGTTGTAATTTATGAAAGCATGAGGTTTGTGAGCAGCAAAAATAACATCAGCTAGGACACTGTTAGGGGTTGAGTCTCCGAGTAAAACTCAAGGTCCCTAACGCTCCTTAAATCCCTTATTGATACAGGGGAAAGGGAAACAGAACTCAAATCTCGGAATATATGGATGGGAAACTGAAACAAACTTTTAATAAAAATTCTAAAGTACTATCAGATCACACAACTCTATATTAAATGCAAAACAGGAAACAATACAGTAAGGGTTAAAACACTGCAAAGGGAGGCAAAGGGAAAAGAAACTACAGTTATGGCCGATTGGCCCCAGGCCAGGAGATGACGTCAGGCCAGGATGGCGGCTCAGGAGATGGCGTCTATCCAAAACGGCGGCGGGCCAAGTGATTAAAAGTTTTTAACAGCTTAGGGAAGTATTTTAACGAGTTCGCAGGGAGACCTTTTTCAGTGTCTGTGGAAAAAAAACATTCAAGGACACTCCTGACCGAAGCGGCGGCGGCTTCAGATAAAGGAGAAGCCCTCACGGCCAGGACGTGAAGGGGGGTGAGCTTCCCCCGCGTCCGAATCCAGCGGTAGATTCTCGCCGAGTGACAAATAGCTCCTCTCTTACCCGATACGAGAGAGAGATGCTGACTGAGTCCCCCAACAGTTCACAGCAGAGCTGGGCGCCGATAGACAGAACCAGTTGTGAGTTAGGCCCCGGGGCGGGGGGCAGGCCGCAGGCTTTCGGCCTGGACGGCAGCCAGCCCTCTCGCTGTGGCTCTTCCTCCGAAGCTGTCCGGTGTCCAGAGAGGAGGAGACTCCTCCTGGCTGCAGGTTTTAAGGAGCATCTGTCGGAAGAAATCTCTTGACCTGCCCTTTTAGCCAATGGGATGCCGGGTTTATGGAGCTTGTATGAAATAATCCCGATACTCTATTGGGCACATTTCCAAAACAAGGACGTCTGGGCTCAAACTGGGACAGACACCAACCTACAGAATGCTACATTTCCCCAAAGTCTCATCTGCCTCATCACTCCCAGCCCTTCTCATTCTTTTCTACTCTTCTTTACACTTCAACTTCATCCCATATTTCCTTTCTGGCTGGATAAACAACAGGACATGAGATGTAGCTGGTTTTGAACTGACCACAGGCTAGATGGCTGGCCAACATACACACGTACATACACATACTCAAGCTGCCTGCTGACTCTCCAAATGAGTAACTCATATCATTACAACTGCCTTTCCCTTAAATGGCATGACTAATTTGGATCCTTCTTCTCTACCTATCTCCTCATTAAAAAAAAATTTTCACAGCCTATACTTTTCCATCGAATTGGAGTGAAATGCAGTCTGACAATCCAAGAATGGAATGTGGTTGCCATGGATAAGGCCCATTCTGGCCGGGTGGAATATACTGTATCTCTGAAATGGAGAACGGGGTAACATGGAGGTGGTACAGCCCTTCTCCATTATCAGGATAATGATGGGCTGCTGCAATTAACCACAGAGCTGCTGTCAAAGAAGATGGATCGCAACTGCCGTGCCAGCAACGATGGTGAAACCGTGTCCTCTAGGTGAACTTTGCTCATTAGAATGTCGTTATAATACCAAAACACACCTCCATCCCAAAGGCTACCCGCCTCCAAGGTGCGACCGCTCCCCACTGGGCATGCGCCCGATATTTTATCACCTGGACCTTTCAAGGCGAAGCGAGAGATTTTTAGTCCAATCGGAATAAAAAGAATGTATGACCAGAGTCGCTCAAGCTCCACCTGAAAGTATAGAAACAACATAAAAAGAGGCGAATGAGAGGGGGAATTGGGGAACAGAAGACCACCAGCGAAACTTTGGGATCGGTCGACGGGCTGAGCCGATCTTCTCCCCCCCCATAGGGACGCCTGTTGGGTAAGAGCTCTGTGTTACGCGCGCTTAAGTACTAACATCGGCTAGCTGTTAATAATCACTAGTGTTTAGGTTTGGGTTAGGTTTAGGTTTGGTTATGTTTAGGTTTTCACTGTAACTCCCTCTTCGCAGTCAATGCACTATCCCCGGGATCATTCGAACCTGCATTTTGTCACGAATCTACACAATAAATTGTTATTGTTGGTTTAATACTGAAGGGATTTGTCTCGGTGTCGCTGCTCGCGAGGGTCCCTGGATAGGTTCGGCGAATCTCCTCCGATCCTGTGGGCCACCAAGAGGGACTCTGGTTTCAGTGACGCTGCCAGCGTGAGCCTGGCAGGCTGGCCACGATGGAAAGAACCCGAGGAGGTTCCCCTTCTCCCGAACAGGAGTGTGGTGGGCAGGTCGGGCACAAGGGTCTCATCTTTCTTGGGAAGCTCGTGGGCTGGACAAATTGTAAAGGGTTTGGGAAACCCCCCTTCTGGGCCAGGAATTTTTTAATAATAGACTCCATTTATCTCCCCGGCCTCCCTTTTCGTGACAGGCCCAAAAAGACCTATAATGTTTAGCTCGACTGCATTTAAAGAGGCAGAACAGAGATACTCTGAATGGGAAAAGGGATTTTTTTGTTTTTAGTCCAAGCAGGTAAAGTTGAGAAAACACACCAAGAACAAGCCATTCAGACTAGAGGTCCATTTAATTTATTAGACACAGTTTTAAAGGGAACTACTCCTCCACATGGAATTGCACAAAAATCTCCAGTCAGGAGATGGTTTGCCTACCTGATGGGAGCAGTAGAGGAAATGAGACGTCTGACTGAAGGACACACAGGTTTCTAAATTACGGACCCCTGTTAATGCTGACTCAACCAGCTTTATCACACCCATTTAAAGCTTCACGAATTCTAAATGCACACCCCCCCCCCCCCCCCCCGCACTGAAGATACAAAGACTGAAGGCATTTGGTTTACCAGTGCCTCAGCAAAGAGAGTGGATGGTAGATGCAATACAGAGCTGTCACATTAGAAATCAAAACTGGCAAACAAATTATCAAAGAGGGAGAGGGCAGCACCCAAGTAAGGGAATTAAGAGTGGTTGTTTTAGCAGCACAAATTGAAGCAAAATCATATCTGTGGACTCTTATGCTGTTTGGGCAGGTGCCACACAATGGCTTTGTCAATGGGAAGCCCTAAATTGGGAAATAAATAGATCCCCAATCTGGAGAAATAAAGACTGGCAATTGTTATTAAGCATAGCCAGAAAAACTCCATTCCAAACAGGATGGGTGAAAGCTCATGCCAATAACAATAAACCAGCCACAAACTGGAATCAAAGGTAGATGAATTGACAAGAATCAGAAAAACAGAAATTGAAGATTTTTTTTAATCCCACGTGGTATTGACTGGGAGAATGGCTACAGCAAAAATTAGGCCACACAAGCCAAGAAGCACTTTACTTTGCAGCTCAAAGCTGAGGCTGCCCCTCAGTAGAAAAACATGTGAGACCATCCTCACCAAATGCCCCCGGTGTAAATTGAAATTACAAACAGATCACCTTGCTAAAGCACCACCTCTGCACATTAGCAGAGAAAACTTTATGGTCTACCTGGCAGATTGATAACATTGGTCCTTTAAAATCTTTTGCTGGATACAAATATATCTTGACAGGTGTAGAAGTAATATCTGGACTCCTCAGAGCTATGAAACGCCAAAAGGCCAATGGACGAAATACCATCCGAGGCCTCTCCTCATGATTCTCAATTTTCCTGTTCCTGACTCCATCCAGAGTGGTAACAGGTCACATTTTACTAGCAAAGAAGTAAAAGAATGGGCAAAAGAAGGAATGAAATGAGTATTTCACACACCCTGTTACCCACAGTCTAATGGCGTAGTTGAACGAGCCCATGGACTACTGAAAAATACCTTAAACCACATGAAGGGCCATGGGACAAGCTTCTTCCTCGAACTCTGCAGCCACTAAATAATTGGTGTGGTCCCTATGAAGCCAAATCACTGGAGCCTTTCTAACACTTCCTCTGGAAAAGCCCCTCAACAACGGGCATGCCTGGTCTGCAATGGAACCAGGACAGCCTGTGCTGGCACAGATACCATCTGTGGGCAGTACCAGGAACTAATTACACTGTGAGGATCTCCAGCATGGGATGTGATTGACGATGATGGAACAGAACACAAAATCAGTGCCAGATGGATTTATCCTGCATCAAAAAAAAGGGGAACCATTCCGGCCTTCCCCACCAAGACTGTTTGTTCGTTCGTTCATTCTTTCCTTCTCTTTAACAGAAAATGATGAACTCCATGTTGAACTTCAACGACACCATAGGAACAAATGACCCCTCTGACAGCACAGTGGAAGCAGCCCTCACCTACACCTCCAGCACCTCCCAATCCTGTGCCTGCTCCTCTCCCTGACCACGTGGATCTGCTGGGATACACATCAATGGCAACAATGGAGACAACGAACACATGTCCCTTCCCCACTCCCCTGTTTCCTGCTTATCAGAGTTAGTCCACTCACAATGGCCCAAGCACAAGGCCTTTGGGACCAGGCACAACCAAGACCCACTGGCAGTACTGGAGCACCACAAACTAAGGCAGGTCTAAACCTCTCTCCTTCAGTTTTGCACAGGAATGAAGTGTACACAAGAGAGGAGACTTGCACCAAATGGCCCAATTCCACACTCTGCCAGAAGAGAAGATACAAACTGGGTGCCGGGTGGTCAGTGGATCGACTTGCCACAGACCAACCAAAAATCAAATCTTTTACATTGATTTTACCAGATGACAAAACAAGAATAACAATTGTCACAAAATAACTGACCCCAATTCAGATCGTTGGTACAATTCCACCTTCACCAAACCTGTCACTGCATTTTATAGTTTTCTGGCCACCTTGTAGGACATCACTGGAGGTGGAAGGCTGCTGCGTGGAGTCCCACACGACAAGTCGCAGAAGTGACTGACAGAGAAGGTGAATGGAGTCAGTTTGCAGAGGTGAAAGCATCCAGCTGGCTTTAGACCTTGCTGAGCGAGAAAGGTGCCCAGTGCTCTGTCTCTGTACTGACTCCTGGGTGGTGTCTTGTGGGGGTGGTTACAGCAATGGAAGTGGAACAACTGGCAACGCCGAGGTGAACCCATCTGGGTTGCCCCAGCGTGGCAAGACATTGCTGCGCAATTAGACAAGCTGGTGGATAAAGGTGTATCTGTCCTGGTTTGAGCAAGAACAGCACCCATTCTGCTCAGTGATGGTTTCACTGCCCAGCTCAGTCTCTGCTCCATGATGGCACTTGCGGCAGGTCACAGCAGGGTTGTGCGGACAGTGGCTGCTCCTGGCGGTGACAGCGCTGGATGGTCCCAGGCACGGCCAGGGCTTGGGGTGCAGAAAGGCTCTGGCTGACACTTGCTGCTGGGCAGCCCAAGGGCACCGCTCAACCCTGGGTCCCACGGTGGGGGGCAGGAAGGGAGAGGCCGCAGCTGCGGGGAGGGGCCGACAGGCCGGGTGACCCTGCCCTGCCCAACCAGGGGTTCCATCCCAGAGACGTCACATCTGGGATCAAGCTGCGGGGTCACGAGGGTCGAGTCTCTTCTCCAATGGCCGGTGTCCGAGGAGGACTCTGTCCGTTCCGCCTTCGCTCCCAGGCCGTGCATCCCTGAAGCCAGTTCCGGAATCCAGCTCCTGCATCCGGTTCCCGCCTGCTGCTGAGCCCAGCCTGGGCCTTCCCCAGCGCCTGCCCCCAGCACCAGTGGTGAGGGGGACGTGGTGCCATCAGGGGGTTGGGTTCGCTGTTGGTGGTGTCGATATTTGTATCAGTTCATTTCATTGTCATTCTTCCCATTACAGCAGGTTTCCTTTTCTTTCCCAGCCCATCAGTCTCTCTCCCTTCTTCCCTTTCTCTTCCCCTTTGGGAAGGCAGAGGGGTTCAGAGAGAGTGGCTGGCATTTGCCTAGTGGCCCACCCAGCCCTGACCTGTGACATCATATAGATGCCCACATACCCAAGACTTGGGCCACTGAGGAACATCAAAACAGCAGCAGGTGGACCAGGCTGCAGACTGGATCAGTCCATGGCAAATGGTGAGACTGTGTTTCCAGCCCTGGGGCAGTCGATTCCAGGTGTACTGGACACCTCTCCAGGTGAAAGCAAACTGTGACCCGCACTCTGCTGCTATAGGGACGGAGAAGAATGCATTGGCAATATCAGTTGCGGTGTACCACTTGGCTGCCTGAGACTCCAGTTTGTACTGGAGTTCTAACGCGTCCAGCACGGCAGCACTCAGTGGTGGTGTGATTTCATTCACGACGTGATAGTCTACTGTTTGTCTCCACTCTCCATTAGATTTTCACATTGGCCAAATAGGACTGTTCAAGGATGAGCATCTTGCTGATCCCTCCTTGATGCTCCAGTTGATGAATCAGTTTATAGATAGGAATTATAGAGTCTTGGTTAATATGATATTGTTGTTGGTGCAGTGTTGTAGTAGCAATGGCCATCTTTTGTTCCTCAACCCTCAGCAACCCCAGAATAGGATTCTTTGATTGAGAGACGGGGCAAGGTGGACAACTGTTCAATGTCCTCTGTCTCCAGGGCAGCTGTACCAAAAGCCCACCGGTACCCTTTTGGGTCCTTGAAATACCCTCTCCTGGATGCACGGGGCCTCTGGGCCAATCACAATGGGGTGTTTACGCCACTCATTCCCGGTGAGGCTCACTTCAGCTTCCAATACAGTGAGCTGTTGGGATCTCTCTGTCACCCCAGAAATACCGATGGGTTCTGCCCCTTTATAGCTTGATGGTGTTAAAGTACACTGTGCACCGGTATCAACTAGGGCCTTGTAGTCCTGTGGGTATGATGTGCCAGGCCATCGGATCCACATGGTCCAGTAAACCCAACTGTTCCTTTCCTCCACCTGGTCATAGGATTTGTCATCGATGAATGGGTTAGTCCCATTTAGCTCTAGGAGTCTTCATGCAGCACCTTGGAAGTTGGGTAGTGGGGTACTGGTGAAACAGCTGGACGTGGCCAGCCAGGGCTGGCCAGGGTGTTTATGAGCGGTGGCTGCAACAGTCCTCCTGACTGAGGAAGCCCGAAAACTAACGATGGGGCAGAGGATCACGGTGTTTGTTCCCCACATGGTGGCAGCAGTATTAGAGCAAAAGGGGGGACATTGGTTATCCCCGAGTCGGACGCTCAAATATCAAGTGGTGTCATTGCAAAGAGACGATGGAGAATTAAAAACTACTAATGCTGTCAGCCCAGCGGTGTTCTTAAATCCAGACATGGAAGAGGAAGACTGATCGCATGACTGCCTGCAAACCATCGAATCAGTATATTCCAGCCGCTCTGATCTTCAAGAATGCACCTTTGCAAGAGCCTGACACCGAAGGAAGCAGTTTCATTGCAGGTGGCAAGCGAATGGTGGGATGTCCACGGATAAGGTACTCCCAAACAGCCCCTCTGCCCAGAAGGCAGAGTTGATAGCACTGACCCAGCCTCTGGAAACTGCAAAGGAAAAATGAGTGAACACATGGACTGACTCTAAACTTGCCTTTGGGCTAGTCCATGCCCATGAGGGCTCTCTGGAACGAGAGAGGCTTATTATCTGCACAAAGGTTCGCCGATAAAACATCAAGAAGAAATTCTGCAAACTGCTACAAGCCATCGGAGATCCTGCCGAAGTGGCCATCATGCACTGTAAGGCGCACCAGAAGGGAAAGACCCCAGTAGTTACTGGGAATGGGTTGGCAGATGCCATGGCTAAACAGGCTGCAGAACAAGGACTATCAGCCTTGATCCCAATAAAAGCCCGGTGGGATCCTAAAGCAAATAGACTTTACAGAACTTCTTTGTAAAGCAGGGGTTAAGTATCTTTTAGTCTTGGTGCATCCCTTTTTTTCAGGATGGCCTGAGGCTTTTCCCATTCACACCAACAAAGCTGGAGAAGTTGTAAAACTACTTTTGAAAGAAATCATAGCTAGATTTGGGGTCCCCTTAGGAATGTCTTCAGATCGAGGACCTCATCTCATTGCAGGAATAGTACAAGATCTGTGTAGAATATTGGGAATTAAATGGGATTTACATACCCCGTGGAGACCTCAATCTAGTGGGAAAGTAGAGAGAATGAATTTTATTCTGAAACAAGAGCCAAGTAAAATATGTCAAGAAGCTTCATTAAGCTGGCCAAAAGCATCACCTTTGGCCCTTCTCAGGATAAGGATAAAACCCAGGACAAAATTACAAGTCAGTCCGTATGAAATCTTATATGGCAAACCGCATCATGCCATGGTGGTTCCAGGGGAGGAACAAAGGGTCCAGTTGAGTTAAGTCAATATCTTAGTACTCTGGGAAAGGTTTTAGGGGAACTACGAAGATCTGTGGTTTCTGCGACCACTTTAGGTCTGGACCACAAGGTCCATGCATTTAATCCGGGAGACCGGGTACACATTAAGACTTGGAATCGGGAACCTCTCCAGCCAAAATGGAAGGGACCCTAGCAAGTCCTGTTAACAACATCCACTTCTTTAAAGGTGGCTGGGCTGCCGTGTTGGATTCACTACACGCGAGTAAAGGCGGCACCATCGGATCAAGGGACTGTTACTTCTGACGGACCTTTGAAGATAAAGATCAGTTGGGCTCAGCCAGCTCCAGGACTGAGAACATGACTTCTCCAAAGACTCACTCACAGGTTTTAATGCTAACCAGGATTATTTGTTTTGATCAGTTGAAAATGACATGTATAGAGAATGAAGAAAATGTAATCCTATCTTTGGTCCAAGGATTTGGGAAAATGCAGAACCTGACCAGTAGAACAGCCTGTTTGCCTCTTCTCCAAGCAGCTGGTCAGCCTACGCCATGGGGAATAATTCCTGTGAATCTGACAATTCTAGAGCGACATGCTCATGTTTCTAAAGCTTTCATTGCAGCTCATGGATCTGACTATTTAGATGAAAGTAACAACTGCAGACAAAGAGGAAGTGATATACTTCAAGATGTGACACCTTGGCAACCAGGGGATAGTAGAACTGTATTTGAAAAAGGGAAGCGGAACCAACGTCCAGAAGGCTCTAAACCTCTAGATTCAGACTTTTTGAAATTTGCCCTGGCAGCCTCGGGAGGACAGGCAACAGAATTATTGAATTTATGTGTCACTCAAAATCATACTAGAGATGTATCCTCGACCCCAGAATGTGCGGCTCTAAGAGAAAAAAGGAAAACCTGGACTGGGCCCTTGGAAGGGACCTGGAAATACATGGGAAAAGTAGATTGGTGCATGACCTGGGGAACTAGTCTTATGGTCAGTATTAGCAGAACTGATTGGAGATGTAACAAACTTCTAACTAAAAGTCAAGGAGCTTTTCTGAATCGTACCCTCACTATAGGTGGGTGTAAAAATCTTTCGTCCCCAGAATATTGCAAGGAGACTGTACCCTCTCCAGGGTACACTGTGTGGGCAACTTCGGACGGACACTGGACCACACGTTTAAAACTAAAATCAACTACCAGGCAAGTGACACTGGGATTGTTAACCCTTTGTCCAATAGAGAAGAAAAGCCCGAATGATTGTGACCATAATAATGGCAGTCTGCATACGGTGTGCTAAATGAATAAGTATAAATAGTCTATGGAAACAGTAAGATACATTAGAGACCAAGTGTTGAGATCTCTCTAAAAATTAGAGAAATCTCAAAAGGGGGGAAATGTTCTGTTCCCTTGTAAATACTAGTCTGTACAATAGAGATACGAAAACCTTGGCGGTCTGGGAAACGAATGAGAAAAATCTAAACTGCAAGTGCACGGTCTGGGAGAGCGACAGAAGACGACAAAACAAGAAGAGAGAAGACGAGCTGAGCCATTTGAAGACCAGTTGGAACCTGCATAAATCACAACAAACTCTGATAACTCCCTTTTCTGGGCCAATTAGCCACCGTATATGGGAGAATTCCCACGAATATCTTAAAGTGATATTTCTTCCATGACCAGTAGTATACGCCACACTCCACAAAATAGATCTTCTTAAGCTCAAGCTGCATGTGTAACAGCTATGCAAAATGATTAACCAGTTTTTGAATATGTATGATTATTTTGGGGGAAAATAATGACTATGTCTGTAATCGGGTGATATGAGCTTTGGTTGGGGCAGCACAGGGGGTGCATGATTTGAGGAAAACAAACGTAGACCCCATGCACCTGGTGCTGATAAGATAAAGAAAATGCTGCTTCTTAATGCTACATTGGTATTAAGGAGCTTTTCTTCTGATTTTCGGTAACAGTATGTGCAGGTCTCAATCTCATCTTGGTTACTCACTTTTCATGAATATTAATCAGAGGTTCTTCTCATAGGATTGGGAGTAAAGTCAACCCTTCTACTCTGTTTGGGGAACTGATTACTGGAAATTGGAGCAGAAGTTCTGAAAGAACCCCTATTTGTAATTGGGTTTTTTTTGTTGCAAATCACATACCTACTCTTCTAGGATCGGGGTAGGTTTTCCATCCTATTTTTTCATGTCTTCTCCATGGTCACACAGGGTAAACTGCAGCTTCTGTTGTCATGTATACTGCCTCTCATGAGCAGGGGAATGCTTGCTCCTAATAGCTGAGATATTGGTCCATACAGGTAGGGGGCAGAACTTGTCCTCGAATTGCTGGAACTCTTGGGACAGTTTGTCCACATTTCTCCTGCATGCCTGGCAGTTTCTCCACAGCCGAGACACAGACCTGTAGGGAGGAAAAGAGACTCTCTTTGAATTGCCAGAGTCGAGTAACCACTTCACTCATGGTTGGTGCCTCACGGTCATTTCCTAAATCTAGTACTGCCAATGAGTTGGCATACAATGGTGGTGTGCTCCATACAACCTTCCACCACATTGGTCATGAGCACCAGACTTCCTCTGGATCATCAGGCAACTGTGCATCTTTCAGGTCATACTAAATCACCTCCAGCACAGCCAACTCCCTCAGGTACTGGATACCTCTCTCCATGGTGGTCCATTTGCCTGGGTGACATACAACATCTTCCTTGAAGTGGTACCTCTCCCTCACACCTGGCAGAAATTGTCTCGAGAGGCTGCAGGGTTTTGTCCCTTTTCCAATTGCTTTATCAATGGCTCCCCTTCCTTAGCAAGGGACCCCAGCTGTCTGGCTTCTTTACCCTCCAAATCCAGGCTACTGTCCCCATTATCCCAGCATCTGAGCAGCCAAGTGACAATGTGCTCGCCTTGATGATGGCTAAAATCTTTTTGTATATCCCACAGCTCTCAGGGATAGAGATCAGGTGATGGTGATTACCGTCTCATCTTCCTCCTTCTTTTTCCCCTTTAGGAGGGGCTTCTTCATCTCTTTCTAAACATGATGACTTTTGTGTCCATTTCTTCTGCAGTAGCAACTGATACTGGCACAGGTTGATTATCTGGTTCAGTTGCAGCACCCGTCACAAGGGTTGGAATAGCCGCAGTGCCTGCTGGTCTGTTTTTAGGCCCAGAGACCTTCTCTTCCCTTTGAGGGCACTGAAGAATGTTGAACAGGGCTCGGTAGGCATGGGCCAGGCCCCAGCACATTGCAGTGATTTGTCTCTCAGGATTTGCCAGGTTGACAACATACTTTTTCCAAATATTTTACTAGTTGGTCGGGATCTTGCGCTTGTTCACGGTTAAGATTCCAAAACATTGGAGGGGACCACTGTCCTAGGCACTTGCCCATACTCTCCTACGTGCCCTGCCACTCATAACTCTCCAGGGTGGTATTCTTGAAAAACCTGTGTGTAACCCTAAACAAGACCTGAGACACATTCTGAGTTCCTAGCAATAGGATTGTGCTGGTTTCAACATCCCAAGGATATTAAAAATTCTCAAACACTGCTGTAATTAGCCTGAAGGAGAAGTGAAGGAAGATGTCTCCCCCCTAGATTGGTTCTCCAAGGAGAAGAGGTAAAGGATGTAATTACTAATAGTTTCCGATAGATAGCTCCTGAAGTACAAAGGTGATGACAATGCTGAGTACAAATACTGGATTAGTCCCATGACCAATAATTTTATTGTACCATAAGCCAGTATTACATAGTACAGCAAAGTGAAAACCTTAATCCACCTCCCATGGATGATAAGCAGCAGCACAGGGACTATATACGGCAAGTGAGGTGTTACATAACACAACTCTAAGAATGAGTGCCACAACTCTAAGAGCCAAAAAATCAACATTGGGACTAGCAACTATTAAACCAAGATAATGAATGCTTATAACAAATTTGTTTTAACACACTCTGGTCAGATCTGTTGTTATCTCAACCCTTCAAGCCCAACGTTGGGTGCCAAAAAGAACTGTTGTGGTTTAACCCCAGCCAGTAACTAAACATCAGAGGTAAGGAGACTTGTAGGTTGAGATAAAAACAATTTAATAATTGAAATAAAATTAAAATAATAATGATAGTACTAATGATAATAGTAATAATAATAGAACATACAAATGAGTAATAATACACAATGCAATTCCTCACCACCCACCAACTAAGTCCCAGCCCATACCTGGCTAGTGATCCTGGGGCAGAAAGTGCCAAAACCACAATCCCAAAAGAGAGAGAGACCCAGCTTCCTGGCCCCCCTCATCTATATACTGACCAGGACAGTCTATGGTATGGGATATCCCTTTGGCTAGTTTGGGTCAGCTGTTCTGGCCATGCTCCCTCCCAGCTCCTGGGGCACCTGCACACTAGCAAGACATGGGAAGTTGGAAAGCCCTTGATTTCCTAGCAACGACTAAAACCATCAGTGTATTATCAGCATTCATCTCACACTGAATCCAAACCACAGCACTG